>CM060700.1:252601804-253801804 GCA_030686995.1 Artemisia argyi
TTATAATTACCTAAAAATAAGGAAAATATAAAAAATGCTTAGAAAAATAAAATTAAAACTTTAGAAAAGTTAAAAATACTATAAAAGAAATTTTGAAACTAAAAATATATTTATTATACAACTATACTATTTATTACTAATTATTTACTTATTATTTATTTATTAATACTATTATTTAATTATTGTATATACTAAATAACCAAACTAAAATCTAAAACTTTTTAAAAAATTCTAAAATACTATTAAGAAGCTAAGAAAAATATAAAAACTATATATTATATACAGAAATAATAAAACTTAATTAAATACTATTATTTATTAATTAAACAAATTAATACTAATTAAATTAATATACATACTAAACTTATTTATAAAATTATAAAACTTTTTATAAAACTTCCTAAGTATCTCAGGAATACATAAAAAATATAAAAAGTTTGTAAAAATTATAAATAAGCAGATTTAAAAATTAAATACTTATTATTTACTAAAAGAAATTTAAACTATATTAATTATTATATATATTATATGAATAGTAAAAAATCTGAAAAAAATATAGAAAGTATAAAATGGTATGAAGGTGCTAGGAAAAATATAGTTGGGTCACCAGCTTATTCCAATAAGCTGGAATAAGCTGATCAGTCCAAATAAGCTAAAGGGCCAAAAACTTGGTTAAGTATACATGGAATACCCCTTCCAACGGAACTGGTGCCCCAGAGCAGTTGGAAGGGGTGTGGGTATATTATGCATGATACTAGCCAAGAGGTCCAAGGTTCGAATCCCACCCACACCCATTTTTGGAATTTTTTTTTTTTTTTTACTTTACACATCTATTTACTAACTATATATAAATAACTTTTAAAAAGAAAACTTTTTTACAAAACAGAAATAAGCTGATTTGAGAGCTTATGAATCACTCAGTCAAGCTTATGCTTGACTGTGTGGTTTTTGAGCTTTCAAAAAGCTTTAAATAAGCTACAAGCTGGAACAAAAGAAAAGAGATATATAAAAATAAGTTAAATAAACATAAAAGAAGCCAAAGAAAAGAGAAAAAGAAAAGAAATAAACTTATTCGTGGGCTTAAAACTTATTCAGTTGAGCTTTTGGGCTCATAGTGGTCTCATAAGCTCATAATAAGCTTGAAAAAGCTATACAGAACTAAATAAATGAAAAGAAAGATGTGTACATGTATTATGGGCATATTTATACAAGCTTGGTGCACTGGATTCACCAATAAGCTTATTATAAGCAAATAAGCAAATCCAGACACACCAAGATACCAAACACCCCTGCAACCAAATGTTTGGGCAATATAAGCTCATTAAATAAGCTTAAAAACCCAAATTGTGAATTGAGGTTGCAAGGCATGCTGGTTGGCTTTTCAAAAAGCTCAAGCTCAAGCTGTGGGACCCACAGCTGAGCTTTTGAGCAGCTCATGAAAATGGCATCATATGGCTGAGTAAACTGAAGACTCAGAATACTCAATAATATGGGACATTCAAAAAGCTAATTGCAGCTTATTGGATTAAGCTGCAAAATTGAATTAACAAGCTGGGCCATGGAGTTTGGTGGCTTGGCTTCTCAAAAAGCCAATTCACATGGTGTGGGGCCCACTTTATAGCTTTTTATTGGCTTATGAAGTAGGGTGAGTTGACTGGATTCCCAGCAAACTCACCAAAGTGTGGACAGGTTTAAGCCACTTGCAGCCCTACTAAATAGGGTGCAAGGTGAGATTAAAGTGCAAGAACAATAAGTTGAGTTGGTTGGCTTCAAGAAAAGCCAACTAACTCAGACTTATGTTCACTAAGGAGCTTATAAAGCTTGTTGGTAGATGGTCTTAGTTCACTGTATAAGCAGTGAACTAACTGAATGGACAAACACCAAGCTTCAATCAAACCTATCAATTAAACTCTAAAAAACTATACAATCACTGAGTAGCTTTATTTGGATATGAGCATAAGCTCAATGAAGGGCTTTTAAGAGCTTAGGAAAACCATTCAACCCACACAGTTTGCTTCTGTGTGGGGAATTAGGATGGAACAAAAAGATTTGTGGGAAATAAGCTATCCAAAAAGCTATGAAATGAAAATAAAGCACAGGATCTAAAAATATGCCACAAGGGCATCACAAAAGTGCCAAGATCTCAGGTTTGGGTCAAGCCCATAAGCTTTTGCAAGCTTATGGACTTGACTGTTCTCCCATGATACAGGGCAACAACAGCCTATAAAAAGCTATAAATTAAGCACTTAAACAATAGTAATAAAAATTAACAAAAATATATTAAGCAAGCCAAGCAACAACATTATAAAATCCTAAAAGCACTAAGCATGAAACTTAATAATAAAAGCACAAGAAAATCAGACATTTATTCAAAAATCTGAAAATCCAAAACTTTGACTATTTTTAAGAACATGAAAAGTTGACTAATATGAATTTTAAACTAGATTTACTGATTGAACATGTTATATTAAACAATAAGAACATGAAATAAAGCTAAGTAAACAACTTTTATACAAAAGTGATGCATTTGGACTTGTAAATACAAACAGTGAGCAAATAAGGCACCCAAGATGTTGATTTTGACTTTTACATGAATACCCAATAGACTTTAAGGTTTGTCTGACCTCAAGGAGCTCAGAGTATCAAATAGCAATCAAAATTAACACCCTAGACTCATCTTAACACTCTTGACTCAGTAATACCAAACACACCTTAATTTTAATGATTTTTGGATTTTTAAAACATAACACTGATTAAGACCATGAAACATTATCCAAACTTCATATTAACACATAATAAGCATAATTAAACAGATAAACAATATTTAAAACAACAATACATAAGAATCACTTAAATGTGATTTCCACAGTTGAAATGAATATTAACCAACTTTGAAATTTAAAACATACACAGACAATTTTAAACTTTAAAATCATTAAATAATAACAAATAAGCATAAAAACATTACAATCAAAGCATATAATAAACTAGAAAAGTAAAATGCAAAAATTGGTAAAGGGGTCTTACCAAGTGCATCAAGCTGAATTGAGAACCAAGGGACCAAAATCACATCTAGTGGCCTGTCACTAAGCCACTAGAGTTGATTCAAACCAAATGAACTCCCTTGCCCAGCCTCCTTCTTCTTCACCATTTATTTTTTATTTATTTTTCTATTTTATTGATTCTTTTTGGTATTTTTTCTTTTTAATGATTATAACTGTTTTAAAGTTT
This sequence comes from Artemisia argyi, assembly GCA_030686995.1. Taxonomy (NCBI): domain Eukaryota; kingdom Viridiplantae; phylum Streptophyta; class Magnoliopsida; order Asterales; family Asteraceae; genus Artemisia; species Artemisia argyi. Next base: position 252,605,036 of record CM060700.1, read on the forward strand.
CTAAAAGCTCATAAAGCTTTTGTCAGGAGCTTATATTAGCTATATAGTCCACTAAACAACTACAATCAACAATAATTTAAATAACTTGGAAAATTAAAAACAATAAATTAAAAACTTGAAATTTAAATTTAAACTAATTAAAACTAATTAAAACTGTAAATAATGTTTTAATTTTACATTGTCAGTGTAAAATACAACATTGAAAGCAATAAATTACATGTAATTTAAATAAAGCAATAAAACTATTCTAATGACCATAGCCTAAACTAGTGGTACCCTGCTCTCTTGTTCTTTCTCTCCTTTTATAGCCCAATTGAGTTCCCTGAGTCACCAAGATCAAATCCCACTAGCTATTTGAGCTCCACCTGTCCATATGCCTTTACACCTGTTTAAATCAAAATTGGCGCCAAAATTGCTTTTGGCAATTGGGAGCTGTTAAGGTGTTTAATTGGTGGGTTTGGAGGTTGCAGGGTACAATTGGGTGAGAATGTAAGGCAGAGGAGGTGAGGTGATAGTAGGAGGGTGATATACATGGTAGGGGTGTGGTGGCAGGGTGTTGGTGTAATAGGTGTCACCTCCTAGGGTAAACCTAGGAGGTGGGTTTGGTTGAGGGAGTGACAGGGGGTAAGGTGAGGTGGAAAGAGTGCAAGTGGTGGTGAAGGTGGAGGTGGAGAGGTGTTGCAGGGTGTGAGGAAGGGGACGGGTCAAAGGTGGTCAAACCTTTGTTCCCTGGGTTTATTATAATTAGGGGTGTGGGCCGGGTTTGTTGTTTTGGGCTCAAGTGAGTAACAGGTTAGTGTTAATTGGATTTGGTTTTGGTATTTTTGTTTTGGAAATAAATTAGCCCAAGGACCTATTTTGTACAAATCTGAAATTTAAGGGCTAAAAAATGTAATTATTCCAAATTATGCAAAAGGTACCATTTTTGATATTTTGAAATAATATAAGTATTTATTTAATATTTTCCAAAATTAAAAATAACCGAGGACCATTTTTGCCAATTTTCAAAGTTTGAGGGGTAAAAAAATGTAATTTTCCAAAAGTTAATCAAAAATGACTTGATTTGTTAATTTTGAATAGTACAAGGGTATATTTTGATAATTTTCCATTTTTAAATACCCAGGGACTATTTTTGCCATTTTTGAAACTTCAGGGACCATTTATGTAATTTTCTCAAACTTTTCATCCAAGGGTTAATTATGATACTTTTTGAATTCCCAAGGACTAAAATTGACTTTTCTTTCATTTTTAACTTCCAGGGACTAAAACTGTCAGGTTTTGAAACTTGGGGGACCTGTTTTGCCATTTGTGCAAATTTTGAACTTCAAGGGTTAAATTTGTTATTTCATGATTCCTGGGGGACTGTTGTTGACTTTTCTTCAAAATAATTTTCCCAGGGACCATTTCTGACATTTCTTGAAAGTTCAGGGACTGAATTTGCCAAGTGTGCAAACTTTGCACGTTTTCCTTTGTTTTCAGTCCTTTTGCACCTGAAACGTATAAAAACACAATTCAAAGATATTTATAGTATTATATAGTATTTCTGTGTGTTTTTTAACTGTTTTCGTATTTAAAATGGAACAGAATTGATGAGTTTTTAGGAACTCATCAGCGGTTGCCTACCTTACACACCCTGCCTTACTCACAATGCTTTATAATTGACCTCGCGTGTATGATATGAGTCCTTTAGGCAACAATATAGCTGGACAAAGCTACAAGCGGAAAGGACTTGGTATTGTGTATGCTTGACGAAAATGAAGAAGAAGAAGAGAAAACAAGTGATTGAGTTTCTCTTTTTTCTTCTTTCTTCCCAAAAGTTGGAAACATATTTAACTAAAAAATGGCTTGAACTTCTTTTCGGTTCTTTCCATCTTTTTTTCTTTTCTCTCCTTAAAAAATCTTAAAAACACAAATAAATTTTAACTTCTTTCCAAATCATTTCCTTTCTCTCTTATATATATATATATATATATATATATATATATATATATATATATATATATATATATATATATATATATATATATATATATATATATATATATATATATATATATATATATATATATATATATAGGTTGGTTCATGAAAAAAGCCCACTTTAGTGGAAAAGTGGGAAAAGTGGGAAAAGTGTACAAATCACACCCTCCCATCTCCCCTCATTTCTTTCCCCAACTACAAGGGCCTCATTGTAACTTTTTCATTTTATAGGGTGTGTTTTCCCATTCCTTTCTTTTTGTACAGGGGCCTCTTTGTAACTTTTCATCCCATTCTCCCTTCCTTTTGAATCTGGTTCTTTATTTTATTTTTATTTTTTGGTTGTTTAAAAACTTAAAGAAGTGTTTGGTTATCAATAATACTATAAGCGTATATTAATTCATCTGAGCTAAAGAAATCATTATGAAATACATAAATCTCTACAATAACTGAACCAATAACATCAAAAACCATAGGAATATTTTCAAAATTTTCAATTACACAAAGTGAACAAAAATCCTATAAAAGAAATACAATATCTCTACAATATATCAAGATACAACAGTTATCATCATCTTCTCAAGTCTTTTTATGCCATCTTTCAATTCTCTCTTTCTCCCCATTTGAGTTCTACGTTCAGACCCTTCCATTTCAGTTTGTGCGAGAACCTCCTGATGTGAAATTCTTAATAGGTTTCCAAAAACGATATCACATATATCTTTGAAAATAGATTACAAGCTTAACATACCAGATCTTTATACTGTGTATTCAGTCCATCAAACTTGAGATTTAGGGTTCGTTTGGTAGGACGTAATGAAATGTTAAATGAATGGAATAAGCGACGTAATGGAATAAATGATGTAATGTAATAATTCAATACCCTTATTAATAATGTTTGGTTTGTATGATAGGACGGAATGCAATCGACAAGAAAAAGACAAAAATGGTCATAGTTAATAAGAAGTGTATTTAATATGGTTAATTAATGGTGGGCTTTTATGTAATTTTGATTACATTACAGACGTAATGAAAGAAAAGGAGGGAGCCTCTATGGAATGAAAATGATGGTTTTTTATGTAATGAGTGATTACATGTAATGAGTCATTGCATTCCGTAATTAAAAACAAACATAATTTTCTCATTCAGTCGTAATGTTCTTTTCCGTTCCTACTCTTATTATGATGTACCAAACCCTACGTTAGATCTTGTAAGATCCTGCCAAGAAAATAATGGTACATGTTCACCAATTCTAGCATACTGAACAACAGTATGTCAGGTTTGATAAGAAATATGGATCCTATTTATAGCATATAATAAGAAGAAAGCTAATATAAACGAGAAACATCATTTTTATTTCATACAGAATCAATCAAGCAACATAAAACTGATTTAACTTTGTAACTAGAAACAGATAACTAACTTTCAGTTAGAACAAACTAAACTTCAACAGACCTCAAATTCAACGCCCTTAAATAGTATATGCAGTTAACAATTATTCTATACAACAATTTAGTTTCCAACATCATATATTAGCTATCTTCAACATCAGATAACGAGCTCAGTAAGTGCCGTTTTACTAAATGAAATTAGATAAGATAGCAAATAAAGATCGAAGCAGAACAAATAAGTTCCATAAGCTAATCCAAAAATGAGTTGCTATACAAAAATTTGCATACACGTATACAAACATTTAACACTAAATTTGCATCAATCTCTAAAGTGAGAAAAGTAAGAATCTTCACTAGACGAAACAAGAACCTTAAGCACATGAGAAAACCAATTGACCCAAGTGTATAAAACTAATTACCCAATTGACCCAAGCGTATAAAACCAGCAGCCCTGCAACAATATGTTCAATACAATTGACATATTATACACGTCCAATTATGCTTATGGAGCTAACAAAATCAATATAGTGTAAACATGTTTTTATATTTTATGCCAGTTATACACGTCCTATTTTTATATTTTATGCCAATCAATATAACAAAGGCTGAACCGAAAAAATATACTTTTTGTTTATGAAGTATGGTGTATCAAGATACAGTCAGGGACAAAGCTTGTCAAACCTATATTAATTGAATTCCAAGACGAGGTCCAAATATGAGTGTCTAGTTACGAATGTTTTCCAGTAAACTACTATGAGTATTAACAATATTTATGCCATCACTTAGCATGACCCCTACTTGGATGGTTTGGTGCATACCCTTGAATGGTAGCTAGGTAACGAATTTTACGGCAACTAATCATAAATCATAATGAAAACTTTATCATAAGAAAGAAGGTACATGCGCAAGAAACGACAGACTAGCTATATACATCACTCAAACTCAAAAGGTTCATCATGGAACAAGCAAGAAGATTAAATATATAAACGTACCAATAAACACTATTTCAACACATAAAGAGATTCATAATGGCAATGATAAACAGAATATATGAGTAGTGGTGGCAACTTTAACCCATTTACTTACGAATGGGTCAGTTTAGGTTGTCCTATTCAACGGGCCAAATTGATGCCCTAAATTATAACATATATAATTCCTAATCTAACTTTTCAAAACCTAGTAATTAAAATACAAATCAAATTGTATCAACCTCAATCAAATATTATCTCATGTGTCGAAAATAAGATGAAAACAATTGACCCGCAACTGCTTTAAGAGTATTTCCTGGTAATTCATATTTCTTGGTCCATTATCTCAAAACTAATATGCTAAATTAGGTTAGGGATAAATCCCGTAATCTTTGTGGAAGTTGACCATCAGGATCACGAAGCTTTTCCAGATTGTAATCATTTAACACATACATTAACCAGAAGTTCAGAAATCATAATCTATGAATAGTACTGAACATACCATTTCTTCATGTCATTAGATAGAATTATACCTGATGCTGCAAGTGAGTTTAGTCCAGTTAACCTATGCCCTATTGCAACACACTGATGCCCTATTGTAACACACTGATGCCCTATTGTAACAATGTTGTTTTAGGATAGAAAAATAATAATACTAATGCATTCATGGGTCAACCGTAACCGACTCGGCCCGTGCCATTTTAATCCAGTTACCAACCTACCAGACCTGCCCATACTGCCACCTCTAGATCTATTACTCAGGTTCCAAATTAGCTTTGCACACTGATGCCCTATTGCAACACACTAATGCCCTATTGTAAAACAATGATGCCCTATTGTAAAAATGTTGTTTTAGGATGGAAAAAAAATAATACTAATGTGTTCATGGGTCAACCATAATCGACTCGGCCCATGCCATTTTAAGCTTGTTACCCAACCAATTAGACCTACCCATACTACCACTTCTAGATCTATTACTCAGCTAAAATTAGAAGCCATGAACAGAATGGGTAGATAAAATTACCTCTGCAACATAAGGCCATAGTTTGTTTAATTGTTTGTTCAGCCATTTAACCTATAAAAAGAACGCATAAAAACTTAATTAACGAGATAAATGTAAAGCTATCTTGCACATCCATAAAGAAGCTCTAACCTGTTCATAACCAGGGAATGATATCCATTCAGTATAGTTATCACCAAAAATTTTCTTTAGATCTTCACTATCAACAGATCCCATAAGCTTTATATCAGCTTCTTCAAGTAAATAGAAAGTATCTTTTTACAGGTTAAATGCTGAACAAACAACCAATTCCAATTACTTCACTCCCACGGACACCCATTAAAACAACAATTTTAAGGCAACTAATCATAAATCATAATGAAAAGCCGACTTATAAGATGAATGTAACTAGAAAAGCTGACTTACAAGATGTTTCAGTAACTACTTAACTAGATGTAGTTTCTATCTTTTTCCATTCATGTGTACAAATAAAAAGACATTAATTATACATCATAAGCTGGATGTGGGGCACCTTGGTAACCATAAACTACATTATCTGGATCTGCGGTGGAACTTGAAAAGGAAAGAGGACTAGGAACCCAACTCAATTTTTCAAGTGAATTACGACAAGAAGCATATAAATGTGTAAATAAACTGAAGAATTATCCACATGACAAGGCCAGTAATTCGGTTACAACAAGAACCAGAACTGCAACTCCATCCCAGTTTTATATAAAACAAGATATGCATGAGAGATAATGCAAGATATATCAAAAGTTCATTTAATCTGTGCTAGGTTTCTATAACAATATTTTGATGACCTGGGAAAAGTACACCTAAATTGTCCTAAGCCCAGATAAGGTACAACCATGTAGACATCTACCTTTTTTATGCACTAATATCTACCTTTTTGATGCACTAAACATACTCATAGATGCCCTAATATCTACCTTTTTGATGCACTAATCATACTCATAGATGCCCTAATATCTACCTTTTCGATGCACTAACCATACACATAGATGCCCTAATTCTCATTTAAGCTACTATTGCACTTTTCAACTCGTTTGCTTAAGCACTAATCATTTGAGCCATTAGACCCATTTGGCATATTTCTTAATTAAAAAGTAAATGTGTCGAAATTGCCAAATCTAATTATTCTTAATTCAAACAAAAATGAATTATTCTTCTAAATATATTCAAGTTGCAATGAGCACATAAAAAGTTCCAAAACACTTATATGTACTCTATGAAAAACTGCTTATATGTACTTTTTAAGGAATATACATGTTAGTACCTATTATTTTTTGGAGCAGGTAAGCACTTGATCAATAAGTACTTAGATAAGAAAATCCCGAATACCCATAGGAAGAAATATTCATATATAAAAGTAAAAAAACCAATTATACTGAATTCAAGTTGCAATGATCAAATAGAAAATTTCAAAACGCAAATCCAAACACTACTGCTTTGGCAGAATGTTATGTTAAAGATGAACCGATCATATTATAGAACTATCATAACTCGGTTAAACTATTACGCTGAATTAGGTAATTTACCTCAAAACGGTGTTCTTTTTCTAATAAACCATCAATCATCTCAACACGGGCAGATTGAGCATGGGCTAGCTCGAGCCTTAATAATATAGAACTTTTGAGCAGCTGACTCGAGCCTCATGTACTATTAACAACATATTCAGGCATCAAGGTACTGCGTTTATATACAATATTCAACTTCACCGATTTTCTCACGCATCGAGATATTTGCTTATGTGGAATAGTAGTTTGACTAGAATCCCCTGCAGAAGGTACAAGTTAGTATATCGGCTTAATGTGTCTATAACAATCACATTTCAAGGTGCAAAATTGAACACAAGAAGTAATTTGAGGCTGTTATATAGATAAGCATAACAGTTTCATGAGGGAGGTCATCAAAAATTGCATCCAATACAAACAGATGCCCTGTTATGACCAACGATGAACTAAACATACAAACTGATACATTAAACACACACACTGATGCCTTAATATGTATGGTGATGCACTAATCATACAAACTGATGCCCTAATCCCTAATGTGTTCATCGATCCAATAAACATACAAACTAGTGCCCAAGTGTATCCAACGATGTACTAAACATACAAATAGGATGCCCTACTTTTACCAACGATGCACTAAACATTTAAATGGAACACTAAACATACACATTGATTCCTTAGTATGTCTGACGATGTAATAATCCTAATCACTAATGCCCTAATCATATTCACTGATGCTCTAATATGTTCAAAGACGCACAATACAAACATTATGCAGCAATCACAACCACAGATGCACTAATATTATATGATGCCCTAACCTGTAATCTATTATGCAAATATACACATAGATGCTCTAAGATGTCATATCATTCAATATCAAACACATATGCTTCAAATTAGTGCATCATCTATATAAAATCTTATTCAGACATTTTATCAAACACCTAGTGAGCAATTTTAATAAACATATTTTTGATGCAATTTTTTGTCAAATTTGTTTCATATGTGGTAGAAAACATGATTATATTATGATATTTCAATAAAACTTCCAAAATAATTCACCTGGTGTATGTATTTCTGGCGGTTTCGCTGGTCATGGTTTCCGGTGGTTGATGTCAGTGATTTGACAGTTGTTGGTGGTTTCTAGTGGTTTATGATGGTGGTGTTTCACTGGTCGTGGTGCCCGCCGTAGAGTGGTTAATGATGGCGGCGACGTGGAGTGGTGCGATGGAGATGGTGGCGACGGGAGATGGTGGTGGTGGTGACGATGGTGGAGTGTGTGTTTGTAAAGTGTGTCGTCAATTGTGAGAGACAAAGTCTGAATCCTTTCTTTTATTTTGTTTTTTTCATTTTCTACCCCGAACTTTCAACTGTATTCGTAATCTATCCTGTAACTTTTTTCTCACTTTTCTATCCAAATACACTTTTCTCTAGAACCCTACCCTATATATATATATATATATATATATATATATATATATATATATATATATATATATATATATATATATATATTAGCAAAAGTTGGATAGTATTTCATGTGTAGAGCAAATTATTGTATTTCATGGATACTACAATAACAAAACACTTCTTTCTATCATAACACACAATAAACATTTTCATTTAGGCCTCACCACCCACAATTTTATTTCTTTTCCAATTTTCAAATAAAAAAAAATACCGTTAAAAAACGAAACAGACAGGACCAGTCGAAACCGATAAAAACAAGTGAACTTAGATAATTTTTTTCTCCAATTAACCAGTTCATCATTATTATTTTGTTGGCACTTGAACTTTAATCACAGGGTACCTTATTTGTATTTAATAACAAAGGGTTGTAGTAATTATCATCATCACAAGAGGTATTCTAAATGTAAATAAAAGGTCTCTGAAAATCTTGATGTATAAACACAATGAAAAGAAACATGTTACTTAAATTTAAATTGTAAAACAGATGACAATAAAAGAATATTATGAATAATTAATTATTAGAACAGAAAAAAAAAAATCGAAACCAAAATCTAAAATTTTTGTCGATGGTTCTTGATCAGTTATTTTCACAATTGCTCTCAAAATTTAATTTTTGATATGAAATTTAAAAATAAAAGAGAAAAAGAAGGATCCCCATAAATCAATTATCAAATCAAATATATGTAACTAATTTTTCAAAAAAGTTGTTACACAAATCTCATGGACATCTTGCTAGCCACATAAGCATTAGTGACATCCTTAGTGATGTCATTTGTGATGTTATTAGTGACGTAAGCAACGTTGGAGGGAAAGTTCAAAACCAAAATTTATATATTTTGTCAATGGTTCATGATAAGTTATTTTCACAATGGTCCCAAAATTTAATTCTTGGTATGAAAAAAGAAAATAGATATATATATATATATATATATATATATATATATATATATATATATATATATATATATATATATATATATATATATATATATATATATATCAATTATCAAATCAAATCAATGTAACGTTGGAGGGAAAGTTCAAAACCAAAATTTGTATATTTTGTCGATGGTTCATGATAAGTTATTTTCACAATGGTCCCAAAATTTAATTCTTGGTATGAAAAAAGAAAAAAAAATATATATATATAAATCAATTATCAAATCAAAGCAACGTTGGAGGGAAAGTTCAAAACCAAAATTTATATATTTTGTCGATGGTTCATGATAAGTTATTTTCACAATGGTCCCAAAATTTAATTCTTGGTATGAAAAAAGAAAAAAAAAAAAAAATATATATATATATATATATATATATATATATATATATATATATATATATATATATATATAAATCAATTATCAAATCAAATCAATGTAACTAATTTTTCAAAAAAGTTGTTAGACAAATTTCATTGACATCTTTATAAAGGTTTATAATAGTGTGAAGTAGGGCTGAGCATCAGGTCGGAACCGACCCGAACCGAAAAAACCGAGAACCGAAAGTCATAAAAAACCGGAATCGAAACCGAACCGACGGGCCGTCGGTTCGGTTCGGTTTTCGTCGGTTCGGTTCGGGTTTGTCGGTCCATGTGTATTTTGGCATGTTTTTGTCGGTTTTGGGCCGAACCGGACCGACCCGAAACCGAAATCATGTAAAACCGGAAATCGAAACCGAACCGACGGGCCGTCGGTCCGGTTCGGTTTTTGTCGGTTCGGTCTTTTTCGTCGGTCCGGTTCGGTTTTGAACCTTCGGTGCTCAGCTCTAGTGTGAAGTAATCGTATATTATAAAATCATTTTTTATCAAACTTTTTTCTACTATGTATAAACTTTTTAAAGCTTTATAAAAATCTAAATAAACATTTACGCGTTAACTTTAGAAAATGTTTAATATGTTAGATCTTTTTTCAATCCACGTCAGTTCCAAACACTCATTTGACAATATAAAACAGAATTATGTTTACATGGAATGGACATATATATATAAGAAAGAAAGTAGACAGTTGGTTAGTTAGTTGTTGATTGGTGATTGAAGGAATGGCTCGTAGTAGCAGTGGTGGTTTGGATGCTGCTTTGTTAGAAGGCAGAGAAACTACTAGTGGTAGAAGAAGTGTTAAACTTAAAACTAGTAATAAACCTAGTCGTGAGAATGAAATAAGATTATATCATATGATGTACACACCTCCAATTATAAAATAATGATTCTAAAAATTAAGTCACACAAGAACAAATGAGTATGATAACAGAGTTTATCTAAAATTGGTTTTCTTTTTTTTGGTCGGTTTGAAGCATGCGTATTTAATAACAAAGGGATATAGTAATTATCATCATCAATCTTGTAGGCATTGTAAATGCAAATAAAAGGTTGCTGCAAGTCTTTATTACTGTAGATGATAAATATGGACCCTAACCCCACGTATAGCAATAGCTTCCAGTTATATAAATCCCCCAAACAACAACGAGAATAAACCACCTCGGCCCCTAACTATACCATGTTAGACAATGATATTAAATTAAGCAACTAGATCTGATGACGCACCACTGTTGGAATAATAGAATGACAATTGCACTATGTTGAACAAAAGAACACTTGACTAGTAATGTACGAATAAAGAAAACAATTTCAATAGGTTGAACAAAGGAAAAGTTTTTTTTTTTTTAATTTTTTTTTAACGGCAATTTTTTATTAAAACTAGCAAGAAGCTAGAAAGAGAACAATCCAATCCAATCCAACCAAACTAGATTAAGCATTTTGTTCCTACTAGAAATACATGTGTGTGAATGGATTATAATTAGGGGTGAGCAAACAAAACCGAAACCGAACCAAAAACCGAAGAAACCGAACCGAAAAAACCGACCGAAACTAAAAACCGATGGTTCGGTTTTTAATTTTTCAAAAACCGAAAAATACGGTTCGGTTTTGGTTTTCGTCCAAAAACCGAACCGTAAAAACCGAACCGAACTGATTTTATTGTATAATGATATATAATTAATATAACATGAATAAATAACTAAATAAATCAAATTTATAAATTCATATTCATTTTGTTGGTAGATTTATAATATATTTATCTTAACGTTTATGTTTATATGTGTGTTTATCGTGTCGTGTGTTTATTTTAAAATATATTAATAAATATATGACGATGATCATACTATATATACGTTCACTTGCATGTGTGTTTCTTATTTATACGTGTGTAATTAAAGGTTTATGCAATAAATATTAGATTGACAAAAAAAAAAGTAAATAAGAATAACCAATTTTTTATGTAATATAAGTTTGTTGGTATATATTTTTCATGCCCAAATATAAACGGTTAGAAACCGAGAAAACCGAAAAATCGAACCGAAACCGATAATAAACCGAAAAAACCGAACCGCCAAAAACCGAACAGTTTCGGTTTTGGGTTCTATAAAAACCGAACATTACGGTTCGGTTTCGGTTTTAGCCAAAAACCGACCCAAACCGAACCGTGCACACCCCTAATTATAATGTCGTTTCCAACTGTATCTTTCCTCGGTGGCTTTGAGTCAAAACATGTTCGGTTACGAAACTTTCAAATTCACCACAACGTGGTTTGAATCACAGCGACGAAACATGTCTTTATGTTGCTAGGAAGGTTGGTCGCGTCAGCCAATGAAATAAGATTAGCTAAGGACTTCGGATAATCATCAAAGCCCCACCATTTAGAGACCCATTCTCAAATCGATTTAGCAAAACCACATTCAACAAAAAGATGCTTTGTAGGGAAAAGTGGGAAGAGTCCTTGATGAGCATTTGTTTGTGTGATTGTGAGAAACAAAAAGTTAATAATTTTAGGCGAGGAGCAGTTGTTTGTGTGATTGTGAGGAACGAAACGTTAATAATCTTGACACAAAAACACAATGAAACAAGACATGTTACTTAAATTTAAATTGTAAAATAGATGATGATAAGAAAATATTATGAACAATTAATTACTACAACAAAGAAAAAAAAAGATTTAAACCAAAATCTATATATTTTTTTGATGGCTCATAATCAGTTATTTTCACACTTGTTCCCAAAATTTAATTTTTGCAATGAAAAATTGAAAAATCAAAGAAAAAAAAGAAGGATATAAATCAATTTTCAAATTAAATATATGTAACTAATTTGTTAAAAAAGTTGTTAGAAAAATCTCATGAACATCTTGCTATCTACATAAATATTAGTGACATCATTAATGTAGGAGGGAAATTCAAACTTATCAAATTAAATAAGTAAGCCTAGTAGCAATGGGTCGGAATCACATCAGTCACCCCTCCATACACGACCGATCTCAACATCGGTCGACCCAATATGGGTCTTTGGTCATACATCGATCGACGAGAGGAAATCACAACTATCGGTCTCAAATTCGACCGAAATTCAATCTCACAACATTCCAAAAAATGTACCGTTTGAGTTGAAAAAAAATGTGAAAAACTAGAAGGGGGGTTGAATAGTTTTACGTCAATTTAGATTTGAAAAACTTAGTTTTCTAAAAACATCGATACAAGATTTATTGTAAAAATCTACTCAATCTAAATGATCAAGTTCAGTAGTTTATGTGTATGTATATATTGTTTCTTTCTAAATTATTTATAAAACTTTATTTTGTGAATGAACCTTTTATTTGAACTTTGTATGAAATCAATTTTAACACAATATCACAATCTACAACTAGATGCAAAATATATATGAGTATGTAAATAATAAAGATGTAAATGGAATAATGAGCAAGAGATGGAAAGATCAAACCAAGACACGACGGATTTATAGTGGTTCGGCTACAAGGTCTCCTTCCTTGCCCTACTCCACTCCTCGAGTCTCCTACTCGAGAGTTTTCTTCACTAACACAACGAACTCCCTTTTGGCGGAGAAACCTTACACAACTTTTGCTTACACCGATTAATGACACTAAGCTAAATGTCGAGTCCTAATAGTAGCTAGAACCAATTTCACACCACTACACACCTTCTTCACAAATTATACACACCACTACTACTACACTACTTCTCACACCTTCACAACTTCTTCTTCACAACGCAACTATTTCTTCACTACTTTTATTCACGACTACTAACTCACATAGATCTATCAATTACACACCTTCTACACCTTTACAAATAATTTACACAACACCTAACAATATACACAACTCATCAATACTTCTAAACAAGATGTTGAAGAAGTATTATTCTCTTGCACTTTGAATGAGGATGGATTGTATCACTTGAAAACAAGAACTAATATGTTTATAATCAAAGATTTTAGGAATATGATTTGAGAGAATTAGAACAGAATGTTTTTGTGCAAAAGGTGAGGAAAAATTTCATATTTGAACCAGTATTCATAGGTAAAAGATTCTGACAGAGGAGCGTATGCCGGCCCCCTTAAAATTAAGGGGGCCGCCCATATGAAAACGGCCAGATTCTTTCTCTTTTTCTGGGGAAAGTTTATTTGGTGAAAATTTAACTGAATTTGGTTAAAAATTTGAATTCATATATTTATTATGAAATAAATATTTTATTTAATTACCAAAAGTGTTTTTCTTGAATATATAAAATGTTTATACCATTTTATATAATTTGTAATTAGTAAATAAACCTTCCTTTGATCATAAAATGTATTAGGCACTTGTTTATTCATACCTTAAGTGAATTAGTTGGATATAATGATATTTTGTCACTAAATACTTATTTACTTAATGATTTTACGTTTAATGATTTTATATTTTGTGATCGTCAAAACAAAGGGATATCGAAAAATATTAATAATGTTTTTACGCATTATTTATATCAACAATCTCTCCCTTTTTGATGATTACAAAATCTAAACTCATTAAATAAAAAATTATTATATATGCAAGTATTTAGTGAGTTTTATATCACTTCTCCCCCTTTTGGTAAACATCAAAAAAGGTTGTCCCGAAGTCGGATGAACTCCCCCTTGATGTATACTCCCCCTCGTTTTAAGGTTAAATGACAAATCGAGATATGGAATGCTTGCAAAAATATTTAGAACAAACAATATATATATATATATATATATATATATATATGCATGCAAAAATTATATATAAGATAAGGCAAGCAAAATAAGCATGGAAGAAAACACTTAATTAAATAGATAAAAATACAAACATCATACATCCAAGATGCATGAACAATACAACTAACAAACTAAAGCCTTAAGGGCTTTCATTCAACCAAAACTCTAATAGAAATGTTTTTCCTAGAGCTTGTCATCAAAATGGTTAAAAACAATTTTATTTTCCAACCATGAGCCATGCTTAGTTTGGGAGGAGCAAAGTTGTAGGTGGAGATGATGGGGTTGATGGAGGTGTGTTTGACGGAGGTGGAGGTGTGATTGATGTTGGTGGTGGAGGTGTGGATGTTGTTGGTTGAGGTTGAGGGAACAAGCTTTCAAGGTATGAAAATATGTAGTGGGTTTCATCTCTTAATCCAAAGATGATGGTTCGGTTATGGATGCACCAAAGGCAAGTATCACCATGGGCTTCAAGTAAGCTCCATGGGATGGGATTGTAATTTGGTGGATTGAGTGGTGATGGTGACAATTGTGCATCAAGAGGTGTGATGGGTGACAATGAAAGTGTTATGTCTAAGGTTGCATTTTCAAGAGGTGGTGGTGGTGGAATTTTTGGTGGAGGTGATAGGTGAGTGTTGATGTAGTCATTGATGGATGATGATCATGGTATGGAAGAGGTGGAGGTTCCATGTGTTGATGGTGTTTTGGATGGTGCATTTGAAGCACTAGGAGATGAGCATGGAGGTGGTGGTGATGGAGTGGTATTGTCTTCACTAGTGAGATCAATAAAGAGTTGTTTTGGTGGGATGATAACAAGTTTTTTTTTTCTTGGCTTTGTTGGAGGTGGTGGTTTTTGGTGATGAAATGATGAATTTGTTGAGGTTGATGATGATAATGAAGTGTGGATGAAGGTGGAAAGGGTTATATAGCATGGAATCATGATTAGAAATGGTATTAATTTGAAATTGCATTGTTAGATTCCAAAATCAGTTTGGTTTTTAAGGGAAATGGTAGCTGGGACTCGCAAAAGAAGTCACAAGTTGCAAAAGAAAACAGTGTAAAACCTGTTCCAGATGGCCGGCCCCCTTAATTCATGGCCGGCCCCCTTAAAATTAAAGGGGCCGCCCGTGTTAATTATGGAGGCCGCCCATCTATAGTCAAGCAAATAATATTAAAAGAACACAAGACACATTCATTGATTGTTAAAATAGATTATGTTGAGAGCATAATCATTAGTACATAAGCATATAAATATATGCTTTTCAAGCTAACTACACTAGATAATACAAAGGTTCCATCTTGAGGTCTCTTGGACTTCCTTGGGATACAAAAGGTTTGTGATGATTTTATTTGGTGATGTGAAACGTAAACATAAAGTTTAGTTGTTTGATGGAGAAGGATATGGTGTAGGATATGGAGCGGAAGTGGTGGATCTCACGATGTTGTATCGTGTCAAAGGTGGTATTGGATGAGGACGAGTGAGAAGATACTCAATCAAAGAGATATCTTCACTCAAGTAGAGGATTTTGTTTTGGAGGAAGATGCAACATGGGAAAAAATGAGTGTGGTTTGTAACTTGGTCCAAGTTGAGAGAGTGGGGTAAGCAGTTTGCATAGGGTGATGATGGAGGTTGCCCTTTGTTGCGTTGTGCACGATGCATAGCAAGGAGATCACTAAGATCATGGAGTTGGTTAATTTCAATTCATGGAATTTTTGTTTTTCCGCGGTAATGTGGAGTGAATCATTTGGTGAAGGTGGATGAATTGGTGTTGTGTAGTTGGGGTTGTAGTTTGATGATTGACCAAAGTGATATGGATCATTGTAGTTGGATGGAAATTGAGATGTATGGTTTGGGATGAAATTGGATATTTGGCCAATGTGGTAAGGTTTGTAGAGTGGTTCAAAGGAGTGTCCTTGTGGGTTTGGAGTGTAGTTTGGAAAGTAAGTGTTTGGGGATGTTGATTGATTACCAAATCCACTTGTTGAGATGGATTTGTTTCGAGGGCTTTGTTTCTTTACCTTTTTCTAGTTGATGTATTTTAATTTTTAATTCAAGTACTTAATTTTCTAATTGATTGTTAATGTATTTTAGTGATTTGTTTTTGGTCATTACTAGTTGTCCTAGTTTGCATAGTTTAATATATTCATTATCTAAATCTTTTTCATCTAATGATATACTTTCATCACTAAAATATTCGGTTTCGGAACGTACCTCATTTGGTGTATTCGCCATGAGACATTTTTCTTCCTTTGTCGTTTCATTCTCATCATCATCACTATCACTCCAAGCACCTCCAACAAATGCTCTTTGATTTTGATCTCTTGTTATCATTGGACATTTTCCAATAAGGTGATTTGGATCTCCGCACTTGAAACATTTTCTTTCAATCTTGTTGTTCTTGTCATCTTTACTTTTTTGAAATGTTTTCTTTACGTCGTACGGTTGTCTTACGAATCTTCCTCGCCTTTTGAAGAATTTCTTGAAATCTGATGAGGCGAAAAATGATCCGTTTTTAGGGGGTCATTTAAGCCCGAATCCGACTTTATTTGATCAAATATTGCCCTAAATCGTTCCTTTTGTGATTTTAGGTGTTTGGAGAGTGAATTCTGGAAAAGATGCTATTTTGGACGTTTTTTGAGCATAAAGTGAAGAAAACGACAAAGTACAAAAAATCCAAGCTGGAAATACAAGGTGACGGCGTCACGACTTGCTTCTTGACGGCGTCAGACATGATGAATATTTTACCGTAGCTGGTGACGGCGTCAGATGGAGAGGTGACGGCGTCAAAGTGGCTAAGATTAATTTACCGTAGGTGGTGACGGCGTCACATAGGCCGTCACAAGTGGATCTAGGGCATCCGAGGAAGTATATGGCGGCGAGGTGACGGCGTCAGACTTTACTCTTGACGCCGTCAGGACGATTTTCCTATATATAGTTTTCTAGTTTTTTCATTAAAGAAAGAGAAGTTTTGGTGAAACCCTAAAGACGATTTTGGTGCCTCTTTTACAGGTTTTTCAAGGGTTCCAAACCCTTGAGACCTTGCATTGTAATTGAGATAAGTATACTCTTAATTCAATCAATATGTCTATGTGTTGGTTGTTTATCTTTTGTTCTTATCTTAACTCTACTATGCTAGGCTAGATTTCCTTTGTGTTTGCTTAGATCTAATGAAACCTAGATGTTGATTATGTGTTGATTACTTGTCTATTCTTGTTCTTGGATGAATGATATTATATGTTAGGCTTAAGAAAACTGGCAGATCTCCAAATGGTAACATGCTTGAACGTCTTAAGAAACATGAACCGAGGCGTACTAGGTCTTTATTGGTTGTATTTAATGCATGAGCCACTGTTTACAATCCCTATAGTTGTGCTGGGTCATGGTGTAGGAGGAGATAAGAGCTCATAGAGTTGGGGAGTTATGTATGCCACCCCACGAATGGTATTAAGGAATACAATCCGTCATCCATACAAGTGTAACAAGTAATTGACATGTAAAAGATATCTAGGGAGTAATGAAGTCTAAGTAAACACAATTTCTCCAATTACTGCTCACAACCTTAGTTTAATATTAGCTTAATTTCATTTTCATTAGTTTAATTAATTATATAATAGTTTTTGGGTTAGTTGAATAGCAACTAATTCCGCCCACTCCTTTAAAACCCGAGATTTACTTGCTTTTATAAAAACATAAAAACACAAATATAATCATCTTTCATCTCTAGAACTATTAATTAGGCTTTCTAATCCTAGCGACACTATTCCTAAGCTGAACGATCAATCCCCCGGTACTTGTCACTATACTATACTACAACGATCAGGTACACTGCCTGGTGGGGGTTGTAAGCCTCGCGAGATCCCTCGAGAGGTAAAGCAAGGTGCGATTCCCACGCATCAAGTTTTTGGCGCCGCTGCCGGGGAATAGTTATTGTCTAGGTTAGGATTTATTTTTATTAGGTCTACTTGCTAGATTCCTTTCTAGTAAGATTTTTATCTTTATTTTTAGGTCTTCTTTAGTCTATCTTATTTCTTCGTGCCTTTGTTCGTAACTCTTTACCATCCGACATCATGGAAGGTGGTAACATCTTTGAACCCATCATCCCACCACAACAAAACCCACCATTAGAACCCCTTAGGCCCCGAACCTTAGGAGAGTATTCCCGACCTAGCCACCAAGGCTACCGAAACACCATTGAGCTCACCGGAGCCAATGTGACCCCCTTGCGATTCGACACCATCCGGTTGGTGCAAAGCGGATGTGCATTCCATGGACTTCGTTCCGAAGATCCAAACCAACATCTTAAGGACTTTCTCAAAATCGTAGATTCCATAGACCTAGGTGTTGAAACTAGAGAGACTACCCGTTTACGCCTATTCCAATTCTCTCTACGGGATCAAGCTAGTCAATGGCTTGAGCGTTTACCCGCGGGATCCATCACCACATGGGATGATCTCACCACTCGTTTCCTTGCTCAATTTTTCCCACCGGGGAGAACTACTAAGCTTAGGAATGACATCTTGATGTTCCAACAACGTCAAAATGAATCTCTTTATGAAGCATGGACTCGTTTCAAGGACTTACTCCAAAAAGTCCCTCATCATGGCATAGATCTTTGGCTCCAAGTCCAAATTTTCTATGACCATATCGATATCCCCACGAGGCGAACCATTGACCAATCGGCCGGTGGTAAGCTACGTGATCTTAGTGCGGAACAATCATGGGAACTCATAGAAGATCTTGCTCTCTATGACAACGAAAGTTGGAATGATCCCCGTGATTTGAACAAAACGGTAAAGGCAATATCTTTTCCTTCGAACAATTCAAGCACTCCCGACCGTAGGATCATGGAACTTGAGGACCAAATCAAGTTTCTCATGAAATCTTACGAAGCTCCGAAGCATTCAAGCCAAGTGAACAAAATCACTTCTTCATGCGAATTATGTAGTGGTCCCCATGACACTCGTGATTGTATGGAACTCCCCGGAACAGCTTTTGTGGACTACGCATCCACGCGTACCGACGAAGCGGGAGATAAGTGGTACACTTTCAAGCCCGAGCCAAACACATACGGTGATTCATACAACCTCTCATGAAAAAATCACCCAAACCTTAGGTGGAAACAAAATCAACCCAATTCTTCCAATCCACCTAATCGTTACCAATCAAACGGTCCACCATCCAACCGTACCTTCAACAACAATCCTTCTAACAACTATGGTAGTACCAACAATCTTGAAGGATTGATGTCAAAGTTCATGGCATCTCAAGAAGCTCACATATCCAAGTTTGAAGCCGATTTCAAACAAAAGCAAAGCGAGATGACCACTAGAATTGACACATTGTTGAAAGTTCTCAATGACCGAGAAATGGGAGCACTCCCAAGTGACACAATCAAGAATCCGAAACTAACCGTTAATTCCATATCATCCGTTTCGTCACCCGCTTCGTGTCCACAATATTATTCGGTCAAATCAACGAGCACGTGTTTCAAGCAAAACCAAGTTCCCCAAAAGGACCAATCAACTAAAACCCCACTAGAGAGCCGGTCAAAAGCATTGTTGAAACACCTCTAACGCAAGACCTTGACGATGAATTCAAAGAACTTCACGTTGAACGCCCCGTCATTGATGTCTTAGCACGTGCTCCATACTATAGCGCCCTCCTAGAAAAATATGAGAAGTGTAAGCTAGGCAAAAATGGGATGGCTTTCGTTCAAAACAAATTACCTAAAAAGCTTGATGACCCGGGTATATTTGTTTTGCCTTGTAAGATAGGAAGATCCGAAGCTTTTGACACATTAGCCGATTTAGGGTCAAGCCTCAACTTGATTCCCTTATCCTTATTCATCACTCTTAAGCTAGGAAAGTTAGAGGAAACGGAGGTATTGATAGGTCTAGCGGATGGGAGTATTGCACACCCGGTTGGAATGATTAAGGATGTAGTTGTTCACATAGGAAAGTTAACTATATTAGCGGATTTTCACGTCCTAGACATGGTTAGTGACACTACATGCCCATTATTGGTAGGAAGAGGATTCTTAGCAACCGCTAGTGCCATGATAGATTGTAAGGAATCTAAGATAACGGTAGGAGAAGGCGATACTTGGTCGGTATATGATGTTAAGAAGCATAGTTATGATTGTAATGATGAACCGATACCGTATTGGGTAGAGATGAATAGGAGACCGTCTAGATATGGGCCTTGGATAGAAAGGAATTTCATAGGACCTCAATGCCCATTCTATCTAGAGAAGGACTTTGTTGAGAAGACACGCTCGGTAGAACAACTCATTGCTGGAGATGAGGAGCTAGACCCCTTTGAGGATCCTTTAGTCTTTAGGAAGATGATTGAGTTATTAAGCGTAATGCCCGTCAACATAGAAAGGAATAAATGGAAAAGAGAGGGAGATAAGTGTGAGTGGAGGTGGGACAAGCCACCCAAAGAAGGTGACGGGTCATGGCATATTAGAATGACCTTGTATGATCCGGATGGAGAAATGTTTGAAAGGTCATATCGCACTAAGGAGACCGATAGAAAGTTGAAACCCAAGTTTGATCCCAATGATATCCTCAACGAGGAACTCACCCGAATCACGTAGTAACCCACGACTTTGAGTCTAGCTACAAGACTCGTAAATAAAGAAAAGCGCTTCTTGGGAGGCAACCCATGTTTTGTGTGATTTTAATTGTTTGATTGTTATTTGCTTCCGTATGCATGTTTTATTTTTATTGTTGGTTGATCATGTTTCTCAATTAAAATGTGGAAATACTTTATTATGTTGTTTGGCCTAGTCTTAACTTCAACCTAAAGGTATTTTTGCAAAAGATAAGTGTAAGGGGAAACCCCAAATATGTTTTTAAGAAACAAACCGATCATGATTCTCCACAATATTTAATGAACATGTATATTCGTAATTGTTAGAGTCAAATGCTTGTATTGAGTCATAATGAAGTTTTGCAGGATTTTCCAGGAAGTAGGACGAAGTTTTTCCAGAAATTTTCTGGAAACTTAACATAAAGATTTCTGCAGGTCCATTCTGACGGCGTCAAGGAATTGCTCTTGACGGCGTCAGGAGTCAAAAATCTGGAAATTTAACCGGTTTTTTTTTCTAACGGAGTCTTATGGTTTTTGTGAATTATTAAGTTTTATAATCTCCAGGAAATCTGCAAACTTCATTCCACAAGCATTATATCTTACTTTGTTTTCTAGGATTTAGTAACTTATATAGGATGCCGCCGATTTTACGCGAGGTTGCCTTGTCTACTTTTGTCAGGATTTACAGGTTATTTATGACAAGAAGATGATTTATATTCTGGAAGGGAAGCTTTGATTGTTCATTTTCTTGGAGGAAGATTTAACCTGACCAACCTAAAATCCATACCGAGCGAATCAGGGGAGTATTTGATTTCATTCTCTTTACTTTTTACTTTTACATTCTTTACTTGAACATTGGGGACAATATTCATCCTAAGTGTAAGGGGAGGGTAAAAAGATGATACCTTACATATGCACCTTCGCTTGAGTTTGTTTTGTTTGATAGTAAATGTGTAATAAAACTATGAGAAATACTTGTTAGTGTAATTTTAGCGCCAAATTTAAAATTTTTTACAACATTTAGGAGTGAAACTTTAGCCATAGCAAGCGTCTCATGGATAGGAGGTTTTATGACTAGCACATAACCGTATATTCAGAAAAATTTTCCACCCAAAGATGTGAGGTTCGCCTTTAGTTTTGATAGGAAAAACATTTATTATTGGTGCTTATGAGTGTACCGATAGCATTTAGATTCTAGAACTTGCGTTAGTGATGCATCCCGAGACCGCTAGTGAGACTACATTCATGTGGTAGGATTTACTACATGATAAGAGGCATTAGGATCACCCTTGTGTTAAACCCGTAGCATAATTACTTGACCATTTAAGTCATATTACTTGGCTAGTTAAGTCAACTAATTTTTCCCACACCCTTTGCGTTGTACTCATTTTTAGTACACGATACCCCTAGTACACCCCTCCGAGCCTATCTTTTCATTTCTAACTTTAAGCATTTTACTTAAAGGAAGAATTTGTTACACCCCACTAAAATGTACACCCAAATCGCCTTAGCCTTCCGTGTATGCGCTCATTTTTAGTGCATTATTGTTATTTGTTAAACCCTAAGTTAACTTTCTAATTGATTACATGGTTGCTAAGTCGAGTCATATCCTTGTACATATTGTTTTGGGACGATTGGGACTCATGGGTAAGTACTTATTTTATGGAGTAATGGGGAAGAACATCATATTATTACCCCCATATGTACGTTAATCTTAAAAGTGCTCCAAGTGTTTTGATTTTCTTAATTCGAGTCATTAGAATAGTTTAATGTAAAGTATGTAAAGATTCAAGTGTAAGGGGATTGCTCATACCCCTATGATGTATTATTTTGGATGGTAGGGTAAGAGTGTATGAAAAAAAAAAATCGAAAAAAAAGAAAAAGAAAAAAAAAAGGGAAAAAGAAAGAAAAAACATACGGACTACCATCCTGTTTTCATTCTATGTTCATTTTATGTTTTTAGTTATTTTTCATTTATTAGCTTAAGTCGAGTCTAGTCTTGGCTTAGCAACGCCATCTTGTACATGTAATTAACCAAGATTGTTAACTCGCCACCAGTAAAATTCCCTTTATCCAACAAAACCGTGTAATTCATATCCCTACACCAAACGTTATAACCCTTTAAAAAGACCTCTTTGATAGTTTATCCTAGGTGCTTACGCCATGTGGTGGAGGTTTGATCCTTTCCCAAGCCTATGGTAATCTATTTGGCTATGATAGGTAGTGAGAGATATCTTCCATTTCCATAATGTTATATTACTTTATTACACCCGAGAGATGTGAGTATCTAAACACTATTTGTGAGGTGCTTGTGTATGACCTCCGTGCTTGTCTATTGGTCTTTAGTGGAACGATTATTTGTTGTAATTACTTTTATATTAGTGTTAAATGACCCCTAACTTGTCTTTTGAGTAGAATAAAAGCTCATTTGCTTGAGGACAAGCAAATCTCAAGTGTAAGGGTATATGATGAGGCGAAAAATAATCCGTTTTTAGGGGGTCATTGATGAGGCGAAAAATGATCCGTTTTTAGGGGGTCATTTAAGCCCGAATTCGTCTTTATTTGATCAAATATTGCCCTAAATCGTTCCTTTTGTGAATTTAGGTGTTTGGAGAGTGAATTCTGGAAAAGAGGCTATTTTGGACGTTTTTGGAGCATAAAGTGAAGAAAACGACAAAGTACCAAATCCAAGCTGGAATTACAAGGTGACGGCGTCAAGGATTTACTCTTGACGGCGTCAGAAAGGATGAATATTTTACCGTAGGTTGTGAAGGCGTCAGATGAAGAGATGACGGCGTCAAAGTGGCCAAAGATTAATTTACCGTAGGTGGTGACGGCGTCACCAAGGCCGTCACAATTGGATCTAGGGCGTCCGAGGAAGTTATTGGCGGCTGGCTGACGGCGTCAGAATTAACTCTTGACGCCGTCAGGACGATTTTCCTATATATAGTTTTCTAGTTTTTTCATTAAAAAAGGGAGAAGTTTTGGTGAAACCCTAAAGACGATTTTGGTGCCTCTTTTACAGGTTTTTCAAGGGTTCCAAACCCTTGATACCTTGCATTGTAATTGAGATAAGTATACTCTTAATTCAATCAATATGTCTATGTGTTGGTTGTTTATCTTTTGTTCTTATCTTAATTCTACTATGCTAGGCTAGATTTACTTTGTGTTTGCTTAGATCTAATGAAACCTAGATGTTGATTATGTGTTAATTACTTGTCTATTCTTGTTCTTGGATGAATGATATTATACGTTAGGCTTAAGAAAACTGGCAGATCTCCAAATGGTAACATGCTTGAACGTCTTAAGAAACATGAACCGAGGCGTACTAGGTCTTTATTGGTTGTATTTAATGCATGAGCCACTGTTTACAATCCCTATAGTTGTGCTGGGTCATGGTGTAGGAGGAGATAAGAGCTCATAGAGTTGGGGAGTTATGTATGCCACCCCACGAATGGTATTAAGGAATACAATCCGTCATCCATACAAGTGTAACAAGTAATTGACATGTAAAAGATATCTACGGAGTAATGAAGTCTAAGTAAACACAATTTCTCCAAATACTGCTCACAACCTTAGTTTAATATTAGTTTAATTTCATTTTCATTAGTTTAATTAGTTATAAAGTAGTTTTTGGGTTAGTTGAATAACAACTAATTCCAAAACCCGAGATTTTACTTGCTTTCATAAAATATAAAAACACAAAAATAATCATCTTTCATCTTTAGAACTATTAATTAGGCTTTCTAATCCTAGTGACACTATTCCTAAGCTGAACGATCAATCCCCCGGTACTTGTCACTATACTATACTACAACGATCAGGTACACTGCCTGGTGGGGGTTGTAAGCCTCGCGAGATCCCTCGAGAGGTAAAACAAGGTGCGATTCCCACGCATCAAGTTTTTGGCGCCGCAGCCCGGGGAATAGTTATTGTCTAGGTTAGGATTTATTTTTATTAGGTCTACTTGCTAGATTCCTTTCTAGTAAGATTTTTATTTTTATTTTTAGGTCTTCTTTAGTCTATCTATTTCTTTGTGCCCTTTGTTTGTAAAACCATTTTCATTTGTCTTCATGGCGGATGAGATTCCATTTGGATCATTAACAGTAGAGGAACAATTAGTTTACTCAGATAGATTTGCTTCCTGTTGTTCCAATGAATTTTTGAGTGATCTTAACTATATACAAGAGGAGATGGGTGTAAAGTTTGATAGGTTTGATGAGTTATGCGCATGTGTGGCCTATACTAAACTATCATTGTTAGGATCAATTCCTTTTAGTAAGACCCTTTGGAAAAAATTTGAGGAAAGCCTCCTAACCGTGAACCATGAGTTCAATGAATTGATGGGTTTGTATACATCACGACTTGAGGAAATAATTAAGGAGGATTTAGCCGAACATGAACATATTGAGGAAAAAGATGAATCCTTTAGGCAAATTAAACATTATAATCAAGTTATTGAGGAAGGTTCTTATGAATCAGACTTAGAACTTGAAATGGCTAGAGAAGGATTTGAGATACTTAGTAACATGTTTAGGATAGATTCTACTAAAACACGTGATGTGGATATAGGTAATGTTGAGAAAAGGAAAGATGAGGTAAATAATTTAAACCCACCAAGTACCCCACAAGTCCTACCATCATTTGAGGCATATACACCGCCCGTGACTTATTCGGATGAAGTAGAAGAGACTTTAGGAACCCCAATAGAGGTAGAACCTTTGAACCAAACACAACTAGAAAATATAGGTTTGAATACTCATAATGATAACCTTACTCTTAGTTCTAGGGAAGTTCCTAGTTTTGATGAACCGGAGCCTCAACCAAAACCGTTACCTAATCTTCCGTCCTTGGATGAAAATTTAGGAATTGAAATAGGTTCCAATCCACCCATCAAACCATATAGTCCGGGTAGTCTTAGGATAAAGGTAGTGGACTCTAAGCCTTGTAGAGAGGAAGCAAAAATA
Source organism: Artemisia argyi (assembly GCA_030686995.1). Taxonomy (NCBI): domain Eukaryota; kingdom Viridiplantae; phylum Streptophyta; class Magnoliopsida; order Asterales; family Asteraceae; genus Artemisia; species Artemisia argyi. The sequence continues at coordinate 252,630,997 of CM060700.1, forward strand.
GGAGTGGAAAATGACCCTACATGCTTACATCACCCATTTATTATCGATCATAAGAAACATTATGGGTTTAAACCAGGTTTATTAGGTCAAGATGGATCCCCAACTAGGAGTCTTTCGAAGTTGATAGAAAATGATCCCTTTCTAGGAGAAAATATTAATCCACCCATTAACCCGATTGAATTACGTAAGGTTATGATGATAGGAGCACAACCCTTTGAGCATATAATTCATTCACCACTCTTTCCTCATGTGGCATACTTCCACCGAGATGGTGTGTATCGCTACTATCACCCGCACTTAATCCTAAGTGTAGGGAAAACCTCACATTTATCCGTGAAATAAGGGTAGAGTCAGGCTCGTGACTCGAACAAAACCAAGCGCTTCTTGGGAGGCAACCCATGTTTTGTGTGATTTTATTTGTTTGATTGTTATTTGCTTCTGTATGCATGTTTTATTTTTATTGTTGGTTGATCATGTTTCTCATTAAAATGTGGAAATACTTTATTATGTTGTTTGGCCTAGTCTTAACTTCAACCTAAAGGTATTTTTACAAAAGATAAGTGTAAGGGGAAACCCCAAATATATTTTTAAGAAACAAACCGATCATGATTCTCCACAATATTTAACGAACAGGTATATTCGTATTTGCTAGAGTCAAATGCTTGTATTGAGTCATAATGAAGTTTTGCAGGATTTTCCAGGAAGTGGGACAAGGTTTTTCCAGAAATTTTCCGGAAACTTAACATAAAGATTTCTGCAGGTCCATTCTGACGGCGTCAGGCAATTGCTCTTGACGGCGTCAGGAGTAAAAATCTGGAAATTTTACCGGTTTTGTTTTTCTAACGGAGTCTTATGGTTTTTGTGAATTATTAAGTTTTATAATCTCCAGGAAATCTGAAAACTTCATTCCACAAGCATTATATCTTACTTTGTTTTCTAGGATTTAGTAACTTATATAGGATGCCGCTGATTTTACGCGAGGTTGCCTTGTCTATTGTTGTCAGGATTTACAGGTTATTTATGACAAGAAGATGATTTATATTCTGGAAGGGAAGCTTTGATTGTTCATTTTCTTGGAGGAAGATCTAATCTGACCAACCTAAAATCCATACCGAGCGAATCAGGGGAGTATTTGATTTCATTCTCTTTACTTTTTACTTTTACATTCTTTACTTGAACATTGGGGACAATGTTCATCCTAAGTGTAAGGGGAGGGTAAAAAGATGATACCTTACATATGCACTTTCGCTTGAGTTTGTTTTGTTTGATAGTAGATGTGTAATAAAACTATGAGAAATACTTGTTAGCGTAATTTTAGCGCCAAATTTAAAATTTTTTACAACATTTAGGAGTGAAACTTTAGCCATAGCAAGCATCTCATGGATAGGAGGTTGTATGACTAGCACATAACCGTATATTCAGAAAAATTTTCCACCCAAATATGTGAGGTTCGCCTTTAGATTTGATAGGAAAAGCATTTATTATTGGTGCTTATGAGTGTACCGGTAGCATTTAGATTCTAGAACTTGCGTTAGTGATGCATCCCGAGACCGCTAGTGAGACTACATTCGTGTGGTAGGATTTACTACATGATAAGAGGCATTAGGATTACCCTTGTGTTAAACCCGTATTATAATTACTTGACCATTTAAGTCATATTACTTGGCTAGTTAAGTCAACTAATTTTTCCCACACCCTTTGCGTTGTACTCAATTTTAGTACACGATACCCCTAGTACACCCCTCCGAGCCTATCGTTTCGTTTCTAACTTTAAGCATCTTACTTAAAGGAAGAATTTGTTACACCCCACTTAAATGTACACCCAAATCGCCTTAGCCTTCCGTGTATGCGCTCATTTTTAGTGCATTATTGTTATTTGTTAAACCCTAAGTTAACTTTCTAATTGATTACATGGTTGCTAAGTCGAGTCATATCATTGTACATATTGTTTTGGGACGATTGGGACTCATGGGTAAGTACTTATTTTATGGAGTAATGGGGAAGAACATAATATTATTACCCTCATATGTACGTTAATCTTAAAAGTGCTCCAAGTGTTTTGATTTTCTTAATTCGAGTCATTAGATTAGTTTAATGTAAAGTATGTAAAGATTCAAGTGTAAGGGGATTGCTCATACCCCTATGATGTATTATTTTGGATGGTAGGGTAAGAGTGTATGAAAAAAATAAAAAATAAAAAAAAAAAAAAAAAAAAAAAAAAAAAAATCGAAAAAATTAAGAAAAAAGAAAAAGAAAAAAAAAATAGAAAAAAGATAAAGAAAGAAAAAACATACGGACTACCATCCCGTTTTCATTCTATGTTCATTTTTTTTGTTATTTTTCATTTATTAGCTTAAGTCGAGTCTAGTCTTGGCTTAGCAACGCCATCTTGTACATATAATTTACTAAGATTGTTAACTCGCCACCAGTAAAATTCCCTTTATCCAACAAAACCGCGTAATTCATATCCCTACACCTAACGTTATAACCCTTTAAAAGACCTCTTTGATAGTTTATCCTAGGTGCTTACGCCTTGTGGTGGAGGTTTGATCCTTTCCCAAGCCTATGGTAATCTATTTTGTTATGACAGGTAGTGAGAGATATCTTCCATTTCCATAATGTTATATTACTTTATTACACCCGAGAGATGTAAGTATCTAAACACTATTTGTGAGGTGCTTGTGTATGACCTCCGTGCTTGTCTATTGGTCTTTAGTGGAACGATTATTTGTTGTAATTACTTTTATATTAGTGTTAAATGACCCCTAACTTGTCTTTTGAGTAGAATAAAAGCTCATTTGCTTGAGGACAAGCAAATCTCAAGTGTAAGGGTATATGATGAGGCGAAAAATAATCCGTTTTTAGGGGGTCATTGATGAGGCGAAAAATGATCCGTTTTTAGGGGGTCATTTAAGCCCGAATTCGTCTTTATTTGATCAAATATTGCCCTAAATCGTTCCTTTTGTGAATTTAGGTGTTTGGAGAGTGAATTCTGGAAAAGAGGCTATTTTGGACGTTTTTGGAGTATAAAGTGAAGAAAACGACAAAGTACCAAATCCAAGCTGGAATTACAAGGTGACGGCGTCAAGGATTTACTCTTGACGGCGTCAGAAAGGATGAATATTTTACCGTAGGTTGTGAAGGCGTCAGATGAAGAGATGACGGCGTCAAAGTGGCCAAAGATTAATTTACCGTAGGTGGTGACGGCGTCACCAAGGCCGTCACAATTGGATCTAGGGCGTCTGAGGAAGTTATTGGCGGTTGGCTGACGGCGTCAGAATTAACTCTTGACACCGTCAGGACGATTTTCCTATATATAGTTTTCTAGTTTTTTCATTAAAATAGGGAGAAGTTTTGGTGAAACCCTAAAGACGATTTTGGTGCCTCTTTTACAGGTTTTTCAAGGGTTCCAAACCCTTGATACCTTGCATTGTAATTGAGATAAGTATACTCTTAATTCAATCAATATGTCTATGTGTTGGTTGTTTATCTTTTGTTCTTATCTTAATTCTACTATGCTAGGCTAGATTTACTTTGTGTTTGCTTAGATCTAATGAAACCTAGATGTTGATTATGTGTTAATTACTTGTCTATTCTTGTTCTTGGATGAATGATATTATATGTTAGGCTTAAGAAAACTGGCAGATCTCCAAATGATAACATGTTTGAACGTCTTAAGAAACATGAACCGAGGCGTACTAGGTCTTTATTGGTTGTATTTAATGCATGAGCCACTGTTTACAATCCCTATAGTTGTGCTGGGTCATGGTGTAGGAGGAGATAAGAGCTCATAGAGTTGGGGAGTTATGTATGCCACCCCACGAATGGTATTAAGGAATACAATCCGTCATCCATACAAGTGTAACAAGTAATTGACATGTAAAAGATATCTAGGGAGTAATGAAGTCTAAGTAAACACAATTTCTCCAAATACTGCTCACAACCTTAGTTTAATTTCATTTTCATTAGTTTAATTAGTTATAAAGTAGTTTTTGGGTTAGTTGAATAACAACTAATTCCGCCCATTCTTCCAAAACCCGAGATTTTACTTGCTTTCATAAAATATAAAAACACAAAAATAATCATCTTTCATCTTTAGAACTATTAATTAGGCTTTCTAATCCTAGCGACACTATTCCTAAGCTGAACGATCAATCCCCCGGTACTTGTCACTATACTATACTACAACGATCAGGTACACTGCCTGGTGGGGGTTGTAAGCCTCGCGAGATCCCTCGCGAGATCCCTCGAGAGGTAAAGCAAGGTGCGATTCCCACGCATCAGTCATTTAAGCCCGAATCCGACTTTATTTGATCAAATATTGCCCTAAATCGTTCCTTTTGTGATTTTAGGTGTTTGGAGAGTGAATTCTGGAAAAGAGGCTATTTTGGACGTTTTTGGAGCATAAAGTGAAGAAAACGACAAAGTACAAAAAATCCAAGCTGGAAATACAAGGTGACGGCGTCACGACTTGCTTCTTGACGGCGTCAGACATGATGAATATTTTACCGTAGCTGGTGACGGCGTCAGATGGAGAGGTGACGGCGTCAAAGTGGCCAAGATTAATTTACCGTAGGTGGTGACGGCGTCACATAGGCCGTCACAAGTGGATCTAGGGCGTCCGAGGAAGTATATGGCGGCGAGGTGACGGCGTCAGACTTTACTCTTGACGTCGTCAGGACGATTTTCCTATATATAGTTTTCTAGTTTTTTCATTAAAGAAAGAGAAGTTTTGGTGAAACCCTAAAGACGATTTTGGTGCCTCTTTTACAGGTTTTTCAAGGGTTCCAAACCCTTGAGACCTTGCATTATAATTGAGATAAGTATACTCTTAATTCAATCAATATGTCTATTTGTTGGTTGTTTATCTTTTGTTCTTATCTTAACTCTACTATGCTAGGCTAGATTTCCTTTGTATTTGCTTAGATCTAATGAAACCTAGATGTTGATTATGTGTTGATTACTTGTCTATTCTTGTTCTTGGATGAATGATATTATATGTTAGGCTTAAGAAAACTGGCAGATCTCCAAATGGTAACATGCTTGAACGTCTTAAGAAACATGAACCGAGGCGTACTAGGTCTTTATTGGTTGTATTTAATGCATGAGCCACTGTTTACAATCCCTATAGTTGTGCTGGGTCATGGTGTAGGAGGAGATAAGAGCTCATAGAGTTGGGGAGTTATGTATGCCACCCCACGAATGGTATTAAGGAATACAATCCGTCATCCATACAAGTGTAACAAGTAATTGACATGTAAAAGATATCTAGGGAGTAATGAAGTCTAAGTAAACACAATTTCTCCAATTACTGCTCACAACCTTAGTTTAATATTAGCTTAATTTCATTTTCATTAGTTTAATTAATTATATAATAGTTTTTGGGTTAGTTGAATAGCAAGTAATTCCGCCCACTCCTTCAAAACCCGAGATTTACTTGCTTTTATAAAAACATAAAAACACAAAAATAATCATCTTTCATCTCTAGAACTATTAATTAGGCTTTCTAATCCTAGCGACACTATTCCTAAGCTGAACGATCAATCCCCCGGTACTTGTCACTATACTATACTACAACGATCAGGTACTCTGCCTGGTGGGGGTTGTAAGCCTCGCGAGATCCCTCGAGAGGTAAAGCAAGGTGCGATTCCCACGCATCAAAATCTCTTACGGCCATGGCGTATTCTTCGTCATCACTTTCGGAAGATGAGCTATCTTCGACACTAGATTCCTTTCTAGCTTTCAAGGAAATTGACTTGCTTTACTCTCGTTTTTCCTTGACCATTTCGGAGTCCTTTTTAATGATGACTTCGTAGACTTTTAGATTTCCAATTAATTCGTCAAGTTGCAAAGTTGACAAATTCTTCGATTCTTCAATAGCCGTCACTTTAGCTCGCCATTTTTGATGAAGAGCCCTAAGAAACTTCCTAACAAAATTCTTACTAGAAAAATTCTCATCAAGTGCTTTTAAACTTGTGATGATAGTGTTAAATCTAGCAAAAGCATTGTCAATTGATTCCTCTTCCGGAATCGTGAATTGCTCGTATTGTTGAACAAGTAGATCTATCTTATTATCTTTGACTTGACTATTACCTTGGTGAGTTATTAGTAAAGAGTTCCAAATTTCTTTTGCGGTTTTGCACATAAAGATCCTTTCGTACTCTTTACGTGGTAGCGCATTATAAATAACCATTTTTGCCTCATTATTTTTAGCAAGTTTTCTTTTTAAATCATCATTTTGTTTTTCAAAAGGTACGATTTCATCTTTCTTAGTTTCCGGGTTATTTTGAACAGGTAAAAAATCACCATTAGTAATAACATGCCAAAGATCTAGATCTTTTGACTTCACATAAGTTTCGAATCGATTTTTCCAATATAAAAATCCATCACTTTCAAATAGTGGTGGTCTTTGCATAGATTGCCCTTCTAAATATTTTTCAGATTCCATAGATCGTTACAAGTTTTAAAATACAATATATTTTAAAGATCTTGCTCGACGTGGCTCTGATACCAATTGTGGAAAACTAGAAGGGGGGGTTGAATAGTTTTACGTCCTTTTTAAATTTATTTCCAAAATATTTTGTTGGTTATAAAAACTTTCGATTCGATCTTAAGTGAATTCAAGTATCAACCAATATGAGCAAGTCTAAACTAATATTGAAAGTATTGAAATATAATGAAGAAAAGATAGAGTTAGAAAGATCAAACCACAACACGCGAATTTATAGTGGTTCGGCTACAAGGACACCTTCCTTGCCCTACTCCACTCCCCGAGTACCACACTCGAGAGTTTTCTTCACTATGTCAACAAACTCCTTATGGTGGAGAAACCTTACACACATTGGCTTACACAAGTTAACGACACTAAGCTAAATGTCGAGTTCTAATCGTAGCTAGAACCAATCTCACACCAAATATCACACCACGTGATCTTCACACCTTAATCACACCTTCACACCTTCTTCAAGACTTCACACCGTCTTCACACCTAGTCAATCTTCACACCTTCTTCTATACACAACTAAGTCACTACTACTAAACTAGTTTACAACACACCAAGATTCTACAATCAACAAGTATTCACAACACCTTAACAAATAGCTATCACTAGTGCTATATGAAACTAACTATACACAACACCACTACAATAAGATGGATGTAGAGAAGTGTTCTTCTTCTTGCACTTGAATGGATGAAGCTTTGGATCACTTGGAAACAAAGACTTATGAAATATATGATCAAAGGATTTTAGATCTAGAGAAGAGGATTGGATCAGAAAGTTTATAGTGCAAAAAGGTGAGGAAAATGTGCAAAATGATCCAGTATTTAAAGAGCCAGATTTTACTGTTCGGGAGCGTGGCCGGTCCCCTTAATTGTTGGCCGGTCCCCTTAATGATTAAGGGGGCCGCCTAGTAAAATTAAGGGGGCCGCCCTCCTGAACGTTTGAAAAGATTCTCTGGATAAAATTTGCCCTTTTTGGTTGGAAATTTGAAATCATATTTTTGTGGTTTAATAAAGCTTTACCAAAAATGATTTACAAATATATATAAAATGTTAAAATCATTTTATATAATGTTATGTATTAATATAAAATTTCCTTTGATCATGTAATGCATAAGTTACTAAGTTTATGCATACCTTAAGTGATATAAGATGTAGAGGTAAATATTTGTCACCAAATACTTGTTTATGCCATATTCTTGACTTAATTTGATTTAAGTTTTGTGATTATCAAAACATAGGTTTATTGAAAAATATTAATAACATTCACAAACATTATTTATATCAACAGGGAAGTGAAGAATCAAAATAGGGTGAAATGGGCTAAAAGAAGAAAGCAAACAGGAAACCTTGACCATCAGGTGGCCGACCCCCTTAATTCATGGCCGGCCCCCTTAAAATTAAAGGGGCCGCATTTGATAATTATGGGGGCAGCCCAGAGCCTGGTTCCCAGATTGCCAGAAATGGTTTTTGACATAAATTTTTTAAGAAAGATCTTTGTTTGGAGGTTTGGTTTTGGGCAAGTCCATCTCTTTAGGCAACTTAATCAAGTATTATCTTAATGGAGTTATGCAAGAAAAGTATGCATGTAGGTAACTAAGCATATAAAATAATTTTCAAGCAAATTATGCAAAGGGAACAATTAAGCAAGTCATATATCCTAAGGAATTAACTTAATAAAAGGAGGTCAAGGCAAATAGTGAGTGGGAAGCTAGTGATGGAACAAATGTGACAAAATGACTTTTGTCTTTAGCAATAATCTGTGTCTGGATTCAACATATGTGAAGATACGATTGCTTCAATTCCTAATGCAAAAATAAAAATAAAAGAAAGAAAAAAAGAATCCTAAGAAGCAATCCAAAATCTTCCTGATTCAATTTGTTAAACTTACGATTATCAAGAATATATATTAGATTATATATTAAGATAATTACATGTGTGGTATCTAACATGATTTATGAGAAAACGTTTTTAGCATTATTCAACAATGTGTTTAAGAAGAGTTTTAGATAGGTAGTGTATAGTCAAAGAGAAATTTCATTAAGAGGATTTGTCATTAAAGGATTTTAATGATAATAAAGCATTGTAATCTTGTGGAAAACATTTAGTTATGAAAATTCTAGACTCGAAAAGAACCAAAGTGATGTTTTGAAGAAATTTAAGTAAAATACTTAATGATGACCAAAATTTGATGAAATATGTTATGAATGACTTACATAATTTGTTGCTAAAAATGTGAAGAGTTTAGATAGATTGAGTTTTTAAAGAAATTATGCAATGTAAAGTTCTCAATCTTCAATTTTTGTGTGAAGTAGATACCTAGACTCAAAAATAAAGAAGATAGAATAAAGCAAGTTTATGCAATGATTTATTTATGAAAAATCAATAGAATTTTGTCAATTTGCTCCATCATTCCTAATCCTAAGTGCTAGTGATAAAGTTGTACAAGCTAAAAGGGTTTAGAGACAATATCCGCAATAAGAAAAATTATGACACTAGCATGCAATTATCAATTTGGGAAATTTACGTTATAAGAAAAGAGAGAACGTACCTGGCGTCTTAAAGAGAATAAATTCAATATGACATATGAGAGAGTGAAAGTAGGAAGCAACGAGTATCAAAAGGATCTAGATAGAAGGCAATGTAATAGAGAACCCGTAACGAGATAATCATCAAAGAATTTGCAAGCAGGTTCTTGAAGCATAAGCACGTGAAGATTCAAATGCATGTCTCAATAGATCGTCAAGCTTCACGTATATGCAAGTGTGCCAATCCTCATGATTAAGATACCTAACATGTAAAACAACTTGGTACCCAAAGTCTTATGGGTCCTAGATGGTTAGTCGCAACATCCATTGCATTTAAAATGCATAAGGAATAGATGTTGTTAACAAGTACAAGAATTTCTTATCGGTATGTTTTCATACAATGATAATGTTCTTCTTCTCTCAAGAGATAAGCCATTGTTATGATTAGAGTAATTTTCTAAATTTTTCCACTAGATTTTACAAACTCTATTTGCTTTGATTTATTTGTCAACATATCATTAGCATTAAATCCTAATCCGGTTTTGTCACCAAAAGCCTTTTGAGTATTAAGTAAGTATATTAATGATTTGGAGCTATTTTCAAATTTAGCAAGTATTTTTCCTTTTTCAAAATTTTCTTCGGTAGATGTTGAAGATTCATTTTTAAACGTGACGTTTGAGTTTGTGTTGCAAAAACTTTTGAAGTTACTTTCTAATTTTGAAAATTCTAATATGAATTGATTATAGCAAAGATGTTTGGTTCCGGATTGTACCTCATTTGGGACTTTATATGCTTCACGCTCTTCACATGCTATATACCGATCTTCTTCATCTTTCATGTCGCTCCAAGTTTCATTTATAATCTTTCTTCGGACTTGGCTCATGTAATCTTCGTCATTAATACCTTCAATGACCATGTTTGAACTAGTAGTACTTGTATTTACATCAACTAAGTGTTTGTTTATTAAATTTTCTAGAACAATTAATTCTTGTGCAACATCAAATTTATCATCTTTGGCTCGATATTTCTATTGGTGAAAGTTAGAAAAACATTTCCAAATATCGTTTGCCGTTTTACAAAAGAATACCCTTTCATATTTAATTTCAGGTAGGGTTTTATAAATCATTTGTTTGGCTTTGGTATTTTTATCAAAATTTGTTTGAGAGTAATTGTATTGTTTTTCAAAATCCATTTTTGTTTGAATATCACCAATTGAAATGATGTGCTAAAGATCTTGATTTATTGATTTCACATAATTTTCAAAATTATTTTTCCATTCACTAAAATTTTCATTTTCAAAATATGGTGGTTTAAATGTCATTTTTTCTCCTAAATATTTTTCCGATTCAATAGATCGATTACAAGTTTTAAAATACAATTTATTTTAAAAATCTTGTTTAACGTAGCTCTGATGTCAATTGTTGAAAACTACAAGGGGGGGGGGGGGGGGGGGTTGAATAGTTTTACGTCAATTTAGATTTTAAAAACTTAGTTTTATAAAAACATCAATACAAGATTTATTGTAAAAATCTACTCGATCTAAATGATCAAGTTCACTAGTTTATGTGTATGTATATATTGTTTCTTTTTAAATTATTTAAAAAACTTTATTTTGTGAATGAACCTTTTATTTGAACTTTGTGTGAAATCAATTTTAACACAATATCACAATCTACAACTAGATGCAAAATATATATGAGTATGTAAATAATAAAGATGTAAATGGAATAATGAGCAAGAGATGGAAATATCAAACCAAGACACGGCGGATTTATAGTGGTTCGGCTACAAGGTCTCCTTCCTTTCCCTACTCCACTTCTCGAGTCTCCTACTCGAGAGTTTTCTTCACTAACACAACGAACTCCCTTTTGGCGGAGAAACCTTACACAACTTTTGCTTACACCGATTAACGACACTAAGCTAAATGTCGAGTCCTAATAGTAGCTAGAATCAATCTCACACCACTACACACCTTCTTCACAACTTATACACACCACTACTACTACACTACTTCTCACACCTTCACAACTTTTTCTTCACAACACAACTATTTCTTCACTACTTCTATTCACGACTACTAACTCACCTAGATATATCAATTACACACCTTCTACACCTTTACAAATAATTTACACAACACCTAACAATATACACAACTATTCAATACTTCTAAACAAGATGTTGAAGAAGTATTCTTCTCTTGCACTTTGAATGAGGATGAATTGTATCACTTAAAAACAAGAACTAATATGTTTATAATCAAAGGTTTTAGGAATATGATTTGAGAGAATTAGAACAGAAAGTTTTTGTGCAAAAGGTCAGATTTGAACCAGTATTTATAGGTAAAAGATTCTGACAGAGGATGCCGACCTCCTTAATTGTGTGCCGGCCTCTTAAAATTAAGGGGGCCGCCCCTTATAATTAATGCCGTGGACATGTCGACGACAACGTCATAAAAAAGTCGACGGCGAAAGCGTCAATCGTACTGGTGATCTTGCTATTCACATAAATACTAGTGACATTATTAATGATGTGATTTGTGACGTCACTAGTGACATAAGTAATGTTGGAGGGAAATTCAAAATATTTGTCACTTTCGTGTCGATTAAATGTCTTTCACATGGCATTTTTCTTTTTCGTACGTATTCTAACAACTTCTTCATTTTATCATGTTTAATTATTTATATCTTTTTTATGATTTTAATTACTACCCGAAACCTTATATATACAGTACAATTGAAAAAACTAAATGATGGCGCACGAGTCAAATCAGTACTTATTAACTAAAGTTTGTAAATGATACACAGATACAATATATATTATCAAAATTTGATGCTCCGTAAATACTACTCCGTAAAAAGTTTTCATGTAGCACTTGCATGCAAACACATTTCCATGCAACTTAATCATGTAAGCACAAAATTGAATGAAAATATATGTAGCACGTAGACAAACTTACACTCCACCATATATACCAATGCTACTTAAGGGTAAAAAAAACAAAGGAAAAAAAACGTGGAACCCAGTAAAATGAATGGCGGACACAGTTAGAAGAGAAATAAAGAGTAAGATAACGAAAATTATTTAGGGTGCGTTTGGTATGCCGGAAGGAATAACAATGGGTATGAGTTTGATAGTACTCAACTATGAAAGTTCCATTCCCCACTCTTTAGCCATATATGGAGTATGGAAAATAATGGACTTTCATAGTCATAGTTGTGGGCTCAGGCACCCTAAGCAAACACCAACTATCACTTTCATAGTGATAGTTGATTCCCAGGAATGGGTACCAAACGCACCCTTAATAGGGCAAAACTCAAAAGAAATCAGCTGGGTCTAATATTTGAGTACACGTGGTATCAAAAGACTTTTAGGTCTGTAATTAGGTCTAATTGTTTAGGTCAATGCATCAATTTTCATTCATTAATGGAGTCACTACAACAAATTTGTCATTTTTACACGCTTTTTTCTTCACACTTTATAAAGTGTGAACTTTTTCTTAAAGGTATTCACACTTAAAAGTGTGAATAATTGTTTCAAAATCTTCACACTTAAAAAGTGTGAAGAATTTCAATCTCACACTTAAAAGTGTGAAGAGTTATTTTAAAATCAAAAGCATCACACTTAAAAGTGTGAAGAATTATTTCAAAATCAAAATCATCACACTAAAAAGTGTGAAGAATTATTTTAAAACCCTCACACTTAAAAGTGTGAAAATATTTATAAACCTTCACACATAAAAGTGTGACAATATTTGCTACACCCAATTGGTTCACACACATGCTAGTGTGAACTTTTTAATTCTTCACACTTTAAAGTGTGGCGCCATGCTCTAATAAGTGTGAGCATGTTACTATTTTGTTGTAGTGAGTAATTGATTGATTGTACTGTGCCAAAAGAAACAAAAAAAGAAGGCCACGTTTCAACACTCATTAATATGTTTACATGGAATGGATTTATATATATACTCCGTATATAAGAAAGAAAGAAGACTGTTAGCTAGTTGTTGATTGATTGAGAAGATGGCTCATAGTGGTGGTTTGCATACGCCTTTGATAGGCACTAGTAGAAGAAGTGGTAATAAAACTAGTCGTCAGAATGCCATCGCTTACGGAACTCCTTATCAGAAAGCTGCTGCTCTTGTTGATCTTGTAAGTCGTTAGTAAACCAAACCCCAATTCTATTACCTTATTTTATAATGTTGTTATTCTCAATGCACAACCACACTATTTTATTACTCCATCCGTTCTATACTTTTTGTCCATAATTTTATTTCGAGATATCCCAAATTAATTGTCCACTTCTAAAAGTTGATGAAAAATTAATTTGAGTTTACCGTATTACTTGCCACTTTTTTAATGGGTAAACTGCAAAATACATCCCTCTGATTTTTTAGTTTTCACACTAAACCCCAGACATTTTTAGCAATATTCATCACTCCATTAGTAAAAGTTAGACACAATATACCATTAACGAGTAATGTTGTAATTTTTCTACGTCATCTACAAATAGTCAAGCACACTTTTGATAAAATTTATCCAAAAAAACCTTTTTCACATTTCATCACGCAAATAAACTTTTGACAGGTTCATTTAATATTTTAATGTACTAGCTAGTATTTGTTAAGATATAGTGCAATTTCATAAATCCAGGCTGAAGATGGAAGTGGTCTACCAGAGGAAGTCCTCGAGTCACCAAACCTCGAAACTGCCGCTAAATACTACTTCATATTCATTCGCTTTGACATCATTTGGACCCTTAATATTTTCGCACTCATTGCTTTGAATTTCTTCGAGGTTAGTTACTTACTACCACAAGGCGCTCTATTCATTGCTTTAGTCATTCCCTATATTCTGAAAATTCCTTGTTATACTGATTACTTTGAAATCTCCACCATCAGAAACCATTATGGTGTAGCAGCGTTTCTGAGGTTACCTGCAGTGACAGGGACTACTATTTTCTTGGGGAGCTTCCATACTTAAATAATGCAGAATCTCTCACATTTGAGGTTTGATTCTTGTATTATGTACAAATTTATCATGACTTTTTCTTGTTAATGTATTTGAGAGCAAAGGGTATGTCTGATTTTGGTTATTTAATTTGGTGATTTGCAATTTTGCATTGTTGTTTGGGATGGTTACAAAATGAATCGTGTACATTTCATTCTGACCTTTGGAAAGTTATATATGTGATCAAATCACTATTTCCTAGTGCTTTTGGTATCATGTCACTATAACATTCACTGCGATGCAGTAATAGTACTACACTACTACTACGTACTTAGTAATACCTCTATGCATTGTTTAAAATCATCCCACGATCGAAAGTCCACAACTGAAGTTCCCTGATCTGTACCAAATATTACACCAACAGCATCTAAAATTATTCAACCTGACGTTCAATGAGTGGTATAACATAGAATTCAAAGGATAGGAGGTAGTTTGAATATAGCCTAGCCTGATGGGGTTTATATTTTTTTGGGAAAATTCTTTTAAAACGTATCATACTTGTTCAAAAAATCACTTTTGAGTATCAAACTTTTTTTTTTCCTTATTGGGTTACTAAACTTTCATTTTTGGCCTCTTTTACGTACTCTGGGACGTTTTTGCCCCTCAGATTTTTTGAAATCCAGGGGCAAAAATGTCATAAAAACGTCCCAAAGTGCGTAAAAGAGGCCAAAAATGAAAGTTTAGCACCACAATAACGAAAATTAAAAGTATGTTACTCAAAAGTGATTTTTTTGACAAGTATGGTACGTTTTGAAAGAATTTTCCCTATTTTTTTTGGAAAAAATTTGAACTACATATCATATAGGATTGGTCTAAATAAACTATCTGGGAAAACACTTGATATTCAACAAAATTAGGAGCACTAGTAATGAGAAAATCCCGTCCCAAGACATTCACACCTTATGTATTAGCTTTTGATTATTCAAGGTTACTAAAATGGTTGTATATATGCTTTTGGATCCATTCCATCATACATACACAAACCTGACTCAGATGGTACCTTTTTGTCTATAAGTAATACGGAGTACTAACTAATGCTAGCATAGTACCCGTACAAAGCGCCGACAACGAATAGTTTTTGCTTTCTTTTTGTGATGGTGTGGGGGAGAAGGTGATGTGATGCATTATTACAGGGATGTAAAATGTAGTGATGTAGAATAGGTTTTGAGTGAGGTTTGGATGGATTTTAAGACGGGGTATGTATGCTTTATACTAGAGTCCAGATGTATAGTAGTAAAATGAAGATAAGTTCAAATTATATTTGTTGGGTCACAACTCACAAATCATGACTGGAAGTTCTCAGGTACACCTAGCTAGTATTGTCTGAATGTATAACTGAGAAATTCCTTATGGTTTTATCATTTGCCTGCCCATTTAAAATTTATATATATCCGTAATCTGATTATTGTCATACTTTCTCACGCAGATTGTAACACTTATCATTCTTGTGGTGCATACTCTATTTCCTCTTTTATACGAAGGGTTCAG
The DNA here is from genome assembly GCA_030686995.1 of Artemisia argyi. Taxonomy (NCBI): domain Eukaryota; kingdom Viridiplantae; phylum Streptophyta; class Magnoliopsida; order Asterales; family Asteraceae; genus Artemisia; species Artemisia argyi. The sequence continues at coordinate 252,646,523 of CM060700.1, forward strand.
TCTATACTGGAAAAGCCATGTCAATAAGATCAAGGTACACGATTGCAGAATCTTTTGCATGAAATTATTATATAAAGTTTGTTTCCTGGTGTTTCGATTTATGAATCTTGCACATGCAATCTTCTCTCAGAATATCAAATTTAACCCCTCTAATTTGTAGTTTCAATGAACATAGAATCATTAGAGTTTAGATCTTTTAAATGTTATATGGAATGTTAGGTTGCATCATTATTCCTATCCATCTAACTACTGCAGAAATGGTTAGAGGGACAACAATCATAAATCGGTAGACAAGAAAAATAGGAGGAAATAAGAGAATTAAGAAAACACCTTCAGTTGCTTTTTTTTTTTTGAACGGTCATTCAGTTACTTTCTTGTTCCAGTCCAGCAAGAAAATGTGTAGATTGCTTGGAACTTTGTCTGGTTACTATTATTTCTCTTAATTGGATAGAGTGGTGTAGTAATCCATGTAACACTCTATCCACTCTTTTGTAATTTGCTTCTCTAGCATCTTGCTAGTTTTTAATTAAATCGCCGTTCAAAAAAAAAAACTGTCTACGGGATGTTATTCTTTCTATGTTATAAGTCAACCAAACACTATGTACCTTACTGCTTTATTTATTTATTTATTTATTTTATTTTATTTTTATTTATTTATTTTATTATTTTTTTTTCCAGGTCATATCACTTCTAATTTTGGCTGCCGATTTAGTAGTTTATATTTTATATCTTTCTCGAGTGGCCATCTATTCACTTCCATTGAGGATTGCACCTTATATTAGGGTGGTTTTCTTTATTTTGAATATCAGGTATATAGCACCTATAATACTTTCCAATATGATACAGTTGTTTGTTTCAGTTTAACTTTCCAGTATGATAAAATGGTGATGCATTTTTAGTGTTTGTCACATAAGAATGACTTATTCTGATAAAACAATGAATTCTCGTGAATGTCATGTATCGGAGAAATAAAATGTAGACTATGAAGTGTTACAATGAAGGAAAATTGTTAAAATAAAATATACATTACATCCTGAATACGAGAATGAGAATGAATGTAGACCAAGAGGTAGTGCATAGAGCAATTGCATACGAGAATGAGAAATAAAAGGTAGACTATGAACTGTTTGGATCATGTTGTTGATGAGGCTAACCTTTATCTTTTGTTATCCTGACTTAGGGACTTACGAGACAGCCTCGTGGTCGTGGGTGGAATAGTTGGCAGATATCTAAATGCCTTGGTTTGTATTCCATTATCTTTTCCTGGACATACGTCTGCTACTCTACTTGCCTTAATGCTGACCATTTACATAGACTTGGTTGTTTGTAATTGCTGATAAAGTAATTCTTGAATGCAGGCTTTGTGGCTTCTGTTTCTTTTGTTCTCCAGTTGGTTAGCTTATGTTATCTTTGAAGACACCATACAGGGAACTACACTATTTTTTTCTTACCCTGCTACATTGTATCAAATGTTTGTTCTATTTACCACATCCAACAATCCAGACGTTTGGATTCCTGCGTATAAGTGAGTGGCTTTGTGTTCATTCTTTTCGGGAACTATTGTCAAATGTCCCAGCAAATACACTAGTTTTAATAGTGTTCCAATAACGTGTTTTCTTGCTATTTCCAGATCATCAAGATGGTTCTCCATTTTTTTCGTTCTATATGTGCTTCTGAGTGTTTACTTTGTCACAAACCTGATTCTTGCTGTCGTGTATGAAAGCTTCAAAGAAGAGGTACATATTTCTTGAACCCTTTATATCTCTTTGAGTGTTTAATGCTTATACTAAAATCGCATCTTAGTTATGTTAATATTCTGATATTCTCTGAGTAAATAACTCAATTTGGATGGAAAAACAACTACAACCCTGAAATAACTGTTACCGGTCCTTGGATTTGTTATCGTGTGGATCCTAGTGAATTTGAAGTTTTCAACTTCATTCCTTTTGGGAATTATATTTTGGTGTCACTGATTATTTTACCTTTTTAGTTTAAACCAGAAAATGTTACAAGCTTCTTTTCCCTCTTAACTGCAGCTTGCTAAACAAGTTTGTGCCAAGGACAAAATGAGGAAAAGAATATTGAAGAGAGCCTTTGATCTTATTAAAGAAGATGTGAGTACGAGTTATGAATGATGTGACATTTCCTCCTAGATAATCTTATCCTCACTCATGGATTTCATTTTTTCCAAATCAACAGCATGATGACTTTCTTGATAAGGAACAATGTATTAAGTTATTTAAAGAACTTAATGCTTACAGGTATCTAACTCAGATTCTTGAATCAAGTCCCTTAACAAGCATATTTTTCATGCTTTTTCAATTATAATGTACTCCCTCCCTCCCATAAAAACTGTCCAATTTGACTTTTCAGAGTCAAACTGGTTCCACTTTGACCTTAAATATTTTTTATGTGTTATATAATACTTGATGAAAAATTATACCAATGAAAAACACACATAAAACTCAATCCATTCATATATTTTACATCAAGTATTATATAATACCCACAAAAATAAATAACGTCAAAGTTAAACCAGTTTGACTCTGAAAAGTCAAACGGGACAGTTTTTATGGGACGGAGGGAGTAGTATATTAACAAAAAGCGATAGCTATAATGTCACAAATTAGACCACTATTTTTAGTCTGTATTTTTTCTGTCTTTTATACTTTGCTAATGGGTAGGTGTGAATTGTACCATCTACCACTGAAAGGGAGTGAGATGCTGTCTCTTACCTAATTTTCATTATATGTGGAGATCTTCACAATGTTTTATATATATGTTATTATGTTGATGAGTAGAGCTGTCTGTATATGCATCCTTTATTTTCAGTGGCATTCATTGGTAACATTTTCTTTTCAACAAATACATGTTGGGGTTCTGTGTATTATGTTAGTCTAAACTTCACAAGTAAATCGATAATTGGATGAAAAAGCATTCACAACATAAATCCTTTGATGCTTGAAAGTTGAAATGATCTTAACACCCAAATGTAAAAACTTCATATTTTTTTTGGAAGGCAGAAGTGAAAGCTCGCCACACTAATTACCCAGATGAACTCAACCAAAATGATAAACAAACCTATCTTGTAGCTTTTTTATTCTGGGCACTAAAAGGTAACTTTCATTCAGGACTTTGCCGAAAATATCAGAAGATGATTTTGGGGCAATATTTGATGAATTGGACGACAGTCATGATTTCAAGGTATTATTTGGTCTATATCATATCCTCTTTGCATCATTCTTTCTAGCATCTCAGCACAAAGTGTGTGTGTGTGTGTTTTTTTTTCCTCTTCACCATTTGAATCAAAAAATTAGGTAGATGATTGAATATTGACATTATAGCCGTCCTTTTTTTCAATCAAGTTATGCAACTAGTAGACAGTTCTTCAACTGAAAAAGAAAACGCGTCTTCAAGCTTTTGTTTTCCATTGAAATTAGTAGTTTTACATGGGTACATTGAAGTCGAGTTACTAGGTGTTGCACATTTTTTTATTGATTCCTCAACTGGTTATAGATGTTTAGTTTGTCTCATTTTATTGTAATTGTTCTACATGTAGATTGATTTAGAAGAATTCAATGATCTTTGCAATGCAATTGCTTCAAAGTTTCAACAGGAGGATACAGTAAGTTGGTATTCATGTCTTTTCAGTTTCACACATGAATAACAAAAAGATGTAACTAAGTCAGCTTTCTTTTCGGTTATATGCAGGAACCTTGGCTAAAAAAGTTCCCCTTCTACAATTCTTCCTTATCTGAAAATCTGAAAACCTTTGTAAAAAGCAATTCCTTTGGATATGTAGTTGCTTTTGTTCTCCTCTTGAATCTGGTTGCTGTCATTACTGAAACAACGGTATGACCTAAATCCTGGACAAACAGATACTTTGATCAACATACTCTGGTCTTCAAGATAAACTGTACCATATGTCCATAGCTAATTACTTAACATAGGTCTTGAATGCAAACTCTATCTTTGACAGCTTGATATACAAAACAACTCTGGTCAGAAGTTCTGGCAGAAGGTGGAGTTTGTCTTTGGTACGGAATCCTTTGTTCTTCCTTTCTAGTCAAGATGATATGAATTGTTCTATAATATTTTAGTGTGTATGGACTCCAAAAATGATCATTTCTTTTCCTCCAAGTAAAGTACAAGTTCATATGATCGATAGCATATTGCTGATTACTTCTTATGCATGCAGGGTGGATATATGTACTTGAAATGGCTTTGAAAGTTTACACATATGGATTTGAAAATTACTGGAAGGATAGCCAAAATCAATTTGACTTCATTGTCACATGGGTCATAGGTAAGTGATATGATTCAAATAGCACTGATTTGATTTGAAAATTAAGTAAATTGTCATTTTTTCTACTAAGATTGGTTCTATGGACATACATACACACCTGTAGTAGTGTGTGTGTGTAAATGCTAGATACTATGATTTCTAGCTGAAAGATCTGTATTATATGAATAACTTATTTTAATGATATGATGCGTTTCAGAAATATTATTTTTATCCCCCTTGAATGCAGTCATTTGAGTGTCTATCTATGTTCTGTAGGATATGATGTGTTTCAGAAATATTATTTTAATCATAATAGCTGTTACTTATATTATGATTTTCATGGATGTTTGCAGTTATTGGAGAAACAGCCACATTCGTATCTCCAACGGAGCTAACGTTTATATCAAGTGGAGAGTGGTAAGGCTCTAACAACTTTTCAGATGGAGATGAGAAACTAGTGTTGAAGTGCAAAATTCTAGTGGTGGCATGATACATCATGGCTGACCTTTCTTATTCCAAACAAAGCTATTCTATTTGATTTTGAGGAAATAATTAACAAATTAACCAAGATTTTTAAAAATCATTACGTAATTTTCTGTCATAATAATATAGTTATAAAGTCCCTTCAGTTCATAAAAGTGGCATCATTTAAGTCAGTATAGATAATTTCTATTGAGAAGAAAGAATCTTTGTTCAGTTGTTTTTTTAGTAGATTTGGTTTATCAGTCAACTGCTCAACAGATTCTTGTATTTTGTCACTAGATCTAGATAAAATCTAAAAGCTGATAGGTTTTCTCGTTGTTTACAGGATTCGTTATCTTCTTATTGCAAGAATGTTAAGATTGATTAGGCTGTTGATGCATATTAAAAGGTGCCGAGCCTTTATTGCTACATTTTTAACCCTGATACATAGTTTGATGCCATACCTGGGTACCATCTTTTGTCTCATGTGCATTTACTGTACACTGGGTATACAGGTACTTTTGTTTTGATGTTTTTCAATTGCCTTTTTGTATTCTTATATCTCTTTAAGTCTCCAACTTACCTTTTTCTTCTTCTGGTGTTAGGTATTTGGCGGGCTTGTAAATGCTGGGAATTCAGATTTGCCAACTACAGAAATGGCTGATAAGGAGTATCCTTTAGTATTTGCTAATATGCTTTATGCTTTATGTGGTTCCTCATATAGCATGCTTTTTTATCTGCTAAACTTTGCAACCTAGCTACCTTTTATTGGCTCTCCATGACAAACAGCTATACGTTGTTAGCTGCTCGATCATGTGAGATATTTTGCATCAGTTTGTCAGTAAAATTTCCTTGACCTAGTTAGTTACTTGTTATTTAATTTTAATGACTACCCCAATGGGATGGTGACACTATTCAATTTGGTTGTGAAAGGAATCTGGCAAGCCTTGATGCAGGTATTAATGAAGCCCGGCACTCTATATATATTAACTATTCATTTTCAGAAATACAAAATATTATAAGTAATCTTAGTCGAATTCCATTCATGGCTACGATTCGATCATCTCCCTAATTATCTTGTCATCTCTTTCAGGATTATGCAAAGTTGACAGGAACTGTTTGGACCTACGCATATTTTGTCAGCTTCTATTTAATAACAGTGTTGCTCCTCCTCAAGTTGGTATGTCCTTGTGACTGGTTTTAATAAGAATTCGATATAACAATTTTTTTGTTAGCCAAGACTGTATGTTAAGTTCATCTACAAATTTCACATAATTTCACATTTTGTAATATTTTGTGTTAATCTCAAGTTATATGTTTCGATTACATGTAATGTAAATATCTTAAATATTTGCAGATCGTCGCATTTGTGCTGGAGGCATTCTTCGCTGAGTTAAAACTTGAGTCTCCTGAGGAGGAAGAAGAGAATAAGGTAAGTCAACTTCAGTCAAGATCATTATGGGTTTTCTATTCCCAACTAGATTAATACGCAGCGTAAATAATAATAATCTAGGGCAAGAAGGGAACTAAACCCTAAAGGATCTAAACCTAATTAACTAAAAGCAACTTAAAAGAAATAAATAATTAAATAAGTAATAAGAAAATTACTAACTTAGAGAAAATCGAATTTCTCACACGGACCACCTTGGTCGAACTTGGAGGCGAGTACTCAAACGAGAGTACCTCTAATAGCTCACACCCACGAATCAAAGAGAAACTATTATTCGAACTCCTAGGGTCCCGTCAATACGAAAGACTCTTATAAGGAGTAAGAATTAGATAGTTGAAATGAGTAATTGAAACTTTGGCATTCCCCCTTTATTTATAACGAAAGAAAGGGGTATGGGTTTACCCTTTGGGGCGATGTGGGACAAAACCCCCAAACCAACCCATGACCTTGTTATGACGTAACACTTAACGTGGTTATGCCGCGACTTATTCTTTGAATCATTTTCTCTTTTACGGTTCACTGAGGGCGACCCAAAAAGGACTCCACTTTTGACGATAGTATCACCAATTAGTTACGAACTTGGACATTAATTCCAACAGTCTCCCACTTGGACAATTCATCAACTATAATTGGTCTAAGCCTATTCCGATTAACTAAGCAAAGAGTGACATCCAATGCAACTGCCGAACTCTGAATCATATCTTAGAGTCAGCCCTTAGATAAGCGATCAACTATTCCTTTGTTCTACTGATATCATATGAACCTCATACATGGATTTTAATCAATCTCCAGGTTCAACATTATGTTTCTCGATTTCCGATTATTTTACTATATGAGACTACTGAATTGAACACATCAATTTAGTCCCGGCTAGGCCTAGCACATTTAAGTCAACATTTAATCATCGAGGGGCCCACTGATATCGCTTTCCCTTTTAGGCTAAAGGAACAAATAAACTTTGAATACATAGAACTAGTCAACTTATCATGTCATACCTAGCATACCCTTTATAACTGGCATTTACGCACAGTGTTTGAATAAACTAAAGTATAACAAAATTGAAAACTAGATACTCGATGTATCTCCATTTTAAGAATAGAGGATATTATCATCTTAGAATTACTCGTGATCTCAATCCATGAAGTAATCTCTCTAAGTACAGGTTTGTCCTATACTTAATTCCCATTAAGTACTCATGAGTGTTGCAACATTCTCTATGCTATGTCTAATCTTTATAGACAATCTACTAACACTCCATGACAGTCTTAAATCAACACTTACTTCCTGTAGTATGAACGACTGAGGAGGTTTGAGTAAACTAAGTACTCAGGAAGTGGATTCTAAACATGCAAAAATGAAACACAATGATAAACAATAGTAAATGGTAGCACACTTGCAAATAAACAAATCTCCATTATTTAATCACCAAATCTATTACGATTTCAATCATTGTTTATAATGTTTCAAACTCAAACTAACAACTAAAACTTTACTTTATCTTTCAATCCTATGCTCCAAGCATGTTCATCGTGTTTGGACTTAGCCAATGCCTTTGTGAATGGATCAGCTAGATTATCCTCTGATCGTATGTCTTTCACAATCACGTGTCCTTCTTCTACCTTTCTTCGAACAAAATGGTATTTCCTTTCAATGTGTTTTGACTTTCCGTGATCCTTGGGTTCTTTAGTCAAGGCGACTGCACTCTCATTATCACATAATATTTCAATGGGGTCTTGTACTGTTGAAACAACTCCAAGATCGCCAATGAAATTCTTCATCCAGATAGCTTCCTTTGAAGCCTCACAAGTTGCAATATACTCAGACTCGCATGTGGAGTCTGCCACTGTATCTTGCTTTGAACTTTTCCACGTCACCGCTCCCCCATTTAGTAAAAATACCCAACCAGACTGTGAACGACTATCATCTTTATCTGTTTGGAAACTTGCATCACTATAACCAGTCACTTTGAGTTTTTCTTCTCCACCATAAACTAAGAACCTGTCTTTAGTATTTCTTAAATACTTAAGAATGTTCTTTACTGCTGTCCAATGACCTTCACCAGGGTTCTGATGATGTCGACTCACCATGCTCAAAGCAAAGGAGACATCAGGCCTTGTACACGTCATGGCATACATGATCGATCCTACAGCCGAAGCATATGGGACTCGACTCATTCTGTCCAGTTCTTCATTAGTTTTCGGACATAGATCCTTACTAATCTTTATGCCATGATGTAAGGGTAGATTCCCTTTCTTAGAATTCTCCATTTTGAATCTTTTCAAAATTTTATCTAAGTACGTGTCCTGGCTAAGTCCTATAAGACGTTTTGACCTATCTCTGTAAATCTTTATACCGAGAATATATGCTGCATCTCCCAAATCTTTCATAGCGAAACATTTCCCCAACCATTCTTTTACACTTTGTAATATTGGGATATTGTTTCCCATGAGTAGTATATCATCCACATATAATACCAGGAAGACTACAATACTCCCACTGACTTTGATATATATACAAGACTCATCTTCACTTCTAGAAAATCCAAACTCTGTTACGAGATGCCTGTTTAAGTCCATAAATGGCCTTTTGAAGCTTGCACACTCTTTTAGGATACTTTGCATTTTCAAAACCTTCTGGTTATGCCATAAACACATCCTCTGTTAGTTTTCCGTTAAGGAAAGCGGTCTTGACATCCATCTGCCATATTTCATAATCATGAAACGCAGCTATGGCAAGCATTATCCTAATTGACTTTATTTTAGCTACTGGTGAGAAGGTTTCCTCATAATCAATCCCGTGGGTTTGAGTATAGCCCTTCACTACCAACCTAGCTTTATAAGTGTGTACATTCCCATCCATGTCTGTATTCTTCTTGAAGATCCACTTACATCTCACAATCTTAAGACCGAGTGTAGTGTCAACCAAATTCCAAACTTGGTTGTCATACATAGACTGAATCTCGCTTTTCATAGCTTCCTTTCACTTAGCAGCCTCAGGGCTTGCCATCGCTTCCTTGTAGTTGGCAGGCTCATCCAACTCACTTAGTGTACTATCACTAATCTTGTCGATCCTCTTCAATATGGAAACCATAATAGAATTGAGGATCCTGAGAAGGCTTGCTTACTCTACTACTTGTTCTGCGAATGGGTAAGGATATATCATCAGGTTCAACAGGTGTCACCACCTCTTGTTGAGTGTCAGTGTTTACTATAGGTTCTTCATCGGCAGAATCTTGAATTTCTTCAAGGTCTATTTTACTCCCACTGTCCTCTTTGGATATCATTTATCTCTCGAGGAACGTTCCTCTTCGAACTACAAACACCACATTATCCTTGGATCTGTAAAACAAATATCCAAATGACTCTTTAGGATAACCGACGAAAAGACACTTTTCGGATCTGGCTTCTAGTTTGTCCTGAGCTTCTCGTCTAACGAAAACCTCACAACCCCAGATTTTGATGTGCCCAAGGGAAGGACATTTTCCCTTCCACAACTCAAAAGGTGTCTTCGAAACCTTCTTAGTGGGTACAAGATTTAAGATATGGGCGGCTGTTTCTAATGCCTAACCCCAGAAGCTTCTTGGAAGTGTTGCTCGACACATCATAGATCGAACCATGTCTAACAGGGTTCTATTTCTCCTCTCCGCAACTCCATTTAGTTGTGGTGTTCTAGGAGGAGTTAACTGTGAAACTATACCACAGTTTTTAAGATGATCGAAAAATTCGATACTAAGGTATTCTCCTCCCCTATCGGATCGGAGTACCTTTATCTTTCTGCCCAGTTGGTTCTCTACTTCGTTTTGAAACATTTTGAATACTTCAAAAGTATCCGACTTATGTTTAATCAGATAAACATATCCATATCTACTGAAATCATCAGTAAATGTAACGTAGTAGCGGTTTCCATCTTTTGTGGTCGATCAGAATGGTCCACACACATCCGTGTGTACTAAGTCCAATAATCCTTCACCTCTTTCACATGTTCCTGTGAATGGTGATTTAGTCATCTTTCCCAATAAGCAAGACTCGCATACATCATCCGATTAGAAGTCGAATGATTCCATCACTCCATCCTTTTGGAGTTGGGCGATGCGTTTCTTGTTTATGTACCCAAGACGAGAATGCCACAATTTTGATTTATCAAGCTCATTTGACGAACCAACATTTAAAATCACATTGCCATTATCACTAATACATTCAACAGTTTCATATATGCCTTTGCAAGGAGAAGCTTTAAATATAAAACAACCATTTGAATAAACCAAAATATCTCCATTCTCATTGTCAAATGAAAATTGATAACCATCCTTAAACAAAACATGAAATGAAATAATGTTTCTTGTCATTTCTGACGAATAACAACAATTATTTAAATTTATCCTAACTCCAGACTTTAGCATGAGCTCGTACTTTCCAATCTTCGTCACAGGTGTGATTTTCCTGTTCCCCATGACTAAGTTGAGCTCTCCATGCTTCAATTTCTTACTTTCCTTTAGACCCTGCGATACAGTGCAAATGTGAGTACCACACCCTGTATCCAAGACCCACGAATCAGAAGTTGTAGTATTGTGGAGTTCGATCATAAACATACCTGAGTGACTACCCTTTTCGACCTTTCCGTCTTTGAGGTCCTTCAGATATTTTGGGCAGCTACGCTTCCAATGTCCCTTTGTGTTGCAGTAGAAGCACACTGCTTCCTTTGGATCATTTGTCGGTGCAATATCAGATTCAACCTTTCTCTTAGACCCATGATCGGACTTTCCTTTTGTGGCCTTTCCTTTCCAGTTGGAATGAGAAGTCTTTCTTTTCTTTGCATTATGACCAACAGTCAACACAGGAGCCGCTGAGGTAGAGGGCATATCAATCTTCTTGACCCCTTGCTCAATGGTTTGCAACAAGCTATGGAGTTCCATTATTGAGGTCTCTTTCCCGTTCATTTGATACGAGAGCACAAACTGATTGTAATCAGCTGGCAGACCAAATAGGATTATGTTAATAGAAAGCTCAGTATCGAATACCATGTTCAGAGATCCCAATCTGTCAAAGTACCCATTCATCTCTAAGACAAAAGCACAAATAGAGGCTCCAGGTTTTGGTTTGCAAGCCATGAGGGATTTAACAACATCAAGGCGTTCTTTGCTTGCCTTTGCCTGAAACATTTCTTTGAGCTGTTGGTTCATCTCATAAGCTCAAGTGTCCTCAAAAGTCTTTTGCAGTTCAGGGCTCATGGACGATGCCATTATGCATGACACTTTGTTTGCATCATCATAGTGCTTTCGGTGAGCTTCAATCTCTTCTTGGGTTGAATCATCATCAATTTTAGGAATTTGCTCATCGAGAACATACTCTTTGTTCTCGTACCTTAGGGTGAACCTAAGGTTTCGCATCCAGTCCATATAGTCAGGACCGGTGAGTCTTTCCCTCCCAAGAACTGAGAGTAATGAGAAGTTTGGGTTATGTGAGGGATTCGGAACGGAAGGATTGACACCATTTTCAGTAGACATCTATAAGATAAAATAATTTTAGTTTAGAATGAATATTCCTTAATCAATTACCTAATTTTATATTAAGGCTATGATCCATATTTTAGATTCGTTTAATGAAGAGGGTTGCCGTAATCACATCACGAAATTATTTTAGGTAGACAATGTCTTTGTCAATTTCATTTTCTATGAAATTCCTAGTTCTTTTGAGATTCATTGATTCTGATCAATGGCATGTTAATCTCGTATACGCTTATCTACAATTCATGACTGGGATGCCGAGGATCATGAATAAGATAGTGAATTTAACCATGCAAAACCCGCGTGGTACCCGGCTCGAGTCAGCCCGAGAATCGCGAGACCCACATCACCTTTCACTTATGTTCTCTTATTAATGCGCCGGTAAACCACACACGCTCCATTAATAGCCCATATGATAGATGTGTTGTTTTCATGGGTTAGCATACTATTCACATTTTCTATATATCTAAAACGGGAATTTTGTTTTAGTAGTTTCAAGTAATATACCAATTATAATATATATAAGGTTTCTTTTAAATATTTTAAACTTTTGTTCTATTTTAAACATTTTAAAATATAAGGTTCAAAATGAAACATTTTAAACTTTAGGGTTTTATTTTAAACATTTTAAACTTTAGGGTTCTATTTTAAATATTTTAAAATATAAGGTTAAAAACGAAACATTTTAAACTTTAGGGTTCTATTTTAAACATTTTAAAATATAAGGTTCAAAATGTAAATTCATATTAACATTCAATGATCATAAGACAATTATATAATATACAATTATTATTTACACTTATCACATGTTAACAATTTACTTTTTAAGTGCTAATAGAATTAGGCTAAAGCTCTGATGCCACTTATGGGTTTTCTATTCCCAACTAGATTAATACGCAGCGGAAATAATAGTAATCTAGGGTAAGAAGGGAACTAAACCCTAAAGGATCTAAACCTAATTAACTAAAAGCAACTTAAAAGAAATAAATAATTAAATAAGTAATAAGAAAATTACTAACCTTAGAGAAAATCGAATTTCTCACACGGACCACCTTGGTCGAACTTGGAGGCGAGTACTCAAACGAGAGTACATCTAATAGCTCACACCCACGAACCAAAGAGAAACTATTCTTCGAACTCCTAGGGTCCCGTCAATACGAAAGACTCTTATAAGGAGTAAGAATTAGATAGTTGAAATGAGTAATTGAAACTTTGGCATTCCCCCTTTATTTATAAGGAAAGAAAGGGGTATGGGTTTACCCTTTGGGGCGATGTGGGACAAAACCCCCAAACCAACCCATGACCTTGTTATGACGTAACACTTAACGTGGTTATGCCGCGACTTATTCTTTGAATCATTTTCTCTTTTACGGTTCACTGAGGGCGACCCAAAAAGGACTCCACTTTTGACGATAGTCTCACCAATTAGTTATGAACTTGGAAATTAATTCCAACAGATCATATGTTACCTCACGAGTGTTTATTTCTTGTTTCACTCTCATGAAAGCTTCCAGTGGGTTCACGTCACTTTTAATTGCACTAGTGCTTCAGTTTCCGTTGAGCTTCATTCTTGGAGCTCTCGATTCAGTTAAGTAGGGGAACATGAACAAAGAAACTCTAGTATCAAACTCTTAGAGGGCTATTCTGGCTACCTTAGAACTCATCCACATATAACAAACAAATTAAACTACATTGGCTTCATTCCAATAAAGCAAAAACCGCATAACAAACGGGCCATAAGTACTTTCACTATTTCACACGAGCCGAATGAATCTTTTATATAATACGTAAAAGAATTACATCATTTCGGAATATTTTTGCAAAACCCTTCTTATTAAAAAAAATAGACCAATAGGAGAGCTAGATTTTGCCATGAAGGCAAAATCGAGCAATATGATTGGTCAATAAAAAGTCAAAATTAAATTGATTTTGGTCAAACTTAATAAATTTGGTGAAAAATTTGGTTAAGAAAAAAAATGTATAAAAATATAAGTGTCAAATTTATGAAAACAAAAACTTAAAAAAGATGAAGTAAGTAATAAAACTTTAGTGGTTGGATTTTAAATAAATTATATAGAGATAAGTGTGAAATTACAAGTTTCTATGTTTTTTAATAACTTAAAAAAAAATTACACTTTATAACCTCTGTACTTTATAATATTAATTTTGTTTAAAATTACATGAATATTACTATTAGTTTTTAGACTTTCATTCATTAAAATTACAAAATTTGGTAAATATGCGAATTAGTTTTAATATATGTTAAATATTTTTAAAACTAATGTTAGTTTTAGATTTTAATCCATTAGAATATATATATATATATATATATACATATATATATATATATATATATATATATATAATATATATATATATATATATATATATATATATATATATATATAATGACTCATGTTATTCTATTTATAAGTTTAATTTATGCGTACACGAGTTTGAATATTAAATACGCTAAATTATTAGTAACGAGAATATAAATATCAAATGATAAGCATGAGTTATTGTAATATGAAAATAAATATATGCGATTCTACTTATATCAACGACTCATGGAATTGTTATTTAAAGTTTATATATGGATATTCATAAAAACATTTTAAAAACTTTACGGTGCATATTTAAACTTCATCAATGCTCATTATGTGCTACTAAATAGTACAAACTTATGAAAATACAATTTTCCAAACAAAAATGTATATTATTAAACATGGTATGATGGTTATTCATAATCAAATAAATGAATCAATCTTCAAAGCTATCTAAATATGCTACATATTTTAACGAAACTATAAGTAAAAGAAATACCATAATTACAAAACACATCGTAAATTGATAGCACATGTTAACAAATCTAAAAGCATATATCACTCATATCTTATGCAAGTCAAGTATCATCATGTGATTTTGTTTAAATAATAAAATATAATTTTTAATCCAAAAACATTCTCTTAAAATAATAGGTAGATTATAACATATATATATATATATATATATATATATATATATATATATATATATCAAGTAAAACCATTTGAAACATGTTAAGTGGTTCATTTATTAATCGATAATAATACATAATCAAAACGAAAATTTAAAAATCCTGTGTGTTCATAGATATTATAACTAATTGACTTCAAAGACAGCTAGCTAGTTTCATTCAATAAAGAGGATTTGAGCACTTTAGGATCGCTTAACAAGGAAAACCATATTTTATTGATCTTGGAACTCCACAAAAGAATTATTGGATCTAACTAGTAATAAAGTATGTATCTTCTAGAAATTCATTTTTCCTTGAATTATAAATTAGATCATATTATGTTTATTCATCTATTTACATGTGTTTTGGCTTGTGTGAGTTTAAGGTTTTCTATTATATGTATTTTTATGCTATAAAGAAATATCACAAAATGTTACCATAATTCACAGATTATCACAACTACATTAGTTCTATAAAAGCCGGCCTCTGTTGTACTCCATCTTTCTCAAAATAGTTGTCCTCTAGACAAATACGCGGGGTTTAAGAAAATTGCAATTATAAAAAAATTTGTTTGTCGCAATTTACCCATTTATCAATAATTTCTCTTTTCCTTAAGTTTTGTAATAATATTTTTTACTTGTGGGATATCCGGAAAGTGGATAGTAATTTTGGGACAACCCAATATAGTATATTTTTTTGTGCAAAAGGTGAATTATATTAATATCATCAACAAATTACAAAACATTCATAAACTGAATTGGACAGTCCCATTCAGTCACACTACATCAGCATACATTCTAACAGAAAGACCAGATACTTTGTTATCTAATCTAACAAAACTATATAAAAGCTTTTTATATCCGATATCTTGCATCACTAGCTCACAACTCTGTCAAAACAGAGAATTTCCAAGAGACCAAGTCTGCACTATAGCATAAATCACCCCAGCTTGACTCAATTCACCATTAAAGCACCACCCATCTAGCTACATGTCACACCCCGCCACGGCGGAAACGCGCGGGTGTAACTTCATGGATATCATCACAACACCTGGTGTCTACATAGAAAACAACTACATGCACATAAATAGAGCAATGTACAAACACAAAGTGTTGTAACAATACCCCCAAAATGAAATAACTAAAACAAAACATAAATCCAAACATAGATGATAAACCACTTCCAATGCAACTAAGGTCTCGTCTATCCACATCCTTCTATCTTATCCTTAGAAAGCTCACCTAAAAATGATGCTTAAAATGTCAACATAACGTTGGTGAGATTCATAGGTTTGAGACTCAACACACAAGGCAACCGAATTTACTGTGATTACAAAATATAGCTGGACGAATAGTTATAGTTATCATATAGCTACATGCGTTTGCAAGTTAATATCCACACATAAAGGCAACAACACTCATAAGGCAACCATTAGGACGGCTCGTGTCCTCCGACCCCATAATTAGTACCACATCAGGACGGCTCTTTAAGTCCAAGCTCTTTAATACCACACACATAATCACAGTAAACCAAAATATTTAAGACAAGCATCATTCCCATCCCAAGTTTAAAACAAAGTAAAAATATGGGACTATTAACTCACCTTAAACTCCGCAGCTTCCACAAAACAACTCACAATCTATAGCACACAAAAATAATCCACATTACAGAAGGTCAAGCTAAAAGCTACAACCCATGCAATACACATATGATGGATGTCTAAGACTCATATGACCCACCATGGATCTCCTAGACCCCACACTAACCACTACCATAACTTAATACTCACTAAATCCCTTGCACTCTAAACCTCAGAAAACGCAGAATTTTTGAGTACATTCAATCACATGAAATCACGACAAATAAAGCTCAACAACTCACACCAAAAATTTACCATGGTCTCTCATAAGCATAGAATCTAATCCCAGAAGGCCATGGACCAATAACACACACAAGTACTCACAAGAAATTCAAACTTGACAACTACTCAAACTCGGATCTGAACACACACCAAAAAGTTTTGATTTTTAATAATTACTTCCACAAGTTTTTATCGCGAATCCTCTTCGTGGTAGTCTCATATAACCTAAAACTTAACTATTCCAGAAGACCAAGTCAAAATACCACTTTTACAACCACATGCCAACCTCAAACTTTTACCCAAAATCTGTCCCGGTTTGACAGCTTTGACACCTTAACAAAGAATAATCAAAAGACCGACTTCCCGACCTCAAAATTGATCGTGGCTGGACTTTTTGGAAAGCTCTTTCATTATACTTCAATTTAGACTTAAAATTCGTGACTTAACTCATCAGCATCTGTTATATACACTCACATCTTTACAGCCTTACAAATCTGTCCAAACCCTAACTCAATAACTAGCATGTTTTACGCTCAATTCTTTTAACCAATCATCATACTATTATCATTAATTGATCCCAACATGTTTAATAACATTAATTTACAGAAGTTAACACAAACCCTAATCCATCATATTACTTATTACATGAATCATAACAATAATTGATTAATTACAGATAAGGGTTAAAGATTTTACCTTGATTCTTGATTATTGTTTCACAATTATAAACCCTAATTTTTTTCTCCCTTATCTTGCTCCTTGGATCGACTAAAATTGCAGTAAAAACGTTTTAGGGGTTTTTGGTTTGGTATATATATTAATTATGGATAATCCTTGGGCCTAAGAGTCATATTTGGACTCAAATTGGGTTTCCTTTTTCCCCTTATCCCTTAAATCCGAATTTTACATATATAAAATATATATGTTTTTATTTTTTTATTAAATTTATTTATTACACTCAAAACCTCATACTTTTCATATTTTATAAACTCCCAAAACAAAACCTAACGTCTTACGCGATAAACCTTAATTTTACGATAAACCGGAAAAATATCATTTTCAAAACAAAGTTTCCAAAAATAGTATTTCACACTTTTTGAAATATAACTCATAAAAACAAACTCCTCGTAACTTGCTAACACTCAAATACTTGAACGAAAACTTGTAACGCAAAATCACAAAAACACCAAAACTACACAAGTCATTTCTACACCACAAAGGTGATCAAAATGAACTTTTCCAAATTTCAAACTTTCCAAATCACAATAAAACCACTTACGCAAAGGAATTTAGTGCTAAAACTCACCTATATCACTCATATATCACTTCAAACACCTAATACACACCAAACAAACGTAAACTGAGTCAAGACTATCAGTCAAACTGACCTGCTAAAACCACGGTTGTTACATCATCCCCCACTTAGGGAAATCGCGTCCCGAGATTTCAACTACTATAGTCACCACTCACAACAGCAAAAGGAAATTTATGGATTTTTAAGCGGACAAATACCACGCCATAAACTCACAGAGAAAGAATCACAAAAATGTGAACCGACTAAATACTCGAATTCACATGATAGAAAAACATTCCGTCACTTCAACGATACACGCAAATAGATACACTCCCCGATCAACAACACCAATGATCAAAATGACTTCTCACAGGTAGGTACGATACCCTCGAACCAAATGAAAACCCGAATGGTAACCGCAAGACGCACTCACAAATAGCAAATACTCATAAAACAAACATTAATTACCTCTGATTCCTCACGCTCCCAAGTAAACTCAGGACCACGCTTAGAATCCCACCATACCTTTAACAACGCTATCTCACCATACTTCAACACGCTTAACATCTCGATCCATAATCTCAACAGGTTTCTCGACAAACCGAAGAATCTTGTCAACCTTACATTCATCTAATGGCACATGCAGACTAGCATCCGCCAACCACTTCTTTCCATTAGATACGTGAAACGTATCATGCACTCTACCTCACTCCTCAGACAAATTCAACCGATATGTCTCAATTCCAATCCTTTCCATAAATCTCAAACGGTCTTACGTATCTCGGTGCTAGCTTACCTTTCTTACCGAAACGCACAACACCCTTCCAAGAAGATACTTTTATCTTCACGATATCACCAACACCAAACTCTAAGGGCTTACGGAAATAATCCGCATAACTCTTTTGGCGATCTCTTTCTACCTTAAGACTTTCCTTAGCTAGAAAACCTTATTCGTAGTCTCTCATTCTAGTTCAGGACCAATTAGTTGGCTTCTTCGAACCTTTGCCAACAGAACAGGTGACCTACATTACCTTCCATACCACACTTCAACGACACATTCTTAATACAAGACTGATAATTATTGTTATAGGAGAACTCAGCCAAAGAAAATGCATACCCCAGCTTCCTCCAACTCAAATACACCCATGCTCTCATCATACCATCCAACGCTTGATTTGTACGCTCACTTAGTCCATTCATTTAAGAACGACAAGTCGTACTCATCTTCATACGCGTTCTCAAAACTGTATAACATGTTTACCACTATCGCAAAGTAAATATTTCATCATGTTTCTTGATGATCAACGCGACACCCCATGGCTCTTTCCCAACTCACCGAGCGAAAAAAATCTCGCCTACTCCTCTATTCATCTCTTGCTACAGTAATAATACGTCTTATCCATTCTCGGATGTATCAATTACCTTGCATTATTGATGTCCTTACGCTTCCTCTCAATGAAACCAATAGATGGTCCCCAAAGTACATTCCTCCATCTTCGTTCCTTTCCATTTACTGGTCTAAACCAAGTAATTATTCTTTTTACATGTTCTCATCCTTGAACCTCTCTCTCTAGGCTGTCAACATCATCCTCTTAACTCCGAACTGAATTATCATAATCATTGCTCACAAACATCCAAGTTTCACTCGTTTACTCCCACTCAACACTCTTACCACGATGTCCTCCCTTCCTTGACAATAGCGAATCGGACAATCGTAGTCACTGAGAAATTCCACACCCAACTTCTCTTCAACATATATTAACCTCTTTTCAAATATATATGCTAAAGATTCTTATGATCTGGGTAGACCACACTCTTTGCTCCATAAAATATCATCTCCAAGTTCTACTCCCCAACTTTAAATCATGTATCACATAGTTCCTCTCATGGATCTTCCACCTCCGCGATGCCTACGTAATCTATAGAAAGGTACAAATGAATCGTCAATAGTACCTGCCAATCCTGAGGACAATCGTCTCTCAAATGGTGTCTCAGATACTTTCCACGCTTCACTACTTTTATCTTACTAGTGTCCACGAACACTCGCTATCGTTGACCACCTTCCTGAAGAACGTACATCTTAAAGCTACACCTCTCACTTGAACAACTTGGCAAACATCCTCTTCTTCTTCAACGAACAAATTGATAATCAAAACGACAATCTACCCTAAGTAAACGATGCGAACCATGAAACCAGTCGAACTAAAACGCATATCAACGAACTCAAAAGGGGTACGAATTACCGACTATCGAAGTAACGAACATCAAAATCAAAGCTAGAAAACACAATGAGAAATTTTCCCCCAATAAAAATAGACACGGATAAAATGCTCATGAAAACCCATACAAAGAAAATATAAAATACACGTACCCATAAAACGTCCACAAACGTACCTCAGCGAAAGAAACACTCGATGAACCAAATACATAACAAGTTTGATAAATGAGAACCATAGACAGTTCTTATTCCCGTACTCGACCTTCTCAAAAACAAAAGAACACTGTTTTTCACAAGATATATCTTAAACTTATACATTTCTTTTATAAAATATACATATAAACCATTTTATGTAAGACATCAGCATAACCATTTTTTTCCACACTTCATTTCCCATAAAAATATTAGTTTCCATCAAACGACCTTGAAATACCCAAAACAAATTTGTAAAATGCCATAAAGACTCTATTACAACCTCTTAATCAAACGCAAAAGACATTGAGGAATTCCGTAACCAAAATAATCCTCAAACGAACTCATACCAGTGAACACTCACGCAAATACATTGCAAATCAAACGATAAACTTACAGACTCATTCGTACAACGATCAAACCAAAATCATAGAAAAACACCGATACTAACAGATCACAAAACATGTCACGAAATTCAATGAGGGATCAAATATCCACTCCAACTCGTCACGAACCAACAATACTTGAAGAATAGCATAACATTCATCCGAAGAATGAATGTATGGAATAACCAAAGAAACGAAACAGTATCCAACAAAAACGAATTCGATTTCCCAACACCTATCACGACGTCAAATAGAAAAAAAAATGGCATCTGTACCATCATGGTACGAATAGGAATGCCAACCAAAGAATCAGGTATACAAACGGAGCGTCTAGCAAACGAATCAACTTAAATACCACAACATAAGTACCCACCGATAATTGAGGTATCAACATATGATAGGTAGGATGGAATCTTACCACCTACACACCCCAACATATATCGACTGCCCAAACGGTTAAGAGAATACTTCTCTAACCATACAGCCATCACCAACATGATATCACATACCATCTACCACAACATATAACAACAAACATCAATCAATGCAATAATGGTCACAAGTCCACATGTGTAATACCCTTATAATTATGTTCGCGACCATAGTTATAAGCCTATTCCACATCATACTTACTTCCAAAACCACACATCTCAATGATAACACACATATACCACATAGCACCTAATACACTATGCAATCCATGCTATCATACTTGAAAGTCCACTTGTGTTGTGACGCATGTATAATTATGTTGGCCACCATAATTGTATATGCCCCCTTTCACAAGTGTACTCCCTCCTATGACAATACATCATGCAAACAAAAATAAAAGACGTCGCAAACAATCATCTCGCATGGAACAATTTCCATCGATCACGTAAACTCTATAATCAAAATCACTTGGATAAGGTCGATCCGATATCCAAGAGTAATCACGCTCCAACATGGCTCCAGACGGCAAAAGACAATATACCCAAATTCCAAAACATAACACAAAACAAAAGACGTCGCATAATGGCTCAACTCCACTCTCGCACTTATCTCCCCACTCAGATCAATTCAACTTACTACTCGTTGTGGATTCTAGATCCGAATCCACACCATTTCATCCTAACTCCCTTTCATTTTTACTCAACCAACCATTTATGTTTCCTACATGTTGAGGTAGTCGACAACATGCAAAACCATCTCTATTCCTTTCTTCCAATTTTACACAATTCACAAGCGCATACAAATCACGAGGTTTAGACTAAACCACATCTCCTTCCTAGGTGAAGTGAGGACACTACCAATGGTATTTGGTAATGGCTCCATCTCCAGAAGTCGTCGTGGTTCCAAACCTCTCCACTTCTTCTCCACCAACGTTTCCCATAAACATCCTCTCCTTGTCCGAACATAGATACATGCTATCGGGAACTTGGATTCTGCGGTTAGTCCGTTTCATCCAATCACTTCTCTCGCATTCGATAGCGATAATGGTAGTCCAACGAGGCATCTTACGTGTGGAAGACGATGTAATAAAGTCGATATATACAATACTACGTATAGAGAATAGAATAGACGTCCGAACTCAATAAAATATCTCATAAATATAGGAAAAATAGACATATAAAATACTATACTTACACATAGATCCTAAATGCAACTATATGAAAGACTTCTAGGCTATAGTCTAGGTTCAACCACCTAATTCTCTATAACCAAGGCTTTGATACCAATTTGTCACACCCCGCCACGGCGGAAACGCGCGGGTGTAACTTCATGGATATCATCACAACACCTGGTGTCTACGTAGAGAACAACTACATGCACATAAATAGAGCAATGTACAAACACAAAGTGTTGTAACAATACCCCCAAAATGAAATAACCAAAACAAAACATAAATCCAAACATAGATGATAAACCACTTCCAATGCAACTAAGGTCTCGTCTATCCACATCCTTCTATCTTATCCTTAGAAAGCTCACCTGAAAATGATGCTTAAAATGTCAACATAACGTTGGTGAGATTCATAGGTTTGAGACTCAACACACAAGGCAACCGAATTTACTGTGATTACAAAATATAGCTGGACAAATAGTTATAGTTATCATATAGCTACATGCATTTGCAAGTTAATATCCACACATAAAGGCAACAACACTCATAAGGCAACCATTAGGACGGCTCGTGTCCTCCGACCCCATAATTAGTACCACATCAGGACGGCTCGTGTCCCCCGACCCCATAATTAGTGCGACATCAAACATATCATCAATTAGGTCGCATGCGCGAGCAACAGGGTAAGCACCCTCCCAATTGAATCCCAAAATATATCATCAATTAGGTCGCTATCCAAATTGAATCCCAAAAATATATCATCAATTAGGTCGCTAACCTAATTGGATCCCAAAAATATCATCAATTAGGTCGCTAACCTAATTGGATCCCAACAATATCCACACAAGCAAATAATCACATATAGCATACATACGATAACATTATAAGTCCAAGTTCTTTAATACCACACACATAATCACAGTAAACCAAAACATTTAAGACAAGCATCATTCCCATCCCAAGTTTAAAATAAAGAAAAAATATGGGACTATGAACTCACCTTAAACTCCGCAGCTTCCACAAAACAACTCACAATCTATAGCACACAAAAATAATCCACATTACACAAGGTCAAGCTAAAAGCTACAACCCATGAAATACACATATGATGGATGTCTAAGACTCATATGAACCACCATGGATCTCCTAGACCCCACACTAACCACTACCATAACTTAATACTCACTAAATCTCTTGCACTCTAAAACTCAGAAAACGCAGAATTTTTTAGTACATTCACTCACATGAAATCACGACAAATAAAGCTCAACAACTCACACCAAAAATTTACCATGGTCTCTCATAAGCATAGAAGCTAATCCCAGAAGGCCATGGACCAATAACACACACAAGTACTCACAAGAAATTCAAACTTGACAACTACTCAAACTCGGATCTGAACGCACACCAAAATTTTTTGATTTTTAATAATTACTTCCACAAGTTTTTATCACGAATCCTCTTCGTGGTAGTCTCATATAACCTAAAACTTAACTATTCCAGAAGACCAATTCAAAATACCACTTTTACAACCACATTCCAACCTCAAACTTTTACCCAAAATCTGTCCGAGTTTGACACCTTAACAAAGAAAAATCAAAATACCAACTTCCCGACCTCAAAATTGATCGTGGCTGGACTTTTTGGAAAGCTCTTTCATTATACTTCAATTTAGACTTAAAATTCGTGACTTAACTCATCACCATCTGTTATATACACTCACATCTTTACAGCCTTACAAATCTGTCTAAACCCTAACACATAATCTAACGCGTTTAACACTCAATTCCCTTAACCATTATCCATAATATTAACATCTAATCTTCCTAACATGTTTTACTTCAATAATTTACAGAAGTTTACAAACCCTAGATTCCATCATATTAATTATTACATGAATCATAACAATAATTGATTAATTACACATAAGGGTTAAAGATTTTACCTTGATTCTTGATTATTGTTTCACAATTATAAACCCTAATTTTTTTCTCCCTTCTCTTGCTCCTTGGATCGACTAAAATTGCAGTAAAAACGTTTTAGGGGTGTTTGGTTTGGTATATATATTAATTATAGATAACCTAAGAGTCATATTTGGACTCAAATTGGGTTTCCTTTTTCCCCCTTATCCCTTAAATCCGAATTTTACATATATAATATATATATATATATATATTTTTATTTTTTTATTAATTTTATTTATTACACTCAAAACCTCATACTTTTCATATTTTATAAACTCCCAACACAAAACCTAACGTCTTACGCGATAAACCTTAATTTTACGATAAACCGGAAAAATATCATTTTCAAAACAAAGTTTCCAAAAATAGAATTCCACACTCTTTTTGAAATATAACTCATAAAAACAAACTCCTCGTAACTTGCTAACGCTCAAATACTTGAACGAAAACTTGTTACGCAAAATCACAAAAACACCCAAACTACACAAGTCATTTCTACACCACAAAGGTGATCAAAATGAACTTTTCCAAATTTCAAACTTTCCAAATCACAATAAAACCACTTACGCAAAGGGATTTAGTGCTAAAACTCATCTATATCACTTCAAACACCTAATACACACCAAACAAACGTAAACTGAGTCAAGACTATCAGTCTAACTGACCTGCTAAAACCACGGTTGTTACACTACATTTCCACATCACATTTTCATCAAAACCATTCAACCAACATCCACAATGACTAAGACAGAAAAGGTGTGTGGCTTCACTAGGAACGCGTAACCCATCCATTGAGGGGCTCTGCCAAATCAACCTACATTTCCTTCTCTAGAAAGGCTTCAGTTGATTAGGAACATTCACCCTCAATGATGACCATCCAAACCTCCTATGCCAATGTATTGAGAGGACCAAGCAGGTTCATCTTTCACTCCTCGCTATTCCACTCATCATACATTGGCCGCCCCAACCATATACCCTTCACAGTGATGGACACTACTTTATGGTACATTCCAACTGTTATACACCTCCTACTTAGCCATACTTGCCAATCCAGTTTCCTCCCAAGGCCAAACTGAATTATGCCAAACCCAATATAGTATTGCGGACAATAAATTTTGGATGGAGAGGATTAATAATTAATTTTGAACCATCAAGCACTTAAAGGTGTAGGTAGCCAACGAAAGTTAACATTTGTTGATGTTGGGTTGAGATTTTTGTATCAATTAATTGGCATCAGTTTATATGTGTGTGTGATCTAATGTCTTCATTTTTGCATGGATATACAGGCAATAAGAACAAGGGGAGGACGCCGTAACGTGGGGTAAGTATCACAAACCACATTACAAATCTAGTTATTCACATTTTCTTACCTTTTTCCTGATATCTTTGTCAGCACCAAGACCCGCAGTCAGAGGGTTGATAAGCTACTCCACCACATGCTGAGTGCTGAGCTACACCCTTCGCCATCTGCCACTCCAGTTCCAGCTCCATAGATATATTCTGTACATCAATATCTCCCAGGTAGACTACTTGAATCTCATTTTAGTGCATAGTAAAAAAGAAATGAAAATTAAAACTTTGCTATGGTAGCGCTTACCCAAACATGCTACTAAATAAGCAAACACCTTTCATTTCAAAACTGAAGCTTTAAATCCTCTTGGTATATAACCTAGAAAACACCTAAGATATGTTAGAGTTATCAATTAAAAAGGCTTATAAAGTTTTCTTTACTCGAGACACAAACTCGACAGAACAAACTAAAGAAATCACTAATCTTTTCTTTTAATGAATACAGGCCAAGATCGGAAAAATACAAAGGAAAAAATGCAGTCAAGTATGGTTTCCTATTTTTCGTGAGGTAAATAGCAACAGTCCGTTGATCAGAGGATTCAGTCTTAGTGTGATTTTGTTGAAATTTAAGACCAAAACTATGTTAATACTATTTGTATGTGCATTTATTTTTTTTGTGAGCTTGATAGTTGTTGGAAGTCGTTGTAGATAGCAACTATGAACAAGTTTGTCAATATGCAGCCTATAAATTTAGTCTACATGAGGGTCATTATAATTTACCTTTGGTATGCGTTTATTCAATAGCCATAGGTTAATTTGCATTTATGGACCCAAGATGACACTTATTTTCAAAGTAACTCTTTACTTTGTGGCTTATTGTTAAATTTGAGATTTTTTAAATGCTAATAATACCCTTCTGCAACACTTTTGCCACCCATTGTAACCGTTTTCAAACACTTTATTTCCAAATATATGTTTCTTCCATCGTTTTAATCTACTTTTAGTTCGCAAATCTTTGCAATATGTAAAGAGACCAAAATTAAATGTTATTTCGAAAGTCATAACTTATAAACATTAAATGTTTCAACAAAAACTTAACAAAGATTAAATTCCTTCTTAAGATCGTTAAATATTGAATCAACTAACAATTAAGATCGTTACATATGAAATTGATAAAAGAAAACTTGAAATTGATGAGAAAATGTTAAAATGTTAAAAAAAAATGAAGGTAAAAAGGAAAAATTGTGGTGGAAGTAAGGTTATTTTTTAAAAGAAATGCCTGTGTGAAGATTATGTTCAAAAATAGAGGATGGAGGAAGTAATATGTGTGAAGATTATGTTCAAGAAATGCTTGTGATAATAGGTGTGACAATGAGTTTTTTTTTTTTTTTTTTTTTTTTTTTTTAGTGCAAAAGGTGAACATATATTATTAAGGCAATTTACATCGATATAACAAGAGAAATAGACGTGCTTTTCTCTTTTAGTTCTACACATACTATAACCAGAGAACATCATATATCTCAGACAAGCTGTGATACTTCGCATACATCATATACCTCCTATATCAGGAACAAAACTATATAGAAACTGCAAGCAAATTACCTCCAATTTGCAGACATAACAGTTTCCAATTCACCTTTAAAGTACCAATACCATCTAATTACATTTCCATATCACCTTCTCACCAAGATCATTCAACCATCAACCACAATAATCAAGGTAGGAAAGGTGTATGGCTTCATTAGGTACCCATTCACTCATCCAGCCAAGGGCTCTTCTAAGATTCCTACATTTCCCTCCTTACAAAAAGCTTAAGAATCCTAGAAACACTCACCTTTGAAGGAGACAACACCCTTACCTCCTATGGCAGTGTATAACATGGACCAAGTAGGTTCATCTTTCACTCCTCATTATTCCATGCTTCATACACTGCCCACCATCTCACTTTACCCTTCACAAGCTTGAAACCTACTTTTTGGAATTTAATTATTTTGTTTTCTGTACATGGCCAAAGAAACAAACAATACCTAACAAAGGCCAATTGCTGTTTAGAATGGTCATAGAACAGAACAACAAAGCAATCAACTCCAATGTACAAGGCCATCAGCTGTAAGTGAGATTAGAAACAAGAACTCGGGTTTCATGAGATGAGAAAACCTGAGTTTAATGGTTAAAAACCAATTCTGTGCAGACTTTTCCAATAAAATGTCTGCTATTCAAATCATCATTTATCTTCATATCCAAACACCCCCTTAACCTATAAATAGACAAATAATCGAGTCGGCATACTTATCTAGTTCTTGGGACAATGTTTAACTTGACATTCCATTTCAACTGAGTTATATACACAGCTCTTGAAGGTTTGACTTTCAAACTCAGTAATCTTAGTCTAATTGTTTCTTCAAATGTTTTGTATAACTCTTCCCATCCTCTTTTTTCTCCCTTAAACATTCTATAGTTTCTTTCTTGCCAAATCAGGTACACACTAGCTGTTGGAATTATAATATCATGACATACATATAAATAACCCAATAACATCAAGTAAGCATAAACCGGAAGCAATTATAACAAGACCATAACATGTAATTAATTAATCAAATATAAAAGTAAACGTACTGTAGTGATTCTAGCCCGAACAAGAATCAAATGCAATCTTCAACTCAAGAACCCTAATAAGGGTTTATGTGAACAAATCCAAGAAACAAACAATGATGTGTTTGATTCACGATCTTCTACACATGTACTATTAGCGAGTCGATGTGAATGCTAGTTCTTGATCACAATAGATTTACCAAACACTTTGTAATGTTCAAAGTTACTCGCAAATCCCTTTTCTTGGGGTTTCGGTCGTTGACATATGAACAAGAGAGGAAAAGAAGAAGTTTGGCTTTCTATTGAAATTAAGTGTGTCAAGGGATGAATACATAGGGATGTATTTATACCCTTAAGCTTGAGATCAAGTTTACAATGGTTTTCGATGTGGGATTCCATTGTTTTGGCCATAAACAAGATTTCTAAAACCTTCTCTTGTCTTGTTTTTATTTTCTTCGTATCCCGTTGACATTTACCTACCGTTAGTCAATTCCATTAATTACCTAACGCTCTTTAGTCGTTTATTATGAATTAAATAATTAAATATAACATTTTATATTAATTATTTAAACATCGAGTCTCATACGTAAAGTGTGCAATCCCGTGATCTCGAGTTCGATCCTAACATACGACTACTATAATAATGTCCATAAGCTAACACTAGCTGCCAACCCTAGTCTTTTGATAATGCTACCAATATTGTTACCATAAATCTGATTATCAAAATATCTCACAATCCCATTCCAACTGCCCAGCTTATTCAAGACTTTCTCCCAAAAACTTTTAGCATATTCACAGTTAAAGAATAAATGTGAGTGAGAATCTGAATCCTTATGGCATAGAGAACATACCATCATGTTATAAGTACCCCACTTCTTTAACCTGTCTTGAGTTATCAGTCTGTACAGCTAACCATAGAACAAATGCATGCTTTGGAATATTTTGAGAAAACCATACCACTTCATACCATGTAGCTTCATTAGTATCATTCAGTAGGTCCCCAGAAGTTGCCCACTTGACCATTATTCTTTTTCCACATCCAATAGTCTTCTTGTGATTCCACCAATTTAGGCCTTTGTAGTTGTGTTATCATTGGGAAGTCATCATACCACTCATGTGGCCAATTCCAATTACCATTCACCACCATATCTTTAACTGTCATATCAGCTTCAATTCTTGCATCATACATATCTCTGTAAGTAACAATATTGCTCAGGACTCCAATATTACTCCAGTTATCAAACCAAAGTGATGTTGATCTTCCATTGCCTAACTTTACAACTATATGACTTGTAACTTCCTGCCTTTGTTTCAAAATATTCTTCCAACCCCACCTGTATTTTCCTCGTTGATGGCCCAATAAAGAAAAAGGAGGTTGTAGAAGAAAGGAGGGGTTCTTTGATGGAAGGAGGGTTCGCAGCTGGTATGCAAGGTTCGGAATATGGAAAAGGGTTCTTTGGAGGAAGTAGGAGGTTTTTGGGAGAGAATGTCAATATTTTTATAAATATAATATAAAGTATATTACGAAATTTATAGCGAATTATTGTGATAATACTGGGCGTAGCAATCCATAAAAGCTAAATACATTATAAGATTATTTTTGTTTTCAACAAAAATGTGATCTGCTACCCAAATCACATGCTGAGACCAACTATTAGATGAGATTTGGCTCAAGTTCAATCAAAGCCAAATCACATGATGTCAGGTTTAGTATAAAAAGAAATTAGGCTAACCACCCTTGTACAAACCTTCAACTAATGATAATTGAGCTCGTTTGATTCCCAGATTTCACAACTAAAACACCATACAACGTTCAATCAAGCAGGCTAACGTGCATGTGAATTTCAAATGACAACAAAAGACCTACTGCTTAGCTCTTTTTAGAAGAAATTTCAACGAGAAAAACCCAAGTACAAACGTCTGCAAAAACCACCCTCTTGCATTTGCTGGATCCACTCTCTTAGCTAATCTCCAGGCATATATAGATTCACCAACATGCATTGCTATGGCCCAAATAGCAAGTATCCTCAATGCCAACAAGGACCGTATAATGAAAAGGCATGCTGGTCTAAGTATTGGCACAGGGAAGAATGCTGCACCAATCACAGCCAACATTCCAAAGACACAGAAAAACCATTCATAAATTGTGGGCCCATCCAAACTTTTCTGTTTTCTCTCTTGATAAAATGAAATAGTGGCAGCCATACCCTCTTGCGGACTTGTGATTGGGGTGTACCCCAACTCTTGTTTCGCCTTTAGGTAATTGAAATAATGGGTGACACAACCTATATGGAAAAAACCATTTTGTGATCTTGATAATGGAGTCTAATTAATCATCTAATAGTAATTAGACTACTTGTATATGAAGTTATAATGAATGAACCTTGTAAACTTCAGCAGGAAGCAACAATGGTTGAGGAAGCCAGCTACGGTTCAACCAAGGATACATGGCAGTGTAGATAACAGAAAATACTTTTCCCACAAATAGAGCTGTTGAGACTGGTAATGTCGCTTTTGGCATATCGTATTCTAGACTTTTGAGCAACGGACGGAGAAACTCAAAAGTGTTGACTGGAGAACCTGTTTAAGATAGCAAGTCAGCATGCCTTATCTCAAGAAATTTAATAAACGATCATATTTATTCATGTGCGTATAGCATAAATTGTTACCTTTTCTTTATTAAACTAAATAGCTAATATAATATCCAAACAACCTATTTGCAAGTTCAGGATGCCCATGTATCTGTCCCCGAATCCCCTCCCAAAATATAATTAATGTCACGACTCGGCCATTATGCCCAAAAGCTGGGCAATAGATTGATACGTTAATTATTTTATGTTTTTAGTATTTTATATTTATGTTTCTAGTTTAAGGGAATTTCGGTTATTTTCTATTATGCAAGGGGTATGATTGTAACTTGCATATCTATTTATGTTTAAACGTATCAATGAATAAGCAGATCAGATTTGGTGAATTATCCCTCTCTTTAGCTTCTTCTTCTCCAAGTCTGTTCTAACCTATCAAGTACCTTATCAAGGGTATCAGGTTCCAGTCGATCCCTACCGGTATCTTCGATCACCATGACAAACACTCGCAATCAAGAAATTGACAACACTCTCAAGGAACATGGCAAGGCTATCTCAGATCTCCAAGAAACCCTAGCCACACTGTTGAAACAGCAAGAACAGTCAATGAAACAACAAGAAGAGATCTTACGAGCAGTCACGGAACAGCTCAGCGGCGGAGGGTTCAGAGGCGGCGGCGGCGGCGGTTCCAGTGGCGGAGGCGGGGCTGGTAACGGGCTGTTTGGTGATGATTTACGGAAGGGTACTCGGCCTATGCGGGTCGGGAAGGTTGAGTTTCCTCGGTTTTCAGGTGAAGATGTGGATGGATGGCTCTATCGCTGCGAACACTTTTTCGCGCTTGATGAAACTCCGGATAACCTCAAACTGAGATGTGCAGTTGTTCACCTCGACGGAGAAGCCATACAATGGCACCGGTCCTTCATGAAGGTAAGAGGGGTAACAGTGGTGGACTTTCCATGGGCAGATTATGTTAGTGCAATATCTAGTCGTTTTTCTAATGCAATGTTTGAAGACCCTATGGAAGAGATTGCATCTCTCGTTCAACTTACTGATGATGCCAAGGGTTTACAAGAATATAATTCAGGTTTCGATCGCTTGCTTAACAAGGTTACTGTTAGCGAATCCTATGCGGTTAGCCTTTATTTGAAGGGTTTGAAGCCGGAAATTAAAGGGCCGGTAAAGATGTTCAAGCCTCCAACACTACGTGACGCGTATGGGTTAGCAAGAATTCAAACCATCAACAACACAAGCTTGATGAAGCGCCTCAACGAGGGGGAGGGTGGGCCGCAAACCGAAGATGTCAAAATAACACCTCCGGTTAATGCTTCAAAACTTCCATTGCTCCCAACCCCAACAAACGAGTCACCAAGTAAACCGGGAACGCTTAGCTCGAGGCGTTTGACGAGCAATGAACTCGAGTTAAAAAGGGCAAAAGGGGAATGTTTCTGGTGTACCGAAAGGTTTGTTCCGGGCCACAAGTGTAAGAACAAACAAATCTACATGCTCAAGGTGATAGATGATGAAGATGATGAAGGTGATGAAGATAAGGTCACTTGAATCCCTTTTTGAGGGCAAAAAGTGGGTTAAGAAGGGAGTATTGATACGTTAATTATTTTATGTTTTTAGTATTTTATATTTATGTTTCTAGTTTAAGGTAATTTCGGTTATTTTCTATTATGCAAGGGGTATGATTGTAACTTGCATATCTATTTATGTTTAAACGTATCAATGAATAAGCAGATCAGATTTGGTGAATTATCCCTCTCTTTAGCTTCTTCTTCTCCAAGTCTGTTCTAACCTATCAAGTACCTTATCATAGATAAGCCTTCAAATTTTGAGTGGAAATTACCCATTTGGTATACAAATACCTCTACTCAATAACCTTTGTATCCATGCCAATAAATGTTATGATTCCATTAGTTTATACCATCTTTCTTGATAGCCCGTTCTATGGGCCCGATTCGTAGTTTCACATCATTCAAGTATGACCCAGAAAATGAAAAATGTTGAATGAAGTGAATCTATTGAACAACTTTGATTGTCACGACTTTAAACAAAAGTTAATAACTTCAAGCAGAAAATGGAAATTACCATCGGATATGAAGTACGGCTGGCCAGCAGCAACCGGTTGTTTTCCTCTACCAGGAATGTCATCCAAAAGTCCCATACTTGCCAGAATTAACGCCAGGACCAAATTATCAATATAAACCCAGTCACTTTTCACATTTGGTTCACCGATCTTGAATGGCAGCAGTCCTAACTTTGCAAGATTGATTATCCTAGGTAAGTATCTTTCTTCACCAGGTCCATAGATAGCAGCCGGACGAACAGCACATGTATATAAACATTCCCCATTCTTGTCCCTACAAAGTACCAGAAAAAAATTGATCTTCGTCAACTGTGTGACACTCTTCAGTTTCAACTCCAAATGACTAACTATTTTAAGGATAGACAAGTACTGCAAGTACTTTCTGCCGGTTATCAAGTTGAAGTCAACGTATCTACCTACATCAAATTCAAGTTGAACGAACAATTTCCTTTTCTAGATGTCTCGTCAAAGTTGCCACATTTTCTTTAAAAGGAGATTTTGAAGCTGAAATAACCTTTCTGCTCATTATCATTACGAGTAAGTATTGATTTGTGTCCACACATTTGTTATACCGTAGGGTGTTTAGTTAAGCGCTCTTCTTTAACTACAGGCTAAGTGAAACATGTTACGAATGAAGTGAGAAACTGGAATAAGATATTATACATACTTGAGAGGACGACCGTTGCTTTTTAAAACAAGCTGTTCAGCAATAGATTTGCTTCGGCTATATGGGTCAACATGATTATCCAACGGGACATAAGGCAGCTTTTCATTTCCGTTAACAATTTCATTTCCAGCAAAAACAACATTAGACGTACTGGCATATACAAGTCTTTTAACACCATTCTCATGGCAAGCATCCAAGACATGACAGGTTCCGTTTATGTTCACATCGTCTACTCGACCATATTGAAGCATTTCTTTTCCAGACATTCCAAATGAAGCAAGGTGGAAAACACAATCGACTCCCCGCAATGCCTTGTCCACATCTTTTCTATTGATGATGTCCCCTAAAAGCATTCATTTCCGTTATATACTATGTCAAATGTTCTTTAACACATGACAATAAGATTCGCACTGAAAAGCATCACACTTCCAAAAAAAATCACGGCTGTTTATCAGTTAACAATATCTATATGGTATTACACTTAGGATTCTTGAGTTCATGTATGAGTTACATTCTGTTTTTGTCAAACCATTTACTTTAGCCAGTTTAACATTTGGTCAGTATTACTATGAGTGCTTATTAATATTCACAGGATCCAAATTATGGATTTATCAAACATAACAAAGTTAGTGGCATTGCATGGAAGTGAGAGACCAACGACCATGATGGTCTTTCATTTCACCGTCACCAATTGACAAAGAGGCATATACAAAGCTTGTACACTCAATGAAGCCAGGCACACAGCATTATTTCACAAAGATTACTCTCATTGGAAAGAACAAAATAAATAAATAAATAAATAAACAAATAAATAAATAAATAAAATGCAATTTGAAAAGTTGACCTGAGGTACCCATGACAGCCAACTCAACTTTCACTCCCTACAACCAACTTAGTGTAATAAGGCAACCACGGTCACCACCAAAACATACCCCACTTAAACCAAAATATACCCCGTAAAAACCACACACACAACAAACTCACACTACTCCATCGTGCAGTCGTCTTGCAAAGGTCACGGTAATAGGGGAGACGTGTTTTGGTTGTTTTGCCTAACAGGAGAGGGACGCGCGTTGTTCTTTTACCTATTAAATGTGGTCTAAAAGTATATTATGTGGTTCATCGGCCGGGATTATTCATGAGCCTGCCTCTTAATAAACAAACAAACAACAGCTAAGAGTAAGTTAATGAAACACAAGAGACGGATAATGCTCTTATAGATTACGTATTAGATTAACCAAGTCTAGTACTATTAATGAACACCCACATAGTATTTAAAGTATGTTGATAGTCTGGTATTAACAGATCTCCCTTTTGTGATGGGAAAATTTTCAGGGGTATTTGTTTTAGCTTATTACATGTGGGCTTATGAGCTTATTTGCATTCGGCCTATATTTCATAAGCTTCAATTTTCCAGCTTATTTTGAGACTTTTGGGCAGTATATAAGTTTATTATAATATGATAAACTTATATAAAAAGCCCAAAAGTTTTAAAATAAGCCGAAAAATCGTGGCTTACGAAATATAAGCCGAAAGCAAATAAGCTCATAAGCCCACATATAATAAGCTTAAACAAACACCCGTGAAGTTATAAATTGATGGAATAAAGTCCCAATAACATACCCACCCACCTACCTAATTCAGTCAAACATGAACCTAAAGCAAAAAACAATCTAGTATATCTATTATGGAAATGAAAAGATACCTTTGAGAAGGTGGACTTTGTTGTTAAGAAGGAGATGAGACCAAGGTGAATCAAAAGCACGGACAAGACGAGCGCCCCTGTTACTACAAATGCCTTCCCTTCTATTCCTTCATTCTCACTCAGATGCATCTTTACAAAGAGATGACCCAAAGAGTTTGTTTGTTTTGTTTGACTTTAGGGTAGAAATAAGCACTTCTTTCTTGACTTTATTATCCCTTCCTCACTACCTGTGAGTCCAAAACAATATTTTTACGGAAAATTGCAAATTTAGTTCCTAAAGTTTTTTAAATGCGTAAAAAATACATCAAGACAAAAAATTGACATTAAGTATAAATTTAATAGAAAATTGAAAAAATTACACGGATGGTCCTTGTGGTTTACACGGATTGCATGTTTAGTTCTTATTTCATTTTAATTACACCACACGCCCCTATTTTGTAAAACGTTGCACATTTTAGTCCCTATTTTGGATCCCCCGTTAGTTTGGTCGTTAACTCATAATATGGTGAGGGCAATTGTGTCTTTTCAGGTACTATCTTATTATAAACGCTCACCCAACCCCCTTTTAATAAAAAAAAAACCCCAAAACACACAAACAAACCCTAATTGAAAACCCAAAAACACACAAAACGCATTTCCAATCATGGTTTCCTGCAGGTGTGGTCGAGCATGCATAATCAAAACTTCTTGGACAGATCAACATCCAGGTCGTCGTTTCTACAGTTGCCCCATTCCGGTAAGATATGAAATACGAAGTGGTTGGAATGTGGTTGGAACGTGGTTTAATCAAAACCCAAAAACTTATTTATCTTTTTCTTTGTACAGGGATCAGGATGTGGTTGGAATGATTGGTATGATCCTCCAATGTGCCACCGTTCTGTTCAAATTATCCCTGGATTGTTAAGAGCTAGGAACAGGCATGAAGCTGCTATTGAAGATTTGAAAGGTCAGCTTAGAAAGACAAAGATGTATTTGATATTGAGTTGGTTGGCTTTTCTTAGTATTATGGTAATGTACATCTTGGCCTAAGTTGATAAGTAAGGTCAAGTATTGTATGTAAGATGTCTTTTGGAATGTAATGGTCAAATACTGTTGTATGCAGTCTTTTGGGATGTAATGAATGAAGTAGTTTAGATTTGGGTAACTTTGTGAGTTTTTGATATGTATTTGGTTACTTTGACTAGTAAAAAGTCAACTGTAACTCTTTATACAAAAGTATTTTGACTACTAATAGTCAAACTTAACCATTACCAAACATGTTAATGTATTTGCATAAAGACTACTACAAAGTGAATACATAAATTGAATAGATGATTGAAAGAAAACTTGGTTTGACTAGTAAAAGTCAACCTTAACCAATGCTAATCATAAGCATTGTCATATACAGATATTGCAATATTGCAATACTGCACAATACATACCATGTTAACCAAAAGTACAGTACTTTTCATATTCAATTACACAAAAGACAGCATAAGCATTGTCAAATACATAGAAATAGTTATTGGCAAATAAGCAAAAGATCACACTGCAACTTTATCTTTCTTCTGTGATCCTCCATTACCACCACCTGTAGCTTTCTTCTTTTGCTTCTTTGGGGCACTTGCATCAGCAGCCTGTGTAGATGATGACCTTTTCCTACCTTTTGAACCTGTACCAGCTGCCTGTGTAGATGCACCCTGTGTACATTGAGGAGTACTAGCAGCCCATGTTGATGAGGACCTTTTCTTAGGTTGTGAACTTGGACCAGCAGCCTGTTTAGATGAGGACCTTTTCTTTGCTTGTGAACTTGGAGCAGCAGCCTGTGAAGATGATCCAACTGGTTGATTCATTGTTTGACCTTTACAAGATCTTTTGTTGTGACCCATGTGTCCACACTTGTTGCATGTTACAGTTTTAAATGCCCTTGACAGTTTTCCATCCTTAACCATTGCCCTCTCTTCTTTTTTTTTCCTTCTGTTCTTTTTTGGCCTACCCACTTGGGTATAATGCTTTGGTGGAGTGAGTTTTGCAGGAATTTGAGATTTCTTCCACATTATCTTTCCATTTATACAGCCAATCTTATGACTGTATGCCTTTTTCCAAGTGGACAACCAATAACACTTATGCACCCACTCTTCTGGTATTCCCACATTAATCCCATTAAGTGACATATTGTAGTTGGTAGCCACAACATGTGCACAAGGGATGCCTGTTAAATCCCATCTCCTACAACTACACTCCCTATTAGTCACATTCACAACATACTGAGAACCATTTGTTCTTTTGACCTCATATTCTCCCCCCCCCCATTCCAACTTACTAAGTAACTATTTGCTCTGTCCATATTAGCTTTTAATAGTTTAGTGGCAGTAGGGGTGAGTGGACCATCAGTTTTGTCTATCACACCTAGAACATTCACAATCCTTCTTCTCAAGTACTGTCTAATGTATTCTAAGGCACTAATTATAGGTGCATCCCTAGCATCCAATATTTTTCCATTGAAAACCTCACACAAATTGTTCAACAAGATATCAGATTTAGCTCTACCTGTTATGAGGATAGTTAAGGTATTTAAGTAAACTGCATAAACTATTTGAATACAATTATGAGCAATTGAAGTAAAATGCAATATGTATTACCTGAGAAATGGGATCTGGCCCAAGAATGAGCAGGAATAGCTGCTAACCAGTCAAATGCATCACTGTTGAAAATTTTCAACTCATCCATTGCATGCTCAAAATGAAATACTGTGGTTGCAGTGGCACATCTCCAAAGGTGCTCTTTATATGCTTGTCCACTCCACTTGTGCTTCATATTTTCATGTATATGTCTAAGGCAAAACCTGTGCTCAGCACAAGGAAAT
Source organism: Artemisia argyi (assembly GCA_030686995.1). Classification (NCBI taxonomy): domain Eukaryota; kingdom Viridiplantae; phylum Streptophyta; class Magnoliopsida; order Asterales; family Asteraceae; genus Artemisia; species Artemisia argyi. Next base: position 252,684,512 of record CM060700.1, read on the forward strand.
ACCTTAGCCAATGCAGGTATGATGCCCTGTATGAAATAGAAGTGAAGTTAGAATATCAAATGCATAGGGACCATAATTGAAGAAAAAAAAAGTCAAATGTGTACCTTCTGTCTATCACTAATAAAAGTGAAGTTAGATTCCCTAGACAGATCTAGATCATCACCAAGGCACTCCAAAAACCAAGTCCAAGAACTGGTTGTCTCTTTCTCAACAATTGCATATGCCACTGGATATATGCCATTGTTTCCATCTAATCCAACAGCAGTCAAAAGCTGTCCAGGGTATGGACCCTTCATAAATGCACCATCAAGCCCTAACAAATCCCTTCCACATTCTTTGAAACCTCTCTTCAGTGGACCTAAACATACGTAGATCCTTTTAAAAACCCTTGTTTCTTCTTCTAACAGATCTGTGTCTCTTTCAACTTCAATCCTTATAGTTGTACCAGGATTTGCCCTTTTCACCTCTAAACAGTAGTCTCTCAACATTGAATACTGTTGCGTGTAATCCCCCTTAACTTGATTTAATGCTGTTGATTTAGCCCTAAAAACTTTCATTCTAGACACACCAACCTCATATTGCTTCTGCAACTGGTCTTGAAGTGCTCTAATGGGAACATCTGGATTTTTCTCAATTTGGTCAATGATACCCTTGGACATGAATTTAGAAGTGCAAGCCTTTATATCTCTGGATTGTAGGCACTTGTGATTGGGTTCATGTGTTCTAACTTCCCAAGTCTCAGAATTGGTAACCTTTGACACTAGTAAGGACCATGGACATTCATCTTCTGCTAATGGTTTGGGCCTGCCTCTACCTCCTAAACTAATGCCTTTCTTATTGGGCTCAACTGGATCACTAGGCCCAATTCCTTTTTTACCTTTTCCCTTTGATGGTTTCTTTGTTGCTTTTTCAATTGCAGGCTTACTAGGCCCATCACCTTGTGTAGTAAACACTGGAATTCTACCTTGACACTTAGCCCTCACCCTCACCTTATCATTCCTTACCAAATATAATATTCTCCTAGTTTCAATTGAGTGCAGTTTTATTCTCTCTTTCACTTCAGCAGAACTACTAAATTTTTGACCAAAATAGAAGTAATGCTTATGCACAATGTTCTCTGCATCCTTGTTTGCCTTTTCTATCTCTTTAAGCTTCTTCCTCCTAATCTTTTTGATGAGTGTCTTAATACTCATCATTTTATACTAATCTGAGCTGCCAAAACATACAAAAACACTCAAATATGCATTAAAATACTTGAAATATCTTAAAGTTGTGTTTTATATGTTTCAAATGCAAAATATGCAAAAACAGATGAAAAACGTACAAAGTTTGCATAATTGGCAGTTTCAGTCCCTCAAGTTTCATAAATTGGCAAAACTAGTCCCTGGTTATTCTAAAAACATGAAAATGTCATCAAAGGTCCTTTTTAATCATAAAGTTACATATTTAGTCCTTTGGTGCAAAGTTTCATAAAATTACAAGTTTAGTCCCTATACTTTGGAAATTGACAGAAATGGTCCCTGGGATGTAAAAACTTTGAGAAAATCAATTTTGGTCCTTGTACTAATAATCTTTTGCAGGAATGGTCCTTGGGTGATAAGTTTTGTGAAATTTACATGATTGGTCCCTGAAGTTTCACAGTTTGGCAAAACAGGTCGCTCAAAGTTTCAAACTTGACAGTTTTAGTCCCTGGGTGTTCAAAATGGGAAAATTATCATTAAGGGTCCCAGGAAATTCATAATTGTCACTATTAGTCCTTGGATGAAAATTTTGGAGAAATTACATGTTAAGTCCCTGGAATTTCAGTTTTGTCAATTATAGTCCTCGGGTATTTTAAAAATGAAATATATCAAAAATATCCTTTTACTATTCACACTTGGCAAGATAGGCCCTTATGATAAACTTTGGGAAAATACCAATTCAGCCCCTAAACTTTGTTTAAATTCCAAAATTGGTCCTTGTAATTTCTAAAAAACCAAACGGACTCCTTATTATTATTATTACTAAAACTAAACTAAACCCAAAAACAAAGCCCACCCACTATCCCTTTATCCTAACCCACACCCTCAGCCCACCAATCCAAAAGCCCGCTCCACAAAAACAATATTACCCCCGTAGTTGACCCCGGTCAAACCCACAAAACCACCCCAGTTATCCCTTCCCTCCAAACCACCACTTCCACCACTGCAACTCAATACCACCATCCACCTATTTGGTTTCACCCCAACTTGCTCCCCACTCTTCACCACCTCACCCTCCACCTCACACAAACCTCCAAATACCTTGAAAACCTCTCCACGCATAACACTGAAACCCAAAGACTTTTGGCGCGAAAAATATTTAAATGGCTAGGATCAGTTGCAGTGATCCAATGGTTCTAATTAGTGGTGGGAATTGGTCCAGTGGGTCCCACAAACCCTAGAAGTCCATTAAAAAGGAGAAGGAAGCAGAAGAACCAGATTGTTAGTTGAGTATTAGTTTAGTTAAATCGTATGTAGTATAATTTCTTTCTCAGTTGTAATTCTCAGTTTAAAAAGGTTGTATTAAACATTTTCAGAGTAATTTTAACTTTATTAAAGCTTAATTTCAAGTTTGGTTGTGAAAAATTCGAATTTAGCATTTTCATGTGAATTTGACAAATTCACTAAAACTTGTTAAAGTTGTTGTTTCAGTGTTCATTTAGCTTCATTAAGCTTACTTGTGAGCTCCTTTAAGCTTCCAAAGTTCTTACTCAGCATCATTTAAAAGGTTCTCAAAAATATTAAAAATACAATAGAAAAATAAAAATAAAATAAAAATTCTGAGTTAATAAAGAATCAAGATTGAAGAAGGTGTATTTTGGATGAACATGGGTATTAGAAACCTTATTTAAGGTTATTAGGTGTGTAGTATTGGATCCCTGTGTATCATGTTCTTTGGTGTGACAGTTTGTAAGTTTTCTCATAAATCTTTGCATAATCTGTGTTTTTCAATTGTAGTTGTTGAATGTTGATTTATTATGTGTATTTACATATAATTTAGCTTAGTATAAACTTATATATGTGAGTTATGGCTTAGTACACTCATCTGTTTCATAAAACCTCAAAACAGTTAGGTTCAAGGGTGTTTGGCTCAGGTTGTTCTCATTAGTATTAGGCTGAGTTTGTTGTTGTTTATAGTTTAGGAAAGCTTCTTTAGGTATTATTAGTGCTGTCAAGAAATTAAAACCATAGGTATTAACACAAAAAAAGTCAAGAACACCCTTAACATCTTATATCAAGGTTCTTTGTGAATCTGTTGATCCACAAGCCTCATTTTCAGTTCATAAGTTGTTGATTTTGATATAATTAGCATTCTTATAACATATCACAACTTATTCAGTCAATTAATCTCCTTAGAAACTCATAAAAGTCAATCTAGCAATTTTTCTTGAAAAGTCAAAAGTAATACTAGTCAGAAAACTCAAAAACTCCAAGAATTAATGTGATTTTTGTACTAGGATTTAGGACTTTATCTTTTTAGGATTTAAAGTTTGTCACCTAATTTATAGAATCCTACCTTCATCTTATTTTTGCTAATTTTCTGGTGGGCCCCACATCAAGCCAAACACTGCTGCAGGGAGATATCCTCCCCTGTGCAGCAGACAACCAAGCCTCACCACCCACTTTGTGGTGGTTTTGTGACCACCTCAGTGGACCCCACACCACATAATTAGTTTCTTTGAACCCCCTCCTACCAGGGAACCTAGATTGACCACTTGTTTGACTTGAATCACTGTGGACCCCACCTAAATAAGCCTATCAAGTTTGTCCCCATTCTGATTTGAATTCAGTTTTTGGAATAGCTTATTTGTACTTATTAGCTTATCTACTGAGCTTATTTGACCAAATTAAGTTTAGACAAGTTCATAAGACTTATTTGAACCAGAATATACCAAGGTGGGTCCCACACAAGCTCATTTGAGCTTATTTCCCTTTCAAGTCAACAAAAGTCAAATGTGGAAGCAATAAGCTTCCACAGTGCTTATTAATAAGCTAGAAATTAGTTGTTTTTACAAAAGTTGCTTATTTTTATGTATAATATAGTTTTGTAAAATAAAAATTCAGAAAAAACAATATAATAGTAAGTGATAGTTTCTATTTAATTTAATTTAATTTTAATTTTTATTTTTAGATTTTAATTAAGTAATTTGTGTTTTTATATTTTTATTAATTTCCTTATATGTTAAAGTAATTTAAATAATTTTCTTAGATTTTTATATTGTCATTTGATATTTATTAGAATTAAAAATAGTTTTATTAGTAATTAATTAATAATTAAGTTATAAATAGCATAATTAATTTTTATATAGCAACACCTAGTTTTTATATTTTTCCTAGCTTTTATAAGTCATAATATAATTTTAGTAATTTTCCTAGAATTTTTACTATTCATTTAATAGTTTTCATAATTTAAATAGTTTAAATAGATATTAATTAATAAATAGAATAATAATTAGTTAACTAGTTTAAAAATATATAAAATAAAGTTTTTATAATTTTTTAGGATTCCCATGATGGTTAATTAGATATATAAAATTTTTCATAATTTTCTAAGTTAGTTTAATATTATTTGTAATTTAAAATAGTTTAATTAGTATAATTAATATTAATAGTTTTAAATTAATAAAAAATTCATAAAAAGACAAAAAGATTTATTTTTATTTTTTATACTTTCTTCAAGTTCTATTTTAGGTTTAGAAAATATTTTTATAAGTTTTTAGTTTAATTTGTAGTGTTTATTATTTTTAGTTTTAATTAAGTTAGTTTTAATTAAATAGTTAAATAAGTTTTTAATTAAATAATTAATAATAAATAATAAAATAATCAAAAAAATAGTTTTCTTTTTAATTTAATTTTATTTTAAGTTTAAGTTTATAGAATTTTCATTTTTAACCCTTGTAGTTTATTTTTCCTTAAAACTCACCTTTTTCTCAGTACGCAGTCGCGTCTGATTTTTAATTTGGTGTACGTTTTAAACGTTTTAGATACCTAGCTTTCACGTAATCATTCCATTAGCTTATTTAAGTTATTTTACTTTGCAAACCCTAGTTAAACACACACACACACTTTTATACCATTCCCTGTTCAGATTCACTCGATCACAGATTCGTTTTTAAATCATCACAACCTCGTTGGGACATTACGACCCGGGAAAACACTGTATTTCACGGAAGCATTTGCCTCAGCTGTTTGACTATTACAGTTGGCCATTCACAAGTGGCTGATTAATAATTATCTGACTGTTTGAGGCGAATCACTTTTCAAGCTCATCTAATTCCTCATCTGAACCACTTTCAAGGTTTTCATGATCTATTTCCTCAATATCTTCTGTATTTGGTGCATCATCATTCTCTTCTTCTCTACCTCTATGTCTCACCCACTCAACATCTGCATCTATATTTAAACGGAAATCCTGCATATCAACATTCATTTCTTCTGCATAGTTCCCTTCATCAACAAGAAAGTCACTATCATCCTCATCTGAACTATTGTCACTCTCATTTGAGTGACTATCATCCTCTGTTTCACTACCTACCAAGTTTTCTAAAGGTTCATAGTTCTCCCTTTCATTCACAGTTTTACTTGGCCCTTCATTCTCCTTTTCATTCACAGTTTTACTAGGCCCTGCATTCTCATTTTCATTCATATTTGCATTCACATTGCCAGCAAATGGATCAAAATCATAGTCATTGTTCAACAGTTCTTGAACAATATCTTCCACAGTCTCAGGCACATGCTCAAGTTCACTAACATTGGCAATGGTTGGAATGGGAGTTACAGTGGTGTTGGGAATGGTTGGAGTGGGAGTTGCACTGGTAATAGCATTGTTATGAGTGGGAGTTGCAGTGTCAGAGGTAGAGGGTTTATGGTATTCTAGCAACAACTTTTTTTTGGGCCTTTTCTTGGATGGGGATGTAGTGGGAGTGGGAGTGTCACTGGGTAACTCTTCAATCACCACATTGCTTCTAACTGGGGGGATAAAAAAAAGGAGCAGTTTTGATGTCTCATGTTCACAATACAACTTAATCATCTTGTCATCCTTGATATACTTAGCCAAACCATGTACATCAATATCATTTCCTAGAGCTCTAAGTCCAATTTCTAAATCTGTCCCAGGAATCAAATATTTATAGTAAATAGGTTCTTCTTCATTAACATAACCTAATTCCTCCATTACATCATTCAACTCATGTACTGAAAACCTATCGATATCAAAGCCATCCACATACGCAACTAACCCATTAACATACCTCCTTGCATCATAGTCTTTAAACTTCCCAGCATGATGTATTTCCATAGAAAACATGGTAAGCTGTGCATCTGAAAAATGCAATAACAAAAACACAATTACTACAACGTATTGAAGGTAATATAAACCAAGACACCATCAATTAACACAATAATCTACCAAAAAAGTTCCAAAATAGGTAAATGAAGTAGTTTTGTTACCGTATTCTTTAAGAGGTGCATTTCCCTCATGCTTCTCTCGTATTCTCCAGCTTTTAGATCCCATTGACATTATCAATTTCTTGATTTTTATTCTAGGGTTTACATATGATCGGATTCTAATAATCGGGATTTGGGTATTTACTTGGGTAACTGTGATGTGCAATTGGGAGGGAAATGAAAAGTAAATGGGGTTGGGTGAGCGTTTATAATAAGATAGTACCTGAAAAGACACAATTGCCCTCACCATATTATGAGTTAACGGCCAAACTAACAGGGGATGCAAAATAGGGACTAAAATGTGCAACGTTTTACAAAATAGGGGCGTGTGGTGTAATTAAAATGAAATAGGGACTAAACATGCAATCCGTGTAAACCACAAGGACCATCCGTGTAATTTTTTCTAGAAAATTTAATGGGGAAAGTAATGAATAGTGTTTAGGAAGTTAAGTTTTCATTTGCAAATTTAACCATTGAAATAAAGTCGGGTATTTGAACAATGAAATGACGAAAATACTCTCAGTGGTGTGACACTTAACGAGGAAAATAACGAAAATTAGCTCTCGGTGGCTGTTTGGCAAAAAAATGAAACATTAATGCCGTTTTTTAACAAATTTTTGTCTCGGTGTATTTTTTGCACATTTAGACAGCTTTAATCACTAAATTTGCAATTTACCTATCTATACTACTATATAAAGCATTTGAGATATTCTATTTATGGAAGGCTTAAAATTTTCGGATTCAATACTTGCTAATTGTGGAATTGTGTAAGATTTAAAAAACATGTAGTGGCAAGATTTGAACCTGGGTCTCTTAGATGAAAGCAAAGTATTCCCACTACTAGACTTCAATGGACTTTTGTTAATTAATTGCACAGCCAAATACATATACATAAACAACATTTATTGTACAACCAAATACATATAATACATATACAACTTTTGTGATTGTTTACACGAGCCTTACAAATTTTTTATTTATTTGATTTTTTTCTAATTGTTTTTTTATTAAGTAACATCAAGCACATTTTTTATAGCATTTAAATCTTACTCATTCAAAAAGAAAACTCAAATTCAATTCAATTCGTCTCCGAGCAATATTCGTTAAATAACATTCAGCGACGGATAGTGGAGTAATTACCTATATACCGAAAAGTACACTTGTATTTACCCCATATGCCTTAAAATAATTTTGTTTTTTAAAATGCCTCTCGCCTCAAAAAGCTTGGGCGACTTCTCTAAAAACTTGCCAAAGTGTCGCAAGATATGAGGTTTTGTTTTGTTTTGTTTTTTTGTGTTTTTTTTTTTTTTTACATAGTAAATTAAGTATATACTCTAACTCTTTCTCTCTCTCTCTTAATCGTCTACTTCCTCTCTCTCTTGTGGTCAAATAATTGATGTGTAGTACTGTTGATGCCAGACAAAAAAATAGGAAAGAAAGTAAAGACGTAGTGATTGCAGTGGTAGTTTAGTTACTAGTTTACTACCAGAGGATCTAAAATAGCCAACTAGATCTTTTAAACTAAGGTGGTGTTTATTTTTTTTCAAAATGTCTTAAAATGCTCTTAATGAGCCGAACCTCTTAATCGGTCAGACATTTTGTGCATTCAGGCCGTTTGTTTTTTTATTTTTTCGTTCAGACGCGATAAGAGGTAAAAACATCTTAATGGTCTAGACTTGAGAGGGGTATCTTCAAGCCTTTTGTTGACACAAAATTAAATAAAAACGTTTCAGTCTCCCTCATTCCATCTCAGCCTCTTCAAACCCTAATCACTAAACTGACTCTCCCCATCTCTGGCCACCACCCATCCCCGACCTCCTCTTCTCCGGCCACGAGAATCCGCAAGATGCCACCTACAGCCACCACTTCAATTCACCAGGTCCGTTTTTTTTTCTTTAATCAAATTGTTAGAACTGTTTGTGCTTCACATATGCTGTTGGTAGCCATATTCTGATCATTCACAAATATATGCATGTTTTGATAATTCATAATCACATAATATAATCATGTAGGATTGTTATAGTATATGATTACAAAATATGAAAAGTACATGCATACAGACGTACAATACTATACACAATAATGCATATTCATATCCTTAACGTCCTAAAATCTCACTACAAGGTAAGGAGAACACGCGACGAAAATTTTCCCGTCGACACAATGTCAACGGTATAAGGCAGAAAACGACAAAAAAGGCGCTTGACCGAGCCCTGCTGCGTTGAATTTTTCATACACATATTTTCCCGTCGACATGTCGACGGGAACATATCACTATACCTTTTTAGCCTCAATAATTCACTAAATTTGGGCGAGAAATTTACCCGCTCATATTTTCCCGTCGACATGTCGACGGGAATATATTAATCACGGTTTTTTCCGTAATTAACGTGTGATTAAAGTTAATCAATTTTTGTTTTACGATTCCCGTCGACATGTCGATGGGAAATTATTAATAAATATAAATATTCTTAATAAGTGGCTAAAATATTGGGCGGGATTTTTCCAGCGACTTTTTCCCGTCGACATGTCGACGGGAATATCTCCCCAAAAATTCACCCTATATATATCCTCACAAAAACATTCCCGTCTCATTTTTTACCTATATACATTCTCACAAAATCATTTCCGTCTCATTTTACACATACATTCTTGATTCTCACAAATAAGTCAATCGTCAATTCTTACAAGACACACATGACTTGGCGTGGTTGCACAGTTGAAGAGGAGTACTCAAAAATATTGTCACAAGAGCTCCTCTTTAATGTAGTTATGTTAACTTTTGGTCATGCAGTTTATGAGGAATATGGTTCTTTTAAGGACGCTGAACCGTGGATGAGAGTCAAGATTCGAATGGTGTAGGAAAAAGTCGTACTACAAAGAGTACATGAAAGAGCTAGATGCTGCTGAAGCTCAAGTTGATAATCTGGGAAATAGGATCACAAATCTTGAAGCTACATTTGCACATATCAAGGAAATGAGAGCAAGGAAGGTAAAAGATGGTGCTAGTTCGAGTAAAGCGGGAAGTAGCCGCAAAAAAAATAAACGGGTTGTTTCGTTTGATTTGTTCTTTTGGTTGTCGAGTTGTTTAGTTTGAGTTGTTTCGTTTGGTTGTCGAGTTGTTTAGTTTGAGTTGTTTCCTTTGGTTGTCAAGTTGTTTAGTTTGGTTGTCGAGTTGTTTAGTTTGAGTCTGTATGAAAATGCATGTGGTTTAGAACTCTTGCTTGTTTTAAATAAACAGTTTGCCTTCGTGTTTGATAATTGTGATATTGTTCCTTCAGTTCTATTATTTGTGCGTACGAATTTAAAATATAAAGGACGTTCAACATCAGTTACCACAACAACAACAACATTTTATTAAACAACAACAATAACATCAACAACAACAGCAAACAACATCAACAACAACAATAACAAAGATAACAGCAGCAGCAACAACAGCAACAACAGCAACAACAGCAACAACAGCAACAACAACAACAACAGCAACAACAGCAACAACAGCAACAACAGCAACAACAGCAACAACAACAGTACTACATATGAAATTTATCCATGTCACCTAAAAGGTCACGGAGTATTGCATCCGACTGACATGCGTGGTCGTGGTTGTCGGGATACGTTGCCATTTCAAGTTTTGCCTCCAACATCCTTATTCTTTAGAGTAGCAACTGATTTTGTGCCTCAAGCATGTTTACCCTAAGATCTTTTTCATGACAGTTTGAGCACCTTGTTGGAGCAGATCCAGAACCGCTTGATGTTGAAGCTCCCAGAGAATCGGTCATTTTGGCTAGTCGTTCCTCCTTCCAAAAAAAAAAATCACATCCATGGTCTGTTGTCCCAGGCTGTTAAAGAGTAAAAACTATTATTTTTAACAACTAACCAAATTATTTATATAATACATGAAAAAGTATGTAATTGTTCACCTTCGAGAAAGGACACGCATAGTATTGTTGACCCCTTGAGTGAGGTCTACGCGATTCACGCAATATTACGTATCCTCGTTCACAAGGACAAGGAAAAGCTTCATATTCCACCATCTTCACCATGATAACAGTGTGTGTTAAGTGAGGTTGAGTGGTTGTGAGTGGTGCAATCGTGACCGGGGTGGCCCGATCTACAAGTTGAGGTGATAAAAGGTGGTGGCCGGAAAAAGATTCCAACGGCCGGAAACTGCTGGTGTCACCGAAAAATGGAAACTGCTAGAGTGTGTGTGTGTGTGAGAGAGAGAGAGAGAGAGAGAAAGAGAGAGAGAGAGAGAGAGATAGTGAGATGAGTGTGTGTGTGTTTATATATATTAGTTAGATCTCATGAACCCTACTTTCTGAACCTGGTCACTGAGCCTGAACCCTACTAAATGAACTCCGGTCACTGAACCCCCTGATCGTTTAACATATCAACTCGCTCGTGTATAACCATATCATCTCGACTCGTTCGTTTAACATCTCATGTATAACCATAGCATCTCGACTCGTTCATTTAACATCTCATGTATAACCATTGCATCTCGACTCGTTCGTTTAACATCTCGTGTACAACCATATCATCTCGGCTCATTCGTTTAACATGTCGTGTACAACCATATCATCTCGACTCATCTGTCTAACATCTCATGTATAACTATAGCATCTCGACTCGTTCGTTTAACATCTCGTGTACAACCATATCATCTCGACTCGTTCGTTTAACATCTCATGTACAACCATATCATCTCGACTCGTTCGTTTAACATCTCATGTATAACCATATCATCTCGGCTCGTTTAACATCTCATGTACAACCATATCATCTCGATTCGTTCGTTTAACATCTCATGTACAACCATATCATCTCGACTCGTTCGTTTAACATCTCGTGTACAACCATATCATCTCGACTCATCTATCTAACATCTAATGTATAACCATAGCATCTCGAATCGTTCGTTTAACATCTCATGTACAACCATATCATCTCGACTCGTTCGTTTAACATCTCATATACAACCATATCATCTCGACTCGTTCGTTTAACATCTCGTGTACAACCATATCATCTCGACTCATCTGTCTAACATCTCGTGTATAAGCATAGCATCTCGACTCATTCATTTAATATCTCGTGTATAACCATTGCATCTCGACTCGTTCGTTTAACATCTCATATATAGCCATAGCATCTCGACTCATCTGTTTAACATCTCGTGTACAACCATATCATCTCGACTCGTTCGTTTAACATCTCGTGTATAACCATTGCATCTTGGCTCGTTCGTTTAACATCTCGTGTATAACCATTGCATCTCAGCCAGTTCATTTAACATCTCGTGTATAACTATTGCATCTCGGCTCGTTCGTTTAACATCCTGTGTATAACCATTGCATTTCGTCTCGTTCGTTTAACATCTCGTGTACAACCATATCATCTCGGCTCGTTTGTTTAACATCTCGTGTACAACCATATCATCTCGGCACGTTCGTTTAATAAAAGTAATTTATTAATTTTATAAAACTATTTTTTTAATATTTTCTTTTTATTTTACAAAAGTATTTATAATAAATATTATATTAAAGTAATTAATATTAAACTTCACTAGTTATTTTATAAAAGTATTTACAATAAATAAAAATTTTAATTACATAAAAGCAATTTATTAATTTATAAAACTATTTTTTAATATTTTATTTTCATTTTATAAAAGTATTTATAATAAATAATTTTTTTTAATTATATTAAAGTAATTAATATTAAACTTAACTAGTTATTTTATAAAAGTATTTATAATAAATAAAAAATTTAATTACATAAAAGTAATTTATTAATTTATAAAACTATTTTTTTAATATTTTATTTTCATTTTATAAAAGTATTTATAATAAATAATTTTTTTAATTATATTAAAGTAATTAATATTAAACATAACTAGTTATTTTCTAAAAGTATTTATAATAAATAAATTTATTATCCTGTCGACATGTCGACGGGAATCTTAGCGCCAAAATTTTCGCCAAAATTTAATACGCCCCGCCAAACAACAAACGATAAAATATTATCATAAAATTGCCTCTCGACTTTCCTTTGGGCGCGAGCAGAAGAGCTAACCATGTGCTTGTTATTCCTGGGCCTTTCAACTTTAGGTCTGTCTCTAAAGGATAAACTCCAGTAAAGAGATGGAAAAAAAAGTCGAAAGCCATGTTATCACTATGAACATTGAAATTTGCCTGCAATCCGTCACTAATCTCGCCCTCTAGTTTTGAAAACATCTCGGATAAGCTCGTCCTGTAACAATTCGCAATTTCAGGTTAATTACTATTCCCGAAAAATTTCACTATTCATTTTTACTATTCATTTTTCTAAAATTTGATTTTTATTTCATATTCTCGTGTGATAAATCATTTCCATGGCAAATTAAAAGTTTGACACTCATTAGATCATATTTGCGAAAGTTATTAAGGAACTACACATTTTAGTGTAAAACGTCATTCAAAAATCCTACGCACAACGAAACTCGACCGCGTTAATTTTTCCCGCATCAGAAAAATGTTTGATACACTCATGATTTATTTGAGAATTAATCATGACTGAGAAAAATGTGACCAAATAAACCTCGGCCGTGAGAAACAGGAATTTTCATTTTTAATCACTTTTACTTAGCCGTAACCTTAGCCTATACCTGCACTGCGTTTCTAAGATGATTTGAGTTTTCACATTTTTGGAATAAGTCAACATATTTTTCCCTCCTCCTTTGACCAAAAATCATTCCTTGATTTTTAGGCTTATGGTTTTATGTCTTAAAGACATTAAATACCAACCGACACTAGACTGAGCCCAGTCTAGACATTATAAGTCATTTTAAATCATTATTATCACATTAGAAAAGTAACATTTAACTTTTCTCAATTTTACACAATATTCGTACGTTTTAGGTATTACGCGTTTTAGAACCGTGTTTCCAGTTTTAGCAGAGTTTGAGCACCCCAATGGAACCTACCACTCATTTTATATTTTATTATGGAGTATTTTGACAAGTTTAATCATTCTTTCAAGTTCCACATTTTTACGATACTCGGTTTTACGTTTTGAGGCTTAATCATTTACGGTTAGCATTTTACGGAGTCAAAACTATCAATATAACTAGGATAATATCATCACAAGCCAAGTCACTCCCCCTTATCCTCTGTAAACCGCCTCTAGGGGGGGGGGGGTGAGTCATCACCATGTGGCTTGATCTCATGCTAAGAACTCTTGGATGTTAACAAGTGTTGAACTTGTTCACCAAGTTTTGACTAAGTCTTCCATGTAACCTCCTCAAGCTACTATATAAGCCCTCCCCTCCTCCTCTTTGTACGCCACACATCACACACACAAACACCATAACCTTAGCTCATTTACTTCCAATTTCATGCAAGTATAAAGTGCTACAACAACATAGAAACTCTAGTTTGGTTTTGATTCATCAAACTACTTCCAAACCCTAGAAACTTTGGTGATTTCTCTTGAGTTTGAATGTACTCAAGTCACCTCAACTTTCATCATCTCTCTTTCAAGAATACACGGGTAGAAAGATTGCATGAAGTGAAGTAGGGTGAAGCTTAAGTCTATCAAAGTCCTTACCTTACATGTTAACTTCCTTTCTTAATTGAAAGCCAAAAGTTGTAAGCAAAACCCTAACATACTACTTGTTAAATATAATATTCATGCTATTTACATATCATTCATGCCATATTTTGTCTTGTGATCATGTCCATGATGTATAAAAATGGGTAAAACAAGTTATTGTAAATGATTGTTAATTTAAGTTATTTAAACAAGTAAACTAGTGACTTTCTTGGTGAAATCTGATCAAAATGGTATAATTATGTTATTGGACCATTACATATTGTAGTAGAGGACTTAACAAGGAAACCATAGCAACTTGAACCACTTAAAATGAGTACATGAGTAAAAAGTTATGACCATTTGAAGTTACCAAAACTTTGCTGGAAAACTGCCTAAATACCTTTTGTGACAGAACATAAAACACGCAAAAAGAGGCCCTTCTGGTCCGTTTAAAAAAAAGTTAAAGCACGAAAGTTGTCCAGAATCAAGTTTTCTTCAAAAACACAGGAGCACGTATCCAAAAAACCAATAACAAATGAGATTTTTCTCAGTTTCTTAACAGCTACTTTATGTATCAAAGTCACTATATAATAGTTGTGGTTTAATAAGACCAAGAGGTCTAATGACCTAGATTCAAGGCCACAACCGTGGCTAAAGCCAAGTTTGAGTCTCAGTACCGTGGAACAATGACCAAAGGTCATGGCAAGGCCATGACTAAATGACCATATAAACTTGCTTAGGTGAAAACATGAGCTAAAGAGTTAGCGATAACTTAAACATGCAATTTGGATCTACTCCATCTAAAGGACCATGAGATCTTACAAGTAATTGTCATACAAGATTAAGAAACTCATTCTAATAACAATCTTCATGTAAAAATAAACTTTCCTAAGTTTATTCAAATATTGGACATGTAACTTTTCGGATCAAAACTTATATACATATATTTTATCAAATACTACAATAGTAGGGAGTCTCATGTGAGTAGTTCATTAAGTAAGCCGTCAAGATGAGTTGTGGATTTACGAATTAAAGTGTCCTGACTCCTCGAACGTTTACTACATGACTTCTGAATTATGTCGGCCCGAACGGTAGTAAACGATATATAAACTATACATGTTTCATGAACCATTTCTTTTCAAAACTTACACTATACTTTGTACCGCACCATGGACTAAATGCTAGACATATATAGGCAATTCTTCATATTCTTTACTCCAATCCTAAGTCGCAACATCCTATTATAGGTTTCTCATAGAAACCTTCGTTATTCGACCATCATATTCACTACTTGCTACATAACTTAAGCTGAGTCATAGCCCCTGCTCTTTTAATTATTTTATCAACTCTTTGTGGGAGAATACATGCTCGTTTTTACATAAATGCAATACTTGTTTTACTTGAACATGCTACTTGTTTACTTAAACACCAATTGCCTTACTCAATGTTTGTGGTTTACTCAAACGCTTTATGTGTTTACATGTTACATACTTCATTATCATCATTATTTATATGGCATCATTGTAAAAATTATTTATATAACGGTATTGCTACATTTATCTTTGAATCTAGATACAAGTATTTCTTTTGTTCACATAAACCAGATCATATTTGGCAGTGGGTTGTAAACACACAGGTTGCAAGTCTTGTATGGGCAGGGCTTGGAACTGAGTGAATTTATGATGCCTTTGCTGGGAAATCATCATTCAAATGTTTTACATTATATTTTGTCACTAAACTCTATGAACTCACCAACCTCGTGTTGACACTTTAGCATGTATTTTCAGGTTCATAATGAACAAGGATGGCACGGAAGGGGCACGGATATTCAAGAGGGCTATAAATTTTATTATCATTCAAAAACTCATTTAATGTAATTTGTAAACATGGAACCATCTGGGACCTCATTTTGTAATCTCTGATATTTATATAATTTGAATGATAAATATTTTAAAACGACTCAATTAGAGTTCGTTTTCTATTATTGTGACTATTGTGCCGTCGAGTAACACCCAGTTTGAATTCCGCTGCATGCATGAATTGGGGGTGTTACAGATTGGTACCAAAGCCATGGTTATAGAGAAACGGGTCTAATTGAGACCTAAACTATAACTACAGTTACAAGCAAAAACATTTTTATAGCTTTCCGCTCTTCGTGTCTTCAATCCTCCAGACGATTATGGACTTATTAAGCATTTTGTATTACACAAACATAATTGCATATTGATATATGTATCCTTAGCACATTTGAGAAATTTCATGTAAGCATGTTATGCTACACAAACATATTAGTATATTGATATATACCCATTTTGAGCATTTCCCCGTAGACATTTTTATGCTACACAAATATAATTGCATATTGATATATGTACCCTTAGCATAATTGAGCATTTCCCCGTAAGCATTTTATACTACATGAACATATTAGTATATTGATTTATACACACTTGTCATATTTTGAGCACTTCCCATAAACATTGAATTGTTTTAACATAGTAATTCTTCTCATAGAAATCATGTGCGTACCCACTTCTCCCGATTATGTGCCCATTCTACCTAATAACTTCCAAGTCTTTCCACCCTCACCCAAGTTCGGATTTGACTTCGTGAATCCCTTCGCTTCTGATGACGAAGAAGAACCTTTCGAAGATTCAACCGACGAAGAAGAGGAGGAACCAATGCCAACTAATTTTGCGTTGAATATTTCTAATTATTTTGAACAAAATTGGGTTGAGGCAGAATCCGAGGACGATAATGAGTATGAATATCTACTAGAGCCATTACCACCACGAATATCACTACCCTTTGATATCCCTACATGTGATGAACTGGATCACTCATTATGGATCGTATCACGACCACCATTGATCCAACAAGA
This sequence comes from Artemisia argyi, assembly GCA_030686995.1. NCBI lineage: Eukaryota > Viridiplantae > Streptophyta > Magnoliopsida > Asterales > Asteraceae > Artemisia > Artemisia argyi. Next base: position 252,701,438 of record CM060700.1, read on the forward strand.
AAGTCAGCATGGAAACTACAGCCTCTCAAACTTCATCGACTCGTACCTCTATGACACACTAAACCAAGAAGTTGCCGATCAATCAGAGCTGCTCAGACCTTCTAACCTGCAATAGACTAGTGTGATGATACTAGTTGTCTTTTGTACTACTAAACTGAATCGACTCAGTTAGTAAACTCTGTAGAATCCATGTAATAGCTAACAATAGTTGTAAAACGTTGTAATTACTAAACTGAAAGTATCAGTTAGTAGATTTTGAAGAAACTTGTAATAAGTTTTAATCTTGTAATCAATCAACGTTTTATGAATAAAACTCTTGCTTTATGCTATCATGTGTTATGATTCAAACCTCCAACGTAATTATTCTATCATTTCCCCATCAAAAATCATGCTTATTTCACAACTTTCTACTCACCAACTATTTTGAACACTACGTCAATTTCCCCCGATTATCTTACTCTCCATCTCCAAAGATGAGTATGAATATTCATTTCGTACTTTTGGAACACCAATATCATCTCATAATACACTACCTTGTAACTCATCGGCTAAGTATAAATGTTGTGTTGGGAATTCTTAAGTAGGATGATTTGTAATTATTTGAATGGATTGGGATGCCTTTTCATTTAAATAAAGAAATTGTAAATCACCGAACCATAAGTTTATATTCCTCTATTTACATTGTTTGGGATGCCTCTCTATGTAAATAAAGAATTATAAACAAGTGGGCTTATTTATATCCGAAATAACATAAGTATGAAGTCAACCTACACTACATTGCTCGGTTATGGCATGATACCTGCACTATATTGCTCGGGTATGGCATGATACCTACACTACATTGCTCGGGTATGGCATGATACCTACACTACATTGCTCGGGTATGGCATGATACCTACATTATATTCGCCACAAGAAATCTTATCTTTTCACCAACGTCGCTTCAACCCATGACATAAACTGAACTTTGGGACGAAGTTCCCGTAAGGGGTAGAGACTGTAACAATTCGCAATTTCAGGTTAATTACTATTCCCGAAAAATTTCACTATTCATTTTTACTATTCATTTTTCCAAAATTTGATTTTTATTTCATATTCTTGTGTGATAAATCATTTTCATGGCAAATTAAAAGTTTGACACTCATCAGATCATTTTCGCGAAAGTTATTAAGGAACTACACGTTTTAGGGTAAAACGTCATTCAAAAATCCTACGCACAACGAAACTCGACCGCGTTAATTTTCCCCGCATCAGAAAAATATTTGATACACTCATGATTTATTTGATAATTAATCATGACTGAGAAAAATGTGACCAAATAAACCTCGGCTGTGAGAAACAGAAATTTTCGTTTTTAAGCACTTTTACTTAGCCGTAACCTTAGCCTATACCTGCACCGTGTTTCTAAGACAATTTGAGTTTTCACATTTTTGGAATAAGTCAACATATTTTTCCCTCCTCCTTTGACCAAAAATCATTCCTTGATTTTTAGGCTTATGGTTTTATGTCTTAAAGACATTAAATACCAACCGACACTAGACTGAGCCCAGTCTAGACATTATAAGTCATTTTAAATCATTATTATCACATTAGAAAAGTAACATTTTACTTTTCTCAATTTTACACAATATTCGTACGTTTTAGGTATTACGCGTTTTAGACCCGTGTTTCCAGTTTTAGCAGGGTTTGAGCACCCCAATGGAACCTACCACTCATTTTATATTTTATTATGGAGTATTTTTACAGTTGGGAAATCATCATTCAAATGTTTTACATTATATTTTGTCACTAAACTCTATGAACTCACCATCCTCGTGTTGATACTTTAGCATGTATTTTCAGGTTCATAATGAACAAGGATCGCACGGAAGGGGCACGGATATTAAAGAGGGCTATAAATTTTATTATCATTCAAAAACTCATTTAATGTAATTTGTAAACATGGAACCATCTGGGACCTCATTTTGTAATCTCTGATATTTATATAATTTGAATGATAAATATTTTAAAACGACTCAATTAGAGTTCGTTTTCTATTATTGTGACTGTTGTGCCGTTGAGTAACACCCAGTTTGAATTACGCTGCATGCATGAATTGGGGGTGTTACACGTCCGCCTATAAGGAATGAATTTATGGCGAGATGAGAAAAGGAATTTCATGCAGAATGATTTAAGTACTCGATGGTTAGGTTCGGATGGATAGAGAAAAGCACAAACACGATAACCGCCAAAAAAGATGGTCGACGGCATGTAAGCGCCGTAAAAAATGTTCCTTTTTCGAATTTAGAAATGTCGAATAAATTATAAAGCATATTGCACCCTCTCTCCTATTAATTTTTTAAGATTTCCTTATATAGATTTTAAGTAAATACAAGTTATAAAACATAATATACAAGTATGTAAAGCACACCCTAAACTAAAAAAAAAAACACTATTTCTTATATACAATTAATACATAATTTAAAACACCACATCACTAATATATACAAGTCAAAAAACATGATATACAAGTATGTAAAGCACAAATCAAACTAAAAAAAAAATACTATTTCTTAAATACAATTAATACATCATTTAAAACACCCCATCACCAATATATACAACTAACTAAGCACAATGTACATAGAAGCCTAAAACTAATACTGTAAGATTTTATTTTTCTCTAGAACAAGTTTTTTCATAAAATTGCCTTTCGACTTTCCTTTGCATTTAAAACTGCAAAATGACCACACAGACAAAAAAAAAAAAAAAAAAAAAAAAAAATTACAAATCTTACATGAGAGAAAGCTTTCTATATTATATACTCTGATCATATACACAATGGATTGACTTCTATTATTTTGTAAGAGATTGAAAACTGGAATAAATACATACGGTGATACAAATCAGAGAGTTAAAATATACATGGAAATTGGTGCAACCAAACATACAGCCAATTAGTTGGCTTCTAAAAGCCGGCCGAGTTTTCTCTAACGAGAAAATAATTTATATCGGAATAACCGAATAAGCATCAAGGAAACGATGAAAAATAGTAATGAATATAAAAATATAACTGTTTTAAGCCTAATTACACTGACGTTCATTTTGGTAAAGCTTGTAACTTCAAAGATGCGAGTGAACGACCGATCTTCAAGAAAATTCGAGGAAAAATAAGATACGGCTCACAAATGCGCTTACAAATATAAAACCCTACAAATGTATGTTATTAGCATCTATGTTTTTGGGCTTCAAAGCCTATTACTTAATTAGAAAATACAATCTATTGATTAAAAACTAAAAAATAAAAAAATCTACATAAACGCTCAAGAGGTATCCAATTTATATATATGTATTTTTAGTATAGTTTGTGAAACATACAAAGACTACAATTTTGATTTCCTGTTGAACTTTTTATGAAGCAAATATATACTTTTAACTTGCAGAAATCATAAGAAATTTATGTTTAAGATAAATAGAGAAATGCAAAATAACATTACATTATACTACTACGTACAAGAATTGATGATTCTTGATAGAAATTATAAATATATTTTCTTTACTTGGGACTTACACAAGCTATTTTTTATAATATACCCGACTCATAGTACAATGTATAATTTGTGTTTTCATATAAGGATGAATTTCATATATCCAGCTACTTTCATAATTAATTTCATATTACCCCAAAATACAATCATTAAATATATAATGTACAATATTTTTAAAGCATATTTGGTTTAATATTAAATTTTCAAATTAAAATAAAAAAAATGGATTGATGAAATTACCCTTTCATATATAAAACCGTTGTATGTCTGTAACAAATGACATGGTATTTATTGTTTAATGACATGGTAGATGGAGTAAGGCAATAACCTTGTTTCTCAAGTAACTACATTTGTTTAGATTTTTAACTTTTAACCCAAAACTAATGCAAGTCTGAGAATATAAAATATCAAACTAAATATCTTATAAAAGTGAGTCTATAAAGAATCAACTCCTCTATATATAAATATTCTTAAATACATGATACCCGTTGAATTTTTTTTCTATAGTTCTATATGTCATCACCTAAAGTTTTAATTACAGGGTACCCGCCGCCCATCTCGCGGGTACCCTGCTAGTGTCGAATAAAATAGGAAAACTCTTGGAATCAAGAACAGTAACGACTTTGGAGTTGGAAGAAATAAATGGTCCCGGTGGCATGTTGGTACGAAAAATGGTTGATTTGTATTTGGCGATACGAGTTTTGAAAAACTCGTCTTCACCTTGGTTGTAAAAGTAGTCGTATCGGTCCTTTATTGGACCGAAGAACGGTACGCCATAGTCACCAGGGATGGCTCGTAATGGAAGCATAGATTGATCTAACGAGGAAGAAGTCATTGTGTATGAGTACGTAGTAGTTTGCTTTTATAAAATTGAGTTTAGAATGAGAGATATAGACTACGTTAGTAGTATTTATAATAAGAATTGCGTAGTATTACATGCTTATTATATTCATGAAATCATGACATGATAACCATTTTTAGAATGTATTGTAGTTTAAATTATCTAACTACGCACGGTGCCGGCTAATATTACAAATGTAAAACTAAAACGTGTTAGATTATGGACATTATTTTAGTAGTTGAATATTAGGATCGAACTCGAGATCACGGGATTGCACACTTTACGTATGAGAATCGATGTTTATTAATTAATATATAAATAGTTATATTTAATTAATATTTCATAATAAAGACCAAGAAAGAAAACATGGAAATTATGTTTTGGTTTAATCCTTTGTACATGCATACGATAGTATATATTCTGATTGGTTTGCATGGTTTTGGGATTGCATGTGCACATATTCTAATCCTAGTCAGTTGTGGTTTTGTTTGATTGGAGGACAAGTAAGCTTGACTACATAAAGAGATCATAGCTCTTTAGTCATGCATGTATTATATTCCATTCAAACTCTAAACCGATTATAGTTTTAGTGTTTTCTTTATTCGACTGACTTTAAACCAATACAAAAGGTTTCGGTTGGTGTTCTTGCTAAGTCGATTGTGTATCAAACCTTTAAGGGTTTCTGAGCTCGTTTCTATTTTTTTTTATCTAACTAAAGTGTTTAGGTTGGTTATTGTGATCAAGAACTAGCATTCACATCGAATCACTAATAGTACGTGTGTACAAGAACGTGATATAACCACACTATTGGTTATATTTTTGATTGAATAACAAAAAGGTAACGGGTTATTCATACAATCCACATAAACCCTAATTAGGGTTTTTGATTTGAAGATTTGCTTTAATTGATTATTGTTCGGGCTAGAATCACAAAGGTATGTTTACTTTTATATTTGATTAATTAATTACATGTTATATGATCTTGTTTATAACGCTTCCGCATATGCTCTCTTGATGTGTTTGGTTTATTTTATATGATTGTCATGATATTATAATTCCAACAGTGGCATCTAGAGCCGTTATAATGTGTAATTAATTATCGAAACGCATAAAAATTGAATCTTGATTCGTTTAATTACATGTTTTTAGGGTTTTCATATTCCTAACGCTAATTTTTTTTTGGGTCGATTAACCTATTAGTGTTTTAGGGTTTTGGTTTTGTTTTAATATGATTAGAAACTGTTGATATAAATAATGTATAAAAACGTTATTAATATCTTTCGATATCCTTAAGTTTTGACGATCACAAAATATAAGAACATTAAACGCAAAGTTAATATGTAAACAAGTTTTAAGCAAGTTTATATCATCTCATCTAACATAATCACTTAAGGTATGAATAAATAAGTAACTAATACATTTTATGATCAAAGGGATGTTTATTTAAATAATACAAAGTTTATAAAATTAAATAAACTTATTATATATTTTTGAAAAACATTTTTGGTAATAAAGGAAAATGTTTTATTCGTAATAAATATATGAATTCAAAATTTTAACCAAAATCAGTTAGTTTTTCACCAAATAAACTTTCCCCAGAAAAGACAAGAAAATTGCAGTTTTCGTCTGGGCGGCCCCTTAATTTTAAGGGGGCCGGCACACAATTAAGGGGACCGGCCACGCTCCCCTGTCAAATTCTGTCAAAAATTTTTCCTTATAAATACCACCTTAAATCTGGAATTTTTCCCACCTCTTGCACAAAAATTTTCAGATCCAAATCTCTCTAAACATCCTCCTAAAAACCCTTTGATCATATAGTTGTTACTCCATGTTTCAAGTGATTCATTGCCTCACCTCTCATCTCTCAAAGTGCAAGAGAAGAATACTCCTTCAACATCAAGTTGTGAAGTATTGTAGATTTGTGTATATAGTCTAGTTGTTGTGTACATTCATTGTAAAGGTGTGATAGTAGTGTAACTAGATAGATCTAGGAATAGAAGTTGTGTAGGGAGAAGAAGTTGTTTAGTAGTGAAGTAGTGTAGTTGTGAAGAAGATTGGTGTGAAGAAGATTGGTGTGAAGTAGATATGTGTGAAGTAGAAAGGTGTGAAGTAGATAGGTGTGAAGTAGAAAGGTGTGAAGTAAAATTGGTGTGAAGTAGATTGGTGTGAAGAAGTTGTGTAGAAGTTGTGATTAAGTTGTGACGAAGTTGTGGTGTGTACATTGGTGTGTAAGGTTTTCTCCGCCATAAGGGAGCTTGTTGACATAGTGAAGAAAACTCTCGAGTAGGTGACTCGGGGAGTGGAGTAGGGCAAGGAAGGTGTCCTTGTAACCGAACCACTATAAATCCTTTGTCTCGCGGTTAGATCTTTCCAACTCTAACTTATTACTTAGCTTACTTACTTACATCTTGTAACACCCCCAAAATTTGATACAGCGGAAGACTCAACAAGCTTTCGGGGTGCTACGGGGATTGGCATCCATTCAAAGTCATGAAAGAACGAGATAAAGTAAACATAAGAAAAACACAACCAAAACGGGTTTTAACGTTTACATTTATCCCAAGAATTATCCAAAGAAAGGCCCAAAAGAAATAAACATAGGTCCACAATAGTTTATCAGAGTTTTAGAAAGATAGATCCATAACCGGTGCCATTGCCAAGCCTCCAATCCCAAGCATCCATAGAGCATCACTTAATTACCTGAGAAAACGTGCTAAAAGTCAGCTTTCGCTGGTGAGATCATAGGTTTAAATTCATAATTCAATATAGTGGACATATACGCAAAACGCTTGCTAGCTAGACTAGGACTCAATCATCCAACCAAATCAATCCAACCAATATAATCCAACCAAATATAATCCAACCAAATCAAATCATCCCTATAGGTGCACGCTATAGCTCAAATCCATCCAATCAATAGCTTACCTAGCTCAAGTCTAGGCCTCGCTGTATAATCAATCCAATAGCTTACCTAGTTCGGGACTAGGCCTCGCTCTATAACCAAATCAATAGCTTACCTAGCTCATGTCTAGGCCTCGCTCAATAACCAATCAATAGCTTACCTAGTTTGGGACTAGTCCTCGCTCAATAACCAAATCAATAGCTTACCTAGCTCATGTCTAGGCCTCGCTCAATAACCAATCAATAGCTTACCTAGTTCGGGACTAGGCCTCGCTCAATAACCAAATCAATAGCTTACCTAGTTCGGGACTAGGCCTCGCTTAATCCTACCTAGTTCTATAAGCATAGCAAGTTTTAAATAAACAAAGCGATAATAGTCCACATAAAACATTTGCACGTTTCTCACCCCAAATATTGAAAACAAAGTTCAAGAGTAAAAGTGGCTATGACTCACCTCAAGTCCAGCAATTCCTCAAAAGAAACCGATATATGAAAGACGTAAGCAACTCAAGTAACTCACGTAACGGCAACTACAGACTCAGCACTTCCTAACAATATCAAACTCGTTCAGAATCATTTCCTCAAAAATCAAATATTCCCAATTCCGAACGTATTCCATTTAACTTTCCAAAAATATCCATTTCTCGAATTATCTTCATATTAATTTGAAGTTTGACGTTTGGTATCCATATGGGTGGAGGGTCGACACAACTCAAACCAAGAAGCCACAACGAAAGAAATAACAAACCATCTATAGGTCTAACATTAGTCCAATATATTATTTAAATAAATCATCGAAGTTTATCAAATCCGTCGATTTGGTAATCCCTATATTTATTTACGTAATATATCGCTCGAAGATTATACCCAACCTAAATCACATAGCACAAAGAATACTATATGGTAAATATCGTAGTCCAATAAATTCCCTATATATATCGTCCAATTTGCCAAATTCGTCAATTTAGCAAATTCCACGAGATATATAGTAATTTATCATCCTAATACACGTACCACAACCTATGGGCGTCGTGGGATACGATGCCCATTAATATACTCATTTTCTATGGCTAAATAAACCCTATTTAACCCGTCGATTAAATAAGTTACGTAGTTATAGAAAATGGATATATTAATCGTCATATATCCGTGACAACACAAAAGTCATATAATAAAGTCCACTTGGACTTAAGTAACCACAACTCGTATAACTCGATAAGTTTTCCAAATTTATAAAAGTCATGTTTTTAATTATTACTTACCCGACGTATTAGTTCTTGACATTATTTATAATTATTATTTATAATAATACCCCGACATTTATTGCACTATTCGCATAGTATAATAATTATCGTTATATTATTATAACGTTTACTCGTGATCGTTTTATTATTAATATACGCATTTTTATATATATACATACGTTTATCACGTCCACATACGTATATAAACGATTATATTATCAATAATATTATTACGAGTATTATTTTTAATGTTTGATTTTAAATATTTATCCAGTCATAAGAATTTGGTCACATGTCCGAGTCATCACTCTCGGCTCATAGTCCAAGTCCAAAATAAAACAAACAAGTCATAATAAATAACCAACTCCGTCCAAATCAATCCCAATCACATGCTACAACAATAGGGTCCGACTACGGCACCCGACTAACCTATCTCCATCATTCTAAGTGACCGTCTCACAATCGGTCCCCAATTCAAACTCGTCAACACAAACTCCACAATTAAAAATCATACTACCAATCATCTTCGGCTCCAAAAACAACGACCGTAATAACCTCAAAATTACCAATGCCAAGCATGCCATTATAGCAACAAAAACAATATTAATATGTATCAAAAATGATACCCAAGTCTCAACAACAAAGGTTAACAATCAACAAGAATCCGGAGACCCACTCGGGTCACGGCTAAGCTCCAAGAGCCACGAGGCAATTCCCAAGGCCAAGGGGGTCTCAGTTAGGTTCCATCGAGCCACAAATAAACCAAACGGACCCTTGAGGTCGACGGTACTCCAACAACAACAATACCACAATAATCTTTGGTCAAGAATCGACCATAACCCAACAAGGTATCACCAATACCCTCGATAACATCCCAAAAGGAAGAACCCAAAATCAAAACTCTACCAAACTCGACAAAATCACAAGCCGAGAGTATGAAAACTCTCGGTTCCAACTCGACCCACTCCAAAAATCAATAACCCGGATACCAAACGCATATCTTTATTAAAAATATTAATTTCCCCATCATTTATAATCCATATTTCATCAAAACCCATTAAATAAAATCGTGTACCCACGATTTGGGTAACAAATCGAGACACACGAGTTGGAACTCGTGGTCACTCACCTTCAAAATGACTCCAAGAACATGTTTCTCCAAAACCCAACAAGAAAAGAGATGAAAAGTGATGGTATTAAATTTGTACGGGTGTTAAAGTGGTCCAAATCGCGCGTGGTTTATAGCAATAGATAGATCGGGAAAAGATGATTAAGATGGTGGTGTTATTTTTGGTGTGAGAGTGGCGGTGGTGGCGCTATTGGAGGTTTAGGGTGGCGGTGATGGTGTGTTCAAAGAGAGAGAGAGAGAGTTGTAATGTTAGTGAAGGTGGTGGTGGGTTGTGTTGCTTTATCAGGTTTTTCACAAGGACGATTTTCAATTTACTCTTTAAAGAAAAGCTTTTTATTAATAATAATAATAATAATATTAAGGGGTAAAGTGGGTTAAGTAGCCCGGTGTAAATAGACGGACCAAACTAGAAACCTTAAATAACAAATCAACTTTCTCGAACCGAAATCGTTCCAAAATAATCAAAACCTCGCGATACGTTCCAAAAATATAAATATCCGAACCAATATTAAAATAATTAAAATTGTTAGGTTATCCTAGTGCCGGAGTCAATGTATTGCCAAAATAATGATCTCAAAAATAAATCATCACGAATGAACCAAACCAAACCATAAATGAATAATCGAATTCCATAAATAACGTACGATAAAATCACATTCCACGTTCATAAAATATCTCGTCACGATAAACTTTTCAAATATTCCAAAATTATAATTTTTAATGTAATGCGGGTTTTAAAACGGCTCCCTAATTTGCCAGTTGTCACATCCTCCCAGCCTCAGAAGAAACCCGTCCCGGGTTTCTCTCGGAACAAACCATCTACGAAGTAAAAAGCTTCGGATATCAATTTCGAAACTCATCCTCACGTTCCCACGTGAATTCCGGTCCATGCCGCAAATTCCAACGAACTTTGATGAGCGGAATACGACTTCTCTTAAGTCGTTTAATCTCTCTATCCAGTATCTCAATCGGCTCTTCCAAAAAATTCAAACTTTCATCCACACGAATATCCTTAATTGGTATAACCGGCGTTTCATCCGAAAGACACTTCTTCAAATTTCTAACATGAAACACATCATGAACTTTACTAAATTCCGGTGGTAATTCCAACCGATCAGCCACGGGCCCAATTCTTTCCAAAATAAGAAATGGTCCAATGTAGCAGGGATTAAGTTTCCCACATTTCCCAAAACGTATCACACCCTTCCAAGGCGAGACTTTCAGCATCACTTTGTCTCCAACCTGGAATTCTAGGGGTTTACGTCTCCGATCGGCGTAACTTTTCTGCCTATCTCTAGCTGCTTGCAATCGATCTCGAATTGCGTTACTTTCTCAGTAGTTTCCAAAATAAGCTCAGGGCCTGTGAGTTGGCTATCTCCAACTTCAGCCCAACCAATAGGTGAACGACATTTACGACCATATAAAGCTTCAAACGGTGCAGCTTTAAGACTTGTGTGGTAGCTGTTGTTGTAGGAGAACTCCGCAAGGGGTAGATATTTCTCCCAGCCTTTATCGAAGTCTATTATGCATGCACGAAGCATATCCTCCAAAGTCTGAACAGTTCTCTTTCTTTGACCATCGGTTTGGGGGTGATATGCAGTACTCATATCAAGTCTCGTCCCCAAAGCGGTTTGAAGTGATCGCCACAACGCTGACGTAAAGCGGCTGTCGCAATCAGAAATAATCGATATCGGAACTCCATGACGAGAAACAATCTCCTTTACATACAACCTTGCAAGTTTATCAACACTATCATCTTCACTAATTACCAGGAAATGGGCAGACTTAGTCAATCGATCCACAATTACCCATATAACGTCGCAACCGCTAGCTGTCTTTGGTAATTTGGTAATAAAGTCCATCGTAATCCGCTCCCATTTCCAAACCGGGAGTTCTGGCTGCGTAAATAATCCTGACGGTCTTTGATGTTCGGCTTTAACGTTAGAGCAAGTCAAACACTTACTAACATACAACGCTATATCTGCCTTCATATTTGGCCACCAATATAACTTTTTCAAATCCTGGTACATCTTGTCAGACCCAGGATGAATAGAGTATCTTGACTTATGCGACTCATGCATAATCAACTCTCGAATTCCTCCATACAATGGTACCCAACTTCGCTCTCCAAAACATAATACTCCATCAGAACGCTTAACAAATCCCTTCTCATTTTCTGCCATCCCAAATATGTTCTCAGCAGATCGATTTTCTGCCCTCAACGCTTCCGTTTGAGCTTCTAATATTTGAGACGGTAATGGCGATACGATAGTCATTCCTAATGACCTAACTCGTAATGGTGGAATTCTCTCCTTTCGAATAAGAGCATCAGCAACGACGTTTGCTTTACCAGGATGGTAGCGAATCTCACAATCATAATCGCTTAGCAGCTCAATCCAACATCGCTATCTCATGTTAAACTCTTTTTGGTTCAAAATGTGTTGCAGACTTTTGTGGTCAGTAAACACTACACACTTGGTTCCATACAAGTAATGTCTCCATATCCTCAAAGCAAAAACCACAGCACCTAACTCCAAATCATGGGTGGTGTAGTTCTTCTCGTGCTTCTTGAGCTGTCGGGAAGCATAAGCTGTCACTTTCTCTCGTTGCATTAACACAGCTCCTAAACCTTTATGAGAAGCGTCACAATAGACGACAAAGTCCTCACTACCTTCAGGTAACGCTAAGATAGGAGCACTATACAACATCTCCTTAAGTAATTGAAATGCTTCCTCTTCCTTATCTCCCCATTCGTATTTAACACTCTTTTGTGTCAATTTGGTCAACGGTTTTGCTATCTTCGAAAATCCCTCAATGAATCTTCAGTAATAACCGGCTAATCTCAAAAATTGACGAACTTCTGTTGGGGGTCGTTGGTGCAGCCCAATCTTTAATTGCTTCAATCTTAGCAGGATCTACATGAACTCCTTGTCTATCAATCACATGACCCAGAAATTGTACCGTCGGAATCCAAAATTCACATTTAGAAAACTTGGCATACAGTTTCTCTTTCCTGAGCAATTCTAAGATAAGTCTTAGATGCTTCTCATGCTCCTTCTCACTCTTCGAATAAATTAGGATGTCATCGATGAACACAATCACGAACTTATCAAAGTAAGGCTTACACACCCGATTCATGAGGTCCATGAATACCGCCGGTGCGTTAGTCAACCCAAATGGCATCACCTGAAACTCGTAATGCCCGTAACGGATTCTGAAAGCCATTTTCGGAATATCTTCCTCGCGAACTCGAAGCTGATGATATCCCGATCTCAGATCGATCTTCAAATACACACTCGATCCTTGATGCTGATCGAACAAATCGTCGATCCTCGGTAACGGGTATCTATTCTTCATCGTTAACGTGTTCAACTCTCGATAAACAATACACATATGAAACGATCCATCAGTCTTCTTCACAAATAAGACCGGGGCTCCCCAAGGCGAAGAACTTGGTCTTATAAATCCCTTTTCGGCTAACTCCGCTAATTGTTTCGACAACTCTTCCAGTTCAGTAGGTGCAAGACGATAAGGTGCTCGTGCTACAGGTGCAGCACCAGATATCAACTCAATCTGAAACTCTACTTGTCTAGTAGGTGGAATTCCCGGCAATTCATCAGGAAACACATCCGAAAAATCACGAACTATAGGCACATCTCCAATGCACCTTTCCTTCTTCTCCTTCCCTCATTTCTCAGACATTTGAGCTTAGAAAAGGCAACATCCTTTTTCCATTAGCTTCGGCAATGTAGTGCAATTTATGACCGCTAATCTAGATGGGCCTCTCAAATCCTTTTTATCTCCTGGTATGTTCAGAATCTCCTTGCCGTAAGGCACACGCACGATCTTCTCATCGCAAAGTATATGAGCACGATACTTCGACAACTAATCCAATACCAATGATGACATCAAAACTTCCTAACGTGACGGTTAGAAGATCTATGTTGAAAGGACAATTCAGAAAGTTTAACGTGCAACCGCAAATGATAGTCCTAATCGTCTCTATGTTCCCATTAGCTAACTCTACATCATAACCAATTCCTAAGGCCATCGGGGGTTTCTTTAGTAAGGGTGCAAACTTAGTGGACACAAAACTCTAATCAGCACCAGTATCAAATAGTATGGAAGCATAACGATTATTGAGAAGGAACGTACCAGTAACGACGTTCGGATCTTCTCCTCTCTCGTTCCCAAGTGCATACACTCTCCCATGAGCAGCTCCAGCTTCTACACATTGGTCCCCATCATCTTGTCGTCCACGATTTCCTCCAGCTCCACGGTTCCCATTATTGTACCCATTACCACCCGATCCTTGATTTCCTCGGTTCCACGATTCCCTACGCTCATTCCTATAATGTCCCTTCTTTCCACATCCATAGAAAGTAACATTTGCCTTACTCATAGCTTCAGGAGTAGCTTGAACCATAGCAAGTGGTCATGCTCTACAATCCTTAGCTATGTGTCCCATCCTAGAGCAACTCTTGCACACCACAGTACATCGTCCAGAATAATTCCCATAACATCGGTTACACTTAGGTACATTTCCATTGTAGCTCTTCTTATCTCCATCTCCCATAGCATAAGCTCTAGTAGTTGTTTGTCGTTTGTTTCGACCATCATTACCCTTAGAATGATTATCCCTCTTCCTCTTTCCATTCTTGTCTTTCTCAGCTTCTACCAATGCCAACGAGTCCGTCAATTGTTGAGCGATAGTGATAGCCTCATGTATGTTTGCAGGCTTAGCAGAAATCACATCGTTCCTTGTAGCTACCGGAAAACCATCGGTATACCTCTCAATCCTTTGAGTCTCAGTCCTAACCATATCGGGACAAAGTAAGGCTAACTCTCGATAACGGCGATTGTAAGTTGCTATATCGGTACCTTTCACCTTATGGTTCCAGAACTCAATCTCCAGCTTCTTAATCTCATTCCTTGGGCAGTAAGTCTGAATCAGCAAAGACTTAAATTGCTCCCAAGTCATAGCATAAGCCACATCACTCCCAACCGAATTTTGGTAATTGTTCCACCAAGTCAAAGCTTCATCCTTGAAAGTGAAAGAAGCAAACTTTACCTTCGCATTCTCTGCACAGTTGCTCCACAAGTTGATTGATCAATGCTTGATCCACAGTAGGTGCATTTGGTGGAACATGATCATTGTCTCCCTGAACATCAACATTTTGATTCCTGTTGTTGCGGTTAGTAGGGTTCAGGTTATCAGGAGTATGGGTTTCAACATTTCGAGTAGGACGGCGTCCTCGGCGACCAGGAGTAGTCGCGGCAGTTCTAGTTCGGGTAGCTCTGAACGGGTTTCTTCGTGGGGCCATTAATCAACATAATACCAATGCGATATCAACAATGCAATTTGAAACACAATTCTCCATGTACGCCAAAAACCGTAGAATATCATACGAAATCACCATCGTCCATACAAGTAGTGATCGATACTTCGTTCCAAAATACCAAAAGACCTAATAAATACTAATCGTTCCATACGAGCCGAACATACAATCCGAATAACATGACTTAAGGGATAGAATAACCAGCTCTCATAACCAAATACTCCCTGACTTAAGAAGCAACACAACAACAACACAAATTTAAATTGATCTAGCCATGAAGCTGGCGTAGACTATTCAACTCCGATCTCAAACCATCCAAATCTCTCCATAACGATCCCAGCTCAACACTGTATATATCTCTATCTCTCTTGAGGTCTGCTGCCTCCTTCTCTAACTCCGTGTTCCTCTGCCACAGCTTGCGATCTGCCTCACGAGCCGTGAGGAAACCTCTTTGCAGAATCTCTATCTGCTCATGTTTCTCAATCATACCTCTCCTAATCGCGGTCGTCCTTCCCACGATATTAGTCAAATCAACTCTTATCTCAGCACTAAACTCAGCAATAATCATCTCAAGTCGGTCAGACATTCGCGAGATCCACTCGCCCTGTGCAGTAATCCGAGTCCACGTCCTACCAATTTCACCCAAATCTGCATGCTCAGCAGAAACCTCAGAAGGTGCATCCAACTCAACGGGACTACCAGGTGGCAACTCAAACAAAAATGGATGATCAAGTGAAACCGGCTCTAATGGATGTATCAGAGAATCGGGCTTCGCAGAATGAGCTGAATGCGCTAGCGACCAATCATCATCAGGCATCTCCTCCTCCTGAGGATCATCCTCTTCCTCATCCTGAGGGTCATCATTCTCTTCCTCATCTTGAGGGTTATCATTCTGCTCACCCTCGTACTCCTCCTCATACTCCTCGTCGGAGGGGTACTCCATCAATCGTCATCTCTGAGCAGGTGAACCACGAGGCAATAAAATCAGTGACTTAGGGCGACAATGAGACGATAAAGTAGTGGCCGAACGCATGACCGACACGTATGGGTCATCAGGGGCCATAGTGATCTACGAGGGGCGACGCGTACTAGCAATAACAATTCTTAATAACAACACGTGCAAAGGAGGCTATGATTTGTGACAACGGCGTAGGGTAGGTGTAAGTGTCTATATTATGCATGTGTTGATTGTACATATTTAGCTTACTTCGTTATTACTTTTCATACCTCGATATAGTTGTTCATATTGTTCAAGACTTGAATTCACATAAGATCGAATCAAAGTTTTAAGAGTAAACAAGACTTTAAAACTAAACTAAGTTTTCATAAATAAAAGGGACGTAAAAATACTTGTCTATATTGTTATTGTTTACTTGCGTAGATATTAATTCTTTTAAGTCATACTCATCCATATTGTTATTATTTACTTGCGTAGATATAAGTACTTACAAGTATACATGCATTGATCTCACATAAACTAGAAACAAAGTTTTGTTTTAAGCAACTAAGTTTTCATAAAATTAAAAAGACATAAAACTATTCAACCCCACTCCCCTTCTAGTTTTCCACAGAAACCCTAGGATGTCATGTAATTGGTTATGCGTTTTAGTAAATGATCTTGGTGCAATATGTTAATTGTTAAGCATAATCCATGAAAAGTGCATGTTTGCATGGATTTTATTTTGTAAAAATTTAAATGGTTTAAATTGGATATATGAATTAATTGTTAAGTTATATCGAAACATGTAAATTTATTAATTGATGTCGAATTGGGGAAGACTCCAATATTAAGTAATCAATTATGTGCTATGTGGTGTTTGTTTAGTTTTCGCTTACGCAATCGATTTATCGATGTATGTGGCTCTTTTTCCTTTGAAGAAGAAAGCCTTAATTGAATAAATGCATTATACACCTAGACTTGATTATTAATAGGACTATTAAATAAATTTTGCATGTGGCTACATGTTTATACATATTTAATTGTTATGATTATGTATATGTTTATTTGGTTGTTTTATTTTTTATTATATATTACTTGTTTTATGTTTATTTTTATGTAAGACATGTTTATAAACGAAAAAGGGTAATTTTTGAATAGAAAATTAATATGGACTAAATAAATGGCGAAATTGTTTTGGTTTTAAGAGTTTAAATTTCAAAGGATTGGTTGATTGATGTTTTTGTACGTAATGGTTAACTAGGCTCGACCGAAGTTTACACACTATAAGATGGGTATAAGGTTGGCTTCGCATTAAATTGTGGCCTTAGATAGACAACATTCTGTCTTAACGCTCGTTTGTGTGTAAATTAGACTTACCGAACAACCATTACATGTACATTGTCATCTTAGGGGTGAATTCACCACAATTTCACAATGATTATCCAAAACACTAAGCCTTAGGGCTTATGCAAAAGTACGATATAGTGGACGATAATTGTTGGTAATTCTTTAATTGATGAACCCGATACCTCAATCAAAACTTTGCTATTTTACTCTTAGTAAATTGGTAATAAAAATGTTTTATAAAACCAATGTTATGAAGTTGTATGCATGCTTCTTCATACATTATTTTGATTACACGTCAAAATTAATACCCTTATAAAATTAAGTCGAATGCCATCTAATTAAGAACACTTGAAGTTGTAGTTTACGTCATGTGAGAGCTTGGCTAGATTGCAGTGGAGAGGTAAATTTCATAATTTCATTGCTAGGAGATCAACTGATGTAATGGATTTATGAGTTTGCAGTTTTTATGTTAGACGACTTGAATTGAGTAGGAAGTGAGATCTTGGACTCAAGGCATTAGATGGGGATGAAACATGCTTACTTTGCAAAAGTTTTGTGAAAGTAAATCCCATAATAATCTAGGAATTGCAAATTGGCAATTATTGTTCGACAATTACCTTGTTGAATACTATCATTAGTAGCAGATTGTAACAATTCGCATTTTCGGATTACTATTCACTTTTACTATTCACTTCACTATTCATCTCAAAATTTTTATTTCATATTCTCGTAAGTTGAACTATTTTAACGATAATCCGAGAGTTTGACGCTCGTCGGATCATTTCTACAAAAATCACGAAGCCGTGTCCGAGATTTACTTTTGGGTTTAAACGTCGTTCCAGCATCCCGATATGTCCATAAAACACTATAAACGATAGAAATATGATTTTCTCTCATTTTATGACTATTTTATAAGTTTTGGAATTTTACGTTTTTCAGTTCAGCGTTTTACGCGAATTACGCGTTTTTAAACCCAAATATCCAGTTTTAGCAGCGTTTAAGCAACCCGATGGAACTTACCATTCATTTTATATTTTCTTATGGAGTATTTTGACAAGTTTAGTCATTCTTTCAAGTTTCATATTTTTACGATAACCGAATTTAAGTTTCGCGATTTAAAACTTTACGTTTAGCGATTAACGGAACCAAAACCGACTCCGTGAACCAGATAACACCAAGCTTCTTACATACTCATCCACCATGTGCAGCCCCCCCCCCCCCCCCCCTCAAAATATCTAGTCAACTTGACCAAGTATTTACAAAAATGCCATTGGATGAGATATTTCATACTTAAACACCTTTAACATATTCATACTTATTTATAAAAATCAAAAGCTAAGGTTTTCTTCTCTTCCTCTCCTCCCTAGCCACGACCCTAATAAGAAACAACACCAAGATCCATTATTTTTTCAAGATCAAAGCATAAAAGTTGTTCATTTCATCATCCTAATCAAGAATCTTACAACAAAAACACAAGAAACACAAGGTTTCTCATCATCTAATCACCCATTATTTCAAAGTGAGTTATCAATTTTATTTTCATGATTTCATCTAATTAACACTTGTATCTTATGGTTTTCATGCTTAATTTCATGTACAAGTTAGCTATACCACATTATTTTTGTTAAGTTTTTGAACATACAAACCCTAGATTTTGATTTAGGTGTTCCTTTGTTAAATTAACATGAGTACTAGTGATTAGGAACCCATGGCACCCTAAGAAGGTGTATGGTAGGATTAGTATAGCTTTGAGGTGTTTTGCAAGAGATTTGGTTGAAGTAGAAACTAGTTTTGGACATGAAAAATGGATTCGTAACAAGTATATAAACCTACTGTCCCACTTTTGTAAATTCTGGAAAATCAGTAAACATAAAGGAAACTTTGGCAAAAATTTTAGAAAATACTTTCAAAAACGAAGCCGTAGGCGAAAGAACGGATTAAAAAGAGTTTATAACGAAGGAGATATGAATTTTTCAATATTAACGACGAAAACTATTTTCCGGAAAAATACATGCTGATGGACGTTTTTCGTCGGGCAAAAAGAGACTTTAGACGTAAACCGGAGGAGCCAAGCTTTTCAAAATATATTACTACATACTAAGACGTAACCATGGATATAAATAACAAGTAAAACGGACTTATAACGACAAAGATATTCACGTTTCAATATCGGCAAAAATCCTCTATAATTGGCAGCTTTCACTAGAAATAATAATAATACTACTTCTACGTACTAAATTCTAGATTTTCTAGAAATACTACTAGATTGTCGAAATTTATAACTAACGAAGTACTTATGCTTATGAGCTTATTTTTACGACCATTAGATATTACTTCAAGGTTTTCAAGACGAAGTATATAACATTAACTTTCTATAAATATATTACGACAAGTTTACACAAGTCTAGTTAAGATTTATTTTTCTCAAGTATGGAATATATTTTCATATGACTATAACAAGTATTTTTCAAGTTAATAGTGGTATAGGTAACAAGTGCATGGACATTTTCAACATCATTTCATGATCTAAATTAGATCGTTCATAACATTCATATTAGGTTGCGGTTAGATATCGAATCTCATTTCTGTGTATCCACTTTATCATCATAGCTATCGCACCAGGTGAGTCATAGCCCCGCTTTTACTCTTTTTATACTTGTTTTAACTCTTTGGGGTAGGTACATGCTCAACTACTTGCTTACTTGTACAAATACTCAAAACATTTATACTTGATTGTTTATTCTTGGTTGACTTATACTTGATAACACTTATACTTGATTACATTATACTTGATGGCGTTATACTTAAACTTGTAAGTCTCCTTGGGATAACATATGCATTGGGTTTCGGAGATGAAGTAGAACCATTGCTATTACCTTCCTTCTGAGCAACATAAAGTCTCCTTGGATAACACATGCATTGGGTTTCGGAGATGAAGTAGAACCAATGCCACTACCTTCCTTGTGAGCAACATACTAACGTGAGGTCTTCGGAGATGAAGTGTAGACTCACGACTAATTGCTTAACTGTTATGATGAACTTATACATGTCTTACTCATTTTATATTGTAGCAGTGGGTTGTGAACACACTGGTTACAAGGCTCTTATGGCGGGACTTGTAACTGAGTGGATTTACGATGCCTTTGCTGGGAAACCTTCATACATATGCATTACATTATTTTTCAACAAACTCTATGAACTCACCAACCTCGTGTTGACACTTTGGCATGTATTTTCAGGTATTAAGCAATGGCACGCTACTGGAGGTTTTGGCAGGGCATGGCATGGTCATAGAAGACTCTGATTTTTTATTTGGGGACCGTTTTAAACTAGTTTAAGGGCCTACTTCCACACTACTTTTAACAATGTAAATTCAACATTTTTGATTAAACTATTTTATTCTAAATGATTCAAGTGAAAACCATTTTTGAACATGTGTTGTAATACCAATTGAGTTACACCCCAGCTACATGTATGCTTCCGCTGGACCCGATTTTGGGGGTGTGACATATTGGTATCAGAGCTTTGGCTATAGCTAACTAAGTGTTTTTAAAACCTAGACTATAGCTACTTTCAAGAAATTTAACCCTGTGACCGTCACATGCCTGCCTGCTAAGATGATGCCTCACTTGTGGTTTGTTGCTGACATATGTGATGAGATTTGTATCTCATTATCTGGTATATTATATTCACTTATTCTAGTTGATTACTATAATTGTCTTTCATATAAGCATGTTCACATATCATATATATCAGCGTTATGTTTTTCCTTGCATAGTTTCATCATTTGACCTCGAGTTTGGTCACCTGCCTTAGTCTTTCTAAATGTCTTAGTATTTGTGAAGGACATAGTATTAGTATAACTGAGCTGAGTATTTCAAAATTCATGGAACCTCGGTGGAATATAGACTGGTCATTTATATTCAACCCGGGATAGTAGGACATAGGCTGACCACCTATATCCGACTTAGAAATGAATTTTGCAACACTGAGAATAGTTATAATGATATTTTGTCTGGATTGTGTGTAAGCAATTCCAAATTCGAGCCAATCTTTCAAAAGACCTTTTTCATGGACGTTGAATCCAGACCTTGATTTTTAGCTTGAATCTAGTGACAGTTCTTGTTTGATGAGTTGCGAAAATCAAGCTAAAAGTTAAAGTCATCACTCAAACCGATCTAGCCTAATCTCATGACAGTTCTTGTTTGATGAGTTGTGGGATTAAGTAAAAATCGGTTACCTAAAGGATTAACCTAAAGGAGGTCTTTTGAGGGCTATGCTCGGGATTGGGAAGGTTTGCCTCATCAAGTCTGACCACGAGAACGTACCTAGTTGGACAGGAAACCCACATACATAAGCTTTGATACATTTTCTTAAAAACACTTAACTGATTAACATAAACTGAACTTCGGGACGAAGTTCCCTTAAGGGGTAGAGACTGTAACAATTCGCATTTTCGGATTACTATTCATTTTTACTATTCACTTTTACTATTCACTTCACTATTCATCTCAAAATTTTTATTTCATATTCTCGTAAGTTGAACTATTTTAACGATAATCCGAGAGTTTGACGCTCGTCGGATCATTTCTACAAAAATCACGAAGCCGTGTCCGAGATTTACTTTTGGGTTTAAACGTCGTTCCAGCATCCCGATATGTCCATAAAACACTATAAACGATAGAAATATGATTTTCTCTCATTTTATGACTATTTTATAAGTTTTGGAATTTTACGTTTTTCAGTTCAGCGTTTTACGCGAATTACGCGTTTTTAAACCCAAATATCCAGTTTTAGCAGCGTTTAAGCAACCCGATGGAACTTACCACTCATTTTATATTTTCTTATGGAGTATTTTGACAAGTTTAGTCATTCTTTCAAGTTTCATATTTTTACGATACCCGAATTTAAGTTTCGCGATTTAAAACTTTACGTTTAGCGATTAACGGAACCAAAACCGACTCCGTGAACCAGATAACACCAAGCTTCTTACAAACTCATCCACCATGTGCAGCCCCCCCCCCCCCCCCCCCCCCCCAAAATATATAGTCAACTTGACCAAGTATTTACAAAAATGCCATTGGATGAGATATTTCATACTTAAACACCTTTAACATATTCATACTTATTTATAAAAATCAAAAGCTAAGGTTTTCTTCTCTTCCTCTCCTCCCTAGCCACGACCCTAATAATAAACAACACCAAGATCCATTATTTTTTCAAGATCAAAGCATAAAAGTTGTTCATTTCATCATCCTAATCAAAAATCTTACAACAAAAACACAAGAAACACAAGGTTTCTCATCATCTAATCACCCATTATTTCAAAGTGAGTTATCAATTTTATTTTCATGATTTCATCTAATTAACACTTGTATCTTATGGTTTTCATGCTTAATTTCATGTACAAGTTAGCTATACCACATTATTTTTGTTAAGTTTTTGAACATACAAACCCTAGATTTTGATTTAGGTGTTCCTTTGTTAAATTAACATGAGTACTAGTGATTAGGAACCCATGGCACCCTAAGAAGGTGTATGGTAGGATTAGTATAGCTTTGAGGTGTTTTGCAAGAGATTTGGTTGAAGTAGAAACTAGTTTTGGACATGAAAAATGGATTCGTAACAAGTATATAAACCTACTGTCCCACTTTTGTAAATTCTGAAAAATCAGTAAACATAAAGGAAACTTTGGCAAAAATTTTAGAAAATACTTTCAAAAACGAAGCCGTAGGCGAAAGAACGGATTAAAAAGAGTTTATAACGAAGGAGATATGAATTTTTCAATATTAACGACGAAAACTATTTTCCGGAAAAATACATGCTGATGGACGTTTTTCGTCGGGCAAAAAGAGACTTTAGACGTAAACCGGAGGAGCCAAGCTTTCCAAAATATATTACTACATACTAAGACGTAACCATGGATATAAAGAACAAGTAAAACGGACTTATAACGACAAAGATATTCACGTTTCAATATCGGCAAAAATCCTCTATAATTGGCAGCTTTCACTAGAAATAATAATAATACTACTTCTACGTACTAAATTCTAGATTTTCTAGAAATACTACTAGATTGTCGAAATTTATAACTAACGAAGTACTTATGCTTATGAGCTTATTTTTACGACCATTAGATGTTACTTCAAGGTTTTCAAGACGAAGTATATAACACTAACTTTCTATAAATATATTACGACAAGTTTACACAAGTCTAGTTAAGACTTATTTTTCTCAAGTATGGAATATATTTTCATATGACTATAACAAGTATTTTTCAAGTTAATAGTGGTATAGGTAACATGTGCATGGACATTTTCAACATCATTTCATGATCTAAATTATATCGTTCATAACATTCATATTAGGTTGCGGTTAGATATCGAATCTCATTTCTGTGTATCCACTTTATCATCATAGCTATCGCACCAGGTGAGTCATAGCCCTGCTTTTACTCTTTTTATACTTGTTTTAACTCTTTGGGGGAGATACATGCTCAACTACTTGCTTACTTGTACAAATACTCAAAACATTTATACTTGATTGTTTATTCTTGGTTGACTTATACTTGATAACACTTATACTTGATAACACTTATACTTGATTATGTTATACTTGATGGCGTTATACTTAAACTTGTAAGTCTCCTTGGGATAACATATGCATTGGGTTTCGGAGATGAAGTAGAACCAATGCTATTACCTTCCTTCTGAGCAACATAAAGTCTCCTTGGATAACACATGCATTGGGTTTCGGAGATGAAGTAGAACCAATGCCACTACCTTCCTTGTGAGCAACATACTAACGTGAGGTCTTCGGAGATGAAGTGTAGACTCACGACTAATTGCTTAACTGTTATGATGAACTTATACATGTCTTACTCATTTTATATTGTAGCAGTGGGTTGTGAACACACTGGTTACAAGGCTCTTATGGCGGGACTTGTAACTGAGTGGATTTACGATGCCTTTGCTGGGAAACCTTCATACAT
The DNA here is from genome assembly GCA_030686995.1 of Artemisia argyi. Taxonomy (NCBI): domain Eukaryota; kingdom Viridiplantae; phylum Streptophyta; class Magnoliopsida; order Asterales; family Asteraceae; genus Artemisia; species Artemisia argyi. The sequence continues at coordinate 252,725,697 of CM060700.1, forward strand.
ATGCATTACATTATTTTTCAACAAACTCTATGAACTCACCAACCTCGTGTTGACACTTTGGCATGTATTTTCAGGTATTAAGCAATGGCACGCTACTGGAGGTTTTGGCAGGGCATGGCATGGTCATAGAAGACTCTGATTTTTTATTTGGGGACCGTTTTAAACTAGTTTAAGGGCCTACTTCCACACTACTTTTAACAATGTAAATTCAACATTTTTGATTAAAATATTTTATTCTAAATGATTCAAGTGAAAACCATTTTTGAACATGTGTTGTAATACCAATTGAGTTACACCCCAGCTACATGTATGGTTCCGCTGGACCCGATTTTGGGGGTGTGACACAGATCAACTGATGTAATGGTACTATGTCAATTTAGATCCTAGCTTTGAGAAAATACTATGGTTTATATGAATATATTTACCAATGGGTATTTTATTTTCTTAAAGATCTAATTATCGAAAATACAGAAATTGAGTTTTGTAATTCGTTTTAATGTATTAATGCAACGTTCAAACTGTAAACGCACTTTGGGCTTTGGTAAATAGATCTAGTTCTATTTTCAAACAAATGTTTGATTAAAAATAATTTACTTAAAAGACAAAAGAAGTCTCCTTTCTATGAAAGAAGAGTGAGACATAATCTTATTTCTTTTTATAATAAGGATAATAGAAATATTAGATATGTCTAAATTCTAATATAACTCAAAGCAAATTTTTTAATAGTTAAGAAAATTGAGAATATTTTCATAGGGATTTTGTCATCCTCATTCGGTGATTAAATTCTTTGTAACAAATATGATATTTGGTTAACAGAAAATTATGTGTGACATTTTATGAGTTATTATAATTAGAAACTAGACTAATTGCCGCATAATGTTTAAAGAAAAACTAGTTGTTTTGACTATTTTAAAGGTGCTACATACATTGTAGGATGGTAGACCTATTAAGGAAGAAATTGCATGCCCAATTTTTCAAGTTAATCGCATTTGGTGGATATTCCATCATTTATGTAGTAGAATACACTCTTTAGTGCATAAGTAATTGTTACGTATAGACATTCAAAGGTGTAGGAAAGTTAAAAGCACACTATTTTCTTTCACCGGATATGAAACATTTACAATGTCGTCATATTTAGTGGGAGTATTGTGTACTTATTACTGAATAAGGAATTATTGTAATGATCTTTAATTCAGTGGGAGTTACAAGCTTTGACACCTTGGTAGCTAGAGATAATTACTTTCCAAGTATAGACACTCATACTTTTAAGGATAATCGTTTACGTTTCCTTACTAGACATTGTTGTTCTATAACTACTTGTTATGCTAATATCTATGACACAATCATATTGATCACATAAACAAATGCATGGCGTGTTGTTTATCAACTATATGAGGTTGTTCCATGCACAAGTGGGAGAAATGTTATCTTTAATGTGTGCAAGAAACAACTCATAAAGATTTGATTTAATGGATTCTCTTGAATATAAGGTAAGAGAATAATGTTATAATATCAATTATACTAAGCTAATTCAATAAACACTTGGTGTTACAATTTATGTTATGTGAGAGCTTAGCTAGATTGCAGCAACAAGGTGAATTTCATATTTTCATTACTAGCATATCAACTGATGTAATTAAACTATGAGAATTTACAGTTTCTAAATTAGATACATATTAGAACATGTGTCAATATGATATCAAGACTACTTTCATTAGTATATTTATGAATTCATGGAATGACATAAATTAATTAAGTAATCTAATGCTACTTCAATCTAAATATTTATGTGTTCTTGGAATGACATAAATAAATGAAGAAATAATGTTATTTATATTATTGTGAAGTAATATATTAACTTGAAATTACTATTGAAACCAAAAGATGGTGTTCATAATTACTTTAGTTAAACATGTTTATGTTTCATTGTAAAGATATAAACATAAAGTCTTTTAATTTTTACAAGACTTATAATAAAGTAAGACGTTATCTTGTTATGTTTTTTAATTAAGACATAAACATGAAGTCATTAAATTGTTAAATGACTTATAACGTATAAAGAGATTATAACAGTTTATGTTTTCTTGTAAAGACATGGACATGAAGTGACTTTGTAAAAAGTACTTGTGTTATAAAGCATGTAATTGGCTTGAAAAATATTATTATACCATTAAAATGAATTAGTTGGTAAATAGACAAGTCAACATGAAATGGTTATCTTAAATATTGTTAGATTGTCTTACGATATTAATACTAATGAAATACCAAATGTCTATGGTATGTTCAATTAGGAAAATCAAACTCTTGTTATATTGTTTGATTAAAGATAACTATGACTTCTTTCCTTTCAAAAGTTATCAAGGTTAGAATGTTGAGTATGACTTGGACATATTTAATAAAACTCCAACATAGAAGATTAATAAGATATTATCATATGATGGAATTTGATAAATGTGATGAATCACATTAAGTCTTAAATTGAAGTTCTAAATTTGTTTAACTACTTATGAAGAGGTTATTAACAAAGTAAAGTCAGGAACTATCAATAAGTATTTGTAATATCCTAAAAGAGAACATTGTATTGTTGCTTTATTTGCTAAGTATTTAAAGATAGTCTTTAAATTGCTAAAAGCAAGTGGGAGTTTTGATCTTTAAAAGATAAAATTATAAGATACATAATCTTCTAAAATACACTAGTAAATATCATGATGAAGTTTGACATTTGAATGTTAAATCTCAACATGATAATAAAGTTTCACATTTAAATGTTAAATCTCAAGATGATGGAATTATCATTCATTGAATAGTAATATATCTCAGATATTTTATTAATATGCTGAGGGCTATGATTTACAGGATTATTGTAAACCTGATAATCATTATGATACATTATCAAATATGTAATTGGGTAAAGTATACATGATATGAATGATTAAGATGCTGTCTATAAAGATAATCAATTTTAGAAATGTGGTTTATCTTAATAGTAAGACTAGAAAATGAAGATGAGTTTCTTCAAAGATTAGGTAACCCTTGTGGTTTAAATCTTTGTATATAAATCATATGGACAATATTGTGCACGTATTTAATGCATGTTTTATGACAAGATTATTAATCACACTTAAGCAATTAACTGTGATTGAATATTCTATTATAAACACATTAAATATATATAAAGATTATGATTGTCATATTTATGAAATTGACAATGGAATATCAAAACTCTTTCTTGAGTGATTACTTGAGCGAGGACGATAGGTAATCAAAGGGAGTTTATGAATTCAAATAAATCTTTTGAAGTGTACAAAGTGCAATAATCCATGGATGGATAAATGCATGCATCTAGAAGATTATTCTTATGTTTAATTATTAAATCCATGTTTTGATTTATAATTAAAATAAGATAATTTTTAAATATTCCCTAAAGCTAGTGGGAGTATTATGTTTAATTTCTTAAATCATATATGTTGTGGAACATATAAAAGTAACATTCCATATAAGTTAAAAGTTAAGTCTTAGTTTGGAATTAAACTTTAAAGATTTAGAAAAATAAGACATACAACCTTGGAATCAATGTTTATTGTTGAAACATGAGCGGTAAATGAATCTAATATAACATGATATATCATTTAGAAAGTCTAAATGGATATGTATAACATGAATAAAATCTAAGTAAGACTCAAAGATTTTTCATGAACATCATGTTTTGTTGTATCATGCTTGATTATAAGATGATTTGGCAATATTAATATCTAAAAGGTTATTAGATAACTTTTATAATATTCTAAAAAGAATATTTTTGATTATAGAATCACATCCTAAATCTGGAACAGCTTCCAAATTCTATAGACGAACAATTTTTCAATTGTTGTGAAAATTGTCATAGCCAACAAACTTGAAAGTTTAAAGGGTATCAAACATTACACAATAGATATTAATGTTTACGGGAAGGTTTTAAAAGCATATTGTTGTTTGCATACAATGATGCTAATGAAATTGAGACGACACTCAATACTAGTTATGGTAAGGATTTCATCCTTGGCTATATGTACTAGTTGTGCTTACTAGAAGCATAGTTGCATTATACATTAAGAGAATAAGAATACTTTAAACTTTAAAATGTTTGGAAGTTTGATTATCATAAATTGGTGGTTAAGGATGTCACACATTTTTATGAAATATGGCATTATGAAAATAGTTGAGTATGCATATACAAGAACTTCAATAGTTGAATTCTTGAAATAAGTATTCTTAAAATTCCGATAGATCAAAGTTGGATGATTTATGCCTTCTCAACAAGTATGAATGTCATTACTTGAGACATAATTCATCAACAATAGTTATCATGCATCGATCAATTTAGTATTTGGATAAGGGATGTCAAACAATTATTATAATAAAAATACATGGTATATGTTTAAATTATAATATATTGTATCATATATTTGTATGTTTAATCCATGAATAAATGTTATTATAAGTTGTCAGTTGTCAGTTGTCAGTTAATAATATGGGAATATTATTAAATCAAGACAAATCTGAAGGTTGGTATAATATACTTAAAGTATATTGATGCGTAGTCATGCCATTTCAGATGATATTCAATGTTACCGAATATAGGACTTATCCCAACAACATGATGTTACTATATGGATGATGCGTGGGAATTGCACCAGGCTTTACTTCTCAAGGGATCTTGAGAAGCTTACAACCCCCACCAGGCAGTGTACCTGGTCGTTGTAGTATAGTGTAGTGACAAGTACCGGGGGATTGATCGTTCAGCTTAGGAATAGTGTCGCTAGGATTAGAAAGCCTAAATATTAGTTCTAAAGGTGAGGGAAGATTCTTTTTGTATTTTTATATTTTTAAGAAAGCAAGTAAAAATCTCGGGTTTGAAGGATTTAGGCGGAATTAGTTGCTATTCAACTAACCCAATACTAAGATGCAATCAAAATAAAATACTAGAAATGAAATTAAACTAAATTATACTAAAGTTGTGAGCAATAAATGGAGAAAATGTGTTTACTTAGATTTCACTACTCCCTAGACATCTTTTACACGTTAATTACTTGTTATAGTTGCATGGATGACAGATTGTATTCCTTAATACCATTCATGGGGTATCGCACATAACTCCCCAATTCTATGAGCTCTTATCTCCTCCTACTCCATGCCCAGCACAACTATAGGGATTGTAAACAGTGGCTCATGCATTAAATACAACTAATAAAGACCTTAGTGCAATAGGTTTGTGTTTCCTAAGACGTTCAAGCATGTTACCATTTGGAGATCTGCCAGTTTTCTTAAGCCTAACATATAAAATTCACTCATCCACAACAAACTATAAACAAGTAATCAACATATAATTAACATATAGGTTTCATTAGATCCAAGCAAACACAAGATAGATCTAGCCTAGCATGATGGAATTAAGACAAGAACAAGATATAGACAACCAAAACATAGACATATTGATTGAATTAAAAGAACACTTATCTTAATTACACATGAAAGGTATCAAGGGGTTGGAACCCTTGAAAAACCTGTAAAATTCGCACCAAAATCGTACTTAGGGTTTCTCCAAAACTTCTCTCCTTTTAATGTGAAAATTAGAAAACTATATATAGGAAAAGGGGTCTGACGGCGTCAAGACAAACGTTGTGACGCCGTCACCTCGCCGCCAAAATTATTCTCGGACTGCCTTGATCTACATCTGACGTCGTCAAGTGATAATCATTTCCAGGCCGTCATGACTTTTACTCTTGACGCCCTATTTCTTGACGCCTTCAAATCTGTACTGGATCGTCATGGAATTTTGCTCTTGACGCCGTCAGGGAGTTACTCTTGACGCCGTCACCTACTGTTCCCAGCATGGAAAATTAAGACTTTGGCGTTTTCTTCACTTTTATGCTCCAAAAACGTCCGAATTGCTTCCTTTTCCAAATTTCTCTCCCAAAGTACCTAAAATCACAAAAGGAACGATTTAGGGCAATATTTGATCAAATAAATTCGAATTCAGGCTTAAATGACCCCCTAAAAGTGGTTCATTTTTCGCCTCATCATATATCCTTACACTTAAGATTTGCTTGTCCTCAAGCAAATGCGCTTTTATTCTACTCAAAATACAAGTTATGGGTCATTTAACACTTATATAAAAGTAATTACAACAAATAATCGTTCCACTAAAGACCAATAGACGAGCACGGAGGTCATACACAAGCACCTCACAAATAGTGTTTAGATACTCACATCTCTTAGGTGTAATAAAGTGTAAATTACAATATGGAAACAGAAGATATCTCTCACTACCTGTCATAGCAAAATAGATTACCATAGGCTTGGGAAAGGATCAAACCTCCACCACATGGCGTAAGCACCTAGGATAAACTATCAAAGAGGTCTTTTAAAGGGTTGTAATGTTAGGTGTAGGGATATGAAATACACGGTTTTGTGGATAAAGGAAGTTTTACTGGTGGCGAGTTACCAATCTTAGTTAATTACATGTACAATATGGCGTTGCTAAGCCAAGACTAGACTCGATTTAAGCTAATAAATAAAAAATAACAAAAACATAAAATGAACATAGAATAAAAAGGGATGGTAGTCCGTATGTTTTTCTCTTTTTTTTTTTTTTTTTTTTGCATACACTCTTACCCTACCATCCAAAATAATACATCCTAGGGGATGAGAATTCCCCTTACACTTGAATCTTTACATACTTTACAATTAACTAAACTAATGACTCGAATTAAGAAAATCAAAACACTTGGAGCACTTTTAAGATTACGTATATAAGGGGGTAATAATATTATGTTCTTCCCCATTACTCCATAAAATAAGTACTTACCCATGAGTCCCAATCATCCCAAAACAATATGTACAAGGATATGACTCGACTTAGCAACCATGTAATCAATTAGAAAGTTAACTTATGGTTTAACAAATAACAATAATGCACTAAAAATGAGCGCATACACGGAAGGCTAAGGCGATTTGGTTGTACATTTAAGTGGGGTGTAACAAATTCTTTCTTTAAGTAAAATGCTTAAAGTTAGAAACGAAAAGATAGGCTCGGAGGGGTGTACTAGGGGTTTCGTGTACTAAAAATGAGTACAACGCTAAGGGTGTGGGAAAAATTAGTTGACTTAACTAGCCAAGTAATATGACATAAATGGTCAAGTAATTATAATACGGGTTTAACACAAGGGTGATCCTAATGCCTCTTATCATGTAGTAAATCCTACTACACGAATGTAGTCTCACTAGCGGTCTCGGGATGCATCACTAACGCAAGTTCTAGAATCTAAATGCTACCAGTACACTCATAAGCACTAATAATAAATGCCTTTCCTATCAAATCTAAAGGCGAACCTCACATATTTGGGTGGAAAATTTTTCTGAATATACGGTTATGTGCTAGTCATACAATCTCCTATCCATGAGACGCTTGCTATGGCTAAAGTTTCACTCCTAAATGTTGTAAAAAATTTTAAATTTGGGGCTAAAATTGCACTAACAAGTATATCTCATAGTTTTATCACACGTCTACCATTAAACAAAACAAACTCAACCGAAAGTGTACATGTAAGGTATCATCTTTTTACCCTCCCCTTACACTTAAGATGAACATTGTCCCCAATGTTCAAGTAAAGAATGTAAAAGTGAAAAAGTAAAGAGAATGAAATCAAATACTCCCCTGATTCGCTCGGTATGGATAATAAGGTGGCCAGGTTAAATCTTCCTCCAAGAAAATGAACAATCAAAGCTTCCCATCCAGAATATAAATCATCTTCTTGTCATACATAACCTGTAAAACCTGATAAAATAGACAAGACAACCTCGCGTAAAATCGGCGGCATCCTATATAAGTTACTAAATCCTAGAAAACAAGATAAGATATAATGCTTGTGGAATGAAGTTTGTAGATTTCCTGGAGATAATTGATGAGTGTGTAAATACTCATCATTTTTACCAATTCTGAACTGCCAAAACATACAAAAACACCCAAATATGTATCAAAATACTTAAAATATCTTAGAGGTGTGTTTTATATGTTCCAAACATAAAATATGCAAAAACAAATGAAAAACATACAAAGTTTGCATAATTGACAGTTTCAGTCCCTCAAGTTTCATAAATTTGCAAAACTAGTCCCTGGTAAATCAAAACTTGTACAAATGTCATAAAAGGTCCTTGGGATTCATAAGTTGTAAGTAATAGTCCTTTAAAGTTTAAAATCACATATTTACAACTTTGAAAAATGTCAAAAATAGTCCCTAAGGTTTTGAAAAAATGGAAAATGTGAAAAATAAACCTTATACTATTCTAAAATGGCAAAATTGGTCCTTATGATAACTTTTGAGAATTTACAACTTTAACCCTTCAAAAATCAGAAAATTACAATAATGGTCCCTGGAGTTTGGGAATTGACAGAAAAGGTCCCTGGGATTTAAAATGGGAAAATCACAATTTTGGTCCTTTGGTTGTTTTAACATGGCAAGTTTAGTCCTTATTATGATCTTTGGAAAAATGTCACAACAGCCCTCAACTTCCAAATAATTACAAAAAAGGTCCTTGTGATTTTTAAATACCAAAAACCAAAACCGGATCCTAACAAAACCAAACCCAAAATAAATACAAACAAACCCCAGCCCAAAATTAAATACCCAGGCCCAAGATACCACCAGTCCACCTCACAAACCCAACCCACCCTTTTTTTTAAATAAAACGGGGTCAACTCAGTCAACCCCCTTCCTCCTTCCCTCTCAGACCTCCCCCACAAACACCACCACTTGCAGCCTCCCCTCTCCTCCAATCACAAGCCAAAGCCCCCCACAATTAATGCTCCCATCCCCCTACACCTACCTTTTCACACCACAATTAATGCCACCCTCAATTGTCACTGTCTCAGAACCAATTTGCAAGAAAAATTTTTCCCGCCAAATTACGTGGCACCAAATTAGAAGGCTTCAGGCATCAACTTGTGATGGGATATGCTCAGAGAGGCTCTGGGAACCCTAATTGGGAGCTATAAATAGAAGAGGAGGCACAAGGATGAAGCAGTTAGTTAATTTAGTTTATTGTATGTCGTTATTATGCAATTTAAATTTGTAGTGTAATATTAAGCTTTTAAACTGTTCATTTCCCTTCCTAAGTGTATTGTAACTTATTTCAATCAATCAATTTTAAGTTTTCATTACTAATTCAACTTTAGCTGTTCTGTTTCAATTTCAATATTTAGATCAAGCTTATTAGTTGTTTCTGTGTAATGATATGGACTTATAGGCTCATGTAAGCTCCCATATAGCTTATTGAAGCTATTAGTAATCAGTAAAAGCAGTTTAGTAATCAAAAGCTCAAAATACCAAAAATAGTCAACTAAAGTCAAACTCAATGGTCATGGTCACTAAGCTGGAGCAGGGAGTAATCTGGATGTCCCTGGGTTAGAGAACCTGTGGAGGTTCATTAGGAATTGGTTTTGTGGTCTTTGGCACTTTGGAAGTTTGCTTAGAAGGCAGTTGTAAGTTTGCTATTCAGTTTTCACTCTCTGTTGTTATCTGTTGATCACAAGTACATTTAATTGTTCATTTTAGTTTCTATTAACATTAGAATAGTTATCTAGATCATTAGGTTGGATATTAGAGGTAGATTGCATCATTTCCTAGATAATCTGTCACATTAAGTAGTGTTTGGATTTGTGTGTTTCTGAGTGTTCAATTTGGTTCTGGTCTTTAATTGTTGCTCACTTAGGTTTCTTAGTATCTAATTAGCTCATAATAACCATAAAATACCAGCTGTGTTCATTAAAAAGTCAATATCTTAGAAACAGTCCTCATTACACCCTCTTTGATTGGTTAAAGTGTGGCTCAGTCCCCATTTCCAATCACAATCGAGTGGTTTAAGGTAATTTGAGCATAAAAACATCTCAAAACATCATAATCAAGCAGCTAGGTAAGATTAAAGTTCAGATTAGTCAACTGTGGGCATTAATCAAAAAGTCAAAAATACTTGTTCTCAGTGTTCACCAAACTTGCTTGTTCATTTCTGAATATTGTGATTTATTTGGGATTGTGAGATTTTGAGGTTTAGTTTCCTACCAGCTCAGCTTTGAGCTTTTACCTTCATTTCATTTTTAGAAAAATTAACCTGGGCCCCACAGACCATCAAAGTGACCTGCAGGGCAAGGTTGTGCCCTGCTCACCAAGACACCCAGTCACCACCACCACTTTGGTGGTGTTTTGTGACCACCTCAGTGGACCCCAGACCCCATAGATAGGTTTTTACATCCCCCCTCCTACCAGACTCCAAGGTTTGACCACTTGTTTGACCTGAGTCACTGTGGACCCCACCTAGTTTAAGCCTTAAAGTTTGTCCCCAAACCTGGTTCAGTTTGATATTGCAAGTGCTTATTTATCCTCTTAACATCTTATTTGTGCTTATTGTTTGTTGTTCCTAGCTTAATTAAGTTTGTTTAACTTATTTCTATCTGTTTTCACCATTGTGGACCCCACCCAAGGCCATTTGACCTTATTTGACCAAACAGTCAACCAAAGTCAACTGATAAGCTAAAAGGGGTGTGCACAGCTTATTTTTAAGTTTTAAAATAGTTGTTTTCACAAAAAGTCTTTGTTTTTAGTTGTAAATCAAGTTTGTAAAAGAAAAATCCAAAAAAGTTAGTTTTAAATTAAGTGATAGTTTCTATTTAATTCAAGTTAATTTTAATTTTCATTTTTATAATTTAATTAAGTCACTAGTGTTTTTATATTTTTATTAAATACCTTATATAGTAAAGTAATTTTGATAATTTTTTCAGATTTTTATTTGGTCATTTAGTGTTAATTAGATTTAATTTTAATTTTCTTTATAATTAATTAATATCAAATATTAAATAGCTTAATTAGTTTTTATAAGGTTAAATCTAGTTTTTATAATTTTCCTAGTTCTAATATAGTATAATAAGTTTTTAGAAAATAAATTTTGAGATTCTACTGTTCATTTTCTATTTTTCTTATTTTATTTGTTTAAAATAGACTTAAGTAAATTAATAGGTAAATAATTAGTTGTTTAATCTTAAAACATAATTTTTAGAGTTTTTATAATTTTTTAGGATTCCAGTGATGGTTAAGTAATTTTATAAATTTTATCTTAATTTTCTAAGTTAATTTAGTATTAATATAAATTAAAAGTAGTTTATTTAGTTTAATTAAGTTAAATAGTTTTTAATTAATTACAAAACCACAAAAAGACAAAAATATTATTTTTAATTTTTTATACTTTCTTCAAGTTCTAATTTAGGTTTAGAAAATATTTTGGTTAATTTTTAGTTTAATTTAAATCATTTGTCATTTTTAGTTTAATTAAATTGGATTTTAATTTAGATTTTAAATAGTTTAATTAATTAAATAATAGTTTAATATTATTTTAATCACTTTTATAATTTCTTTTTCATTTTTAATTTTAAGTTTTGAAAAGTGTTAAAAGCACCCCCTGTAGTTTGATAATTACCAAAATCCCACTTTTCCAGTCCGATACGTGATCTTAATTGTGAATTTGTGCATATATCTGGTATCTGATTATTGTGAATATTATATCTGTTACCAATACCATCATAACAGTAGCAATACCAATCCCACATCATCTGGCTACTGTCCTCAGTGCCACTTTCTCATAAACGATTCCAAAAGCACCATTTCAATCTCGCTGGGACTTTTACGACCCGGGAAAACACTACACTATCACCGGAGTATTGATTCTAGGCTATCTTTGACTTGTTGACCTTGGTCAATAATAATTAGACGGTTTAGGCTCAATCAAAATTTGGCGCCGCTGCCGGGGAGGTTGTTGCGTGTTTTAAAATCGTTTTAAGTTTTGTGGTTTTCAAAAACCTCCCTGTAAAAAGATTTGTAAAAACATAATCATATCAAAAACGTTCATTAACACTTTTCCTAAAGTGTTAAAAACACCAAAAAAATCAAAAACAACAAAACAAACTGTGAAGTTAAATTACTTCGTTTTCTTTAAGATTACAACCTGAAACAGTTTGTTTAAGGTAAGTTCTGACATTAAATTGCGAACTGAAGAGGAAACCTATTTACTTCCTCCCGCCAGCCTGCGAGTAATCTTAAAAGAACGATTTCGGTTAACAAATCAGTTCCAAAAATAATTTCCAAGTTTTCTGCACACACACCCGTAAGCCTAAAGCAGATTTTTCAAAAATAATAAATACATAAAATCTTACCACCGCAAACCAAGGCTGAACACCTACCAACTGGGGGTGTGAACATAATAAGTTCCCAAACTTAAGATTTAAAACTTGCCTTTGTATCCCTGTGAGTAGTGTACCTTTTTCAAAGAAGCTACTCACTTGTGATTATTGGTTTAAGTTCACTGTGGTTTTGCCTCGAATTTGTGTTGAAAAATTGTTTTTAGTGCATGCGCACTCGGTCTCAAACAAAGAATAAAAAACAGAAAGACGTACCCGAGCTACGTTCTAATACAGAAACCGAAATGGCCGCTGGGCCACCACCACCACTTTTACCACCCCCTGACCCTCCTAGGGATGAGCCAGCTCCCGATCTCCGAACGATGGAGGAGCTGTGCCAACCTACCATGCAAGGGCGAGGTGGGCCTATTGCACCACTCACTATTGGGGCTGTGGACTTTGGCCTCAAGCATCACATGATCCAACAAGTCCAGAATTCGTGTCAATTTCATGGATTACCGGGTGACGATGCCAACAAGCATCTTGACAAATATCTTACGGTCACCCAAAGCATGAAACAGCATGGTGTCACCGATGATGCCCTTCGGCTGTACCTCTTCCCCTATTCTCTCGCTCATCATGCCACTGCATGGTTTGACCGACTTCCAAAGAATTCTATTCGAACCTTTGATGAAATGGTAACCAAGTTTCTAGCAAAATATTTTCCACCATCCATGGTTACCAAGTTACGTAATGATATCAGCAACTTCCGGCAACTTCCCGATGAGTCTCTTTTTTAGGCTTGGGAACGTTATAAGCTAGCCATTGATCGGTGCCCTAACCACAATATGTTACAAGTTACCATCATAGATACCTTCTATAATGGTCTAACATTGAGGCACCGAGACATTCTCAATGCTGCTGCTGGTGGGACCTTTATGAAAAGGCGTCCCAAGGAGTGCTATGACTTAATCGAGACCATGACTGCCCATCATAACTTTTGGGATTCCTCTGCGGAGAGGGAAGTGTCATGTCATTCCGTTACTCCCTCATCATCATCTCCTGAAATAATCGCTCTTACCAAAAAGATGGATGATATTTCTACGGCTGTGTTGAGAATGAACCAAACAATGCAACATCAGGTTCAAAATCAACAAGTGAAAGCCGTGGCCCGAAGTTGTGAAACTTGTGGGGGCCCACATCTGTATTCCGAGTGTCCAGCTACTACTAAATTTTCTCAAGAGAACGTTTATGCTGCTAACGGTTCCTACAACACGGGGGGTAATTCTTACCAACCGCAAGGGGACCGTAATCTCTTAAGCTATCGTTCCAACAATTTTCTCGGACCTCCCGGTTTTAACCAAAATCAAAACCGTAACACGAATCAGAATTTTAACCAAGGTCAAAACTCAAATTTCCAAAACCCGGACCAAAATCAAGGCCAGTTTAACCAAAACAATTTTCAAAATGGCAATCAAAACCAAGGTTTTCAAGGAAATTTTCAAAGAAACCAGAATCAAGGGAATTACAATCAGGGTAATTTCAATCAGAGAAACACTTTTTAGGGTAACAACAATCAAAACCAAGGGAATTTTCAAAACAACCGTGTTCAAAATCCCCCTGTTCAAAATCAAAACGTTGTTCCACCCCCGTCTTCCTCAGATGCTGAAATTAAACAATTCATGAAAGCACAAGAGGAAACAAATCGGTTATTGATCAAAACGATCTCTGAACTTCAGAAGTCTTTAAATGATCGACCCTCGAGCTCTGGTACACTACCGAGCAACACGATCGCTAACCCGAGGGGCGATGTCAAGGCGATCACTACCCGAAGTGGGGTATCATACAATGAACCCTCGATTTCTCCTACCTCTTCTTCTCCTCCTAAGGTAGCGGAACGTGAACCTGAGGCCACTACGGACAAGGTACTTCCTACTAATAACGGAGGTACCAACAACGTCCAACCTCAAGTTGTCCCGGTCCCGGCTCGTAAGCCGAAAGTTGTATTTGATCCTCCTGTGTGTCCTGATGAAATCTCAAAGAATAGCCCTAAGCCATCAATTCCATATCCTTCACGAGTGACTGAACAAAAAAACCGCGAAAAAGCTAACCATCAGATGGAAAAATTTTATCAAATTTTCCAAGAATTACACTTTGATATTAGCTTCGCGGACGCTCTTCTTCTCATGCCTAAGTTTGCTTCAACAATCAAAAATCTGATAAGCAACAAAGAAAAACTTTGTGAGATGGCAAAAACTCCTCTTAACGAGCATTGCTCAGCAGTGCTCTTGAAAAAGCTTCCCGAAAAGCTTGGAGATCCCGGGAAATTTCTCATTCCATGTATTTTCCCTGGGATGGTTGAATGCTTTGCCTTGGCCGATCTTGGCGCAAGCATTAACCTGATGCCTTACTCAGTCTGGAAAAGGCTTTCTCTTCCTACTCTCACTCTGACCTGCATGACACTCGAGCTTGCAGACCGTACCATATCCCGTCCTCTCGGCATTGCCGAAGATATCTTCGTGAAAGTAGGAAAGTTCCATTTTCCGGCAGATTTTGTGATTGTTGATTTCGATGCTGACCCACGAGTCCCTCTCATACTCGGGAGAGGATTTTTAAGAACGGGTCGTGCTTTGATCGATGTATTCGAAGAAGAAATCACTCTACATGTTGGTGGCGAAGCCATAACATTTAATCTTGATCAGACTTCCAGATATTCCTCCAATTATGACGCTGAAACGGTTAACCGTATTGACATCATCGATATTGCGTCGGAGGAATCATCCCAAGAAGTCCTTGGTTTCTCATCCAGTGGCAGTCTTTCTACTGACCCTATCATTTCCGACTCTTCCCCTTCCCTCACTCCGTTTGAGGGAAGTGACTTCCTTTTGGAAGAGCTCGAGGCTTTTCTTGCTCAAGATAGCTCAATTCCCTATGGAGTTGATGAAAACTATCTTGACCTGGAGGGGGACATTCTTCTCCTTGAAAGATTGTTAAATGACGATCCTTCACCCTCTCCGTCTCCACAAATACTTCATAAGGCGTAAGTCAAAAATGTTGAAATAACTGAAGACTTTCCCGAGGTTGAGCTAAAGGACTTGCCTCCTCATCTAGAATATGCATTTCTGGAGGGTGATAATAAATTACCCGTCATTATTGCCAAAGACTTAAAAGATGAGGAAAAGGCTGCACTCCTAAAGGTTCTTAAGTCAAACAAGCAAGCAATTGCTTGGAAACTCTCCGACATTAAGGGCATAAGCCCGAACTTTTGTACTCATAAAATATTAATGGAGGATGACTTTAAGCCAGCTGTGCAACATCAGAGAAGGGTAAATCCCAAAATCCACGAAGTTATCAAACAAGAGGTTCTTAAACTTCTTGATGCGGGATTGATTTACCCTATATCTGACAGTCCTTGGGTTAGCCCAATTCATTGTGTTCCCAAAAAGGGAGGCATCACCGTTGTCACCAACGAGGATAACGAGTTGATTCCAACTCGTTTGGTCACAGGTTGGCGGGTTTGTATTGACTATCGAAAGTTGAATGAAGCCACACGTAAAGACCATTTTCCTCTCCCTTTTATGGACCAAATGCTCGAAAGACTTGCGGGGAATGAATACTACTGCTCCCTCGATGGCTTCTCGGGTTACTTACAAATCCCCATTGATCCCCAGGATCAAGAGAAGACTACCTTCACATGCCCCTATGGAACTTTTGCTTACAGACGTATGCCTTTCGGCTTATGTAACGCACCAGGCACGTTCCAGAGATGCATGATGTCTATTTTTTCCGACATGATCGGGAAAACTATGGAGGTATTCATGGATGACTTTTCTGTCATCGGGGATTCATTTCAGACTTGCCTCTCCCACTTGGAACAGATGCTTAAACGTTGCAAAGAAACGAATCTAAGTCTCAACTGGGAGAAGAGCCACTTTATGGTCAAGGAGGGCATTGTCCTCGGCCATAAGATTTCAAAAAACGGGATCGAGGTTGACAGAGCTAAAATCGATGTCATTTCCAAATTACCTCATCCCACCACCGTAAAAGGTGTTAGGAGCTTTTTGGGTCATGCCGGCTTCTACCGTAGGTTTATCCAAGATTTTTCTAAGATTGCCCGGCCTATGACCCATCTCCTCGAGAAGGATGCTCCTTTCATCTTCTCTCCTGAGTGCATCGAAGCTTTCGAAACATTAAAGAAAAAGCTTACCGAGGCACCGATTCTTGTTGCCCCCGATTGGGACCAACCTTTTGAGCTTATGTGCGATGCTAGTGATTTTGCCATAGGTGCGGTCTTGGGGCAACGAAAAGCAAAATACTTTCAGCCCATACACTACGCAAGCAAAACTATGACTGAGGCTCAAGGTCATTACACCACCACTGAAAAAGAACTCCTAGCTGTGGTGTATGCCTTCGAGAAATTCCGGTCATACCTAATCTTGACTAAATGCGTAGTGTACACAGATCACTCGGCTTTGAAATACCTATTTGCAAAACAAGATGCAAAGCCGAGGCTTCTTCGTTGGGTTCTCCTCCTTCAGGAATTTGATATCATTATCCGTGATAAAAAAGGAGCCGAGAACCTTGCTGCTGATCATCTCTCACGATTAGAGAACCCTCATCAAGATGTGTCCGAGAAAAAGGAAATAAATGAAACATTTCCTCTCGAGACACTCAATGCGGTTGCTTTTCGTGGTGACTCTACTACCCCATGGTTTGCCGACTTTGCAAATTACCATGCGGGTAACTTCATAGTGAAGGGGTTGACGTCCCAACAAAAGAAAAAAATTCTTCAAAGACGTTAAACATTACTTCTGGGACGACCCCTTCCTCTTCAAAATCTGTGCCGATCAAGTCATCCGGCGATGTGTATACGGACAGGAAGCCACTGATATTCTCAAGGCTTGCCATGCTGGACCCACCGGGGGCCACCATAGTCCTAACTACACCGCCAAAAAGGTGTTTGATTCCGGTTTCTATTGGCCCACAATCTATAAGGATGCCCACGAGTTAGTCAAAGCCTGTGATGCTTGTCAGCGTCACGGGAATATTTCACAAAAGAACGAAATGCCACAAAATGCTATTCAAGTTTGTGAAATCTTTGACGTCTGGGGCATTGACTTTATGGGGCCATTCCCATCTTCTCGTGGAAACAAATACATACTCGTGGCTGTTGACTACTTGTCAAAATGGGTTGAGGCTAAGGCCTTACCCACTAACGATGCCCGAGTAGTTGTGAAGTTCTTGAAATCCCTCTTTGCTCGTTTTGGAACCCCACGTGCCATCATTAGTGATCGCGGTACTCACTTTTGCAATGATCAATTTGCAAAAGTCATGCTGAAATACGGTGTTACTCATCGTCTTTCCACCGCATATCACCCCCAAACAAGTGGGCAGGTGGAGGTTTCCAACCGTGGTATTAAACGGATTCTTGAGAGGACAGTAGGTGAAAACCATGCTTCCTGGTCGGATAAACTAGATGATGCACTCTGGGCCTTCTGTACAGCTTACAAAACACCCATCGGGTGCACTCCATACAAGCTTGTATACGGGAAGGCGTGTCATTTACCGATCGAGCTCGAGCACAAAGCCTACTGGGCCTTGAAACATGCTAACTACGACCTTCATAAAGCGGGTGATCACCGTAAGGTTCAAATCAATGAATTAAACGAACTTCGTGATCAAGCCTACGAGAACTCTTTGATCTACAAAGAAAAGACAAAGAAGATTCACGACTCTAAGATTAAGAACCGAGTTTTCAACGTCGGTGACAGAGTCCTTCTTTTCAATTCCAGATTAAAGATCTTCTCGGGGAAATTAAAAACCCGATGGACTGGACCATTCACTATTGCTAAAGTATACCCATACGGGACTGTTGAGTTATCTCAACCCGAAGGTCCCAACTTCAAAGTGAATGGTCACAGATTGAAACATTATTTTGGAGAGGACACACCACCAATGGTTGTCCCGGATCTCCAAACTTTCCCCATGGACCAATGAATTCGGGGATCGAGTCAAGCTAGTGACTCGGTGAACAAAAATTAGCAGCATATATGGGTTTTCACCCGTATTTCTGACTTCTTTCTACTTTCTACCACCCTAGTGTGGGGGAGTGGCCATCCCCCACCGTTTCAAAAGTAAATATTTTTCAAAATTCAATAAACATGTTTTGTATGTATATTATGTCATTCAACTCCCGGGCTGTCAGGGCAAATTTACTACAGTTAATCATTCACAAGTGATTAGCTAGCGTGGTAAACCTGACACAAGCCTGGGATGTGTATGTATATTATATACTTTATTATTCATCTTCCAGGCTGTCAGGGCAGATTTATTACAGTTAATCATTCACAAGTGATTAGCTAGCGTGGTAAACCTGACACAAACCTGGAAGGTGTATGTATATTATAAACTTTATCATTCAACTCCCGGGCTGTTAGGGCAAATTTATTACAGTTAATCATTCACAAGTGATTAGCTAGCGTGGTAAACCTAACACAAGCCTGGGAGGTAGTGAACCAAAAAAAAAAAAAAAAAAAAAAAAAAAAAAAAAAAAAAAGATTGTATGTACAGATAAAATAAAGTGAAAAATAGAAATTTCCACAGTTAGAATCGAATATTAGCTTTTCCATTCAGAGATTCGGCATAATAGCCGGGACTTTGAATATTGAGGACAATATTCAGTTCTAGTGTGGGGGGGGGGGGGGGGGGGGGGAAATTCTTACGAATTTTATCACAAAACTTTTCAAGTACCCCCATTTTAGGCCAAAATTTTTCAAAATTTTTCACTTTATTCCAAAATTTTTGTGGTTATCAATCCGCCAAAGTCTAAATGACAAAGGGATTGGCTAGTCCAGGAGCAAACGGCTCTTGGTAAAGACATCTCAAACCCGTTGATGGCTGGCAGTTTGCCAAAAATTGCATGGTTCCTCAGCTCCCTCGCATCCTCATAAGCAAATGAGTTGGCTAGCCCACAAGATTATGGCTTGTGGTAAAGGCAGTAGAAAATCCATAATTGGTAATCAGCTCACCAAGATGTTGACTTAGTCCATCAAGATGCTGGCTAGTTCAGAAGCAAACGGCTTTTGGTAAAGACAAATCAAATCCGTTGACAGCTGGTGGTTTGCTCAAAATCACACGGTTATCAGGTGTGCCACAGTTCTTACACCTGGCTACTCCAGAAGTGATGGCTTTTGGTAAAGAGTTTCAAATCCATTAATTTTTCTCAAAAGATTGCTAGGGACTAGCAATGTTTTAGTGTGGGGGATTGATGAGTGTGTAAATACTCATCATTTTTACCAATTCTGAACTGCCAAAACATACAAAAACACCCAAATATGTATCAAAATACTTAAAATATCTTAGAGGTGTGTTTTATATGTTTCAAACACAAAATATGCAAAAACAAATGAAAAACATACAAAGTTTGCATAATTGGCAGTTTCAGTCCCTCAAGTTTCATAAATTTGCAAAACTAGTCCCTGGTAAATCAAAACTTGTACAAATGTCATAAAAGGTCCTTGGGATTCATAAGTTGTAAGTAATAGTCCTTTAAAGTTTAAAATCACATATTTACAACTTTGGTCCCTCAACTTTGAAAAATGTCAAAAATAGTCCCTAAGGTTTTGAAAAAATGGAAAATGTGAAAAATAAACCTTATACTATTCTAAAATGGCAAAATTGGTCCTTATGATAACTTTTGAGAATTTACAACTTTAACCCTTCAAAAATCAGAAAATTACAATAATGGTCCCTGGAGTTTGGGAATTGACAGAAAAGGTCCCTGGGATTTAAAATGGGAAAATCACAATTTTGGTCCTTTGGTTGTTTTAACATGGCAAGTTTAGTCCTTATTATGATCTTTGGAAAAATGTCACAACAGCCCTCAACTTCCAAATAATTACAAAAAAGGTCCTTGTGATTTTTAAATACCAAAAACCAAAACCGGATCCTAACAAAACCAAACCCAAAATAAATACAAACAAACCCCAGCCCAAAATTAAATACCCAGGCCCAAGATACCACCAGTCCACCTCACAAACCCAACCCACCCTTTTTTTAAATAAAACGGGGTCAACTCAGTCAACCCCCTTCCTCCTTCCCTCTCAGACCTCCCCCACAAACACCACCACTTGCAGCCTCCCCTCTCCTCCAATCACAAGCCAAAGCCCCCCACAATTAATGCTCCCATCCCCCTACACCTACCTTTTCACACCACAATTAATGCCACCCTCAATTGTCACTGTCTCAGAACCAATTTGCAAGAAAAAGTTTTCCCGCCAAATTACGTGGCACCAAATTAGAAGGCTTCAGGCATCAACTTGTGATGGGATATGCTCAGAGAGGCTCTGGGAACCCTAATTGGGAGCTATAAATAGAAGAGGAGGCACAAGGATGAAGCAGTTAGTTAATTTAGTTTATTGTATGTCGTTATTATGCAATTTAAATTTGTAGTGTAATATTAAGCTTTTAAGCTGTTCATTTCCCTTCCTAAGTGTATTGTAACTTATTTCAATCAATCAATTTTAAGTTTTCATTACTAATTCAACTTTAGCTGTTCTGTTTCAATTTCAATATTTAGATCAAGCTTATTAGTTGTTTCTGTGTAATGATATGGACTTATAGGCTCATGTAAGCTCCCATATAGCTTATTGAAGCTATTAGTAATCAGTAAAAGCAGTTTAGTAATCAAAAGCTCAAAATACCAAAAATAGTCAACTAAAGTCAAACTCAATGGTCATGGTCACTAAGCTGGAGCAGGGAGTAATCTGGATGTCCCTGGGTTAGAGAACCTGTGGAGGTTCATTAGGAATTGGTTTTGTGGTCTTTGGCACTTTGGAAGTTTGCTTGGAAGGCAGTTGTAAGTTTGCTATTCAGTTTTCACTCTCTGTTGTTATCTGTTGATCACAAGTACATTTAATTGTTCATTTTAGTTTCTATTAACATTAGAATAGTTATCTAGATCATTAGGTTGGATATTAGAGGTAGATTGCATCATTTCCTAGATAATCTGTCACATTAAGTAGTGTTTGGATTTGTGTGTTTCTGAGTGTTCAATTTGGTTCTGGTCTTTAATTGTTGCTCACTTAGGTTTCTTAGTATCTAATTAGCTCATAATAACCATAAAATACCAGCTGTGTTCATTAAAAAGTCAATATCTTAGAAACAGTCCTCATTACACCCTCTTTGATTGGTTAAAGTGTGGCTCAGTCCCCATTTCCAATCACAATCGAGTGGTTTAAGGTAATTTGAGCTTAAAAACATCTCAAAACATCATAATCAAGCAGCTAGGTAAGATTAAAGTTCAGATTAGTCAAC
This sequence comes from Artemisia argyi, assembly GCA_030686995.1. NCBI lineage: Eukaryota > Viridiplantae > Streptophyta > Magnoliopsida > Asterales > Asteraceae > Artemisia > Artemisia argyi. The sequence continues at coordinate 252,747,214 of CM060700.1, forward strand.
TGTGGGCATTAATCAAAAAGTCAAAAATACTTGTTCTCAGTTTTCACCAAACTTGCTTGTTCATTTCTGAATATTGTGATTTATTTGGGATTGTGAGATTTTGAGGTTTAGTTTCCAACCAGCTCATCTTTGAGCTTTTACCTTCATTTCATTTTTAGAAAAATTAACCTGGGCCCCACAGACCATCAAAGTGACCTGCAGGGCAAGGTTGTGCCCTGCTCACCCAGACACCCAGTCACCACCACCACTTTGGTGGTGTTTTGTGACCACCTCAGTGGACCCCAGACCCCATAGATAGGTTTTTACATCCCCCCTCCTACCAGACTCCAAGGTTTGACCACTTGTTTGACCTGAGTCACTGTGGACCCCACCTAGTTTAAGCCTTAAAGTTTGTCCCCAAACCTGGTTCAGTTTGATATTGCAAGTGCTTATTTATCCTCTTAACAGCTTATTTGTGCTTATTGTTTGTTGTTCCTAGCTTAATTAAGTTTGTTTAACTTATTTCTATCTGTTTTCACCATTGTGGACCCCACCCAAGGCCATTTGACCTTACTTGACCAAACAGTCAACCAAAGTCAACTGATAAGCTAAAAGGGGTGTGCACAGCTTATTTTTAAGTTTTAAAATAGTTGTTTTCACAAAAAGTCTTTGTTTTTAGTTGTAAATCAAGTTTGTAAAAGAAAAATCCAAAAAAAGTTAGTTTTAAATTAAGTGATAGTTTCTATTTAATTCAAGTTAATTTTAATTTTCATTTTTATAATTTAATTAAGTCACTAGTGTTTTTATATTTTTATTAAATACCTTATATAGTAAAGTAATTTTGATAATTTTTTCAGATTTTTATTTTGTCATTTAGTGTTAATTAGATTTAATTTTAATTTTCTTTATTATTAATTAATATCAAATATTAAATAGCTTAATTAGTTTTTATAAGGTTAAATCTAGTTTTTATAATTTTCCTAGTTCTAATATAGTATAATAAGTTTTTAGAAAATAAATTTTGAGATTCTACTGTTCATTTTCTATTTTTCTTATTTTATTTGTTTAAAATAGACTTAAGTAAATTAATAGGTAAATAATTAGTTGTTTAATCTTAAAACATAATTTTTAGAGTTTTTATAATTTTGTAGGATTCCAGTGATGGTTAAGTGATTTTATAAATTTTATCTTAATTTTCTAAGTTAATTTAGTATTTATATAAATTAAAAGTAGTTTATTTAGTTTAATTAAGTTAAATAGTTTTTAATTAATTACAAAACCACAAAAAGACAAAAATATTATTTTTAATTTTTTATACTTTCTTCAAGTTCTAATTTAGGTTTAGAAAATATTTTGGTTAATTTTCAGTTCAATTTAAATCATTTGTCATTTTTAGTTTAATTAAATTGGATTTTAATTTAGATTTTAAATAGTTTAATTAATTAAATAATAGTTTAATATTATTTTAATCACTTTTATAATTTCTTTTTCATTTTTAATTTTAAGTTTCGAAAAGTGTCAAAAGCACCCCCTGTAGTTTGATAATTACCAAAATCCCACTTTTCCAGTCCGATACGTGATCTTAATTGTGAATTTGTGCATATATCTAGTATCTGATTATTGTGAATATTATATCTGTTACCAATACCATCATAACAGTAGCAATACCAATCCCACATCATCTGGCTACTGTCCTCAGTGCCACTTTCTCATAAACGATTCCAAAAGCACCATTTCAATCTCGCTGGGACTTTTACGACCCGGGAAAACACTACACTATCACCGGATTATTGATTCTAGGCTATCTTTGACTTGTTGACCTTGGTCAATAATAATTAGACGGTTTAGGCTCAATCAATTATAAAACTTAATAATTCACAAAAACCATAAGACTCCGTTAGAAAAACAAAACCGGTGAAATTTCCAGATTTTTTTACACTTGACGCCGTCAAGAGTAAACTCAAGACACCGTCAGAAGTGACTGCAGAAATCCTTATGTTAAGTTTCTGGAAAATTTCTGGAAAAACTTGGTCCTACTTCCTGGAAAATCCTACAAAACTTCATTATGACTCAATACAAGCATTTGACTCTAACAAATACGAATATACATGTTCATTTAATATTATGGAGAATCATGATCGGTTTGTTTTTTAAAAACATATTTGGGGTTTCCCCTTACACTTATCTTTTGCAAAAATACTTTTAGGTGGAGTTAAGACTAGGCCAAAACAACAAAGTAAAGTATTTCCAGTATTTTTAATTGTGAAACATGATCAACCAACAATAAAAACTAAGCATGCATACGGAAGCAAATAACAAACAAAAAAAATAAAATCACACAAAACATGGGTTGCCTCCCAAGAAGCGCTTTTCTTTATTTACGAGTCTTGTAGCTAGACTCAAGGTCATGGGTTACTACGTGAGTTCATCATTGGTTCCACTCTCTAGGTCGTCTTCTAAACCAGTATCGCTTTCATAGTGCAAGTACTTCGGTTCTTCGAACTCGAAAACATCTTGTCGATACTTAGAACCAAGCTTATTAACATCCTTAAAGAATCCACATGATAAATCAAAAATGTTTTTACATCCTCTCCTAACATCTTCATCACACAAAATAAGTTGGGAACTTATCTTATCAAGCCCGTCACAATCGATTTCCTTAAGGTCTTTTCTCTTGTATGGCGTTTGGTATGAAACCCTCCTAATTCCATCAGTGAAGGTCATGATGCCGTTCCAATCATCCACTATCAAATTAGTGATTTCAAAAAAGGGTGCTCCAAAGACGACTTGTGATAACCTAGGGTCGACATAGTCTTCTATGTTCTCCACAATCGTGAATTCCATAGTGAATGCCATATTTCCTACGAACACCTGGATTTCATGATCCTTACCAACCACTTTCTCTCCCTTGTAAATCATCCCCCATCTGCAGATATTGTTATAATGGAACAATGACATAAAATTCTTTGGCAGGAATACATTAATGTAGATGTTATCGAAGTACTTATGACCGATCATGCAGGGGATTTTGAGATTATTCGGATCACGCCATCTTATCTTCCACGACTCTCCATCCTTCGACCCATATAAATTCCCCTCAAAGGTAGGACGATACTCGTACACCTCCTCATTATCCCTATGAAAAATTACCTTCCTAACACCATTGGTGAGTAATACACTACCATCTTTCTCATCAAGGATTGCTCCCGATTCATTGATAAATGGTGTCGCAAGAACAAGGTTGGTTAACGTTTGATTGGTGAGAGGGTCCACGTCATCAACCACGGTGAGGTCAGTATTGTAAACAAGCTCTCCAATCCTAATTGATAAATTTTCCATTACTCTCTCGCACGCAATGCGTTCTGGGAAGGTTTTGTGGTATAGGGAAAGGGGAATTATGTTGACTGGGAAGCTAGGATCTATATTACTATCGGTTAAGAGCTTTTCCTTAATGGTACAGGAGATCTTGAAAACTTTAGGGTTACTTTCCTTAGTCTTATCGCTACTCCCACTAATAACATCCTCCATTTTTCTCTCGGGTTCTTCTAAAATAGATTTACCCAAAATGGTTGGATTTCTCTCATGCTCTTCCGATTTCTCTTTTCCTTTGCCAGATTCTCGCGCGGTGTACTGCTCTGATGAGTTGGTAAGATTTCTGGCCGAATCGTGGTATACTCTTAAGGTCTCATCTTTAGTTGTATGACCAGATTGGTTAGTTTGTTGCGGGGTGGGTTGGGTGTAAAAGCAGATATCGTGGTGATGGTGTTTACGAAATGGACTGGTCCTAGGGGGTTGACAGGTTCTTTTCCTTTAGGGGATAGATGTTTGAATAACTTGCTAGGACTTTTTATTTTCACAGGGGAGGTTGGTGGACTCATGATGGTAGCAGATTTAACCTCATCAACGTGAATGGGCTTACTAACAACATGCTCTTTGATAGCAGTTAACAGATTACAAATCTTGTTGTTCACATCAGCCTACTGTTGTCTAAATTTAGCCTCGAGCGTAGAGAGCTGTAATTCTTGAGATAGAATGAATTTTTTTAAGGTATCTTCACAGCTTTGCCTGGGAATGCCTTGTGACGGAAAATGCTCAGACCAAGTGAGTGGTGAGGAGTCATTGAAAGATACGCTCCGCGTTTGGTACCCTTTGAAATTAGGTTTATCCTTCCATGCCTCATAGGCCTCGCCAGAAGTTCGAGGACCTTGACCTACGTGTGATGATGTGAATTCGTTATAAGCACGTTTTGGAAGCTCCATGCAGTTATGAGTTTCGTGAGGGCCACTACATAATTTACATGTAGAAGCGATTCTGCTAACTTGGCTTAAGGATTTTGGAGCTTCGTAAGATTTCATGAGAGACTTGACTCAACCTTCAAGTTCCATGATCCTACAGTCGGGAGTGCTAGAGTTGTTCGAAGGCAAAGATATTGCCTTGACCATTTTGTTCAAATCACGGGGATCATTCCAACTTTCGTTGTCATAGAGAGCAAGATCTTCTATGATTTCCCAAGATTGTTCCGCACTAAGATCACGTAGCTTACCACCCGGCCGATTGGTCAATGGCTCGCCTCGTGGAGATATCGATATGGTCATAAAAAATTTGGACTTGGAGCCAAAGATCTATACCATGATGAGGGACTTTTTGGAGTAAGTCCTTGAAACGAGTCCATGCTTCATAAAGAGATTCATTTTGACATTGTTGGAACATCAAGATGTCATTTCTAAGCTTAGTAGTTCTCCCCGGTGGGAAGAATTGAGCAAGGAAACGAGTGGTGAGATCATCCAATGTGGTGATGGATCCTGCGGGTAAATGCTCAAGCCATTGACTAGCTTGATCCCATAGAGAGAATTGGAATAGGCGTAATCGGGTTGTCTCTCTAGTTGCAACATCTAGGTCTATGGAATCTACAATTTTGAGAAAGTCCTTAAGATGTTGGTTTGGATCTTCGGAACGAAGTCTGTGGAATGCACATCCGCTTTGCACCAACCGGATGGTGTCGGATCACAAGGGGGTCACATTGGCTCCGGTGAGCTCAATGGTGTTTCGGTAGCCTTGGTGGCTAGGTCGGGAATACTCTCCTAAGGTTCGGTGCCTAAGGGGTTCTAATGGTGGGTTTTGTTGTGGTGGGATGACGGGTTCAAAGATGTTACCACCTTCCATGATGTTGGGTGGTGAAGAGTTACGAACAAAGACACAAAGAAATGAGATGGACTAAAGAAAAACTAAAAATAAAAATAAAATCTTACTAGAAAGGAATATAGCAAGTAGACCTAATAAAAAGAAATTCTAACCTAGACAATAACTATTCCCCGGGCTGCGGCGCCAAAAACTTGATGCGTGGGAATTGCACCAGGCTTTACCTCTCAAGGGATCTTGAGAAGCTTACAACCCCCACCAGGCAGTGTACCTGATAGTTGTAGTATAGTATAGTGACAAGTACCGGGGGATTGATCGTTCAGCTTAGGAATAGTGTCGCTAGGATTAGAAAGCCTAAATACTAGTTCTAAAGGTGAGGGAAGATTCTTTTTGTATTTTTATATTTTTTAGAAAGCAAGTAAAAATCTCGGGTTTGAAGGATTTGGGCGGAATTAGTTGCTATTCAACTAACCCAATACTAAGATGCAATCAAAATAAAATACTAGAAATGAAATTAAACTAAATTATACTAAAGTTGTGAGCAATAAGTGGAGAAAATGTGTTTACTTAGATTTCACTACTCCCTAGACATCTTTTACACGTTAATTACTTGTTATAGTTGCATGGATGACGGATTGTATTCCTTAATACCATTCATGGGGTATCGCACATAACTCCCCAATTCTATGAGCTCTTATCTCCTCCTACACCATGTCCAGCACAACTATAGGGATTGTAAACAGTGGCTCATGCATTCAATACAACCAATAAAGACCTTAGTGCAATAGGTTCATGTTTCCTAAGACGTTCAAGCATGTTACCATTTGGAGATCTGCCAGTTTTCTTATGCCTAACATATAAAATTCACTCATCCACAACAAACTATAAACAAATAATCAACATATAATTAACATCTAGGTTTCATTAGATCCAAGCAAACACAAGATAGATCTAGCCTAGCATGATGGAATTAAGACAAGAACAAGATATAGACAACCAACACATAGACATATTGATTGAATTAAAAGAACACTTATCTTAATTACACATGAAAGGTATCAAGGGGTTGGAACCCTTGAAAAACCTGTAAAATTCACACCAAAATCGTACTTAGGGTTTCTCCAAAACTTCTCTCCTTTTAATGTGAAAATTAGAAAACTATATATATGAAAAGGGGTCTGACGGCGTCAAGACAAACGTTGTGACGCCGTCACCTCACCGCCAAAACTATTCTCGGACTGCCTTGATCTACATTTGACGCCGTCAAGTGATAATCATTTCCAGGCCGTCATGACTTTTACTCTTGACGCCCTATTTCGTGACACCTTCAAATCTGTACTGGATCGTCATGGAATTTTGCTATTGACGCCGTCAGGGAGTTACTCTTGACGCCGTCACCTACTGTTCCCAGCATGGAAAATTAAGACTTTGGCGTTTTCTTCACTTTTATGCTCCAAAAATGTCCGAATTGCTTCCTTTTCCAGATTTCTCTCCCAAAGTACCTAAAATCACAAAAGGAACGATTTAGGGCAATATTTGATCAAATAAATTCGAATCCCGGCTTAAATGACCCCCTAAAAGTGGTTCATTTTTCGCCTCATCAATGGATTTTGTTATTAAGTAAATCATGAGAAGTTATCCTCAGATTTGAGATGCAAGATAAGTATCATGAATGTAGTACATTTTTGTGGAACAACTTAACGCTATACGTAACTGGTAGTCATAGGGGTTGTTTTCGAAAGTGTTACAAAGTTTGTGGGTTTTGCTTGTAGTCAAGATAGAATTTGTTCCTTCAAATTTATTTTTGGAGTTTAATACTGCTGGGCCCCTTGTAGGGTTGGTAAGATGCATGTGCGGCCGCACCCAAGACCTCCCCTGAATATGTTCAGAAGATTTTGTAATCTTGATCAATCACAAACAACGAGAAACAGAAGGTTAATTAAGGAATGACTTTAATACATATCCTTATTAACGTGGTATTAGAAACAAAAGGATAATAATAATAAGAAACCATTAAAAGGTTTTTCCAGGAGCCTTACTCGAGATCGTACTAGAGGCATCGAAGTGTTGCTAGACGCTAACCGATGTGATTACACTATTAAAATATGTCCAAGTGGGAGCTGTTAGATTATGGACATTATTTTAGTAGTTGTATGTTAGGATCGAACTCGAGATCACGGGATCGCACACTTTACGTATGAGAATCGATGTTTATTAATTAATATATAAATAGTTATATTTAATTAATATTTCACAATAAAGACCAAGAAAGAAAACATGGAAATTATGTTTTGGTTTAATCCTTTGTACATGCATACGATAGTATATATTCTGATTGGTTTGCATGGTTTTGGGATTGCATGTGCACATATTCTAATCCTAGTCAGTTGTGGTTTTGTTTGATTGGAGGACAAGTAAGCTTGACTATATAAAGAGATCCTAGCTCTTTAGTCATGCATGTATTATATTCCATTCAAACTCTAAACCGATTATAGTTTTAGTGTTTTCTTTATTCGACTGACTTTACACCAATACAAAAGGTTTCGGTTGGTGTTCTTGCTAAGTCGTTTGTGTATCAAACCTTTAAGGGTTTCTCGTTTCTATTTTTTTTATCTAACTAAAGTGTTTAGGTTGGTTATTGTAATCAAGAACTAGCATTCACATCGAATCGCTAATAGTACGTGTGTACAAGAACGTGATATAACCACACTATTGGTTATATCTTGGATTGAATAACAAAAAGATAAGGGGTTATTCTTACAATCCACAAAAACCGTAATTAGGGTTCTTGATTTGAAGATTTGCTTTAATTGATTCTTGTTCGGGCTAGAATCATAAAGGTATGTTTACTTTTATATTTGATTAATTAATTACATGTTATATGATCTTTTTTATAACGCTTCCGCATATGCTCTCTTGATGTGTTTGGTTTATTTTATATTATTGTCATGATATTATAATTCCAACAAAACGTTCAGTTACATGTAACATATGACGCATGTAGCCCTCCGTACCAAGCAACCTATAATATATATATATATATATATATATATATATATATATATATATATATATATATATATATATATATATATATATATATATATATATATATATATATATATATATAAGGTGGGTTAATAATGAAAAGTGTGTTATAATAAAAAGGGGAGGAAGCTCTCCCAACAATTGAATCATATTTGACCAGATCAAAAAGTATGGTGGCATGATGGTAAATAATGCAAACTTCTGGGGCAATTGTATTATAGTGTAATTTACACAACTTGTTTTTCATTCTTCAATATTTGATCATTCGTTTCATCTCAAAAAAGAAAAACCTCTCTTTAAAAAAACACACACTAGACCACACACAAACCCAGATTCTTTCATTCTAAAATCTTAATTCATCAACGATTATTCATTATCAATGATTATTCATCATCAACGACTCAACCTACTGAATCAATGATTGTTACTGCATTGGTTTGTTAGAGTTTCAATCCACCATTCAAAACCTTACAGAATCAACGATGGTGAGGATGAACCTACGAGATCTAAGTAGATTTTTAATAATAACTTTATTACTGCATCAATTAGTTAGATTTGATTTACTAAAATCATTATTTATTTATTTTGCCAATTTAAGTTCATTGTTTTGAATATAATGAAGTAGGCTATCAAATCTGGTCACGAGTGTGTGTATGTGTATGTGTATGTTTATGGTTGCTGCATGCTAGGTGTTTTATAAAATGTCTCAATAAGACTTTATAACTGTGGTGCACTAACTTTACCTTTGGATGCACTTGTAATGAAATTGTGATGCACTAATGTCAACTGAGACGTAGTAGTGTTCAGTTGTTGTGTGTAAGGATGAACTAGGCTAAGCGTACGTTGTTTTATGTGTGTAAATTTGTTTGTATGCTTGGTTGTATGTCTAATTGATGAGGCGAAAAATGATCCGTTTTTAGGGGGTCATTTAAGCCCGAATCCGACTTTATTTGATCAAATATTGCCCTAAATCGTTCCTTTTGTGATTTTAGGTGTTTGGAGAGTGAATTCTGGAAAAGAGGCTATTTTGGACGTTTTTGGAGCATAAAGTGAAGAAAACAACAAAGTACCGAAAATCCAAGCTGGAAATACAAGGTGACGGCGTCAAGGGTTTACTCTTGACGGCGTCAGACAAGATGAATATTTTACCGTAGGTGGTGACGGCGTCAGATGAAGATATGACGGCGTCAAAGTGACCAAGAATATTTTACCGTAGGTGGTGACGGCGTCACCAAGGCTGTCTCAATTGGATCTAGGGCGTCCGAGGAAGTTATTGGCGGCTGGCTGACGGCGTCAGAATTAACTCTTGACGCCGTCAGGACGATTTTCCTATATATAGTTTTCTAGTTTTTTCATTTAAAGAAAAAGAGAAGTTTTGGTGAAACCCTAAAGACGATTTTGGTGCCTCTTTTACAGGTTTTTCAAGGGTTCCAAACCCTTGATACCTTGCATTGTAATTGAGATAAGTATACTCTTAATTCAATCAATATGTCTATGTGTTGGTTGTTTATCTTTTGTTCTTATCTTAATTCTACTATGCTAGGCTAGATTTACTTTGTGTTTGCTTAGATCTAATGAAACCTAGATGTTGATTATGTGTTAATTACTTGTCTATTCTTGTTCTTGGATGAATGATATTATATGTTAGGCTTAAGAAAACTGGCAGATCTCCAAAGGGTAACATGCTTGAACGTCTTAAGAAACATGAACCGAGGCGTACTAGGTCTTTATTGGTTGTATTTAATGCATGAGCCACTGTTTACAATCCCTATAGTTGTGCTGGGTCATGGTGTAGGAGGAGATAAGAGCTCATAGAGTTGGGGAGTTATGTATGCCACCCCACGAATGGTATTAAGGAATACAATCCGTCATCCATACAAGTGTAACAAGTAATTGACATGTAAAAGATATCTAGGGAGTAATGAAGTCTAAGTAAACACAATTTCTCCAAATAATGCTCACAACCTTAGTTTAATATTAGCTTAATTTCATTTTCATTAGTTTAATTAGTTATAAAGTAGTTTTTGGGTTAGTTGAATAACAACTAATTCCGCCCACTCTTCCAAAACCCGAGATTTTACTTGCTTTCATAAAATATAAAAACACAAAAATAATCATCTTTCATCTTTAGAACTATTAATTAGGCTTTCTAATCCTAGCGACACTATTCCTAAGCTGAACGATCAATCCCCCGGTACTTGTCACTATACTATACTACAACGATCAGGTACACTGCCTGGTGGGGGTTGTAAGCCTCGCGAGATCCCTCGAGAGGTAAAGCAAGGTGCGATTCCCACGCATCAAGTTTTTGGCGCCGCTGCCGGGGAATAGTTATTGTCTAGGTTAGGATTTCTTTTTATTAGGTCTACTTGCTAGATTCCTTTCTAGTAAGATTTTTATTTTTATTTTTAGGTCTTCTTTAGTCTATCTTATTTCTTCGTGCCTTTGTTCGTAAATCTTTACCATCCGACATCATGGAAGGTGGTGACATCTTTGAACCCGTCATCCCACCACAACAAAACCCACCATTAGAACCCCTGAGGCCCCGAACCTTAGGAGAGTATTCCCGACCTAGCCACCAAGGCTACCGAAACACCATTGAGCTCACCGGAGCCAATGTGACCCCCTTGCGATCCGACACCATCCGGTTGGTGCAAAGCGGATGTGCATTCCATGGACTTCGTTCCGAAGATCCAAACCAACACCTTAAGGACTTCCTCAAAATTGTAGATTCCATAGACCTAGGTGTTGAAACTAGAGAGACTACCCGTTTACGCCTATTCCAATTCTCTCTACGGGATCAAGCTAGTCAATGGCTTGAGCGTTTACCCACGGGATCCATCACCACATGGGATGATCTCACCACTCGTTTCCTTGCTCAATTTTTCCCACCGGGGAGAACTACTAAGCTTAGGAATGACATCTTGATGTTCCAACAACGTCAAAATGAATCTCTTTACGAAGCATGGACTCGTTTCAAGGACTTACTCCAAAAGTCCCTCATCATGGCATAGATCTTTGGCTCCAAGTCCAAATTTTCTATGACCATATCGATATCCCCACGAGGCGAACCATAGACCAATCGGCCGGTGGTAAGCTACGTGATCTTAGTGCGGAACAATCATGGGAACTCATAGAAGATCTTGCTCTCTATGACAACGAAAGTTGGAATGATCCCCTTGATTTGAACAAAACGGTCAAGGCAATATCTTTGCCTTCGAACAATTCAAGCACTCCCGACCGTAGGATCATGGAACTTGAGGACCAAGTCAAGTTTCTCATGAAATCTTACGAAGCTCCGAAGCATTCAAGCCAAGTGAACAAAATCACTTCTTCATGCGAATTATGTAGTGGTCCCCATGACACTCGTGATTGTATGGAACTCCCCGGAACAGCTTTTGCGGACTACGCATCCACGCGTACCGACGAAGCGGGAGATAAGTGGTACACTTTCAAACCCGAGCCGAACACATACGGTGATTCATACAACCCCTCATGGAAAAATCACCCAAACCTTAGGTGGAAACAAAATCAACCCAATTCTTCTAACCCGCCTAATCGTTACCAATCAAATGGTCCACCATCCAACCGTACCTTCAACAACAATCCTTCTAACAACTATGGTAGTACCAACAATCTTGAAGGATTGATGTCAAAGTTCATGGCATCTCAAGAAGCTCGCATATCCAAGTTTGAAGCCGATTTCAAACAAAAGCAAAGCGAGATGACCACTAGAATTGACACATTGTTGAAAGTTCTCAATGACCGAGAAATGGGAGCACTCCCAAGTGACACAATCAAGAATCCGAAACTAACCGTTAATTCCATATCATCCGTTTCGTCACCCACTTCGTGTCCACAATATTATTCGGTCAAATCAACGAGCACGTGTTTCAAGCAAAACCAAGTTCCCCAAAAGGACCAATCAACTAAAACTCCCACTATAGAGTCGGTCAAAAGCATTGTTGAAACACCTCTTACGCAAGACCTTGACGATGAATTCAAGGAACTTCACCTTGAACGCCCCGTCATTGATGTCTTAGCGCGTGCTCCATACTATAGCGCCCTCCTAGAAAAGTATGAGAAGTGTAAGCTAGGCAAAAATGGGACCGCTTTCGTTCAAAACAAGTTACCTAAAAAGCTTGATGACCCGGGTATATTTGTTTTGCCTTGTAAGATAGGAAGATCCGAAGCTTTTGACACATTAGCCGATTTAGGGTCAAGCCTTAACTTGATTCCCTTGTCCTTATTCACCACTCTTAAGCTAGGAAAGTTAGAGGAAACGGAGGTATTGATAGGTCTAGCGGATGGGAGTATCGCACACCCGGTTGGAATGATTAAGGATGTAGTTGTTCACGTAGGAAAGTTAACTATATTAGCGGATTTTCACGTCCTAGACATGGTTAGTGACACTACATGCCCATTATTGGTAGGAAGAAGATTCTTAGCAACCGCTAGTGCCATGATAGATTGTAAGGAATCAAAGATAACGGTAGGAGAAGGCGATACTTGGTCGGTATATGATGTTAAGAAGCATAGTTATGATTGTAATGATGAACCGACACCATATTGGGTAGAGATGAATAGGAGACCGTCTAGATATGGGCCTTGGATAGAAAGGAATTTCATAGGACCTCAATGCCCATTCTATCTAGAGAAGGACTTTGTTGAGAAGACACACTCGGTAGAACAACTCATTGCTAGAGATGAGGAGCTAGACCCCTTTGAGGATCCCTTAGTCTTTAGGAAGATGATTGAGTTATTAAGCGTAATGCCCGTCAACATAGAAAGGAATAAATGGAAAAGAGAGGGGGATAAGTGTGAGTGGAGGTGGGACAAGCCACCCAAAGAAGGCGACGGGTCATGGCATATTAGAATGACCGTGTATGATCCGGATGGAGAAATGTTTGAAAGGTCATATCACACTAAGGAGACCGATAGAAAGTTGAAACCCAAGTTTGATCCCAAAGATTTCCTCAACGAGGAACTCACCCGAATCACGTAGTAACCCACGACTTTGAGTCTAGCTACAAGACTCGTAAATAAAGAAAAGCGCTTCTTGGGAGGCAACCCATGTTTTGTGTGATTTTAATTGTTTGATTGTTATTTGCTTCCGTATGCATGTTTTATTTTTATTGTTGGTTGATCATGTTTCTCAATTAAAATGTGAAATACTTTATTATGTTGTTTGGCCTAGTCTTAACTTCAACCTAAAGGTATTTTTGCAAAAGATAAGTGTAAGGGGAAACCCCAAATATGTTTTTAAGAAACAAACCGATCATGATTCTCCACAATATTTAATGAACATGTATATTCGTATTTGTTAGAGTCAAATGCTTGTATCGAGTCATAATGAAGTTTTGCAGGATTTTCCAGGAAGTAGGACAAGGTTTTTCCAGAAATTTTCCGGAAACTTAACATAAAGATTTCTGCAGGTCCATTCTGACGGTGTCAGGCAATTGCTCTTGACGGCGTCAGGAGTTAAAAATCTGGAAATTTTACCGGTTTTGTTTTTCTAACGGAGTCTTATGGTTTTTGTGAATTATTAAGTTTTATAATCTCCAGGAAATCTGCAAACTTCATTCCACAAGCATTATATCTTACTTTGTTTTCTAGGATTTAATAACTTATATAGGATGCCGCCGATTTTACGCGAGGTTGCCTTGTCTATTGTTACAGGTTATTTAAGACAAGAAGATGATTTATATTCTGGAAGGGAAGCTTTGATTGCTCATTTTCTTGGAGGAAGATTTAACCTGGCCAACCTAAAATCCATACCGAGCGAATTAGGGGAGTATTTGATTTCATTCTCTTTACTTTTTACTTTTACATTCTTTACTTGAACATTGGGGACAATGTTCATCCTAAGTGTAAGGGGAGGGTAAAAAGAGGATACCTTACATATGCACTTTCGCTTGAGTTTGTTTTGTTTGATAGTAGATGAGTAATAAAACTATGAGAAATACTTGTTAGTGTAATTTTAGCGCCAAATTTAAAATTTTTTTACAACATTTAGGAGTGAAACTTTAGCCATAGCAAGCGTCTCATGGATAGGAGGTTGTATGACTAGCACATAACCGTATATTCAGAAAAATTTTCCACCCAAAAATGTGAGGTTCGCCTTTAGATTTGATAGGAAAAGCATTCATTATTGGTGCTTATGAGTGTACCGGTAGCATTTAGATTCTAGAACTTGCGTTAGTGATGCATCCCGAGACCGCTAGTGAGACTACATTCGTGTGGTAGGATTTACTACATGATAAGAGGCATTAGGATTACCCTTGTGTTAAACCCGTATTATAATTACTTGACCATTTAAGTCATATTACTTGGCTAGTTAAGTCAACTAATTTTTCCCACACCCTTTGCGTTGTACTCATTTTTAGTACACGATACCCCTAGTACACCCCTCCGAGCCTATCTTTTCGTTTCTAACTTTAAGCATTTTACTTAAAGGAAGAATTTGTTACACCCCACTTAAATGTACAACCAAATCGCCTTAGCCTTCCGTGTATGCGCTCATTTTTAGTGCATTATTGTTATTTGTTAAACCCTAAGTTAACTTTCTAATTGATTACATGGTTGCTAAGTCGAGTCATATCCTTGTACATATTGTTTTGGGACGATTGGGACTCATGGGTAAGTACTTATTTTATGGAGTAATGGGGAAGAACATCATATTATTACCCCCATATGTGCGTTAATTTAAAAGTGCTCCAAGTGTTTTGATTTTTTTTAATTCGAGTCATTAGATTAGTTAAATGTAAAGTATGTAAAGATTCAAGTGTAAGGGGATTGCTCATACCCCTATGATGTATTATTTTGGATGGTAGGGTAAGAGTGTATGAAAAAAAAATAATAATAAAAAATAAAAAATCAAAAAAATTAAGAAAAAAAAAAGAAAAAAAAAATAGAAAAGAAAAAAAAATAGAAAAAGAAAAAGAAAGAAAAAACATACGGACTACCATCCCGTTTTTATTCTATGTTCGTTTTACATTTTTGTTATTTTTCATTTATTAGCATAAGTCGAGTCTAGTCTTGGCTTAGCAACGCCATCTTGTACATGTAATTTACTAAGATTGTTAACTCGCCACCAGTAAAATTCCCTTTATCCAACAAAACCGTGTAATTCATATCCCTACACCTAACGTTATAACCCTTTTAAAAGACCTCTTTGATAGTTTATCCTAGGTGCTTACGCCATGTGGTGGAGGTTTGATCCTTTCCCAAGCCTATGGTAATCTATTTTGCTATGACAGGTAGTGAGAGATATCTTCCATTTCCATAATGTTATATTACTTTATTACACCCGAGAGATGTGAGTATCTAAACACTATTTGTGAGGTGCTTGTGTATGACCTCCGTGCTTGTCTATTGGTCTTTAGTGGAACGATTATTTGTTGTAATTACTTTTATATTAGTGTTAAATGACCCCTAACTTGTCTTTTGAGTAGAATAAAAGCTCATTTGCTTGAGGACAAGCAAATCTCAAGTGTAAGGATATATGATGAGGCGAAAAATGATCCGATTTTAGGGGGTCATTTAAGCCCGAATCCGACTTTATTTGATCAAATATTGCCCTAAATCGTTCCTTTTGTGATTTTAGGTGTTTGGAGAGTGAATTCTGGAAAAGAGGCTATTTTGGACGTTTTTGGAGCATAAAGTGAAGAAAACAACAAAGTACCGAAAATCCAAGCTGGAAATACAAGGTGACGGCGTCAAGGGTTTACTCTTGACGGCGTCAGACAAGATGAATATTTTACCGTAGGTGGTGACGGCGTCAGATGAAGATATGACGGCGTCAAAGTGACCAAGAATATTTTACCGTAGGTGGTGACGGCGTCACCAAGGCCGTCACAATTGGATCTAGGGCGTCCGAGGAAGTTATTGGCGGCTGGCTGACGGCGTCAGAATTAACTCTTGACGCCGTCAGGACGATTTTCCTATATATAGTTTTCTAGTTTTTTCATTTAAAGAAAAAGAGAAGTTTTGGTGAAACCCTAAAGACGATTTTGGTGCCTCTTTTACAGGTTTTTCAAGGGTTCCAAACCCTTGATACCTTGCATTGTAATTGAGATAAGTATACTCTTAATTCAATCAATATGTCTATGTGTTGGTTGTTTATCTTTTGTTCTTATCTTAATTCTACTATGCTAGGCTAGATTTACTTTGTGTTTGCTTAGATCTAATGAAACCTAGATGTTGATTATGTGTTAATTACTTGTCTATTCTTGTTCTTGGATGAATGATATTATATGTTAGGCTTAAGAAAACTGGCAGATCTCCAAAGGGTAACATGCTTGAACGTCTTAAGAAACATGAACCGAGGCGTACTAGGTCTTTATTGGTTGTATTTAATGCATGAGCCACTGTTTACAATCCCTATAGTTGTGTTGGGTCATGGTGTAGGAGGAGATAAGAGCTCATAGAGTTGGGGAGTTATGTATGCCACCCCACGAATGGTATTAAGGAATACAATCCGTCATCCATACAAGTGTAACAAGTAATTGACATGTAAAAGATATCTAGGGAGTAATGAAGTCTAAGTAAACACAATTTCTCCAAATACTGCTCACAACCTTAGTTTAATATTAGCTTAATTTCATTTTCATTAGTTTAATTAGTTATAAAGTAGTTTTTGGGTTAGTTGAATAACAACTAATTCCGCCCACTCTTCCAAAACCCGAGATTTTACTTGCTTTCATAAAATATAAAAACACAAAAATAATCATCTTTCATCTTTAGAACTATTAATTAGGCTTTCTAATCCTAGCGACACTATTCCTAAGCCGAACGATCAATCCCCCGGTACTTGTCACTATACTATACTACAACGATCAGGTACACTGCCTGGTGGGGGTTGTAAGCCTCGCGAGATCCCTCGAGAGGTAAAGCAAGGTGCGATTCCCACGCATCACTGATGCAATAGAATTTGAATTGAGATGCAATAGGTGTTCAGTTGTCATGTGTAAGGATGAAGTAGGCTAACTGTAAATTGTTTTATATGTGTAAATATGTTTGTATGCTTAGTTGTATGTGCGATGCACTAGAAAATGAACCGATATGCAATAGGCTTTTAGTTGTCGCGTGTAAGGATTAGATAGGCTAAGTGTAGGTTGTTTTATGTGTGTAAATTTATTTTTATTCTTGGTTGTATGTGTGATGCACCTGAATTTAAACTGAGATGCAGTAGGTATTCAATAGTCGCGTATAAGGATGTATTAGGTTAAAGATAAGTTGTGTTATGTGCCTAAATGTGTTTGTTTGTTTGGTTTTTTTGTGTGACGCACTTGAATATGCACTGTGATGCAGTAGGTGTTGAGTTGCCACATATAAGAATGAATTAGTTTAAAAGTAGATTGCGTTATGTGCGAAAATGTGTTTGTATGCTTGGTTGTATGTCTGATGCACTTGTAACTGATCTGTGATGCAGTAGGTGGTCAATTGATGTGTATATGAATAAATTGAGTTAAACGCAGGTTGTGTTATGTACGTAAATTTGTTTGTATGTTTGGTTGTTTGACTGATGCACTTAATTTTGAATTGTGATGCAGTAAATGTTCAGTGTCGCATATAAGGTTGAATTAGGTTAAGCATATGTTGCATTATGTTTAGAAATGTGTTTGTATGATGTACTTATAATTGATATGAGATGCCATAGATGTTCATTTGTCACGTATTATCATGAGTTAGATTAAGAGTATGTTTCATTTTGTGTGGAAATGTGTTTATACGCTTGCTTGTTTGTATGATGCACTTGAATTTGAACTGTGATGCAGTAGATGTTCTATTGTCGTGTATAAGGTTGAATTATGTTAAGCATAAGTTGCGTTAAGTGCGATAATGTGTTTGTATGCTTGGTTGTTTTTTTATGCACTACTTTCTGTTTTGTGGCAAACAAGGTTAGATTAGGTTACGCTTGTGGTGTTTTACGTGTTGAAAAGTGTCTTGTGTGTCATTGTATGCATGATATAGTTGGTGTAATATAGTGATGCAGTAGGTTCTTATTTGTGTCACATAAGGTTAGGTTAGCTTACACGTAGGATGTTTTACATGTTGAAAAGTGTATGTGTGTGTCTTTGTATGCATGATGCAACTGGTGCAATGCAATGATGCAGTAGGTTTATGTACGTGGCACATAAGGTTAGGTTAGCTCACGCGTTGGTGTTTTACATGTAGACAAAGTATTTGTGTGTGTATTTGTATACATGATACAGTTGGTGTAATGCAATGATGCGGTGGGTTCTTGTCTGTGGCACATGAAGTTATGTTAGCTCACACATAGGGTGTTTTACATGTCGAAAAGTGTCTGTGTATGTACTTGTATACATGATGCAACTAACGTATTGCAGTGATGCAGTAGGTTCTTGTATGAGGCATATAATTATGTTAGCTTACGCGTAGGATGTTTTACATGTCGAAAAGTGTATGTGTGTGTCTTTGTATGCATAATGCAACTCGTGTAATGCTATGATGCACTAGTTTCTTGTACGTGTCATATAAGGTTAGATCAGTTTATGTACAAGGTGTTTTACATGTAGGAAACTGTCTCTGAGTGTCTTTGTGTACAAAATGCATCTGGTTTAAAGTAGTGGTACAGTAGATGCACATTTGAAAAGTGTTTATCAGTGTCTATCTGTATGCATAATACAGTTGGTATAGTATAGTAATGCAGTAGGTTCTTATCTGTGGCATATAAGGTTAGGTTAGATCACACATATGGTATTTTACATGTCAAAAAGTGTTTGTGTATGTATTTGTATTCATGATGCATTTGGTGTAATGCAATGATGCTGTAGGTTCTTATATATGGTATATAAGGTTCGATAAGGTCACATGTAGGGTGTATTACTTGTCGAAAATTTTCTTGCGTGTATTTATATGCATAATGGTAGTGATGTAGTAGATGCTTTATAATAGATTTGTTTGATCATGTTACAGGTATGAATGATGAATAACAAGAGGTAGTCAGTAGACATGCTATAAACAGAAAAAAAATATATATATATAGGATCAAAAAAGAAAAGAAATTAAAATGAAGAGTCTGCTACAACGAAAAAGAAGAATACGGGTAAAAGAGTTACTGATGAGGAGTATACTGAAATATGGATTGCATCGAAGGATTACTGAATGCGTAACAAGGATTCTCAGATGATACATGTGGATTGTTAGAAACAATGTTTTATTACTATTGCATTACTTTGAATTTCGGATGTACTTAAATATTTATTTCTAATGAAATTATTGCTAATACATGAATATTCCTTTTAAATATTTGTAAAATTTGATGTTATAAATCTACTACATCACAATGTATAAACCCACTGCATTACAATGTTATCTAGCATCAAAATGAATAATCTATTGCATCACAATGTTATTTTACTGCATCATGATGCACTAAACAATAACACCATGATGCAGTAACTGTTATGCATTAAATATGAACAAAAAGATAATGAGGATATCTCATGAACACTGAGATATTATTGGATTGATGTTTAGTAATTAACATTATACGTTTTACAACCATAAATATTTGTTGTAAATAATGAATCAATATCTACGCAGTACTTATTGCAATATATTTAAAAAAAAAAAAACAATACTGAAATCGTGTTGCTTTACGAGTAGATCCTTTCAGCCTAGCTCTTTTTGGTTCTAATGGTTTCTTGCTTTTCTTCGATAAGCATAAGATGAGGATTCGTCCATTTACCAAAAATATATCATTTAACCACTTGTTATCATCACGTTCAAATTCACTAGTCATAGATTTCCACTCTCTTCAAATTCTTCAGGCGAAATATGATCTGTCCACACTATATCACATATACGTCTTTGAAATCTGTCGTATTACATATTGTAGACCCAACATGCAAAATAGAGAATTGTGGGTACTAGTGCAATAAAGGTATGAATCAACTGCATCAGCTTGTAACAAATAGTGCATTAAAGATATAAACTATTTGCATCAACTTTTATAATCAACTCCATCATAGTCCATTAAGTAATTTACAAACAACTTATATAAAATAAAAATACCTTTGTAGTCAAGTATTGCACGATAACAAGCTTCGCATCCTGAAAACCCAATATGACAATCTCTTGGCTCTTTTAACTATTATTTGATACTGTTCTTAAAGTCGCGCAGACGATATTTAACAAATATGCAAAAATGGTATAAATTTTCTCTATAAAAGAATCTCTTATTGTAAGTTAAAATAAGAAAACATACAATCATTCAAAAAATGGTCAATTCGTACACTATATTTTCAAAAAGAGAAATTTCATGAACCTTACAAAACCTCCAATCAATTCCCGTTCTTCTTAAACCATCTATCAAACGACAAAATGCAAACCACTGGCACAAGAAAGATGGTGAAACATTATTGCAAACGCACATCCGGTACTCAAAAGCGTATATAATTCCTCGAAATTCAGTAAAGAAAAAACTTTATTGTAAAAAAACTTGTGTATAAATTATCTATGGTGAAGTAAGTATTTGAACATTATCTAAAATTCTGGTAACTTTACTAAGCATTCCAAAGCAAATACTATTTACATTGTGTTGACTTACGATATTAAATCACAGTGTTATATCCAAGTGCATCACAACAGTGTTGCACAAAACTGAAAATATAATAAATATGCAAAAAGCTTAAACATCTTGGTAGTTACAACATCAATGTTTTACATCAAGTGCATCACTATGTTATATCAAGTACATAATAATTAAAGTTAATAAAATACAATGGGATGTTTTCTCTCTCTCCAAAGGTATTCCAGCCGCCACTTATTCACTATTCCGGCCAAAAACAACCCCTAAATCCACCTCTCTATCATTATACGACTTCGTATCTTGGTATGCAATCATGTTTAGGATTGTTTATTCTATTTAGGTGGCGTGCTGTTGAAACCCTAACTATTCTAATTCATTTTTTCATCATATTCTGGTGAATCGTGTCTTTAGGGTTTTTGAAACGACTTTTGGGATTTAAATCGCTCCTTGTCTGCTGATTATTCATAAGTCAGTTTTGCTACTGATTTTAATTATATAAGGAGCGATTTACTGATTGGTTTTGTCATTTATACTTAACGCTTATAAAACCTAATTTGGTTTTTACATTAAATCATTTTTGGTGCTACATGGCTGAACGAACCCTATTTTTCTAGGGTTTTGTTTAATGTTTTTTGTTAGAAGTATACCCTTGATACGGTATTGATTAACTGCTGGTACAAACCTTCGGGTTGTGTTTTGAGTGTATTTGTAAGAGGGTTATGAGAGAGATGGATGCTGGTTTATGGTCGGATCATCAATGGATCTAACAACGATTTGATTTGGTTTGGTTTACTGCTGCTGCTATTGAGTTTATTACCTTTTCAGATCGTGTTGGGGTTATTCCTGGAAGTTAGGGTCTCGTTTAAACCCTATGTCTATGGCAACTTTGGTTCGTTTGTTGCTCGACTACTTTTTCTTGTGCAACTCGAGTTTTAGGTCGATGTAGAGAGGATCTAAGGTTTGTTATTCTGTTTTGAATCGATGCTGGTATGGTTCACTGGAAGTTAGGGTTTTGACCCTATTTTAAGATCGCATAACTCATTCTTTTTGTTATGATCAGTTATCAAGTTCCCTATATATTTAACGATTAGAGGGTTATCTAGTTAGTCGATTATGCCAATATAAGATTGTGCAATCTTCGGTTTTGTTTGGTTTAGGGCTTGCTGCTGATTGCATCTTCATTCTTATTTGAAATCCTAACTATAGGATTCAGCGCGTGCAAGTTCTTGTGTTTGGGTTCCAGCTTATGGGTACTCAAAATCTTGTTGATTGCATGTGTAGCTAAGGTTTTTGCTATTCGTTCATAGTGGGTAGATTTAATCAAGTTAAGATTGTTACATTTTATGTGATTCTATTGCTGTCTCGAATTGTGTTGGAATTTAAGTTTGAAGGGTCTTGTTCAAAACCCTTTGTATCATCAAGTTCATTCAAATTCTATTTGCTATGGATTGCACTCTTATTAGGTTATTAGATTATGCTTCATGCATAATACTAATAGAAGTCGCAAATGGATTTGCTTTGGAATGAGCACTTGGAAGGCGGGGAAACTTGGTTATGGGTTTCATCAAGTACAAGATCTGGAGCACTAAGATGACTAAGAAGAGTTAAGTTTTTATTTGAGTTGTGATGTATTGTATTTTTATTTTTAGTCATTGTTAGTTGTATTCGGATTTGTAAGTTATAAGAATGGTCTGTCATTCTTATATAATGGTTTGGTTAGTGTCCTGATGAGGCGAAAAATGATCCGTTTTTAGGGGGTCATTTAAGCCCGAATCCGAATTTATTTGATCAAATATTGCCCTAAATCGTTCCTTTTGTGATTTTAGGTACTTTGGGAGTGAAATCTGGAAAAGGAAGCAATTCGGACGTTTTTGGAGCATAAAAGTGAATAAAACGCCAAAGTCTTAATTTTCCATGCTGGGAACAGTGCATGACGGCGTCAAGAGGAGTTCCCTGACGGCGTCAAGAGTAAAATTCCATGACGACCCAGAAGAGTTTTGACGGCGTCATGATGGTAGGGCGTCAAGAGTAAAAGTCATGACGGCCTCGAAATGTTTTGTACTTGACGGCGTCAAATGTAGATCTAGGCAGTCCGAGGATTGTTTTGGCGGCGAGGTGACGGCGTCACCTAATTGGTCTTGACGCCGTCAGACCCCTTTTTCTATATATAGTTTTCTAATTTTTCACATTTAAAGAGAGAAGTTTTGGGAGAAACCCTAAGTACGATTTTGGTGTAACTTTACAGGTTTTTCAAAGGTTCCAACCCCTTGATACCTTGCATGATTAATCAAGATAAGTGTTCTTCTAATTCAATCAATATGTCTATGTGTTGGTTGTCTATATCTTGTTCTTGTCTTAATTCTATCATGCTAGGCTAGATCTATCTTGTGTTTGCTTAGATCTAATGAAACCTAGATATTGATTATGTGTTGATTACTTGTTTATTCTTGTCTTGGATGAATGATTTATATGTTAGGCTTAAGAAAACTGGCAGATCTCCAATTGGTAACATGCTTGAACGTCTTAAGAAACATGAACCAACGCGCACTAGGTCTTTATTGGTTGTATTTAATGCATGAGCCACTGTTTAAAATCCCTATAGTTGTGCTGGGCATGGTGTAGGAGGAGATTAGAGATCATAGAATTGGGGAGTTATGTGTGCCACCCCATGAATGGTATTAAGGAATACGATCCGTCATCCATGCAATTATAACAAGTAATTAACGTGTAAAAGATATCTAGGGAGTAGTGAAATCTAAGTAAACACATTTTCTCCAATTACTGCTCACAACCTTAGTATAAATTAGTTTATTTTCATTTCTAGTATTTTATTTTGATTGCATCTTAGTATTGGGTTAGTTGAATAGCAACTAATTCCGCCCAAATCCTTCAAACCCGAGATTTTAATTTGCTGTCCATAAAATATAAAAACACAAAAAAAATAATCATCCCTCACCTTTAGAACTAGTATTTAGGCTTTCTAATCCTAGCGACACTATTCCTAAGCTGAACGATCAATCCCCCGGTACATGTCACTATACTATACTACAACGATCAGGTACACTGCCTGGTGGGGGTTGTAAGCTTCTCGAGATCCCTCGAGAGGTAAAGCCTGTTGCGATTCCCACACATCAAGTTTTTGGCGCCGCAGCCCGGGGAATAGTTATTGTCTAGGTTAGAATTTCTTTTTATTAGGTCTACTTGCTAGATTCCTTTCTAGTAAGATTTTATTTTTATTTTTAGGTCTTCTTTAGTCTATCTCATTTCATTGTGCTTTTGTTTGTAACTCTTTTCCATCCAACATCATGGAAGGTGGTAACATCTTTGAACCCGTCATCCCACCACAACAAAACCCACCATTAGAACCCCTTAGGACCCAAACCTTAGGAGAGTATTCCCAACCTAGCCACCAAGGCTACCGAAACACCATTGAGCTCACCGGAGCCAATGTGACCCCCTTGCGATCCGACACCATTCGGTTGGTGCAAAGCGGATGTGCATTCCATGGAGTTCTGACGAGGCGAAAAATGATCCGTTTTTAAGGGGTCATTTAAGCCCGAATCCGACTTTATTTGATCAAATATTGCCCTAAATCGCTCCTTTTGTGATTTTAGGTGTTTGGAGAGTGAATACTGGAAAAGAAGCCATTTTGGACATTTTTGGAGCATAAAAGTGAAGAAAACGGCAAAGTACCAAATTTCCATGCAGAAGATACAAGGTGACGGCGTCAAGACCACCATCTTGACGGCGTCAGACATGAAGAATTAAATACCGTAGGTGGTGACGGCGTCAAAGTGGCAAGAATAAAATACCGTGGGTGGTGACGGCGTCACATAGGCCGTCATAAGTGGATCAAGGCCGTCCGAGGAAGTATATGGCGGCGAGGTGACGGCGTCACAAGTAACTCTTGACGCCGTCAGCCTGTTTTTCCTATATATAGTTTTCTAGTTTTTTCATTAAAAAGGAGAGAAGTTTTGGTGAAACCCTAAAGACGATTTTGGTGCATCTTTTACAGGTTTTTTAAGGGTTCCAAACCCTTGAGACCTTGCATTGTAATTGAGGTAAGTGTACTTTCAATTCAATCAATATGTCTATGTGTTGGTTGTTTATATCTTGTTCTTGTCTCAATTCTACTATGCTAGGCTAGATCTCTTTTGTGTTTGCTTAGATCTAATGAAACCTATATGTTGATTATGTGTTGATTACTTGTCTATTCTTGTTTTGGATGAATGATTTATATGTTAGGCTTAAGAAAACTGGCAGATCTCCAAATGGTAACATGCTTGAACGTCTTAAGAAACATGAACCGAGGCGTACTAGGTCTTTATTGGTTGTATTTAATGCATGAGCCACTGTTTACAATCCCTATAGTTGTGCTGGGTCATGGTGTAGGAGGAGATAAGAGCTCATAGAGTTGGGGAGTTATGTATGCCACCCCACGAATGGTATTAAGGAATACAATCTGTCATCCATACAAGTGTAACAAGTAATTAATGTGTAAAAGATATCTAGGGAGTAATGAAGTCTAAGTAAACTCAATTTCTCCAACCACTGCTCACAACCTTAGTTTAAATTAGTTTAATTTCATTTTTAGTATTTTATTTCAATTATATATTAGCTTTGGGTTAGTTGAATAGCAACTAATTCCGCCCACTCTTCCAAAACCCGAGATTTTACTTGCTTTCATAAAAATATAAAAATACAAAAATAATCATCTTTCACCTCTAGAACTATTAATTAGGTTTTCTAATCCTAGCGACACTATTCCTAAGCTGAACAATCAATCCCCCGGTACTTGTCACTATACTATACTACAACGATCAGGTACACTCCCTGGTGGGGGTTGTAAGCTTCTCGAGATCCCTCGAGAGGTAAAGCAAGGTGCGATTCCCACGCATCAAGTTTTTGGCGCCGCAGCCCAGGGAATAGTTATTGTCTAGGTTAGGATTTCTTTTTATTAGGTCTACTTGCTAGATTCCTTTCTAGTAAGATTTTTATTTTTATTTTTAGGTCTTCTTTAGTCTATCTTATCTCTTCTTGCCTTTGTTCGTAACTCTTTACCATCCGACATCATGGAAGGTGGTAACATCTTTGAACCCATCATCCCACCACAACAAAACCCACCATTAGAACCCCTTAGGCCCCGAACCTTAGGAGAGTATTCCCGACCTAGCCACCAAGGCTACCGAAACACCATTGAGCTCACCGGAGACAATGTGACCCCCTTGCGATCCGACACCATCCGGTTGGTGCAAAGCGGATGTGCATTCCATGGACTTCGTTCCGAAGATCCAAACCAACACCTTAAGGATTTCCTCAAAATCGTAGATTCCATATACCTAGGTGTTGAAACTAGAGAGACTACCCGTTTACGCCTATTCCAATTCTCTCTACGGGATCAAGCTAGTCAATGGCTTGAGCGTTTACCCGCGGGATCCATCACCACATGGGATGATCTCACCACTCGTTTCCTTGCTCAATTTTTCCCACCGGGGAGAACTACTAAGCTTAGGAATGACATCTTGATGTTCCAACAACGTCAAAATGAATCTCTTTATGAAGCATGGACTCGTTTCAAGGACTTACTCCAAAAAGTCCCTCATCATGGCATAGATCTTTGGCTCCAAGTCCAAATCTTCTATGACCATATCGACATCTCCACAAGGCGAACCATTGACCAATCGGCCGGTGGTAAGCTACGTGATCTTAGTGCGGAACAATCATGGGAACTCATAGAAGATCTTGCTCTCTATAACAATGAAAGTTGGAATGATCCCCGTGATTTGAACAAAACGGTCAAGGCAATATCTTTGCCTTCGAATAATTCAAGCACTCCCGACCGTAGGATCATGGAACTTGAGGACCAAGTCAAGTTTCTCATGAAATCTTACGAAGCTCCGAAGCATTCAAGCCAAGTGAACAAAATCACTTCTTCATGCGAATTATGTAGTGGTCCCTAGGACACTCGTGATTGTGTGGAACTCCCCGGAACAGCTTTTGCGGACTACGCATCCACGCGTACCGACGAAGCGGGAGATAAGTGGTACACTTTCAAGCCCGAGCCAAACACATATGGTGATTCATACAACCCCTCATGGAAAAATCACCCAAACCTTAGGTGGAAACAAAATCAACCCAATTCTTCCAATCCGCCTAATCGTTACCAATCAAACGGTCCACCATCCAACCGTACCTTCAACAATAATCCTTCTAACAACTATGGTAGTACCAACAATCTTGAAGGATTGATGTCGAAATTCATGGCATCTCAAGAAGCCCGCATAGCTAGGTTTGAAACCGAATTCAACCAACAACAAATGGAGATGACCAACAAGATCGACAACTTGTTGAAAGCCCTCAACAACCAAACATTAATCACACCTAGGAAGGACACTAGGGACACCAATAGTGGAAACCAAGTTAAGGACCCCTCATCATCCAAACATGTCCACTTTGTCAATGTTGTCACCATTAAGCCGATAGATAGGGAGATAGAGGAGAGTGACAAGGATGAAGTTAGAGTAGAAGCCAATAGTGAGGATGAGAGTAGGGAAGTTGAGGTTAAAAAGGATGAGGAATTGGAGGAGATAGAACCTATAGAGAAATACTTTGATAAGTTGCCAACCGAGGAGGAACGGGAATACCATAAGGATTTATTCGATAGTCCCGAAAAAACATATATCTTTGGCGACCCCCTGATCAAAATGGGAGATCCCTCCAACATTAACATCCAATGTAATATAGGGCACATGCATATATGGAAAGCTTACATCGACCTTAGATCCCCCGTGAACATCATGACTAGGACCTATTACAATTGGGTGATGAAGAAGCAACTCAATTTTAGGATGATGCCCGGTAAAAATTGGATAAGTAATTTTGCAGGAAGGGTTAAGGGAGTACATGTGATTATAGGGAATCTCACCTATGAGATTGATTTTATGATAGTGGAAGACACTCGTCCCGTGATAGATGCTTGCCTAAGCCAAATTATATTCGGGAAGCCTTTTGTTGAAGCCACTAGGATGAGTTATGACCCGACTTTAGGGATAGTTAGGTTCAAGAAAGATAATGATGAGGTCGCTTATCAAATGCCCTACAAGATCGAACAATACCGCCTTCTCTCTAATTTTGAAAAGGAACATAAGCAAGCGGCTTATTATAGGAATGAGGAGGATAGACGTAGAGGAGTAGAGTATGTTAGAAATAGGATGCTTGGTTTCTACAAAGAATGCTTGCAACTATGTCCGGAATACAAAACTGGTTTAGAAGACGACCTAGAGAGTGGAACCAATGATGAAATCACGTAGTAACCCACGACTTTGAGTCTAGCTACAAGACTCGTAAATAAAGAAAAGCGCTTCTTGGGAGGCAACCCATGATTTGTGTGATTTTAATTGTTTGATTGTTATTTGCTTCCGTATGCATGTTTTATTGTTATTGTTGGTTGATCATGTTTCTCTACTAAAATGTGGAAATACTTTATTATGTTGTTTGGCCTAGTCTTAACTTCAACCTAAAGGTATTTTTGCAAAAGATAAGTGTAAGGGGAAACCCCAAATATGTTTTTAAAGAAACAAACCGATCATGATTCTCCACAATATTTAATGAACATGTATATTTGTATTGTTAGAGTTAAATGCTTGTATCGAGTCATAATGAAGTTTTGCAGGATTTTCCAGGAAGTAGGACAAGGTTTTTCCAGAAATTTTCCGGAAACTTAACATAAGAATTTCTGCAGGTTCATTCTGACGGCGTCAGGGTATTGCTCTTGACGGCGTCAGGAGTTAAAAATTTGGAAATTTTACCGGTTTTATTTTTCTAACGGAGTCTTATGGTTTTTGTGAATTATTAAGTTTTATAATCTCCAGGAAATCTGCAAACTTCATTCCACAAGCATTATATCTTACTTTGTTTTCTAGGATTTAGTAACTTATATAGGATGCCGCCGATTTTACGCGAGGTTGCCTTGTCTATTGTTGTCAGGATTTACAGGATTATTTGTAACAAGAAGATGATTTATATTCTGGAAGGGAAGCTTTGATTGTTCATTTTCTTGGAGGAAGATTTAACCTGGCCAACCTATAATCCATACCGAGCGAATCAGGGGAGTATTTGATTTCATTCTCTTTACTTCTTAACTTTTACATTCTTTACTTGAACATTGGGAACAATGTTCATCCTAAGTGTAAGGGGAGGGTAAAAAGATGATACCTTACATATGCACTTTCGCTTGAGTTTGTTTTGTTTAAAGGTAGATGTGTAATAAAACTATGAGAAATACTTGTTAGTGTAATTTTAGCGCCAAATTTAAAATTTTTTACAACATTTAGGAGTGAAACTTTAGCCATAGCAAGCGTCTCATGGATAGGAAGTTGTATGACTAGCACATAACCGTATATTCAGAAAAATTTTCCACCCAAAAATGTCAGGTTCGCCTTTAGATTTGATTGGAAAAGCATTTATTATTGGTGCTTATGAGTGTACCGGTAGCAGTTAGATTCTAGAACTTGCGTTAGTGATGCATCCCGAGACCGCTAGTGAGACTACATTCGTGTGGTAGGATTTACTACATGATAAGAGGCATTAGGATCACCCTTGTGTTAAACCCGTATCATAATTACTTGACCATTTAAGTCATATTACTTGGCTAGTTAAGTCAACTAATTTTTCCCACACCCTTAGCGTTGTACTCATTTTTAGTACACGATACCCCTAGTACACCCCTCCGAGCCTATCTTTTCGTTTCTAACTTTAAGAATTTTACTTAAAGGAAGAATTTGTTACACCCCACTTAAATGTACACCCAAATCGCCTTAGCCTTCCGTGTATGCGCTCATTTTTAGTGCATTATTGTTATTTGTTAAACCCTAAGTTAACTTTCTAATTGATTACATGGTTGCTAAGTCGAGTCATATCCTTGTACATATTGTTTTGGGACGATTGGGACTCATGGGTAAGTACTTATTTTATGGAGTAATGGGGAAGAACATCATTTATTACCCCCATATGTACGTTAATCTTAGAAGTGCTCCAAGTGTTTTGATTTTCTTAATTCGAGTCATTAGAATAGTTTAATGTAAACTATGTAAAGATTCAAGTGTAAGGGGATTGCTCAAACCCATATGATGTATTATTTTGGATGGTAGAGTAAGAGTGTATGCAAAAAAAATATATATATAAAAAATTAAAAAAAATCGAAAAAATTAAGAAAAAGAAAAAAAAAATAGAAAAAAAAGAGAGAAAAAACATACGGACTACCATCCCGTTTTCATTCTATGTTCATTTTATGTTTTTGTTATTTTTCATTTATTAGCTTAAGTCGAGTCTAGTCTTGGCTTAGCAACGCCATCTTGTACATGTAATTAACTAAGATTGTTAACTCGTCACCAGTAAAACTTCCTTTATCCAACAAAACCGTGTAATTCATATCCCTACACCTAACGTTATAACCCTTTAAAAGACCTCTTTGATAGTTTATCCTAGGTGCTTACG
Source organism: Artemisia argyi (assembly GCA_030686995.1). NCBI lineage: Eukaryota > Viridiplantae > Streptophyta > Magnoliopsida > Asterales > Asteraceae > Artemisia > Artemisia argyi. The sequence goes on from CM060700.1 coordinate 252,777,434, forward strand.
CCATGTGGTGGAGGTTTGATCCTTTCCCAAGCCTATGGTAATCTATTTTGCTATGACAGGTAGTGAGAGATATCTTCCATTTCTATAATGTTATATTACTTTATTACACCCGAGAGATGTGAGTATCTAAACACTATTTGTGAGGTGCTTGTGTATGATCTCCGTGCTTGTCTATTGGTCTTTAGTGGAATGATTATTTGTTGTAATTACTTTTATATTAGTGTTAAATGACCCCTAACTTGTCTTTTGAGTAGAATAAAAGCTCATTTGCTTGAGGACAAGCAAATCTCAAGTGTAAGGGTATATGATGAGGCGAAAAATGATCCGTTTTTAGGGGGTCATTTAAGCCCGAATCCGACTTTATTTGATCAAATATTGCCCTAAATCGTTCCTTTTGTGATTTTAGGTGTTTGGAGAGTGAATTCTGGAAAAGAAGCCATTTTGGACGTTTTTGGAGCATAAAAGTGAAGAAAACGGCAAAGTACCAAATTTCCATGCTGAAGATACAAGGTGACGGCGTCAAGACCACCATCTTGACGGCGTCAGACATGAAGAATTAAATACCGTAGGTGGTGACGGCGTCAGAAGCCTTCATGACGGCGTCAAAGTGGCAAGAATAAAATACCGTGGGTGGTGACGGCGTCACATAGGCCGTCATAAGTGGATCAAGGCCGTCCGAGGAAGTATATGGCGGCGAGGTGACGGCGTCACAAGTAACTCTTGACGCCGTCAGCCTGTTTTTCCTATATATAGTTTTCTAGTTTTTTCATTAAAAAGGAGAGAAGTTTTGGTGAAACCCTAAAGACGATTTTGGTGCATCTTTTACAGGTTTTTTAAGGGTTCCAAACCCTTGAGACCTTGCATTGTAATTGAGATAAGTGTACTTTCAATTCAATCAATATGTCTATGTGTTGGTTGTTTATATCTTGTTCTTGTCTCAATTCTACTATGCTAGGCTAGATCTCTTTTGTGTTTGCTTAGATCTAATGAAACCTAGATGTTGATTATGTGTTGATTACTTGTCTATTCTTGTTTTGGATGAATGATTTATATGTTAGGCTTAAGAAAACTGGAAGATCTCCAAATGGTAACATGCTTGAACGTCTTAAGAAACATGAACCGAGGCGTACTAGGTCTTTATTGGTTGTATTTAATGCATGAGCCACTGTTTACAATCCCTATAGTTGTGTTGGGTCATGGTGTAGGAGGAGATAAGAGCTCATAGAGTTGGGGAGTTATGTATGCCACCCCACGAATGGTATTATGGAATACAATCCGTCATCCATACAAATGTAACAAGTAATTAACATGTAAAAGATATCTAGGGAGTAATGAAGTCTAAGTAAACACAATTTCTCCAACCACTGCTCACAACCTTAGTTTAATTTAGTTTAATTTCATTTTTAGTATTTTATTTTAATTATATAATAGCTTTGGGTTAGTTGAATAGCAACTGATTCCGCCCACTCTTCCAAAACCCGAGATTTTACTTGCTTTAATAAAAATATAAAAAATACAAAAATAATCATCTTTCACCTCTAGAACTATTAAATAGGTTTTCTAATCCTAGCGACACTATTCCTAAGCTGAACGATCAATCCCCCGGTACTTGTCACTATACTATACTACAACGATCAGGTACACTGCCTGGTGGGGGTTGTAAGCTTCTCGAGATCCCTCGAGAGGTAAAGCAAGGTGCGATTCCCACGCATCAAGTTCGTTCCGAAGATCCAAACCAATCTTAAGGACTTTCTCAAAATCGTAGATTCCAAAGACCTAGGTGTTGAAACTAGAGAGACCACCCGTTTACGCCTATTCCAATTCTCTCTATGGGATCAAGCTAGTCAATGGCTTGAGCGTTTACCCGCGGGATCCATCACCACATGGGATAACCTCACCAATCGCTTCCTTACTCAATTCTTCCCACCGGGGAAGACTGCAATGCTTAGAAATGATATTCTGATGTTTGAACAGCAGCAGGGTGAAACTTTCTACGAAGCTTGGGCCCATTTTAAGGAACTCCTCCACAAGGTCCCTCATCATGGTATAAACCTTTGGTTATTAGTCCAGATTTTCTACGACCATGTTGACTATCACACTAAGCGCACAATCGATAGGGCCACGGGAGGTAAACTACGTGATAAGAACGCCGAGGAGTCTTGGGCAATTATCGAGGAGCTCGCCACTGATAATCAGGAAATGTGGGAGTTTAATCACACAATGGAAGCAGCTATCAATGCAGTCTCAGCATCTGGAGGAACCACCGAAATCCCCGATGAACTCCTATGCAAACTCGAGGCAAAAGTTGACTATTTTGAGGAAAGGCAAAGGAGGCCTTTAAGTCCTAGACAAGCTGCTGTCAACTCTGTCTCAAAACCAACTTCGGCACCATTATGTGAGTCACCTTCTAGAGAACATGTCAAGACTTTTCAAAACTAGACCCCACCTTGCTCCCCTCCCAAGGAACTTAGCTCGGAGTTTGAGGCTAGGATGAGAGAATATATGGCAACTCACTCAGATCGGCATGCTAGATTCGAGGAAGCAGTTTATAAGCAAAAGGAGGAGATGTAGGAGAAAATGAATGAGATGATGAGTCTATTGGAGGAGTACGCCAACCAGAGAACCCCCGAACGAATACTACTAAGGAAAGAAAGCGCCACTCCCACCACCCAATTTGTTAACTCCATCACCATTGTCCATAAGGATAACGAGAAGGTAGAAACTCCTGCTAAAAAAACCTTAGAAAAACCACCAGAATCCCAACCTTTGAGTTACTACCTGAAACATGATATAAACAAAAACACCATAACAAATTGGATTAAGGGTGATGGGCGTAACCAATCCTCCGGACAGGTTTCTGAGAAAGAGGAAGAAGTGAAAGATGAGTATGATACGCTTCCTGGAGGATCAGTATTCGAGAAGCTATTGGTACAAAAAGTGGCGACTAAGCAGATAGCATGCGGGAACTTTGAGATACCAACGAGCATCGGGGACTTGAAACATCTTAGTGCTTTCGCCGACCAAGGATCGGAAGTAAATCATATGCCCCTAACTATTTACATCCAACTAACGTCAAAAATGCCAGCACCTACTCGTGTTAGGTTATCTCTTGTTGGACACTCGTACATATACCCCCTAGGAATCGCAGAAGATGTATTAGTTAATGTTGCAGGATTCATGTACCCCGTTGATTTTATGATCATCGATGATAAACGGGATGGATGCATGCCATTAATCCTTGGGGCACCATTCCTCACCACCGCTAGGGCTGTCATTAAGTATGAAGGTAGGAAGTTTGAGCTTAAATCTGGAAAAAGAAAGATTAGCTTCCCCATGACCCCGCGAAGTGGGCATGAGAGTTTGAGTTGGAGAATGATCAAAAACAGCATTGGCACGACACCCATTCGTGTTCAGAATAAGATTCTTGCATGGGAGGCAAGAATCAAAAGCTATAAGAAAGCCAAGGATGAAAGAAGAAAAAGCAATAAGGTTTAGGTCGAGCTTGAACATACTCGACCCGAAGAAAATCATTCACCATTTGAGGAAGGGAACTTGGTACTCTTGAGACACTTGGAAACAACAATACCACCCGATAAACCAAGTCCTTGGTGGTATGGGCCATTCACAATCGAAGGATTGAGCCAAGATGGGGTAGCTAACTTGAGAAGCAAATTAGGTGGAATGGTGATTGCAAGTATCGATAGATTGAGGCACTACCACCATAATAGTAATGATCGCAACTACATGGGGTATATCATTTCAAATGATGAGATCACGTAGTAACCCATGACCTTGAGTCTAGCTACAAGACTCGTAAATAAAGAAAAGCGCTTCTTGGGAGGCAACCCATGTTTTGTGTGATTTTATTTGTTATTTGCTTCCGTATGCATGCTTAATTTTTATTGTTGGTAGATCATGTTTCTAAACTAAATAGTGGAAATACTTTACTTTGTTGTTTTGGCCTAGTCTTAACTCCACCTAAAGGTATTTTTGCAAAAGATAAGTGTAAGAGGAAACCCCAAATATGTTTTTAAGAAACAAACCGATCATGATTCTCCACAATATTAAATGAACATGTATATTCGTACTTGTTAGAGTCAAATGCTTGTATTGAGTCATAATTAAGTTTTGCAGGATTTTCCAGGAAGTAGAACCAAGTTTTTCCAGAAATTTTCCGGAAACATAACATAAGAATTTCTGTAGGTCAATTCTGACGGCGTCAGGAGTTTACTCTTGACGGCGCCAGGAGTAAAAATCTGGAAATTTTACCGGTTTTGTTTTTCTAACGGAGTCTTATGGTTTTTGTGAATTCTTAAGTTTTATAATCTCCAGGAGATCTGCAAACTTCATTCCACAAGCATTATATCTTATCTTGTTTTCTAGGATTTAGTAACTTATAGAGGATGCCGCCGATTTTACGCGAGGTTGTCTTGTCTATTTTGTCAGGTTTTACAGGTTATGTATGACAAGAAGATGATTTATATTCTGGAAGGGAAGCTTTGATTGTTCATTTTCTTGGAGGAAGATTTAACCTGGCCATCCTATTATCCATACCGAGCGAATCAGGGGAGTATTTGATTTCATTCTCTTGACTTTTTCACTTTTACATTCTTTACTTGAACATTGGGGACAATGTTCATCTTAAGCGTAAGGGGAGGATAAAAAGATGATACCTTACATATGCACTTTCGCTTGAGTTTGTTTTGTTTAATGGTAGATGTGTAATAAAACTATGAGAAATATTTGTTAGTGCAATTTTAACACCAAATTTAAATTTTTTTACAACATTTAGGAATGAAACTTTAGCCATAGCAAGCGTCTCATGGATAGGAGGTTGTATGACTAGCACATAACCGTATATTCAGAAAAATTTTCCACCCAAAAATGTGAGGTTCGCCTTTAGATTTGATTGGAAAAGCATTTATTATTGGTGCTTATGAGTGTACCGGTAGCAGTTAGATTCTAGAACTTGCGTTAGTGATGCATCCCGAGACCGCTAGTGAGACTACATTCGTGTGGTAGGATTTACTACATGATAAGAGGCATTAGGATCACCCTTGTGTTAAACCCGTATCATAATTACTTGACCATTTAAGTCATATTACTTGGCTAGTTAAGTCAACTAATTTTTCCCACACCCTTAGCGTTGTACTCATTTTTAGTACACGATACCCCTAGTACACCCCTCCGAGCCTATCTTTTCGTTTCTAACTTTAAGCATTTTACTTAAAGGAAGAATTTGTTACACCCCACTTAAATGTACACCCAAATCGCCTTAGCCTTCCGTGTATGCGCTCATTTTTAGTGCATTATTGTTATTTGTTAAACCCTAAGTTAACTTTCTAATTGATTACATGGTTGCTAAGTCGAGTCATATCCTTGTACATATTGTTTTGGGACGATTGGGACTCATGGGTAAGTACTTATTTATGGAGTAATGGGGAAGAACATCATATTATTACCCCAATATGCACGTTAATCTTAAAAGTGCTCCAAGTGTTTTGATTTTCTTAATTCGAGTCATTAGATTAGTTTAATATAAAGTATGTAAAAATTCAAGTGTAAGGGGAATGTTCAATCCCCTATGATGTATTATTTCGGATGGTAGGGTAAGAGTGTATGCAAAAAAAAAAAAAAAAAAAAAAAAAAAAAAAAAAAAAAAAAAAAAATTGAAAAAAATAGAAAAAGAAAAAAAGAAAAAAAATAATAGAAAAAGAAAAAAGAGAAAAAAACATACGGACTACCATCCCGTTTCATTTTATGTTTATTTTATGTTTTTGTTATTTTTCATTTATTAGCTTAAGTCGAGTCTAGTCTTGGCTTAGCAACGCCATATTGTACATGTAATTAACCAAGATTGTTAACTCGCCACCAGTAAAACTTCCTTTATCCAACAAAACCGTGTATTTCATATCCCTACACCTAACGTTACAACCCTTTAAAAGACCTCTTTGATAGTTTATCCTAGGTGCTTACGCCATGTGGTGGAGGTTTGATCCTTTCCCAAGCCTATGGTAATCTATTTTGCTATGACAGGTAATGAGAGATATCTTCCGTTTCCATATTGTAATTTACACTTTATTACACCCGAGAGATGTGAGTATCTAAACACTATTTGTGAGGTGCTAGTGTATGACCTCCGTGCTTGTCTATTGGTCTTTAGTGGAACGATTATTTGTTGTAATTACTTTTATATTAGTGTTAAATGACCCCTAACTTGTATTTTGAATAGAATAAAAGCGCATTTGCTTGAGGACAAGCAAATCTCAAGTGTAAGGGTATATGATGAGGCGAAAAATGATCCGTTTTTAGGGGGTCATTTAAGCCCGAATCCGAATTTATTTGATCAAATATTGCCCTAAATCGTTGCTTTTGTGATTTTAGGTACTTTGGGAGTGAAAGCTGGAAAAGGAAGCAATTCGGACGTTTTTGGAGTATAAAAGTGAAGAAAACGCCAAAGTCTTAATTTTCCATGCTGGGAACAGTGCATGACGGCGTCAAGAGGAGTTCCCTGACGGCGTCAAGAGTAAAATTCCATGACGACCCAGAAGAGTTTTGACGGCGTCATGAAGGTAGGGCGTCAAGAGTAAAAGTCATGACGGCCTCGAAATGTTTTGTACTTGACGGCGTCAAATGTAGATCTAGGCAGTCCGAGGATTGTTTTGGCGGCGAGGTGACGGCGTCACCTAATTGGTCTTGACGCCGTCAGACCCCTTTTTCTATATATAGTTTTTTAATTTTTCACATTTAAAGAGAGAAGTTTGGGGAGAAACCCTAAGTAGGATTTTGGTGTAACTTTACAGGTTTTTCAAGGGTTCCAACCCCTTGATACCTTGCATGATTAATCAAGATAAGTGTTCTTCTAATTCAATCAATATGTCTATGTGTTGGTTGTCTATATCTTGTTCTTGTCTTAATTCTATCATGCTAGGCTAGATCTATCTTGTGTTTGCTTAGATCTAATGAAACCTAGATATTGATTATGTGTTGATTACTTGTTTATTCTTGTCCTGGATGAATGATTTATATGTTAGGCTTAAGAAAACTGGCAGATCTCCAATTGGTAATATGCTTGAACGTCTTAAGAAACATGAACCAACGCGCACTAGGTCTTTATTGGTTGTATTTAATGCATGAGCCACTGTTTACAATCCCTATAGTTGTGCTGGGCATGGTGTAGGAGGAGATAAGAGCTCATAGAATTGGGGAGTTATGTGTGCCACCCCATGAATGGTATTAAGGAATACGATCCGTCATCCATGCAATTATAACAACTAATTAACGTGTAAAAGATATCTAGGGAGTAGTGAAATCTAAGTAAACACATTTTTTAAAATTACTGCTCACAACCTTAGTATAAATTAGTTTATTTTCATTTCTAGTATTTTATTTTGATTGCATCTTAGTATTGGGTTAGTTGAATAGCAACTAATTCCGCCCAAATCCTTCAAACCCGAGATTTTAATTTGCTTTCCATAAAATATAAAAACACAAAAAAAATAATCATCCCTCACCTTTAGAACTAGTATTTAGGCTTTCTAATCCTAGCGACACTATTCCTAATCTGAATGATCAATCCCCCGGTACTTGTCACTATACTATACTACAACGATCAGGTACACTGCCTGGTGGGGGTTGTAAGCTTCTCGAGATCCCTCGAGAGGTAAAGCCTGTTGCAATTCCCACGCATCATGTCCTAAGGGACTGAGATGAGGGACTCACTCTCATTCGTTATACTTCAATGTTTTTTGGTTAATATACTTTACTAGGGTGCAGGATTACTCCCCTTTACCCAAAATACAATGGGACAAACAAAAATTAAACTATGCATAAAATAATGGACCCTTATTCTCCTACTAAATCATTGTTTTAAATCAACTGCATCACTATGTTATATCAAGCACATCCGAGCTAAAATTAGCAGAACACTAAAAGACATGCAAAACTAAACTATGCGTAATCTAATAAACCCTATTCACCCAATGCATTAATGTTTTAAATCAACCGCATCAAGGAAAAAAATACAAATAAAACATAATAATGAATATAACATGTCTATGCATCATAACAGTCAACTGAATACAATAACAATAAACAAACACCTAGTGCATCAATGTTGTAAAACAAATGCATCAAGCAACTAAATATACATACTGAATATCACAGGTCTTAAATCAAATTAGGTCATCTAATACACAAAAACCAAACAAATATTAAAGTCTTGATGTAGTAAATACATACTTCATCACATATACAACTACATATACAACATGAGATTCAAACTCAACAAATGAGTGTTACAACTAACGAAGCATGTATGTTCAAGAAAACATCTATACACTATAAGAGGTTATGTCGTCATTGCTTAGTGCTTACCATATAATCCATGATCACCTGGTTACAAATGTACACACAAACACTTTTCGACAAGTAAAGCACACTACAATTATCTTAATGAAACATTATTTGTCACAAAACATAACCTATTGCATCGCTTCTTTACAGTAAATGCATCATCCTTTCAGATATAAATACCTACACTTTTCCATAAGTAAAACACACTAAAAGTATCCTAATTGAACATTATTTGCCACGGAACATAACCTACCACATTACTTCTTTTATAACAACTGCATCATCCTTAAAAATATAAACACAAACACCTTTCAACATTTTAAACCTACTACAAGTATCCTAATGTTGGGTCACTGAATTCCCCAAGCTTCCTTTTTCTAGGATTTGAAAATAAAATAACCTAAGTGTTGAATATCCGTAAATACCTTCAAGTCACTGAGTGAACCGTTGCTTAGTGAGTCATCTTAAGGATGCTTAGACCGAGCCTAAGAAGAAAGGTTCTCCAATCAGTGAGGCGGAACTCAGTGAGTGGCATCTAAGCCAAGAAGAAGATAATAGGTTCAGTGAGGATGACAATAACTCACTGAACCCCCAAGACTCCTCAAAAACTATTGAAGACTGAAGAATGGGCGGGACGAAGCGGGAAATGTTTGAATGTCTGAACAGGTGTCCCTATCGACTTTAAGTCAAACTTTCCCTGAACGGCATCAAGTCAGGATGGTGTTATGACTGTGCACTAGAAAGGCACATTGCCCTTTACCCAATATAGTCTGTTGTAACAGAGACAAAATATGCAAGCATTTTGCCTCTACTAGTTAGGTCAACAATTTATCTTTTTAAGTAAAGTTGTAATTCACTTATGTATAAATAGATAGCATAAGTGAGGAGTAATAGTTGACAAGTTTGTGCAATTAATGCTTAGACATTCACAAACAGCTTTTTCTCCTCAAAAGAACAACGTAGTCCCTGAGATAGCTCAGTGAGACCTTTTGTTGTCACTCAAACTTTGTTTGGGTTTAGAGAGGAGTCCATACCACACTTGTCCTTTTCAATCCCAAGTGTTATTCCACAAACACTTGGGTATAATTCTTTTTGATTAACTTCTAATAAAGAATTAAACGTTGAAAAATATTGTCTTTTATCTTTACGTTTCTTTATTGTTAATCATCCTTATATCTGTGTTTAAAAGTCATGGAACTTGGTTAGATTAATTCTTTAGTTACTATTAACCAAGTAAACGAGACAAACAAGTGGTATCAGAGCCTCTGATTTGTAAAACTTTTCATAACTTGTTTTTCAAAACTAAAAGAGTGCTCAAAAGTTTTTAAAATCAAGATCCCACCATGGCTGACACAAAAGTTCCCCAACTTGTCAATAAAAAGGGTGGAAGTTATTCTGCTACTGCCCCTAGACTTGAAGTTGGAAAATTCAACAAGTGGAAAAAGCGAATGTTTTGCTACTTGACTGGGATGGAACCATACTACATTAAGCTTATTAATGATGGTCTATATATCCCTAAAACTGCTCAAGGTTTAGTCAAACCTGAAGCTCAGTGGACCCAAGATGAGAGGAGGGTGGTCAATCAAGACCAACGCCTTAAAAGCATCATTATATCCTGTCTTCTTGATGATATAATGGAACCAGTGATTAAATGTCCTACTGCCAAACAGACCTGGACTGACCTGGTTCATAGCTATGAAGGTCCCTCAGATACCAAGATCATGGACCTGAAACTTGAGTACAATACTTTTAAAGGTAAAGACTCTGAAAGTCTCTCAGAGACCTATACCTGTTATAAGACCCTCCTCAATGAACTGACCAATGATGGTGTCACCATGTCTAAGCATGAAATCAATGTTGGCTTTGTCAACAGTCTCCCTGAGAAGTGGTTAAACTTCTCTCAGGGTCTTAGAAATGCAAATCATATTCAGAACCTTGAGCTCCCTGAGATTTATAGGAAGTTTGTCTATGAAGACAACCTTATCACCAGGAGATACCCTGGTAAAGCTCAAGAGGCCAAAAAGACCATGACCACTTCACTCATATCTACTGCTTTCTATTCTAACAGTGTTGTGCAGGACTTCCAAGATGGATCCGATGATGAGGTTGATGAGAGAACGAGTGAGGAGTACCTAAATGATTTACAAATTGAATTTCATGAAATAGCACTCCTTGCTAATTCAAAAAGATTTATTAAAAGAAACAAAATATTTTCAAATGCAAAAGTAAATGACAATACTGAATGTTTTAAATGTGGTAAAAATGGTCATTTTGCAAAACATTGTTTCTCAAAAACAACCTCTGAACCATCTTACAAATTCTCAGGAAACAACTTTTCAGGAAGAAGTAAGTTTCAACCAAAATTGCTTCAATCTAGTCCGTCTTTTCAAAATAAGATTGAAAAAATTCCACAAAAAGATTTTGAAGCCAAATATAGAAAGGCCAAGGCCAAACTTGCTCTTCTTGAGTTATCCTCCTCAGTCACTGGTGAGTGTGTAATTACACATACTTTTGACCTAATAAATCGGACCAAAATGAACAAAAAGCAAGCTAAAAATGCAAAATATGTGTGTTTTTGTGTTTGTGAATGTGCAGGTATGAATATTATGAAAAATGGCAAAAATCGAAAGAGTAAACAGACAAAACGAGCACGGGATTGGAAAGAGCGTGAAATTACGGGATGAATGATAATTTTAGTTGGAGCATCAAGGAAAAAGAAGAGAAATTTAATGATTTATTGAAGCCCGAAGTCAAGCCCAAGTGAGCTCAAGTCCAATGAAGCCCAATGTTGTGAAAGAACAGAAGTGGCCCAATGTAAGAAGTCAATGTCCAGTCCAGTGGAAATACTTAACAATGAAGATGCTTCAATGACGCGAATAAAAATAAATATTAAGGCAATGAAGGGGAGTTGGAATATAAAATTGGAGCATTGAATTTTTATTACAATATCAACATGCCACGTGGCCAGCAAATGAGTGGACCATCGAATGTAAGACAAAAGAAAACAATGAAGACAAATGCAATTGTAGCAAGCATGTGACGTGATGCTAAATTCTTTTTGGTGCTATTTTCCTTTGGGCTCTCGACAAAACAAAAATTGACATTGCAAAGAGAGGCACGTGAGCACAGCCAACATTACATCAAAGAAGTAAAAATGAAATGAGATGGCATGCATGGACAACTTGCTTCTCCTCGATATGGCAAACGACAGAAAACGAAATAAAGAATTGGGTGAGCAAAGTTAAAATGAAGTTCTTTTTGGTGGCATGTGAAGCTCCTAAAACAAATCAAGAATATGGAGGAGAAGTCAAATGGAAATGTGATCAAGTGGTCCACGTGATATTGCAGCGAAGAACACAAAACCAAAGTCAACTATCTGCCCACAAGTAACAATACTTTTATGAATGAGTAAATTACTTAAATGAACACTTTATAGAACTGGTTTACAGATATAAACCTCGCACATAGAATTATCCAAAATGAACTTTTTACATATTATCCGTTAGATCTATTACTAAATTAGTTTCTAACCGGTAGATCTAGTAGACGTGTATAAAAGGAATACTAGGCGAAATATAGGCGAGGTGTATGTGACATTTAGAAGTTGGGCGAGGTGTAGGCGAGGTTTACGCGAGGTGAGGGTTTAGGCGAGGGTTTAGGCGAGGTTTAGGCGAGGTGTAGGCGAGGCCTAGGCGAGGAATAATGCGAGTAGGCGAGGAACTGAGCGAAGGTGGATTTGATTATCTAGCCGAGGTCTTGGGCGAGGCTCTAGGCGAGGCCCTAGGCGAGGTGATTCAATTGAATTTCGTGAGCGAGGTGAAGCCCTAGGCGAGGCCCTAGGCGTGGAGGCGAGGTGATCAGCGAGGTGACGGGGGAGGCCCTAGGCGAGGTGAGAAGAAGACTTGTGTACCACACGTCTTTTGATTTGGCTTGCGTGTTAAGAAGAAGACTTGTGTAGTCTGCATACATGTATTACGAGCTTGAACTCTTGAGTTGTGTTGCGTGTTCGTCTGTTTATCAAGCAAGTTGGATTACTTTGAAGTTACATGAAGCTGATTTATTTGCATGAAATACATGAAGCTAATTTATTTGAACTCATGAAGCTGATTTATTTGAAGTTGTGTTGCGTAACTTTGCATACAGATATGATATTGTGTGTTTTATTTGCATGCATGAAACAACACATTGGATCTCATTTATATGTTACAGGTTTTAGCTTTGCATGATGGCACATCCTATGTACAACACGTATAGATATACATATTTGAGTCATGCAAGTTACGTATGAAGTGCAACACAAATGAAACACGTTGCATAAAGAGATTATATATTACTCCGTATATGAGTAAGCTTATCATGTATAAGTTGAATGTTTGATTTCGTATGTATTAATAGTTGATAGTCATATGCCAAGAGCTACTTTGAAATAATGGTTTGCCTTTAGTAAAAACCATTTGGGGGTGAGTATATTTTTTATTTGTATAATACATCTAGGGTGCACGAGAACCGAAAATGTTGACAATGACATATTTTGGTCATTTTAGTAAACTATATTAAAAACGTTCATTCTCGTAAAATGGCTACCTATAAAGTTCATTTAGGTAATTAGTTTTTTATGAATCCCTAAATTCCAAGTTACGTATAATTTTCAAACATCTTTTTTATCCAAAAAACCCATGTCTTAAAAATGGACAAAATCAGCTTGTTACCATATGACGTCATCATTCACATCCTATCATTCATCCCAACCAAACATGCTCTTGCAACTTCAATTTTGTCTTCAAGATGGGTAAATTTATGGTCTTTTTTACCAACTATTGATCTTGATGATTCGCTTTATCTAAACCCTTTAAAGAAAGTTTCATCATCATCTTCTGTTATGTTTCTTGATTTTGTTCAAAGGGTTTTGACTTTTAGTCAAAGTCAAACTATTGTTAAGTTTAGGCTTCATATACATGGTTCTTGTGGCCAGGGTATTTATTTAACACAAAATCGCTGCAAAATGTGAAGTGCTATTTTTTCTTTTAATATTTATGTGGGCCTAAAAAAGGAGGAGAGAGAAGTATTTCGCTGCAATGTTTATGTGATCTACTTTTTTTTTTTTTTTTTTTTTTTTTTTTTTTTTTTTTAATATTGAGGTGGGCCTAAAAAGGAGGAAATGTAACATGTGGGTCCCTATATTTTGTATTTCGCCGCAAATGGAAGGAGAAATACGTTTTTTTTTTTAATTTTTTATTTTAAAAATAACGACAGCTCGACACGTGTAAGTATTGAATTTCGGTTAATGTTTGCAACGATTTTGGTGGCCTTTTTGAGAACCAGAAAAAAAATCAACCCTCAAAAAGGCAACTTCTTTCTACAGAAGCCTCTAAAGTAATTTTCGCTCTATCTCATCCTTCTATGTCTAACAACTACTACTCATCTTTTCAACCTTTTTTCTCATTTATAAATAAATTAACAATCACCATACAGCAACAATAAAAACAAATTCAATATACAGTATAAAAACGACTTCTCAAATGGATATGATCTTGTGATTTCCTTTAAAATTGAACACTACACAGCATGCCGTCATCTCTAGGCATTTAGGCTTTTGTTTAAGTATCCTTGCAAGCATAAACACAATCTCCTTTGACGTCCTCTATATGGCGATCAAAGCGTACATGAGAATAAGTTGTGACATTGCTTAAAGTTACTAACTAGTCTTTAAGGATTCTCACCAAACAACAATGGCGCGAACGTTAATAGTGGCTTTAAAGTACTCCATGTAAACTTCCTACTAAAGAGAAAACACATATATGCTGGTTTACCATTATAAATGCATTCTTTAGATCCAAATCGAATTGAATTTAAAAACTCTGCTGTAATCTCACTCGCTACATATCTTCTAGGATGGGGTCCTGCTTTCGACCAATCAACATGAGTAACACTACGGTTCAAGTTCATTTCCCCATATAAGATGCTTGCCAATGTTGCTAAATAGTGCTCGTCATTGTAACATGGTGGATGACAAAATCGTTTGAAAAGACTATAGTATTTTTTGTCAGTAACAATTCCTAAAGCGAGAGTGCGATTAACTTCAAACCATTGTGACCCTTTTCGCCAATCATGGATTGTAATTTGAGGCCACATTTGTGGATTGTAACGACCACGTCCAGATTTTGCTTTTTCATCATAAGAGCTTACGTAGCTGAAGTTTGAGTTAATGAGATAATTGTAAGTTACAGTGAAGTTGAATAAAGGAATGCACGAGTCAGATAGTAGCACGAATCTTTGATTCGTGGGGTCAAGGAGAGCGTTGGCTAGTAGTCGCCTCTCAGCATCTACCATTGAAATATCACCCCAATACACCGGCTGCAAAATAATACAAATAAGCTGAGGCATTTTATTGTGTATATGACAGTGTATCGAATATTCTTTGATATTTAATATACCATGAGTACATCTAATCATGGACGGACCCACTTGGGAGCCGGGTGTGGCACGGGCCACACCCAATTTTGTGTCACGAAGTGTAATCTGTTCTCAAAAAGTGTCGTTTTTCAATACGTGCAACCCCAATAATAATTTTTGCTACTTTATTTCTTTACAGTGGAACTTGAGTTTAACCCGAAAATACTATATCGTGCAAATTTTAGTACTGATAATAGAAACAAGTTATGAAAGAATTTCGAAAAAATTTGTGCAACACCCATTTCAAAATCCTGGGTCCGTCCCTGCATCTAATTATGTATATGTGTTTGATTAATCACGCTGTGGAGGAGTCTTAACATCCATGGTTGTGTCTTTAGCAGGATCGTGGTTTCAGTTTGAATTGTGCTCGGTAAATTTAGTTCATGTTGGCTTGCTGTTTTATGGAAATTAAATACGTAGTTTATTGTAGTAAGTTTCTACCTAGTAGTACATTAATAATAAGAATAATGTTTCCAATCATAAACAAAACTATTTACCAATCGAAAGATGTATAATTAGTTGTCTTCAATTACTTGTTTTCTCTATCCCTCTCCAATCAAGTACTGTAATTTTTTTTAGATTTAAAACTTACGTATTATAGTTCTTAGGACATCAACAATGGGATGATGTGGCATGGTCTCATCATCTAATAGCATTGTGGGATTCGTGGGTGTAAAGTGAGTTGGTCTCTAGTTGCACCTCTATGATACTAATATGGTGGGTCTCTTTTTGGTAGATTGATTATTTTTAATTGAAAGATATATATTCTGAAAATGTTAAATGATGAAAAGGTTAAATGGTGGGCCCTCTTAGTATATCATGTAAGATCTAATAGATTGTAAGTGTTTTATGTGAAAATATTTAATGATGATGTGTAAGTGATACGTCATTGTATTGAACTCATGAAGATATAATGCATTGGAGATGCTCTTAGATCAAACGATGATACAAGAGACCCATATAGTTAAACAAGTACGTGAATATGTTTTTTAGTTTGCAATTATATATTTGTAAAGCTTACCTGGCTGGTAATTCTTGTGTCATGGAAAACTGAATGCCGAGGAATGGTTTCATTGTAAGAAGGGTGAGTGTGGATGTAAATGGTGAAAAGACCTTTATGCCCTTTGAAGAACAGTTCCCACAACGGTATAAATGGCATTCTCCCTGGAGTCAAGAACATGAATGCAACCTTATGAGGAACACTGGTGACATTCTCAGTCGTAACTTTCATCACACTCCTTACCAAATGTTCATCACTCATATTGTGCATCATGGGTATTTGTCGGTTCACTGAAAACCCCATGGGTGGAAATAAGGTTGAAGGTATTTTGGAAGAAGCTGGTGGTTTTGGTTGTGATATTAATGGGAGAGCAGAAAAAACGGAGATTGGGTTGGTTGCAAAGTAGCTTTGGACACAGAAAGCACAAACGAAACCAATCGACAAGCCATTCACGAATATAAACAAGTGAAGAAGAGTACTTTTGGTATTAAAAAGGTTCAAGGTTTTTGCTGGAAATTCATTTTTGGTGTCATGACTAGCCATGATAATTTCTTAAACATGATAGGTACTATATAAATCGACAAAGAGCGTTGAAATAAGTAGTGGAACTTAGAGCATAAGTTAGGGAATGATGCATTTGTCCTACACAACCTAGTATGACCAATCCTAAAATCATGGAGTAGATCAAGACTTTAAAATTCCTAAGTTGCTGCTGCCTAAATTGTGTTGACTTGTGCGACTTAAATGATAGAAACCCCTAGGTATATTGTTTAGTAGATAAGAACTATAGCGTCTGGCGGCTGGTGGACGATATATGGAGATGATTTTTGTCGGGTTTTGTGCAAAATTCAAAAACGAAGAGAATAACACTGAAGTCGCCGGTTAACTCCAAGCGGTTGAAAAGTTTAGCCAAAACATTAAGCACTTAGGGTTTTTTTGTGAAAAAGTAATAATAATAAATAAATAAATAAATAAAATAAAAATAAAAGATTGTCACAAAGTAAAAACTCAATCTAATACAATGTTAAATGGATGCATCTTTATTCAAATTTTTCCTCCCAAATTAAAATGTGTGCCTAGAATTACTTTTTACCCTTCTCATTTTAATTATTCTTCTTATTGGATCTCTTATATATATATATATATATATATATATATATATATATATATATATATATATATATATATATATATGATCAAATGAGAAGAAAAGTTAAAATGAAAAGGATAAGAAGAAACCACAACCACACATTTGAGATGCACCTAAAAAAATAAATGCATCTTCTCTTAAAATTCTCACTCTTATTTAAAATGTGTGGTTAGAAATCCTTCTTATTATTCTCATTTTAAATTTTCTTCTCACCGGTATATATATATGTATATATATATATATATATATGTATATATATATATATATATGTATATATATGTATGTATATATATATATATATATATATATATATATATATATATATATATATATATATATATATACACACACACACATATACTAGGAAGTGTTTTTGGCTGTGCTAAGCACGGCCCTGTAATATAATACTTGAAGTGTCGAGAATGAATACTTGTCGTTTTTAAAAGTCTTTTTAAGGTTACTTAATTATTAGAAATCCTTACCAAAGCTATAGTTATACGTTGTTATATAATCAGATAGAAAGTCATAAAATTATCAATTTGCATACCTAACTTCAAATTATAAGACTTTATTTCGGCATGCAATCTCGTCTAACTTTTTCAAGTATTCAATTAACTTCTCTATATGAAAAAGAGATATGCAAATAGCGATGAGATGTTTTGCGTTGAGTAGTGACATGTTTAAATACTTTTAGAATGCTATATTTGTATTTGAGTTGACATGAAATTAGTTTTTCATAAAATAAATTATTTATGCGTAGATTTTATCTTTTAACTTGATAAGAAATTAAATACGCATGCGCACATCTAGTATAGTAATATATGCTAGTGATTGGTTTAACATGCCATCATTCTTTTGTGGCAAGCGGTTAATTTTTATAGGTACAAAGTCACTCTTTATAACAATAAGGCTAGTGACGGTAAGAAGGGGGATCCACTTAATTTTTTGTCCCCAATCGATCATCACCCAACCCTTACTGTGGGAAATAATCACAGTCGATCGCCCCCATGATTTTTTCCCTACTTGGTCACCTACACGATCGACAATGGCTCCTCTTTTTTCTTTGTGTGTATGTTTAATTAAATATAAAGGTATTTTTATGGGGTATGTTTTTATAGTGTAGGTCGCCTTTTTTAGGATACCCAATCGCCTGTAGGTCGCTGGAGAGAGAAAGCTGACGTGACAGAGAAAAAGAGAGGGATTGAATCCCCTTACTGTGTCCAGCCTAACGTTAATCAAAACATATGAATGATGAGATTCATTTATCTACCTAAAATTGTTTTGATAGAATGATAGAAATTGATGGGACAATTTTCAACCCCATACCTTGTCCGTCAACTGTATCTTCTATCTCAGCGAAAATTACTGCAGAGGCTACTGTAGAAACAAGTTGCCTTTTTGAGGGCCGGTTTTATTCTGGTTCCCATAAAGGCCACCAAAATCACTGCAAACCTTAACCGAAATCCAATACTTACACTTGTCGAGTTCTCGTTATTTTTAAAATTAAAAAAAAAAAAAAAAAACGTATTTCTCCTTTCATTTGCGGCGAAATACAAAATATAAGGACCCACGTGTTCTCTTTCTTCCTTTTTAGGCCCACCTCAATATTAAAAGAAAAAAAAGGTAAATTACATATTTATTGCAGCGAAATACATTCCTTTATGGGCCCACCAATGTACACGTTTAAAAAAAAATAAATGAATAAAAATAATCCACCGCAACTTTGCAGCGAAGAACACAAAACCTAAGTCAACTATCTGCCCACAAGTAACAATACTTTTATGAATCCCTAAATTCCAAGTTACAGATAATTTCCAAACATCTTTTTTATCCAAAAAAAACCCATGTATTAAAAATGGACAAAATCAGCTTGTTACCAGATGACGTCATCATTCACATCCTATCATTCATCCCAACCAAACATGCTGTTGCAACTTCAATCTTGTCTTCAAGATGGGTAAATTTATGGTCTTTTTTACCAACTATTGATCTTGATGATTCGCTTTATCTAAACCCTTTAAAGAAAGATTCATCATCATCTTCTGTTATGTTTCTTGATTTTGTTCAAAGGGTTTTGACTTTTAGTCAAAGTCAAAGTATTGTTAAGTTTAGGCTTCATATACATGGTTCTTGTGGCCAGGGTATTTATTTAACACAAAATCGCTGCAAAATGTGAAGTGCTATTTTTTCTTTTAATATTTATGTGAGCCCAAAAAAGGAGGAGAGAGAAGTATTTCGCTGCAATGTTTATGTGATTTACTTTTTTTTTTTTTTTACTATTGAGGTGGGCCCAAAAAGGAGGAAAGATAACATGTGGGTCCCTATATTTTGTCTTTCGCCGCAAATGGAAGAGAAATACATTTTTTATTTTATTTTATTTTTTAAAATAACGACAGCTCGACACATGTAGGTATTGAATTTCGGTTAATGTTTGCAGCGATTTTGGTGGCTTTTTTGGGAACCAGAAAAAACCAGCACTCAAAAAGGCAAGTTCTTTCTACAGCTCTGCAGTAATTTTCGCTATAAAATAAATATCACGTGAGGTTACAATAAAAATGAAGAAGTGGCACGTGGGTTCTTATAGCAAAAATAAAGATTCAAGTTGATAGTGGATTGAAGCTATGTGTGTCTATAAACAAATGAAAGAAGAAAAAACAAGAAAGAAATTTGTAGAGTGGCCAGCGCTTGATATGCATACTTTGCAAAAGATGGCACAACAAAATTGTAAAAATGGAAGATATGTGGTCCTTAGTTGTAAATGACGAAAAGAGGAAAAACAATAATATTAGTCACTCAGACACCCCAGGCTCTTAAGTCCACTCAGGCTAAAAACAAGGGGCTAGTCGCTGAAACATTTGACTGGGACGAGGAAGAAGTCTCCTCAGATGATGAAGAAGTCCATATCAGTGCCCTGATGGCTTTCTCTGAAGACAACAGGCTTGCAGTGGAAAGAGCCATGCAAGAAATGGAGAGTGGGTAAACATCACCATGCGAAAGGTAAACATCTTACTGTCTATTGATGATGATGTTGATTTGAAATCTTACTTAGATTATATTAATGTTGATCTTAAGTATGTTGAAGAGCAAAGATTAAATTTGTTTTCAAAATTTAACAAACTCAGTTTTGAACTAAATCAGTGTAGGGATAAACTTCTTGCCTTAAAACAAACTAAACTTGAAAATGTTACACTTTAAATTCAAAATTCTGAACTTTTAAAACAAAATCAAGCTCTTTAGGAAGAACTTAAGAAAGAGAATGATGTCATTTAAAAATGGACTCAAAAGAAGCCCAAACTCTTTGACACACTGAGTCTCACACCTAGTACCAAAAAAGGCTACCTTGGGTGAAGATCAACTCACTGAAGTGTTTGGAGAGAGTAACCATGAAACAGCCTTTCTATCAGCTAACAAACTCTCTAGCAAGGAACTTGCTCCCAAGCCCAGTGATTGGATTGAAAGAGTCAATCCTGATAGCAAAATGCCAAACTTCAACACTGGAAGAATCCTGGAGCCTGAAAGTTAGGCAATAAAGGAATTGCTAGGAGTTACTAATGAACCCAGTTGTACTGAGTCCATGACTGAGTCTAAGCCTGATTCCCAACCACCACTCCCTCCACTGAAACAACTTCAGGGAGCAACACCCAGTTCTGATCTTACACCATCAGTCTACCAACCTCATTCTCCCAAGGAGAAATCAGGTCCAGGAATAACCATCCTGAAAAGACCTACCAGTGTACCACCAGTAACCCACACTCCTTCAGTATCTACTGAAGTGAAACCTGAAAGCACTGATTCAAAATATGATCAGTTAGCTGAACTTGTCAGGAAGTTGAGTGAGAAGATTGAGTCCACTGAGAAACTCTCTGACTCAAGATCTAAACAACCAGCAACTTCCTCAAGTTCCTCCAAACCAAAGACATCCAGACCTTCAGCGAGATGTGAACTATGTAATCATCCAAACCACACCACTGATAATTGCTACAGAGTCCTGTTCTGCATGATATGCAAACAAGAAGATCACAGGACTTTTGATCACAACTCTCACTCTGCTTCTCTAAAACCACAAGGTCTTTACCAAACACAAGGCTATCAGTATGCCTCATCTTCCAAATAGAGACAGAACGCTAAGCCTTTCTTGCCATGTCCTCACTGTGGTTTCAATTATCATCTTCATGATGATTGTATGATGAAAGATTGTTGTAACATCCGTGGAGACCCCTCCCATGAAACCAGAGGACATGACAAAGTCATTTAATCCAGAAGAAACACCACTTCTAGCACCTCTCAGTCTACTGAGTCGTCATCTACCACAAAATGTAAAACATGTGGAAGCTCTGTTCACTCTACTTCAGACCATGACTCTCTGTCTAAGTTTAAAAATTCCCTGAGGACTAAGCTCACTAGGAGGTGGGATAACAAGAAAAACTAACCCAGTTTACTATTTGTGCAGAAACACATCAGGGATCCTGTTTGGCACCTCGACAGTGGATGTTCAAGGAGCATGACTGGCGTGAAGAGTTATCTGCACAAATATGTAGAAGAACCAGGACCCAAGGTAGTATTTGGTGATAACACATCAGCTCCCACTGAAGGTTATGGTTCAGTTAACTACAATGGTATAGTTTTTACAAGAATAGCTTATGTCAATGGTCTCAAGTACAATCTGATAAGTGTGAGTCAATTATGTGATGCCAAATACATAGTTCAGTTTGATGATAAGAGAGGGACTATCTTTAAAGCCAACAAGGAAGTTGTGTTGATTGCTCCCAGGAGGGATGATGTTTATGTCCTAGACATGTCATCCCTCACTCAAAATGGGACTTGCCTATTCTCTAAGGCAAGTGAGACAATCAACTGACTCTGGCATAGGAGACTCTCTCATCTCAATTTCAAAAACATCAACAACCTGGCCAAACAGAACAAAGTTCTAGGCCTTCCATCCCTGGTGTATACCAAAGACAAGCCATGTTCTGCTTGTGAAAAAGGGAAACACCACAGGGCTTCTTTCAAAACCAAACAAACCTTTTCTATCAAAAGCTGCCTTCACCTCCTTGGAAGGTTGTAAAAATTGCTAGGCGCTAGTGAGGCGGTCGGGTAGGGCCTAGCGATTAATCGGTTAGGCGGGGATTAATCGGATTAGAATTTTAATGCACAAAATTGTAATTTTAGATATTATATTATGTTATATTATATGTATACGATAAGCATAATGCGTCAAAATTCAAATATTTCAAGTGTTCAAATATAAACATAATACACAATTCTTCAAAGTTTAAAGTCAAACATAGATATTACTCAGTTTGTTGACTATTTTTAAGCAATTTTGTTGATTAATTTTTAAGCAATTTTGTCCGATTAATCCGATTAGACTGATTTTGTCCAATTAATCGGTTTGTTGACCATTTTTATGCGATCTTTGACCAAAACGATTAAATAGGCCGATTATGATAAATCCAGGCGCTTAGTGAGCGATCAGCGATTATACGGGGATTAATCGGCCGCATGGACCAATTTTTACAACAGAGCCTCCTTCACATGGATCTCTTTGGACATGTTAGTCCAATGTCTATAAACCATGAGAAGTACATTCTGGTCATAGTGGATGAATACTCAAGATACAGTTGGGTTTACTTCCTGACCAAAAAGAGTCACGCAGTTGATACAATCATGTCCTTTGTCAGGAACATAGAAAATCAAAATGATGTCAAAGTAAAATAGATAAGAACTGACAATGGCACTGAGTTCAGAAACCAGGACCTTGAGTGTTTTTGTGATGAGAAAGGAATATCTCAGAACTTCTCTTCTCCTTATACTCATGAACAAAATGGAGTAGCTGAAAGGATGAATAGGACACTCATTGAGGCTGCTAGGACAATGTTAAATGGCTCAGTCCTTTCTAAACATTTTTGGACTGAGGCAGTCAAAACAGCCTACTGCACTCAACATAGGTCCATCATTGTGAAAAGGCACAATAAGACACCTTATGAGATATTCAAAGGAAGGATTCCTAACATCAGCTACTTCCATGTATTTGGGTGTCCAGTGTTTATACATTAACACAAGGATCACTTAGGAAAATTTGATGCCAGAGTTGATGATGGATACTTCCTGGGATACTCTCTTGACTCCAAAGCCTTCAGGGTGTTCAACACCAGGAAACAACAAACTGAGGAAACCTATCACATCACTGTTGATGAGAGCACTAAAACCACCAGGTTCTCTAACTCCTCAGTGGAGGAAATTGGTATTAATGACTCATCAAGATATCCTCCTGATGAGTATCATCCTGAAAGCAATGTTTCCACTCAATACCAAGTTGATGCAAGTATTTCATACTACATCATTCCTCACAACCTCCCTCAACCAACCACCAGTGAAGTCACTGATACCCAACAAGTCTCTAATGAGACTACAAACACTGAACCAAAAGTTTAGGAACCCACTAATCAAGTTGTTAACATTGAGGTCACTGAAGATCTAAGTCTAGAAACTCCACAAGAACCTATGACCGAACCAACACCTCCAGCTAATCTGGCTTCTACAAGTTCTAACACCTATCCTAAACCTCAGGATAGCTGGACTAAGTCCAAAACAATAGAACTTGTAAACATCATTGGTGAGCCCACTGAAGGGATGCTTACCAAAAGCACGGCTGCTAAACTAAAGGCAGCCTCAGCCAATGTATGTCTATATGTTGACATTCTTTCTGACATAGAACCCAAGAATATCAAAGAAGCTCTAAATTATGAAAGCTGGGTTCAGGCCATGAGAGATGAATTTGGAAAAACTTGACAGAAACAATTTCATGACCCTAGTTGAATGCCCTCAGGGTGTTATAGTCATAGGAATGAAGTGGGTCTACAAAAACAAAACTAATGAGAATGGTACGGTCATCAAAAACAAGGCTAGACTTGTTGCCAAAGTATATAATCAACAGGAAGGTATTGATTATGAGGAAACCTTTGCACCAGTTGCTAGAATGGAAGCCATCAAGATCTTCCTAGCATATGCAACTTACATGAACTTTAAAGTTTACCAAATGGATGTGAAAAGTGTCTTCCTGAATGGTAACATTAAAGAAGATGACTATGCAGGCTGTAATATGGATAGAAAAAGTACTTTAGGATCCTGCCAATTTCTTGGTGGTAAACTTACGTGTTGGAGTACAAAGAAGCAACAGTCGGTGGCCATGTCCTCAGCTGAAGCTGAATATGTGGCTGCTGCAGGGTGTTGTGCAAATGTACTATGGATGAAAAGTCAACTCAGTGACTATGGCATTCAGTATAAGATGGTACCCATCTTTTGTGATAACACAAGTGCCATAGCCATCTCCAACAACCCTGTGCTTCATCAAAGAACCAAACACATTGACATAAGATACCATTTCATCAGGGACCACATCATGAATGGAGAAATTGAATTACATTTCATTCCCACTGAGTATCAGTTAGCTGATATCTTCACAAAGCCCCTGGATGAACCCACTTTCACCAGACTGAAAGCTAAACTGGGCATGTTGGACATTGAATCAGGCAACTGATTAAATTTGTTCAAACCTGATGAAAATTCTCTTAGGTCCCTAAACAAACTCGTTTCTCAGTGATGTGCATCTCATCAGACTTACTGATCACCCATTTCTGGTTTTCAACCTACTAAATGAAAAATCATTCAGGGGGCTCAAGATATCAAATGGCATTGAATACCTAACTAAATGTTCTAAGTACTTAGTTAGTAAATGTCCCAGGTAGGTAACTGGTTTCTATTAAATATAGGAATATATATTACTTACACAACTGGCATCCACATCTTGGGCCCCCACATCTACCTGACCTATTCCACTGAGCATTAAATGCCCCCACTCACATAATTACTTGTGTGGTGACATCACTTTGCAAAAGTGTCTTTTGCAGAGCCACGCAACTGTTCATCTAATCATGTTGCGAAAAAATTGGGGTAATGGGAATCGGGCACATTAATGCGGATGTCAAACAGTTTTTAAACCACCATTCAAATTAATTACAAAAACCTTTTGATATCCGCAACTTTACAACCCTAATTCATTCCCTATAAATACCCCCACAAAGAAAAACACACACATGCTTTTTAGAATTAAGAAAACTCTTGCAAATTTTTTCCAAGAACAAAATTTGATTTCAAACTGTGTGTGTTTCATCTTGTGATCAAAACCTTTTTTTAAAACCAGACATAATCTTCTCACATGGCTTCCTCCAAAGCTATTACATACGCCCCCAACATGGAATTCCAAGTTGAGGGTGTTGACATGACCAAGAACAATGTGGTGGGGAACTTTGCTTACCCTGAAGACTTTCCTGCCTATAAGGGTGTAGTAAAATTTCTTCAAAACTGTTTCCTCTCCACAGCCTTTACCAAAACCCCTCCTGTCATATATCATGACCTACTGAGGGAGTTTTGGTGCACATCAAGGGTTGAAAAACCTGATGTCACCAAGGAAGCCACCATCAGGTTCTTAGTGCTCAATGGGACGAAAACCCTCTCCCTTAACTACAAAACCTTCATCAAGGCCACAGGTCTTGATTACACTGAGAACTTTGTGCTTCTACCCAAGGCTGAAGAAGTTACAGCCTTACTGCTAGAACTTGCGCCTTATAACAAACATAACCCTGTTGTGTCACCAGTGGCCCTGTTAAAAAAGGCCCCAATTGTAAAGACCTGGTTCCCTACCCCATGGAGGATCCTGATGACATTTGTCATTCAGGTCCTTGGGGGCAACAAATCCTGTAATGAGAAATTGAATGCCACTCAAGCAATGATGGTATTCAGTCTCATGGAGGGTAGAAAAATAGACTTTGGAGAAATCATCTTCAAAGACTTCATTACCAAAGACCACAGGAAAATCTAGGCAAAAACTTATGTCCTATCCTAGGTTCATTTCCTGTGTGCTTCAGGATCTATTGGGCATTGAGTATGTTAGGCCTGATGTCATGGGCTTTGCACCAGATGTCTTACACAAGGAAAACTACTAAAGAGACCCTACTTAGGTCAGAGAAGTCGCCCTGACAATGTACATGTTGACATGAATTCAGGGCGCAGATAAAGTTTCAAGCATTCCTTCTCCATCTAAGAGAGAGAAGAAGAAGAAGAAGAAGGGACATGGGTCCAGGAAGGTGGCTCAACCCAAGTCACTCGCCACTAAGACTTCAGTCCCCAAGCCTGGCAAAAAGGGGCAACAACAACAGACCTTGACTGCTGACACCCTGAAAATTATTGTCGATTCTTTGACCCCAAAACAACCGCCAATGCAGGGCACTGAGACATCACACTCAGTGTCCTCGGGCAAACCCATTCCCAAAGACTCTACTGACATATACAAGTCAGTGGAGTCGGAACAAACTCAACCTCCACATCCTGCTAAAGGCTCTAGCAAATCACAACCAGGGTCTCAGGGAGAAAGGGGTCCTATATCCTCGGTGGGGCAGCACTACTCCACTGAGACGGGGACCCACACCATTTCACATCCCGCTAAAGGCTCGGGTAAATCACAACCCAAGCATCAGGGAGTAAACGCCACTAAATCTTCGACATGCCAGCTCAAGCCTGTAGGAAAGGGGGCATAACCACTTACTTGCCTAATGAGGACATTCGCACATCCAGGCTTTTGTTTGATGGCACAAATACTCTTCCCAAAGACTCAGAGGGACTTACACAATCCGTTGATAGGGATACAACATTCATGATTCCTAAGGATGGCACTGAAAAATGCCCATCAGTGTCTGAAGGGATCCCGGGGGACAAAGACTCAGAGGGAAAAATACTACCCGCTGATATGGAACCCAAACCCACTCATGGAGGTGCGCACAACTTGGGAACTGGCTGTAATGACCAGGCAGATAAAACCCAGTCTACTGGATTAGAGGGGTCAGGACCTGGCCAAAATGAAGGCGAGTCTTCTTATGATGAGGAGTCGGATAACCAACTTTTGTAGAGTCAATCCATGGCTAATGTTCAGGCAGCCTTATTCTCAGATGATGAATTCCACAGTGACGAGGAGGTTTTTGAAGCCGGAGATGACGCAAGTCCCTGAACCAAGTTCTCAGTTTCCTCAATCTCCTAACCATGAAGTTGCTGAGTCTCACTATGAGTCTGAATCCTCTAATGACGATCAAACTCCTCTCAATGAGAAATACTTCACCAAGTTCATCAAAAAGGCCACCAATGCCTTGTTCCGGGGGGTTACTGATGAAGTTTTTGATATGCACACTGAATAAGCTGCTCATTACTTCAACCTCAAGGATGCAGTTGAAGAATTTAATGAAGATGTCAGGGAACAGAATTCTTCCATTAACTTCTCCCTGACACAGGTGGTTTCACGTCTCAATCAGTTCTTTGAATCCCTCAACAAACTGAATACAGGGGTTCAGTAAATTCAAGAATTGGTTAAAGATGATCCTGAACTCACCAGGAAGCTCCTTCAGGCATCAGAGACCTACCAACTTAATTCTGTGCATCTTACTGAGCTACTCAACTAGATGAAGTCCTCTAATCTTCAGGCTCTCAGTACCTCAATGGAGTCTATCAAATCATCCCTTGATTCCTTGGATCAATCAGTGGCAGCTCAGTCTCAGAAGTCAGCCTCTATGGCTTGGAGTTTTGGTTCATGAATGACGGCACTAGAAAATGCTCAGGCATCCCTTGAAGCTAAAGTGTCTACCATTCAACATGACACTTCTGATATCAAAACTACGATGATTGAGATCTATCAGACCTTCAAGGGTTCCTCTCCCTCTGCATCAGTCGGTCCAAATCTTGCCATCACTTCAGTTCAGGCAACAATTGAGGAGGAGAACGCAACAACTGATGCTCCCGTCACTGAAGCACCAGAAGCCTCAACCAGTCAACCAGAGGCTACTGATGTTACTTCAAGAGGACAACCCTCTCACACTGAGGGGGAGCATGTCACTGAGGCTACACTCATCTCCTCAGAACACCCTCATGTAGCAACAGTCTCCTCATCACTCAAGTAGGACAAAGGGAAAAACATACTTACAACAATAGAGCCTGAAATTCCTCCGCTTGTGCCTGCTTCTAACTTAGTCAGACGTGACCCTGATGAACCCATCAGAGTTCCCTTTGAAATTAATGGAGTTGTACATCGTCTCACCGGAGCTGAAATTCAAGCTCATATGGAAAGAGATGAGATACTGAAGAAGGTGGCCGAGGAAGAAAGAATGAGCAAGCCTACCCTGATAAAGGTTGTACATGAAGAGGCTGAGAAAATTGGGTTGGACATTGAGGCACTGGCTAGTGGGCAAGCTGGGGCAGCCTTCAAAAAGGCTCAGGAAGAAGAGATGAAGGCCCTTAAAAAGGAAAGGGAAGACAAGCTCATAAAAGATGCTCAGGTCAGAAAAGACAGGATCAAAAGGTACACATGGGTGATGAAAGAAAGGCTGAAACCAGAAACCATCACTGACATCAAGATTCACCGCAACACCAAACCTGCCATTGTCACTGTCTTCAGGGGACCTGACCAAAGAGTAATGGATATCCATAGACCATTTAGGTTTGCTGATTTTGGCATTACTGAGCTGGATGAGCTTCGACCCATCATTGCCAAGAAGCAAAATGTCGTAGTCCCTGATCTCCTAAAGTCACTAAAGGAGAGGTACGACAGACTAAGGAAAATGCCTGAAGCTCTTGGAATCCACTCCCTTCTTCCTGCCTCATCAACTGAGACTGCTCCACCAAAGGCTTCCAGAAGGAAAAGAAAGCAAATTGAACTGGAGCCTGAGATCAAGGTCCCTGGGCTAGATTGTGACCCGTCTCTTCCTGAAGGAATTACATTTGTGAACAACATGGTTCTTGAAGTCCCTGAAGGAGGCCTATGCTTTACTGATGAGTACGAGAACACTGCTTTCCAAAGGTGGTCTGATATGGATAGGGCTGGAGTGAAAGCGATGAATATGTACCTCATGTTGGCATCCCCCATCAAGAGTGTTGAGAATTTGAGGTTCTGCCTGGACCTGAAAGCTATGATTAATGAACATCCTGATAGGCATCTACTCAGGTCCAAGAGAGCGAAGCTTGAAGCCCTTGGATACCAATTGGACATTTGAATCTGCATCAACTATCTTTTTTAATAATTATTAATGACCGATTGAAGTTTTTTTAGTTATCCGTATCCTATTCAAATTACAAAAAACACTCAGTGAGAGATGAAGACCCCCGACAACTCACACTGAATCATGACACACTTAGGCTATTTGTATATCCAAATAGGGGGAGATTGTTGGGTCACTGAATTCCCCAAGCTTCCTTTTTCTAGGATTTGAACATAAAATAACCTAAGTGTTTAATATCCGTAAATACCTTCAAGTCACTGAGTGAACTGTTGCTCAGTGAGTCATCTTCAGGATGCTTAGACCGAGCCTAAGAAGAAAGGTTGTCCAATCAGTGAGCAAAACTCAGTGAGTGGCATCTAAGCCAAGAAGAAGATGATGGGTTCAGTGTGGATGACAATAACTGTTGGAATTATAATATCATGACAATCATATAAAATAAACCAAACACATCAAGTGAGCATAGCGGAGGCAATTACAAGATCATATAATATTTAATTAATTAATCAAATATAAAAGTAAACATACCTTTGTGATTCTAGCCCGAACAAGAATCAATTGCAATCTTCAAATCAAGAACCCTAATTTGGGTTTATGTGGATTATAAGAATTACCCCTTACCTCTGTTGTAATTCAATCCAAGAATCAAACAATAGTGTGTTTGAATCACGTTCTTGTACACACGTACTAAAACAAGTTAAAGTAATGCTAGTTATTGAATCACAAAAACAACCAAACTATTTGTTTTGGAAAACCAAACCAAACGAAACCCTTATGGTGTTTGTTTAGATCGACTACAAGAAGAAGAAAAGAAAAAGAAAAGGATTAGGGATTTGTGTGTGTGCACAAGAGTACCCAAAACCTAAAACATGGACATGTATTTATACACATAGAAAACTTGGAGCTCAAGCAAGGTGTGGGTTGGGCTTTGCCATACCCCACGACCGGCCACCCCTCTAGGGAGGGATCCAGAACCTTCTTGATGTCCAATTTTTCTTTACAAGTCCTTTTCTTTTTTAGTTTAGTCAATTATCATAATTACTTAACGATCCTTGTATATTTTGTGATAATTAATAAATGACTATAACTTTATATTTATTTATTAATCTTTAACTCTCATACGTAAAGTGTGCAATCCCGTGATCTCAAGTTCGATCCTAACATACGACTACTAAAATAATGTCCATAATCTAACAGCTCCCACTTGGACATATTTTAATAGTGTAGTTACATCGGTTAGCGTCTAGCAACACTTCGATGCCTCTAGTACGATCTCGAGTAAGGCTCCTAGAAAAAACCTTTTAATGATTTCTCATTATCATTATCCTTTTGTTTCTAATACCACGTTAATAAGGATATGGATTAAAGTCATTCCTTAATTAACCATTCTGTTTCTCGTTGTTTGTGATTGATCAAGATTACCAAATCTTCTGAACATATTCAGGGGAGATCTTGGGTGTGGCCACACATACATCTTACCAACCCTACGAGGGGCCCAACAGTATTAATCTCCAAAAAATAAATTTGAAGGAACAAATTCTATCTTGAATACAAGCAAAACCCACAAACTTCGTAACATTTCCGAAAACAACCCTTATGACTACCAGTTACGTATAGCGTTAAGTTGTTCCACAAAAATGTACTACATTCATGACACTTATCTTGCATCTTAAGTCTGAGGATAACTTCTCATGATTTACTTAATAACTAAATCCATAAAGTAACATCATGTAGTTGGGATAAGTCCTATATTCGGTATCATTGAATATTATCTGAAATGGCATGACTACGCATCAATATACTTAAGTATATTATACCAACATTCAAATTTGTCTTGATTTAATAATATTCCCATATTATTAACTGACAACGGACAATTTCGAATAACCTTTATTCATGGATTAAACATACAAATATAGGATACAATATATTATAAAATAAACATACCATGTATTTTATTATAATAATTGTTTAACATCCCTTATCCAAATACTAAATAGATCAATGCATGATAATTCTTGTTGATGAATTATGTCTCAAGTAATGACATTCCTACTTTTTGACAAAACATAAATCATCCAACTTTGATCTATCAGAATTTTAAGAATACTTATTCTAAGAATTCAACTAGTGAAGTTCTTGTATGTGCATACTCAACTATTTTGACAATGCCATATAATATTTCACAAAATGTGTGACATCCTTAACCACCAATTTATGATAATTAAACTTCTAAACATTTTAAAGTTTAAAGTATTCTTATTCTCTTAATGTATAATGCAACTATGCTTTTAATAAGCATAACTAGTAACAGCCAAGGATGAAATCCTTACCATAACTAGTACTGAGTTTCATCTCAATTTCATTAGCATTATTGTATGCAACAACAATATGCTATTAAAACTTTCCGTAAACATTAATATCTATTTTGTAATGTTTGACGCCCTTCAAACTTTCAAGTTTGTTGGCTATGACAATTTTCACAACAATTGAAAAATTGTTCATCTATAGAATTTGGAAGCTGTTCCAGATTCAGGATGTGATTCTATAATCAAACATATTCTTTTTAGAATATTACACAAGTTATCTAACAACTTTTAATTAGATATTAATATTGCCAAATCATCTTGTAATCAAGCATGATACAACAAAACATGATGTACATGAAAAATCTTTGAGTCATACTTAGATTTTATTCATGTCATACATATCTATTTAGACTTTCTAAATAATATATCATGTTATATTAGATTTATTTACCGCACATGTTTCAACAATAAACATTGATTCCAAGGTTGTATGTCTTATTTTCTAAATCTTTAAAGTTCCATTCCAAACTAAGACTTAACTTTTAACATATATGGAATGTTAGTTTTTATATGTTCTACAACATATATGATTTAAGAAATTAAACATAATACTCCCACTAGCTTTTAGGAATACTTAGAAATTATCTTATTTCAATTATAAATCAAAACATGAATTTAATAATTAAACATAAGAGTAATCTTCTAGATGCATGCATATATCCATCCATGGATTATTACACTTTGTACACTTTCAAAGATTTATTTGAATTCATAAACTCCTTTTGATTACTTATCGTCCTCGCTCAAGTAATCACTAAAGAAAGAGTTTTGATATTCCATTGTCAATTTCATAAATATGACAATCATAATCTTTATATATTTAATGTGTTTAGAAAAGAATATTCAATCACAGTTAATTGCTTAAGTGTGATTAATGATCTTGTCATAAAACATGCATTAAATACATGCACAATTATTGTCCATATGATTTCTATACAAAGATTTAAACCACAAGGGTTACCTTATCTTTGAAGAAACTCATCTTGATTTTCTAGTCTAACTATTAAGATAAACCAAGTTTCTAAAATTGATTATCTTTATGGACAGCATCTTAATCATTAATATCATGTATACTTTACCCAATTTCATATTTGGTAATGTATCATAATCAGGTTTACAATAATCCTGTAAATCATAGCCCTCAACATATTAATCAAATATCTGAGATATATTACTATTCTACGAATGATAATTCCATCATCTTGAGATTTAACATTTAAATGTCAAACTTTATTATCATGTTGAGATTTAACATTCAAATGTCAAACTTCATCATGATATTTACTAGTGTATTTTAGAAGATTATGTATCTTGTAATTTTATCTTTTAAAGATCAAAACTCCCACTTGCTTTTAGCAATTTAAAGACTATCTTTAAATACTTAGCAAATAAAGCAACAATACAATGTTCTCTTTTGGGATATTACAAATACTTATTGATTGTTCCTGACTTACTTTGTTAATAACCTCTTCATATGCAGTTAAACAAATTTAGAACTTCAATTTCAGACTTAATGTGATTCATCACATTCATCACATTACATGATATGATAATGTCTTATTAATCTTCTAGATTGGAGTTTTATTAAATATGTCCAAGTCATACTCAATATTCTAACCTTGATAACTTTTTTGAAGAAAAGAAGTCATAGTTATCTTTAATCAAACAATATAACAAAAGTTTGGTTTTCCTAACTGAACGTACCATAAACATTTGATATTTCATTAGTATTAATATTGTAAGACAATCTAACAATATTTAAGATAACCATATTCCTTTTGACTTGTCTATTTACCAACTAAGTCATTTTAATGGTATAATAATATATTTCAAGCCAATTACATGCTTTATAACACAAGTACTTTTTACAAAGTCACTTCATGTCTATGTCTTTACTAGAAGACATAAACTGTTATAATCCCACTATACGTTATAAGTTATTTAACAATTTAATAACTTCATGTATATGTCTTAATTAAAAAAACATAACAATATAACGTCTTACTTTATTATAAGTCTTGTAATAATTAAAAGACTTTATGTTTATATCTTTACAATGAAACATAAACATGTTTAATTAAAGTAATTATGAACACCTTCTCTTGGTTTCAATAGTAATTTCAAGTTAATTTATTACTTCATAATAATGTAAATAACATTATTTCTTTATTTATTTATGTCATTCCAAGAACACATAAATATTCAGATTGAAGCAGCATTAGATTACTTTATTAATTTATGTCTTGATATCATATTGACACATGTTCTAATAGATATCTAATTTTAGAAACTGTAAATTCTCATAATTCAATTACATCAGTTGATCTGCTAGTAATGAAAATATGAAATTCACCTTGTTGTTGCAATCTAACTAAGCTCTCACATAACATAAATTGTAACACCAAGTGTTTCTTGAATTAGATTAGTATAATTCATATTAGAACATTATTCTCTTACCTCGCAGTCAAGAGAATCCATTAAATCATATCTTTATGAGTTGTTTCTTGCACACATTAAAGATAACATTTCTCCCACTTGTGCATGGAACAATCTCATATAGTTGATAAACAACACGCCATGCATTTGTTTATGTGATCAATATGATTGTGTCATAGATTTTAGCATAACAAGTAGATGTAGAACAACAATGTCTAGTAAGGAAACGTACAAGACTATCCTTAAAGTTATGAGTGTCTACATTTGGAAAGTGATTATCTTTAGCTACCAAGATGTCAAAGCTTGTAACTCCCACTGAATTAAAGATCATTACAATAATTCCTTATTCAGTAATAAGAACACAATACTCCCACTGAATTTGACAACATTGTAAATGTTTCATATCCAGTGAAAGAAAATAATGTGCTTTTAACTTTCCTACACCTTTGAATGTCCATACGTAACAATTACTTATGTACTAAAGTGTGTATTCTACTTTGTAAATGATGGACTATCCACCAAATGCGATTAACTTGAAAAATTGGGCATGCAATTTCTTCCTTAATAGGTCTACCATCCTACAATATATGTAGCACCTTTAAAATAGTCAAAACAACTTGTTTGTCTTTAAACATTTTGCGGTAATTAGTCTAGCTTCTAAATATAATAACTCATACAATGTCATACATAATTTTCTGTTAACCAAATATCATATTTGTTACTAAGAATTTAATCACCAAATGAGGATGATAAAATCCCTATGGAAAATATTTGCAATTTTCTTAACTATTAAAAAATTTGCTATGAGTTAAATTAGAATTTAGACATATCTAATATTCCTATTATCCTTTCTCATTCATGAAAAGAAATTGTGTCTCACTCTTATTTCATAGAAAGGAGACTAATTTTGTCTTTTAAGTAAATATTTCTTAATCAAACATTTGTTTGAAAACAGAACTAGATCAATTTACCAAAGCCCAAAGTGCGTTTACGGTTTGAACGTTGCATTAATACATTAAAACGAATTATAAAATTCAATTTCAGTATTTTCGATAATTAGATCTTTAAGAAAATAAAATACCCATTGGTAAATATTCATATAAACCATAGTATTTTCTTAAAGCTAGGATCCTAATTGACATAGTACCATTACATCAGTTGATCTGCTCGTAATGATAGTATTCAACAAGGTAATTGTTGAACAATAATTGCCAATATCATATTGCAATTCCTAGATGGGATTTACAATTACAAAACTTTTGTAATGTAAGCATGTTTGATCCCCATCTTAATGCCTTGAGTCCAAGATCTCACTTCCTACTCAATTTAAGTCGTCTAACTTAAAAACTGCAAACTCATAAATCCATCACATCAGTTGATCTGCTATCAATGAATTTATGAAATTTACCTCTCCATTGCAATCTCGCCAAGTTCTCACATGACGTAAATTACAACTTCAAGTGTTCTTAATTAGATGGCATTCGACTTAATTTTATAAGGGTATTAAATTTTGACGTGTAATCAAAATAATGTATGAAGAAGCATGCATACAACTTCATAACATTGGTTTTATAAAACATTTTTATTACCAATTTACTAAGAGTAAAATAACAAAGTTATGATTGAGGTATAGGGTTCACCAATTAAAGAATTACCAACAATTATCATCCACTTATATCGTACTTTTGCATAAGCCCTAAGGCTTAGTGTTTCGGATAATCATTGTAGAATTGTGGTGAATTCACCCTTAAGATGACAGTGTACGTAATATAGTGATATAGGTAAGTCTAGAGTCGGCATACAAGCGGTTGTAGATAACCGGTTGGTGCATGGTCTTTAATAACCCCTCTCTACAAGCACATTGTATGGCAACCTTCGGTCCGCCTTTCGCACACTATGTACAAAAACATCAATCAACCAATCCTTTGAAATTTGACTCTTAAACCAAAAAAATTTCGCCATTTATTTAGTCCATATTATTTTCTTATTCAAAAATTACCCTTTTCGTTTATAACCATGTCTAACATAATAATAAACAAAAACAAGTAATATATAATAAAAAAATAAACAACCAAATAAACATATACATAACATAACAATTAAATATGTATAAAACATGTAGCCACATGCAAATCTTATTCAATAGTCCTAGTAATAATCAAGTCTAGGTGTATAATATATTTATTCAATTAAGGCTTTCTTCTTCTAGGAAAAAGAGCCACATACATCGATAAATCGATTACGTAAGCCAAAACTAAACAAATACCACATAGCACATAATTGATTACTTAATATTGGAGTCTTCCCCAATTCGACATCTATTAATAAATTTACATGTTTTGATATAACTTAACAATTAATTCATATATCCAATTTAAACCATTTAAATTATCACATAATAAAATCCATGCAACTATGCACTTTTTCATGAATTATGCTTAACAATTAACATATTGCACCAAGATCGTTTACTAAAACGCATAACCAAATACATGACATCCTAGGGTTTCTAATCATATTAAAAAAATCAAAACCAAAACCTAAAAGCCTAAAAGGTCTAAATCGACACAGTTAAAAAAATTAGGGTAAGGAATAAAAAAAAAACCCTAAAAACATGTAACTAAACGAATCAAGATTCAATTTTTATGCGTTTCGATAATTAATTAAACATTATAACCTGGCTATAGATGGCACTGTTGGAATTATAATATCATGACAATCATATAAAATAAACCAAACACATCAAGTGAGCATAACGGAAGCAATTACAAGATCATATAATATGTAATTAATTAATCAAATATAAAAGTAAACATACCTTTGTGATTCTAGCCCGAACAAGAATCAATTGCAACCTTCAAATCAAGAACCCTAATTAGGGTTTATGTGGATTATAAGAATTACCCCTTACCTCTTTTGTAATTCAATCAAAGAATCAAACAAAAGTGTGTTTGAATCACGTTCTTGTACACACGTACTAAAACAAGTTAAAGTAATACTAGTTATTGAATCACAAAAACAACCAAACTATTTGTTTCGGAAAACCAAACCAAACGAAACCCTTATGGTGTTTGTTTGTATCGACTACAAGAAGAAGAAAAGAAAAAGAAAAGGATTAGGGATTTGTGTGTGTGCACAAGAGTACCCAAAACCTAAAACATGGACATGTATTTATACACATAGAAAACTTAGAGCTCAAGCAAGGTGTGGGTTGGGCTTCCCCATACCCCACGACCGGCCACCCCTCTAGGGAGGGATCCAGAACCTTCTTGATGTCCAATTTTTCTTTACAAGTCCTTTTCTTTTCTCGTTTAGTCAATTATCATAATTACTTGACGATCCTTGTATATTTTGTGATAATTAGTAAATAACTATAACTTTATATTTATTTATTAATCTTTAACTCTCATACGTAAAGTGTGCAATCCCGTGATCTCAAGTTCGATCCTAACATACGACTACTAAAATAATGTCCATAATCTAACAATAACTCACTGAACTCCCAAGACTCCTCAACAACTACTGAAGACTGAAGACCTGAAGACTGAAGAATGGGCGGGACGAAGCAGGAAATGTTTGAATGTCTGAACAGGTGTCCCTATCGACCTGAAGTCAAACTTTCCCTGAACGGCATCAAGTCAGGATGGTGTCATAACTGTGCAATAGAAAGGCACATTGTCCTTTACCCAATATAGTCTGTTGTAACAGAGACAAAATACGTAAGCATTTTGTCTCTACTAGTTAGGTCATCAATTTGTCTTTTTCAGTAAAGTTGTAATTCACTTGTGTATAAATAGATAGCATAAGTGAGGAGTAAAAGTTGACAAGTTTGTGCAATTAATGCTTAGACATTCACAAATAGCTTTTACTCCTCCAAAGAACAACACAGTCCCTGAGATAGCTCAGTGAGACCTTTTGTTGTCACTCAAACTCTGTTTGGGTTTAGAGAGGAGTCCATACCACACTTGTCGTTTTCAATCCCAAGTGTTATTCCGCAAAAACTTGGGTATAATTCATTTTGATTAACTTCTAATAAAGAATTAAACGTTGAAAAATATTGTCTCTTATCTTTACGTTTCTTTATTGTTAATCATCCTTATATCTGTGTTTAAAAGTCATGGAACATGGTTAGATTAACTCTTTAGTTACTATTAACCAAGTAAACGGGACCAACACCGAATCGAACATCTTTGCCACAAAAGATAACCTACTGCATCACTTCTTTACATCAAATGCATCATCCATTCAAATATAAACATAAACACTTTTCCACATGTAAAACACACTACAAGTATCCTAATCAAATATTACCTGCCACAAAATGTAACCTACTGCATTACTACCTTGACATCAACTACATTATACATACAATTAAACACATAATATAAAATTAGCAGTTGATGCATCACATTGTAAAATTAAACACCTACTGCATCAGCATTTCAGAAAAATTTCATCACAATATTAAATTAATAGTTGATGCATCACACCGTAAAATTAGCGCATCCACAGTTATAAAGTCCAATAAGACATTTTATCAAATACTTTTAATGCACCTTTTCTAAACGCATTTTTTATCCACTTTTCTCTACATTTTATTTCATATCTAGAAGGAAACATAATGTAGTTTGAATCAAACTTTGAATATAACATATTTAGATCCAGAAAAACAGAAAAACCAAAGTGTAAGTGTTTGAATTAGGATCTTCGATGAGTGCTCAAACACTCATCATTTTTGACGTATTTAAAATGCCAAAACATACATAAACAATCAAAAAGATATCAAAATACTTAAATTATCCCAGGGATTGTGTTTTATGTGTTTTAAATGCAAAATGTGCAAAAACAAAGGAAAATCGATCAAAGTTTGCAATATTGGCAGTTTCAGTCCCCCAAGTTTCAAAACTTGTCAAATTTAGTCCCTATGCATTTATTTTGAAAGGAAAATTCAACCCAAGGTTTTGAAAGTCAAAAATCATAAAAAATTACACTTGGGTAATAAGTTTTCCAAAATTATGAGTTTGGTCCCTGAGAATTCAAAAATGGCAGAATAGGTCCCTGGGAAATTTTGAAAATTGGAAAATGGCAAAAATGGTTTTGTAACTTTGGATTTATAAAATTTTTGGTCCTTGTAAGCAAATTGGAAAAATTACATTTTCAGTCCTCATGTTTTGGGAAATTACAAAAATGGTCCTTGTGTTCATTAAGTTACCAAACCATCCGGACCCTTATTATAATACCAAACCCCAATCCAAAACCAAACCCAAAAACCAAAACCATGATCCAGTCCACCACAAGCCCATCCCATTTCCCTTTTTAATATAAAAACGTACCCCGGTCAAACCTCCCAGTTGACCATCTTCTTCCCCCCCAACAATACAACGCAAAACCAGGGAGTATTGTCTCCTCCACATACCTCCCCCCTCCTCCATTAGCCCCCCACAATAAATGCTCTCATCTACCACACCAACCCACACCACCACATTTAATATCCCCCACCAGTTCCACTCAATTTTACCCCAACACATTTTTGGCAGGAAATCCTAATCAAGGGTCAAGATTGATCAAAACTTAATTGAGTGGTGAGGATTTGGTCAAGGGGTCAACACAAAGCTATTGGGACTCTCAGTTTTCAAGGAAAAGCCATGTGGGAAGACCTAGGGATTAATTTTAGCTCGATATATATGTTGGAGCTCATATGAGCCTTTGTATTAGTGTAGTATGTAGTTTAAGTCATTGTAGTATCTATATGTACTCATGTAATTTATTTTTAAGTTAATGAAGCATCAGTTTTAAGTTTACTCTCTGTTATAATTTTTCAAGTTAACTTAGAAATCTCAAATCATTGTTCAGAGTTTCTTATTGATATATAGTTGTTTGTCTACTCATATAATCCATCTTGTATCTGTTTTTCATAAGTTTTCAAGCTGTGAAAAAGGTTTTTACC
Source organism: Artemisia argyi (assembly GCA_030686995.1). Lineage (NCBI taxonomy): Eukaryota > Viridiplantae > Streptophyta > Magnoliopsida > Asterales > Asteraceae > Artemisia > Artemisia argyi. The sequence continues at coordinate 252,817,239 of CM060700.1, forward strand.
TAATTTTAAGAAAAATAGCAAAAATAACAAAAAAACTAAAAATAAAATAAAATAAAAATTGTAAAAGGAAAGAAGAAAGCAAGGAGCACAGTTAATAAAGGATGGCTGTGGGTTAGAGACTTGTGGAAGTCATATAGGATTGGTGTTTGTGGATCTTTGTTACTTAACAGCTAGCTTGGAAGGCTTATGTAAGCCTACTTTTTAATTTGTACTCTCCTAAGTAGTTTAGTTACTTATTATTGTCTTAAGTACTTATTTATTGCTTATTAGAATAGTTGTAATCAGTGGTTTGTAGACTAGAGTTATTCTCATCAAATTTTCATCTTAATCTGTTTTTAAAGGGGTGTTTGGTTATAGGCTGTTTGTAGTGTTCTACTTGTTTATTTGTGCAACTCTAAGTTTCATTCAGTTGTTTGGGTAGATATAAGGTCAGGGGAACCAATTTCTTGTTTACTAATACCCCCAAAAGTCAAAATCATAAAAAGCTCATCACCACAGTTAACTATGGTGATCTTTGGACTCAAAACCAATCATACCTTTTCATAAGTTTGTATTTTAACTTAAATTGGTCATATTACTGTTTAACAAAACATTCTAAGTTAGTAAATCATTGTTTGAAGTTCACATAAGTCAAATCTCAAAGTTTTTCAAAAAGTCAAAAACACAATACTCAGATTTTTCCAAAAATGGGTTGATTTATTGTGAATTTTGTGGGTGGTTTTAGGATCTGAAATTTGTTGGAGTTATTGTCTACCAGTAGGACTTTTGATTCACACACTTATCTGATTTTTGTGATTTTTTCTGATGGACCTTTTTGCCCCTTGAAAGCACTTGCAGGGCAAGGGTGTGCCCTGTGCACCAGCTGAGTCACTCACAACCACCACTTTGGTGGTTCATTGTGACCAACTCAGTGGGTCCAACTGACCCAACTTAGTGTCATTCAACCCTCCTCCTACCAGGGTTGGTGTTTTAAGCACTTGTTTGACCATTTGACCTGTGGACCCCACCTGGAATTGCTCCATAAGTTTGTCCCTTTTCTGTCTCAGTAACAAGCGAACCAAAGTGCTTATTCTGGATTTTTAGCTTATTCAATTAGCTTATTTGTGTGAAACTTGTTTAGACTTGTTCATAATACTCATTTGCATCAGTTTTTACCAAGGTGGACCCCACATTAATTCATTTGAGCTTATTTTCACTCTTGGTCAAAGAAAGTCAACTGTCAAGGGTTTAAGCACTTGAAGTGCTTATTTTCTTGGTCTCACTCAAACCCACTTCACCAAAGTTGCTTAAAACCTTATAATAAACAGTTTTGAAAAAGAAAATTCCAAATAAGCCCAACTTAATAGAAGTGATAGCTTCTATTTAAGCCAATTGGCTTATTCTTCAGCTTATTAATAAGCAATTCTCATTTTTATAATTTTCCTAGGCTTCTGGTGTGTAAAAATATTTTCTGTAATTTTTTCAGATTTTTCTTGCATAATTTAGTATTTTTCCTAATTTAAAATAGTTTTTAGTAATTATTAAATAGTTAATAATTAATAATAATTAATTAGAAAATCAGAAAAATATAAATTAAATTTTAAAATTAGTTTTTAGTTATTTTAGATTTTTCCAAGTTTTATTTTCAATTTTCTAGTATAATTTAATAATTAATTAGAAATTAGGTTATTCTAAATAATTAAAAAGTAATTAATAATTAGTTAATAATTAGTAATAATTAATTAAATAGTCTTAAAAATATATTTTCATTTCTAAAATTAGTTTTATAGTATTTTAGATTTTTCTAAGTTTAATTTTTATTTTTCCAAGTTAATTTCATATTTATTTGTATTTTAAGTTAATTTAGTTAATTAAAAGTAATTAGGAAATTAGTATTTAATCAATAGTAATTATAAAATTAGTGTAAAAATTAGTTTTAAATTTCCAAAAATTTTCTCTCATCATTAGGTTTGTAAAAATACCATTTTCATACCAGTAACCTTTTCAGATCACCTCGTTCACTTTTATTCCTCGTACGTTTGTCCGCGTTTTCAGCAAACGTATGGTTTTTTTTAGGTTTTAAATAATTTCTTCTTAATCTAAGCTCCAGTAATCATTCACATAGCTTTCCTAAGCTATTTTGTTTAATAATTTCCAAATAATTCTCATAACAAACCCTTTCTGTGAATAATCACCCGATCACAAAGCACGCTCAGTCACAATTCACACCTTGTCGGGATTTAACGAGCTGGTGATACCTTATATTACCCGGAGATTGTTTCTAGGATTTTTAACTTTGTTGACCATTCATTGGTCAATATAAGTTGACGGTTTAACACCAATCAATTTTTGGCGCCGCTGCCGGGGAGGTGTGCGCGTTTTTGCAGCGTCCTTTGAGATTAGTGTTATCTCACCTCACTCACTGTACAAATACCACCACTTGTGTATATTTTCAAAATCAAAACACAAAAAAGTCATTAACACTTTTTTTAAAGTGTTAAAACACCAAAAAAAAAATTAAAAACAACAAAACATATCGTAACGTTTTCTGATTCGGTTTTCTTTTAAGGTGATTCTTAAAGAAAAACGATTTTAGATTACAGGACGATTCCAAAAATATTGTCCAAAAAGTTTTTATCCCTAGTGCATGCGCACTCGTTCATCAAGGTCCACTAGCCCATTACGTGAGCTTGTCCGGAAACCTCGAAGACCTCGTAGACGTTCTGCACCAACAGTCGGATCTGAGATCCGTACTGTTGTCACACCCACTGTCACCATGGCGGAAGACCGCCCTATGTGTGAGCTTCTCCAAGCACCCATCGAGGGTTACGGAGATGCCATTGTTGTTCCAGCCATCGTGGCTGATAATTTTGAGCTCAAAACCGGGTTACTCAATCTTGTAACCTCAAGTCAATTCTACGGTTTTGAGAGGGACGATCCTCATGCTCACATTCGATGGTTCAATAAAATCACTTCAACCATCAAGTACAAAAATGTCCCTTGTGAAGCAATCAAACTTCTTCTCTTTCCATTCTCCTTGGACGGACAAGCCAGGATTTGGCTTGAAAAACAACCTCCACGATCTATTGAGACATGGGAAGATCTTGTGAAAAAATTTGTGAATGAATTCTTCCCACCTTCCAAGACCACGAGTCTTAAGAACGAAATCACCAAGTTCACTAAAAAATATGATGAATCTTTTGGTGAAGCGTGGGACCGTTTCAAAGAATTACTTCGCAAGTGTCCACATCATGGTTTCTCCGAGTTGATGCAACTCGATACTTTCTACATTGGCGTGAGCCAAGCTGATCAGGATTCTCTCAATGCCTCCGCGGGAGGTAATTTTTTGAGTAGAACCACAAAAGAAGCTTTACAGATCATAGAAAACAAGTCCAAGGTCCGCTCTACACGAAGCAAACCGATTGTTTCTCAAATCAATGCGGGTCCTTCTTCTTCATCTTCTGTGGGTCAATCTAGCATGGATGCTAAGCTTGACAAGCTCACTGAAGCGATCCAAGCTTTGGTTCTCGCCCAAACAAATAAAGTTTCATTTCCACAACATCCTCACCCTGTCGAGGTTAAAAAAGTGGAAGTCTATGTGACTTGTGGTGGGCCGCATGCCTACTACAATTGCACAGCTACTGATGGTACTCCATATGAAGCTAATGTTGTTGTCGGGTCCTACAATCAAGGAGGCAATCAATACCGCCCTCCTATGGACCTGAACTATCGTCCTCACCATTATCCTGGACCTCCCGGTTTTAATCAAAACCAAAATGTCCAAAACCGTGGCCAAAACCAAAATAGAGTGAACCAAGGTTATCAAAACCAAGGTAACTTGAATCAGGGTCACGGTTTCCAAAATCAAAACCAAGGTTTCCAAAATTAAGGTTTCCAACACCAAAATCAAGGAAACTTTAACCGGAACCAAGGTCAGGGTAATTTCAATCCTGGGAACTTTCATGGAAACAATCACCAGAATCAAGGGAATTTCCATCATCAAAACCAAGGAAATTTCAATCAAGGCCCCAACCCGAAAAATCGAGCTCCAAATATTCCTAATCCGAATCAAGCCATTGCTCCAACCGGGCCTTCATCTGATGAGTTGTTAAAGCAATTCATGAAGTCCCAAGAGGAGTTGATCAAGTTGCTGGTCAGCCAGATTTCTGACATCAAGAAGTCTTTAAATGATCGACCCTCGGGCTCAGGTACTACTTTACCAAGCAATACGATCGCTAACCTGAGGGGCGATGCTAAGGCGATCACAACACGAAGTGGTGCTTCATAATGAACCCGCGATTACTACTACATCTTCTTCTTCTCCTCCAAAGGTAGTGGATCATGAGCCTGAGGTGACAAAGGACAAGGTGCAAACTCCTAGCCCATGAAGTAGAGCACACGTCCAACCTCAGGTTAATCCTGAAACCTGATATAAGCCTGGAGTTGTCTTTGAATCACCAGAAATTCCAGGGGAAAACCCAAAATCCAAAACTTCTATTCCTTATCCATCACGTCTCAATGAACAAAAGAACCGCGAAAAAGCTAATAACCAAATGGATAAATTTTTCCAAATCTTCCAAAATTTGCACTTTGATATTAGCTTCGCGGATGCTATTCTCTTGATGCCCAAGTTTGCATCGACAATCAAAAATCTGTTGAGTAATAAAGAAAAACTCTTTGAGATGGCAAGAACTCCTCTGAATGAGCACTGCTCAGCAGTTCTCTTGAAAAAGCTTCCTGAAAAGCATGGAGACCCCGGGAAATTTCTCATTCCTTGTACTTTCCCGGGTATGGTTGAATGCTTCGCCTTAGCTGATTTAGGTGCTAGCATTAACCTAATGCCATATTCTGTGTGGAAGAAACTCTCTCTTCCCGAACTCACTCCCACGTGCATGACTTTAGAGCTTGCCGATCGTTCGATTTCTCGTCCTCTTGGCATTGCCGAGGACGTATTCGTTAAAGTGAGAAAGTTCCATTTTCCAACAGATTTTGTGATTGTTGACTTTGAAGCCGATTCTAGGGTCCCTCTCATTCTTGGGAGGGGATTCCTTAGAACTGGGCACGCTCTTATTGATGTATTTGAGCATGAGATCACATTACGTGTTGGGACGGAAGCTATTACCTTCAACTTGAATCAAACTTCGAGATACTCCTCCAATTATGATTGTGAATTGGTGAATCAAATTGATGTGATCGATGTTGCTGCTGAGGAGTATGCTCAAGAGATTTTAGGTTTCATTGATGATTCTTAGAGTGAAAATCTTACTAAATCTTCTCATCCCATCATAGCCAATTCTTCTCCTTCCCTCACTCCGTTTGAGGGAAGTGACTTCATCTTAGAAGAAATTGAGGCCATTCTCAAAAGTGACTCGATTCCCGATGGAATCGATAACCAAGAGATTGACCCCGAGAGGGATATTCTCCTGCTTGAGAAGTTATTAAACGAAGATCCCTCTCCTCTTCCTGTTCTACCACAAATACTTGATAAGGAGGAAGTCAAAAACGTTGAGAAAACTGATGACTTCCCCGAGGTTGAACTTAAGGACTTGCCGCCTCATCTTGTATATGCGTTTCTGGAGGGTGATGATAAATTGCCCGTCATAATTGCTAAAGACTTAAGTGTTGAGGAAAAGGCTGCTCTTATAAAGGTTTTGAAGTCTTATAAACAAGCAATTGCTTGGCGACTCTCTGACATCAAGGGCATTGACCCTGAGTTTTGTACTCACAAAATTTTAATGGAGGACGACTTTAAACCTGCAGTCCAACAACAAAGAAGGGTGAATCCAAAAATTCATGAGGTTATCAAACAAGAGGTTTTAAAACTTCTTGAGGCCGGATTGATTTACCCTATCTCGGACAGTCCTTGGGTCAGCCCAATTCATTGTGTTCCAAAAAAGGATGGCATTACTGTTCTCACGAAAGAGGAGAATGAGTTAATTCCAACTCGTTTGGTTATGGGCTGGCGCGTCTGCATTGACTATCGTAAGTTAAATGACGCCATCCGTAAAGATCATTTTCCTCTGCTCTTTATGGATCAGATGCTCGAGAGATTAGCGGGGAATGAGTACTATTGCTTCCTCGATGGTTTCTCGGGTTACTTTCAGATCCCCATTGATCCGCAAGATCAGTAAAAGACCACTTTTACGTGCCCTTATGGAACTTTTGCATATAAACGTATGCCATTTGGCTTATGTAATGCTCCGGGCACGTTTCAAAGATGTATGATGGCCATTTTTTCCGACATGATCGGGAAAACTATAGAGGTCTTTATGGACGATTTTTCGATCATTAGGGATTCGTTCCAATCATGTCTCTCCCATTTAGACAGCATGCTAAAACGTTGTGAAGACACAAAGTTATGTCTAAATTGGGAGAAGAGTCACTTTATGGTCAAAGAGGGCATTGTCCTCGGCCATAAAATTTCAAAAAACGGGATTGAGCTTGACAGAGCCAAAGTGGACATCATTACAAAATTGCCTCATCCCATAACCGTGAAAGGTGTTAGGAGCTTTTTGGATCATGCCAGTTTCTACCGTAGGTTTATTCACGATTTTTCTAAAATCGCCCGGCCTATGACCCATCTTCTCGAGAAGGATGCTCCTTTTATCTTCTCCCCTGAGTGCATCGAAGCCTTTGAAACATTAAAGAAAAGGCTCACCGAGGCACCGATTCTTGTTACCCCCGATTGGGACTTGCCCTTCGAGCTCATGTTTGATGCTAGTGATTATGCGATAGGGGCAGTCTTGGGGCAACGCAAAACAAAACATTTTCAGCCTATACACTATGCCAGCAAGACTATGACCGAGGCTCAAAGTCATTACACCACCACTGAAAAAGAATTATTAGCTTTGGTGTATGCTTTTGAAAAATTCCAGCCATACTTGATACTGACCAAAAGCATAGTGTATACGGATCACTCGGCTTTGAAGTACCTCTTTGCAAAACAAGATGCAAAGCCGAGACTCCTCCGTTGGGTTCTCCTCCTTCAGGAATTTGATATCATTATTCGTGATAAAAAAGGAGCTGAGAACCTAGCTGCTGATCATCTCCCCCGTCTTGAAAACCCTCACCAAGATGCTTTCGAGAAAAAGGAAATAAATGAAACATTTCCTCTCGAAACCCTCAATGCGGTTTCATTTCGTGGAGACTCGATTACCCCATGGTTTTCCGACTTTGCAAACTATCTTGCGGGTAACTTTGTTGTGAAAGGGATGTCGTCCCAACAAAAGAATAAATTTTTCAAAGATGCAAAACATTACTTCTGGGACGACCCCTACTTGTTCAAAATATGCGCGGATCAAGTCATCCGGAGGTGTGTGTATGGTCAGGAAGCCGCTGAAATTTTAAAGGCTTGCCATGCTGGTCCCACGGGGGGCCACCACATTCCCAACTACACCGCCAAAAAGGTGTTTGATTCTGGCTTTTATTGGCCCTCGATCTACAAGGATGCCCAAGAATTGGTCAAGTCCTGTGATGCTTGTCAGCGTCACGGGAATATTTCACAAAAGAATGAAATGCCTCAGAATGCAATTCAAGTTTGTGAAATTTTTGATATCTGGGGCATCGACTTTATGGGGCCATTTCCATCCTCTCACGGAAACAAATACATACTCGTGGCAGTTAACTACTTGTCAAAATGGGTTGAAGCAAAAGCTTTACCCACAAATGATGCCCGAGTAGTTGTGAAATTCCTAAAAGCTCTTTTTGCCCGATTCGGAACTCCACGTGCTATTATTAGTGATCGTGGTATGCACTTCTGTAATGACAAATTCGACAAAGTCATGCAAAAGTACGGTGTAACTCACCGTCTTTCCACTGCGTATCACCCTCAAACGAGTGGACAAGTCGAGGTTTCCAATCGGGGCATTAAAAGAATTTTAGAAAGAACCGTAGGTGAAAATCGTGCATCGTGTTCGGATAAATTAGATGATGCACTTTGGGCTTTCCGTATGGCTTACAAAACACCCATTGGGTGTACGACTTATAAACTTGTGTATAGGAAAGCTTGCTATCTTCCGATCGAGCTTGAGCACAAAGCCTATTGGGCTCTCAAGCATGCCAATTTTGACCTCAAAATGGCGGGTGATCATAGAAAAGTTCAACTAAATGAATTAAACGAACTTCGTGATCAAGCTTACGAGAACTCTTTGATCTATAAAGAAAAGACAAAGAAGATTCATGACTCAAAAATCAAAAACCGCATTTTCAACGTTGGTGATCGAGTCCTTCTTTTCAACTCTAGACTCAAGATCTTCTCGGGAAAGCTCAAAACCCGATGGACTGGTCCATTCACTATCGTAAAAGTTTATCCTTATGGTACCGTCGAATTATCTCAAAATGACGGTCCTAATTTCAAAGTGAATGGACATCGTTTAAAGCACTACTTTGGAGAGGACATACCATCCATGGTTGTCCCGGATCTCCAAACTTTCCCCAAGGACAATTGAATTCGGGGATCGAGTCAAGCTAGCGACTCGATGAACAAAAACAATAGCACAATACTGGTTTTCACCCGTATCTCTGATTCTTTCTATTTGCTACCACCTAGTGTGGGGGAATGGCCAACCCCCCGCTGTTTGAAAAAAATGTATATATGTATATATGTTTCAAAAAAAATGTATATATATAGAAATAAAGTGAAATATGGTATTACCACAGTTAGATTCGAATCTTGGCTTTTTACGTTCAAAGAGTCAGCATAATAGCCGGGACTTTGAATATTGAGGACAATATTCATTTTTAAGTGTGGGGGGGAAATTCTAGCAAATTTTATCAAAATATATCTTCTAGTACCCCCGTTTTTGGCCAAAATTTTCAAAAATTTTTCACTTTATTTCAAAATTTTTGTGGTAATCAGTCCGCCAGGTCTAATCGACAAAGGGATTGGCTAATCCAGGAGCAAACGGCTCTTGGTAAAGATAACTCAAATCTGTTTACGGCTTACAATTTGCCCAAAATTGTATGGTTCCTCAACTCCCCATATCCCATAAAGTGAATGAGTTGGCTAGCCCACAAGGTTATGGCCTTTGGTAAAGGCCGTGGAAAATCCATAATTGGTAATCAGCTCACCAAGATGTTGACGTTGTCCATCAAGAGTTGGCTAGTCCAGAAGCAAACGACTTCTGGTAAAGACTAATCAAATCCGTTGACAGCTGGTGGTTTGCTCAAAATCACACGGTTATCAGGTGTGCCACAGTTCTTACACCTGGCTACTCCAGAAGTGATGGCTTTTGGTAAAGAGTTTAAAATCTATCAAGTTTTCTAAAAAGATTGCTAGGGACTAGCAATAGTTTAGTGTGGGGGATTGATGAGTGCTCAAACACTCATCATTTTTGACGTATTTAAACTGCCAAAACATACAAAAACAATCAAAAAGATATCAAAATACTTAAATTATCCCAGGGATTGTGTTTTATGTGTTTTAAATGCAAAATATGCAAAAACAAAGGAAAATCGATCAAAGTTTGCAATATTGGCAGTTTCAGTCCCCAAAGTTTCAAAACTTGTCAAATTAGTCCCTATGCATTTATTTTGAAAGGAAAAGTCAACCCAAGGTTGTAAAAGTCAAAAATCATAAAAAATTACACTTGGGTAATAAGTTTTCCAAAATTACAAGTTTGGTCCCTGAGAATTCAAAAATGGCAAAATAGGTCCCTAGGAAATTTTGAAAATTGGAAAACGGCAAAAATGGTTTTTGAACTTTGGATTTATAACATTTTTTGTCCTTGTAAGCAAATTGGAAAAATTACTTTTTCAGTCCACATGTTTTGGGAAATTACAAAAATGGTCCTTGTGTTCATTAAGTTACCAAACCATCCGGACCCTTATTATAATACCAAACCCCAATCCAAAACCAAACCCAAAAACCAAAACCCTGATCCAGTCCACCACAAGCCCAGCCCATTTCCCTTTTTAATATAAAAACGTACCCCGGTCAAACCTCCCAGTTGACCATCTTCTTCCCCCCAACAATACAACGCAAAACCAAGGAGTATTGTCTCCTCCACATACCTCCCCCCTCCTCTATTAGCCCCCCACAATAAATGCTCTCATCTACCACACCAACCCACACCACCACATTTAATATCCCCCACCAATTCCACTCAATTTTACCCCGACACATTTTTGGCGGGAAATCCTAATCAAGGGTCAAGATTTATCAAGTCTTAATTGAGTGGTGAGGATTTGGTCAAGGGGTCAACACAAAGCTATTGGGACTCTCAGTTTTCAAGAAAAAGCCATGTGGGAAGACCTAGGGATTAATTTTAGCTCGATATATATGTTGGAGCTCATATGAGCCTTTATATTAGTGTAGTATGTAGTTTAAGTCATTGTAGTATCTATTTGTACTGATGTAATTTATTTTTAAGTTAATGAAGCATCAGTTTTAAGTTTACTCTCTGTTACAATTTTTCAAGTTAACTTAGAAATCTCAAATCATTGTTTAGAGTTTCTTATTGATATATAGTTGTTTGTCTACTCATATAATCCATCTTGTATCTGTTTTTCATAAGTTTTCAAGCTGTGAAAAAGGTTTTTACCTAAGTTTAAGAAAAATAGCAAAAATAACAAAAAAAAAAAAAAAATAAAATAAAATGTAAAAGGAAAGAAGAAAGCAAGGAGCACAGTTAATAAAGGATGGCTGTGGGTTAGAGACTTGTGGAAGTCATATAGGATTGGTGTTTGTGGATCTTTGTTACTTAACAACTAGCTTGGAAAATCTTACACACCAATTTACACACCACACAACTTCACAACTTGATCACAACTTCAACACAACTTCTTCACACCAATATACTACACACCAATCTTCTTCACAACTATCTTCTACACACCAATCTTCTACTTTACACCTATCTTCACAACTAACCTACTTCACTACTTATCAACTTCTATTATCTACACAACTTCTATATCTTCTACACAATTAATCACAAGCACAACACAATATTCACAAATGAATATATATATATACACTATGCACAACTACTCTTCAACACTTCTTGAACTTGGTTGTAGAAAGAGTGTTCTTCTTTTGCACTGTGGATGAGAATGGATGATGAGGGATTGAATCACTTGAAACAAGGATTAATATACAAATGATCAAAGGGTTTTAGAGGATGTTTAGAGAGTTATAGATCTGAAAATTTCGTGCAAAAGGTGGGGAAAAATTCCAGAATTAAGGTGGTATTTATAGGAGAAGAATTCTGACATTTTCTGACAGGGGAGCCTGGCCGGTCCCCTTAAATCGTGGCCGGCCCCCTTAAAATTAAGGGGACCGCCCCTTATAATTAAGGGGGCCGCCCAATTGTAACGGCCAGAAAACTTGTCTTTTAGTGGGGAAAGTTTATTTGGTGAAAAACTAACGGATTTTGGTTAAATATTTGAAATCATATATTTAGTATGATTAAAACATTTTTCTTTGTTACCAAAAGTGTTTTTCAAAAATATATAATATGTTTATATATTTAAATAAACTTTGTATTAGTTAATTAAATATCCCTTTGATCATAAGATGTATTAAGCACTTGTTTATCCATACCTTAAGTGATTAAGTTGGATATAGTGATATTGTTGGGTCTGAAACTGCTGCTGAGTAAAACTGCTGCTAAGTGAAACTGCTGCTAGTAGTAATGATTCTGCTGCTAATGTCAAAATGCTGCTGAGGATAAATGCTGCTGACAGAATCTGCTGCTGATGGGATAAGGATGTATACGGTTTAGATAAATATAGAATAGATTGTGTAAATATTATATTTATCTAGAATATACTTATCTTGTAGAGAAAGGTATTGTAAACCTAGTAGGACTCCTTAGTCTATAAAAGGAGGATCCTAGGGTTAGTTTATGTACGTGTTATTATTCACTTCAAGGTTGTAAAACCCTAGCATTGTTGAGTGCTCGTATTAATAATATTGAAGTGTTGAAAGAGAATCATTATTCTTCTTAAGTTAAGCTTTTACATTCCGCATATTAGTTTAAGTGTTCAATCAAGTTAACTTCTATATAAGATCGTTTAAGCTCAACTGGGATCAACAAGTGGTATCAGAGCTTGTGATCTAGAAGTTATTAACAAGAAGATTTTGTTTCTTAAAAGTTTGCTGTTCCAAATCTACTGCTATGATGGGTGATGAAACTCATATGGTGACTGCTTCAAGGGTACCCATGCTGAATCCTGCTGAGTATGAGCTTTGGAAGAGAAGGATCAGACAATACATTCGCATGATTGATTTCAACATGTGGAATGTTATTGTTAATGGTGATTCTGTGCATGAGAAGAGTGTTGATGGTAAGGATATACCAATTAAGTCTGCTGAAGCTAACACAGTAAGGAAGATGGAAATCAAAGCACATAGTATTCTCTTAATGGGAATACCTAATGAATTTCAAATGGACTTTGATGACTGTGAATCTGGAAAAGAATTGATGGATGCTGTTGAATTCAGGTTTGGAGGGAATGATGCTACTAAGAAATCAAGGAAAAACATGCTGAAGCATCAGTTTGAGAATTTTACTTCTGAAAGTGGAGAGAAGATTATTGGCACATACAACAGGCGAAACCAACTTGTTAGCCATCTAAAGCTTGTTGGTTATGTGGTTCCACAAGAAGATGTTAATCTAAAATTTCTTAGAAGTCTTGCACCTGAATGGAGTATGCACACAGTTGTGTGGAGGAATAAGCCTGATTTTGAAACTATGAAGTTGGAGAGTCTCTACAACAATTTAAGAGTGTATGAATCAAAACTGTCTACCTCTTCTACTTCATCCTCTGGTACTCAAAATCTTGCCTTTGTATCCTCTAAAGGAAAAGAATCTCACTCTGCTGCTCATTCTACTGCTTATGGAGTCTCTGCTGCTGATGGATCTGTTGCCAGTTCAAATGATAAGATCTCTACTAGTGATATTGCTTTGTGTGCATTCTTGGCTGAGCTCACAACTACAATAAGGTCACATGTCTTAAATCAAGACTTGGATTAAATTGATCCTGATGATCTTGAAGAAATTGATCTTAAATGGCAAATGGCTATGTTAACCTTGAGGGCAAGAAAGTTTTTGAAAAAGACTGGAAAAGAAGTCAAGTATAAAGCTAAAGACAGTCCAGGCTTTGACAAATCAAAGATAGAATGCTACAACTGCAACAGGAAGGGACATTTTGCTAGAGAACGTAGAGCTCCAAAGAAGAATGCTGATGCTGCAAAGAAGGTTACTGAAGAATCAAAGACTACACTAGTGTCTTGTGATGGACTGGGAGATTATGATTGGAGTGATATGGCTGAAGAAGAACCAAACTTCTCTTTGGTAGCTGTTGATCAACCCAAGGTGCAGAACTTTGCACTTATGGCCTATGGTTCATCATCAGGCTCTGACTCTGAGGTATCAAATGATTCAGACTTATCTATGTGTTCTTTTAAATCTTGTGCTGACACTATAGAAGAACTTAAGTCTAGGAATGAGAGTTTGAATAAAGAAATTGAACACCTAAAACTTGATAACCTAGGTTACAAAGTCGGTATTCAAAATGTTGAAAGAAGATTAGAATATCTTAAAGAGTGTGAGAAGGAATATGTAGATCAACTTAATCTCAGAGATATATAAATTTTTAAGAAAAACAGTGAAGTAGAAGTTCTTAAAAATAAGTTGGTAGAAGCAGAAGAAGAAAAAGAGGAAGCTCTTGCTGAAAAAGATAAACATGTAGTAAGAGTACAAAAACAACAATTTGCTTCTGATATGGTTCATAAATCTATTGAGAATAATTTGATGAGAAAAGGTAGTGGAATTGGGTATAATGAAGTGGCTCCTCCAGCCAAAAGTGCTTTTGCTCCACCAGGAAAAGAACTATCCTTCATTAGTGAGCTAAATATTGAAAAACCTGTAGGTGAATGTAGTACAAGTAAAATTGAAACACCTAAGGTTGAGGATAGAAAATTTCCTGAAGCTCCAATTATTGAGGATTGGTATTCTGATACTGACAGTGATGAGGAACAGGTTAAACAAACACAAAATGTGAAAAAGGAAGAAATTCCTACCAAGTTTAAACCTAAAATTGAACAGGTTAAGTTTGTCAAACCTGTGTTAGGAAATAACTTCTCTAGGAAAATGGTAGAATACAATGAGATACCTAGAGAACAGATGGAAAAGTTCAATAATAAGCCTAGGGGTAACCAGAGAAACTTCAACAACCTAGTTTCAAACAGATTAGGTAATCAGTTTCAATTACAAAAGAAGGCTTGTTATAAGTGTGGTAGCTTTGACCACTTGATTGTTAGATGCCCTGAACACCAAAAGACTGTTTGGAATCAATACACTAGGGTGAGTCACAAATATGTAACTAAACAAACTCACCCACATCCTAATAGAAACATGGTTCCAAGAGCTGTTTTGTTGAGATCTGGTGCTACTAGATCTATTTATGCTGCTAAATCAAATGGTGTTTTCAAATCAACAACTAGTTCTTCTACTGGCTCTACTGCTAGTAAGCATTCTGCTGCCAGTATGCACTCTGCTGCTAGCAAGCAACCTGCTGCTAATACAAAACTTTCTACTTCTGGGCCAAAAGTTTTAACAAATACAGTTGTTGGTAATCCCTTTTATGCTGTTAAGGCCTCAGCTTGCTGGACTTGGCAACCAAAAACAAATGGTTCAAATTCTGTTTCCAAGGATAGTAGTGCATCAAGTAATTTAAAGAAATTTGATTATGTTGATGCACAGGGCAGATCCAAGTCAGTAATGGCTTGGGTCGTCAAGAGGAACTAATGTCTCTACTTTTCATGTGCAGGTCAATCTACTGGATGAGCTTAAGGATATGGTTATTGTTGACAGTGGATGTTCTGGTCACATGACAGGAGATGAGTCTCAACTTGAAGACTTTGAGGCTTTTGATGGTGGTTATGTTGCTTTTGGGAATGATCCAAAAGGTGGAAAGATTGTTGGAATAGGAACTCTTAAAAATGGAAATTTGGACTTTGAGAAGGTGTTTCTTGTGAAAGGACTTAAGTTTAACCTCTTTAGTGTTTCACAAATGTGTGACAAAAAGAACTTTGTTCTTTTTACAGACACTGAGTGTATGATCCTTTCTCCTGACTATCAATTGCCAGATGACAAATCTGTACTTTTGAAGGTCCCTAGAAAAGAGAATATATACAGTGACCATATAAAGAACATTGTTCCTAAGAGGACTTTGACTTGTCTAATTGCAAAAGCCACTGTTGATGAGTCCAAATTATGGCACAGGAGATTGGGACATATGAACTACAAGACCATGAACAAATTGGTAAAAGGAAATCTGGTCAGAGGAATGCCTACAAAGACTTTTGAAAATTGTGAAATTTGTGTTGCTTGTCAAAAGGGTAAACAACACAGAGTTTCATTCAAGTCCAAGACTGTGAACACAAATACTGAGCCATTACATCTATTGCATATGGACTTATTAGGGCCTGTATTTGTCAAAAGCTTGAACAAGAAGTCATATTGTCTTGTTGTCACTGATGACTTTAGCAGGTTTACTTGGGTATTCTTTCTTGCTACTAAAGATGAAACTCCAGAAATACTCAAGGCATTTATTACAAGAGTTGAAAACCTGTACAATCACAAGGTGAAGATAATCAGATGTGACAATGGTACTGAGTTCAAGAATAGTGTGATGAATCAATTCTGTGTGGGGAAAGGAATTCTTAGACAGTACAGTGTAGCAAGAACTCCACAACAGAATGGTGTTGCAGAAAGAAGAAACAGGACACTTATTGAGGCTGCAAGAACAATGTTATCTGATTCAAAACTACCTATTCCTTTTTGGGCTGAAGCTGTGAACACTGCATGCTTTGTGCAGAACAGAAGTAAGGTAGTCAAGCCTCATAATAAGACTCCATATGAGTTATTTCATGGAAAGAAGCCACTGATTGATTTTCTCAAACCATTTGGATGTCCTGTTACTATTTTAAACACTAAGGATCAGCTAGGCAAATTTGATGAAAAAGCTGATGAAGGAAATTTGGTTGGTTACTCTGTGATTAGTAAAGCTTTCAGAGTATACAATAAGAGGACCAAACATGTAGAGGAGACTTTGCATATCAAGTTTTCTGAGAACACATCAAATCCTGAAGGCAAAGGACCAGAATGGCTGTTTAATGTTGATATGCTTACCAAAACAATGAACTATGTACCAGTCATTGCCAGTGTTGACAAACCACAAGAAGAATTTGTTTTGTTTGAGAAACTAAAGGTTGGTCCTACTCTACTACCCTCTCAGACTGATCTAGGTCCTAAAGATGATGTGGTTACTCAATAGAAAACTAAGGAAACTAAAGAAGATATTGAAATTCCTATTGAAGCAGAAAAAGAAACAAATGTGGATCCCAAAATAGTTGTTGATGTCTCTCCTACAAAGCCAGAAGACTCTGCTGCTGACTCAGCATACTCTCCTGCTAGGCCAAAAGTTACAACTACTGCTCCACCACATTCTGCTTCCAAGCCTACTAACTCTACTGCTACTTCAATTTTTCCTCATTTGGACTCTCAGGGTAGACCTATTGTTGATTCTATCTACCCTGATGATCCAAATATGCCTCCTCTTGAGAATATTTACTATGACACAGATGATGATGTTCTTGATGGTCAGTTATTTGGAGCTTCTGCAGATTTTACTAACTTGGAACTCAATATTCCTGTTAGTCCTACAACTACCACAAGAATACACAAGGATCATCCCAAAGATCAAATCCTAAGTGATCCACAATCATCTATTCAAACTAGGCGGATGACTAAAGCTTTGAAAGATCTTCAACATCAAAGTTTCTTTGCAAGATCACTGAATCAAAGAAATAGTCATAAAGATCTTCAAAATTGCATGTTTGCATGTTTTCTTTCTCAAGTTGAACCCAAAAACACTTACAAAGCCTTACAAGAAGCAAGTTGGGTGGAAGCAATGCAAGATGAGCTTCTACAATTTAAGCTGCAAGAGGTTTGGACTTTGGTTGAACTGCCAAATGGAAAAAGAGTGATTGGCACAAAATGGGTTTTCAGATGCAAAAGAGATGAGAGAGGTATTGTCATAAGGAATAAAGCAAGGTTAGTAGCACAGGGATACACACAACAAAAAGGCCTTGATTATGATGAGGTATTTGCTCCAGTGGCAAGAATAGAAGCAATTAGAATATTCTTGGCTTATGCTTCATACAAAGATTTTGTAGTGTATCAAATGGATGTAAAAAGTGCCTTTCTGTATGGGACCATTACAGAAGAGGTTTATGTGTCTCAACTACCAGGCTTTGAAGACCCTGATCATCCTGACAAAGTTTACAAGGTAAATAGAGCAATGTATGGCTTACATCAAGCTCCTAGAGCTTGGTATGATACTTTGTCAACATATCTGCTAGAATCTGGGTTTAGTAGAGGAAAGATTGATAAAACTTTGTTTCTCAAAAGACAAAAGGATGATATTTTGCTGGTTCAAATTTATGTTGATGACATCATCTTTGGGTCTACAAACAAGGCCATGTGTGTTAGTTTTGAGAAGTTTATGAAGGACAAGTTTGCTATGAGTTCAATGGGAGAACTCACCTTCTTTTTAGGTCTTCAAGTTACACAGAAAGAAAATGGCATATTTATCAGTCAGGATAAGTATGTCAATGATATTTTGAAGAAATTTGGTTTTGAAGATGCTAAACCTGCCAAGACTACCATGGACTCTAATAAACCATTGTTGAAGGATGAATATGGAAAGGAAGTGGATATACACTTGTACAGGTCTATGATTGGCTCATTGATGTATCTTACAGCATCAAGGCCTGATATCATGTTTGCTGTGTGTGCCTGTGCAAGATTTCAAGTGTGTCCCAAAGAATCACATCTCAATGCAGTGAAGAGAATTTTTAGATATCTGAGGCATCAACCAAAATTGGGCCTTTGGTACCCTAAGGGTTCACCATTTGATTTGGTCTCCTATTCAGATAGTGACTATGCTGGAGCTTCTTTGGATAGAAAGTCTACAACAGGGGGTTGTCAATTTCTAGGAAGCAGATTGGTGACATGGCAATGTAAGAAGCAAACTGTGGTGGCTAATTCTACAACTGAGGTTGAGTATGTGGCTGCTTCAAGTTGCTGTGGACAAGTTCTCTGGATGCAGAATCAATTATTGGATTATAGGTACAATTTCATGAATACCAAAATTCATATTGATAACAACAACACACTTTGCATAATTAAAAATCCTGTTTTTCATTCTAAAACAAAACACATTGAGATAAGACATCACTTTATCAGGGATTGCTATGAAAAGAAGTTGATTCAAATTGTTAAAGTTCATACTGATAACAATTTTGCTGATCTTCTCACTAAACATTTTGATGTGGGAAGATTTCAATTTTTAATTGCAAATATTGGTATGATAAATCTTTGAAAAACTTATCTCTTTGTTTTTGTATCAGTGTGTAAAGAAATTGTGCTGCTTGTTACTCTGCTGCTTATCATAAAGCATATATTTTTATTGCAATGTACTATGCTGCTAACTCTACTGCTAGTACATATGTTTGTTTGCTTTGTG
Source organism: Artemisia argyi (assembly GCA_030686995.1). NCBI lineage: Eukaryota > Viridiplantae > Streptophyta > Magnoliopsida > Asterales > Asteraceae > Artemisia > Artemisia argyi. The sequence goes on from CM060700.1 coordinate 252,835,755, forward strand.
GTGTTTGGTCTAATATTGTGCAGGAATAAGTCTAGATGATGATTTGCAAATAACAATATTCAGACAACAAAAGAAGCACACTTATCATTCATTCAATTCAGAAGTTTATACATCAAAAGAGATTACAATAACTACTTCTGAAACTATAAAAGTGTGCAAGAACATCAGATGACTACAACCACTACTTCCTAGGGCAGTCCAAGAACAATCTTTCTTTCTTTTGGAAGTGGAGAGTTTGTCTTTCTTGTCTTCTTTGCCTTGGTGGATTTCTTTGGTCGTGGCCTTGATGACTGAGGCCTCTCAGGAGTGGAAGGTGGTTCATTTGGAGGCTCATCCTCATCTGATGAAGTGCAGATAAATGGGGAAACAAGCTCTCTTGGGGATGGTTGTCTGACAGGTATCCAAGCTGTATCTTCTGATGATTCTGAAGATGATGGAGATTTCGGGGACATCACAGCTTTACCCCTGGAAGTGCTGGGGGTTTGATTCAAATTGAGGAGATCCTTGAACACCGGAAGATCATGTTTTCTCTTCTTTGCTTGCTCCTTGGTTCTACAACCAGCATGAGGAGGACGGAAGGGCGGTACATAAGTTTCAAAGGAGTTCTCATCTTCGGATGATGAATCAGAAGAGATATTGATGATTTCGGGGGTTGATTTCATGATTATTTGATTTGATTTGGGATAAGTGAAGTTTTGATTTGGTTGATTGGCGTTTTGATTGCGATTAGGGTTTGATTGTGATAAATTAGGGAAAAGATTTAGTCCGTTTTTATAGGGATTACGGCATATCATCACATTAAATGCTGAGGATCTTTGACTTTTTGACCAAGCTTGTTTCGTCAACTCTGCTGCTGGATTATTTCACTCTGCTGCTAGTTATACAACTCTGCTGCTATGGTTATTGTGCTGCTACAGTTGAAAGTGTGAGGGTGGGATGTGTAACTTCTTCAATCAGTTTAAAACCTAATTGATCTTTCTAATTGGTTTTCTCATATCTCAAATTGAAGTTATCACAAACCCTAATACTTTATTTCTCTCAAAGTCAATAATTCCCAATTTCCCTAAAGCCTAACTCATGGAGTGCGTTCGTACCTGGGCAAAGCAACACAACAGTGTAATAGTTCTTGATGCTGAATCCATTAATGAAGAACTCACAGACATGGTAAAATTTTTGAATGCTACTTCTCTTAAGTATGCACTCACTGTGAATCCTACTATATTTGTTTCCCACATCAAACAGTTTTTGCTTACTGCAAAAAATCAAAACTACAAATGGGGAAAAATATGTCAGTGCTTTAGTAGATGGGCAAAAGGTTCGTGTAACTGAATCATCCATAAAAGAAACTCTACTCTTAAATGATGAAACAGAGACCACTTGTCTTGCTAATTCTGCTATTTTTTCTGGGTTAAAAGAATTGGGGTATGAGGGGAATCATACAAATTTAAAATTTCAAAAATCTCTCCTCTGTCCTCAATACAAGTTTTTGATACATCTTCTTCTTCATTGTTTGAGTCCTAAAACTTCTAGATGGCATGAGTTTAATACTACTATTGCTTCTGCAATGGTATGCTTAAGCAAAGGTCACCCATTTAATTTTTCAAGAATGATTTTGGAAGGGATGTTTCAAACTATTAAAGAGTCTGGTTCATATTTACTTTATCCAAGATTTATCCAACTCTTTGTTCAAAAACAACTTACAAAGTTTAGAGGCCATGTTTCTACCTATGATGCTCCAAAATTGGTTTCTAAAACTTTTACTTTCTCGGTTAAAAATGGAAAAGGTTTTTCAGGCAAAACTACACATCTTACACCTTCCATGGTGCAACTTGTACAAAACAATCAGGGTGAAGGATCAGGAAATCCCACTGAATCCCATCACACACCCAATTTTTCTGCATCTGCTACACAACCAAAAATACTCTATATCCGTAGGAACACCAAAAAGAACACTGATCTTCCTCAGGATAGTGTTAGTATGGCTGTACCAGATGAGGCTGTCCTAGGTGAAGGGGAGGACATGTTGGCAAGGGCTGTCACTACTGCTTCTAGCTTAGCAGCAGAGCAGGATAGTGATAACATAAATAAGACCCAAACCAAGGCAACATCTAGAGATGATGATTCTTCTGAATCAAATTCTCAGGATGGTAACCCTAGCCAAATGGCAAAAACAGGGGGCTCAGATGACCAAACTAGGTTTGATACTGAGTTTATGTCCCAAGATTCACCTCTCGGACCAGGTTACACAGGTCGAAGTGATGAGGACAGACCAGTGACTAATGAATTGACGGAAAATCTTGTACATGATGACAATGTCCATGATTCACCTCTCGGACCCGGTAATACAGGTCGAAGTGATGAGACTATTATGCAACTTATTCAGGAATTGACGGTTACTTGTACCAACTTGGGGCTGAAATGTACTACATTGGAGGACAAAGTTCTTACTCTTTCATCTGTTGTTGCTGATCAGGACAAGACTATCATCAGTTTGCAAAAACAGATAAAGACCTTACAAAGATCAAAATCTTCAGCCTCATTGAAAAGATTGAAGAAAGTGGGCACTTCTCAGGTTGTTAGTTCTCCTGAAGTCTCTACTCACATGGAAGATGATGCTTCCAAACAGGGGAGGAATGAAGAGGCAATGGGTTCAGGGGAGGCAAATGTTGAAAAAGCTGATAGTGCTCTGGGTTTAAATGATGGAATGGTTTCAGGGGAGGCTCCAGTGATTGGTGATATGGATGTTGAAAGTCCTCAGGATGCTGGAGACTTTGTTGTTGCTGATAAATCAGGGAATGAGGTTGTTATGGAAGAGGTGGTTGCTACACAAGACAAGGTGGTAGAACAACTTACAACTTTGGAGCCTGAGCAATTAGTAAAGGCAACAGGGTTGATGGGTGAAACATTGATGAAGTTGGGAGATAGTCTTGATTCTGCTGCTCAAGAATCTACTGCTAAGAAAATCACTAACTCTGCTGCTAGTGGATCTGCTGATGCACAAGACTCTGCTGCTGGGTCTGGTGACAATGCTGCTGCTGAAGCTATGGTATTGCTGAGCAAGAAGACTACCCCATTACCAACTCCTTCACTATCACAATTAACAACAACAACAATCAAATCATCAGCCTCTAGAAAACCTGAAAAAGGGATTGTTATTAAAGAACCTGCTGCTCAACAAAAGAAGATTATTTCTTCATCTTCTACTGATAAAGGAAAGGGCAAGCAAGTTGAAACACCAAGGATAATGTATAGGGGGATTGACTTTACTGATGTACCTTTTGATTCTTGGCCTAAGCCATTGCAAGTTGAACATGATACAACTGCTGCTCTTAAAGCACAAGAGTTGTTTAATATGGAAGATCAACAGTTAGCTGAGAAGGAGGCTGAAGGCTTAAAAAGGTATGATGAATGGGTAGATGAAAAGATCAGAATTGCTGCTGATATTGAGCTAAATAAGCTGATCAAGATTGAAGATAATGAAGTTCCAACTTTTAATGTGCAATCTTGGTATAGAGACTTTACTTCTAAGAAGAGAAAAGAAAATGCTGCTGCTAGAAGAAAGATAAAGATATTCAAAGGTCCAACTGTTAAACAACAAAGGAAAGAATATGAAAGGTATCTAAAGAATATGGGTGGATGGACATTGGTGTAGTTGAAAGCTTATTCTGATAAAGAAGTTTTTGACCTGTATCAACAAACAAAGAAGAGAACAGATACTTTTTATGCTATGGGATGTGCTGAGGATTTGGAACAAATTGCTCAGATGAACAAAAAGTTGGTACCTGAAAAGATAGCTGAAGCAGAGCAAATTCAAGAAGCTAATGTTGTTGAACAGCTTGAGAGTGATGCAGCAAAGACTACTTCTTCTGTGCAAGGTGATAAAAGAAAAGGTGTTATTCATAAGTCAATTGCAAAGAAGAAGAGAAAGATTGGAGAAGGAGGCAGTTCTATGCCTGAAGGTGATATGTTTAAACATGATCTTGATCACATTCCTTCTGAGCATCTTAAAGAAAAATTGAAGGGGTATACTGTGGTTGGCAAGATGGAAGATCCTGAAGTAGTTGATGCTAAACCATTAGGAGTCAAATATCCTATTGTCAAAGTAACTACAGGATATGATACTAATATTGGAGCATTTCATGAGGTCCAGAGATCTGATGGTAAGACTTACAGATTTCTTAGATTTCAACAGATGCTACATTACTTTGATAGAGAGGATGTTGAAGACTTGTGGAAGTTATACAAGGCAAAGTTTGGAGCTAAGAAATTTGATGGTAAAAAGTATGAGATAGATCAAATTGATCATATCTTAACTTCTTCTGATAATGTTATGTAGAGAGCTCTTAAACTTATGTTTGAACCTTCAATGGATGATTCTGAATGGACAGAGATAGCTGATTACAAGGTAAAAAGATGGAGACTCTTTCAAGATTCTGGAGTTCATATGTTAACTATTGGACCAATTACTTTGTATATGCTAGCTGAAATGGATTATCCAGTGGTAAGATACTGGAATATTGTCAATCAGATGGTTAATAGTGATAGACCACTTAAGCTGCAGAAAGACTATGATTCTGATGATCAAGCATTCAATTTGCTGACAAAGTATAAGAAGATATTTGATCAAATGAATTCTAAAGGTTTGAAGTGTTTGGAAGTATCCTCCAAGTGATTAATTGAGCTTAGAAGAAACTTACTTATTTAGAAATAAATAATAAGTTTAGGGGAGGATTGTTGGGTCTGAAACTGCTGCTGAGTAAAACTGCTGCTAAGTGAAACTGCTGCTAGTAGTAATGATTCTGCTGCTAATGTCAAAATGCTGCTGAGGATAAATGTTGCTGACAGAATCTGCTGCTGATGGGATAAGGATGTATACGGTTTAGATAAATATAGAATAGATTGTGTAAATATTATATTTATCTAGAATATACTTATCTTGTAGAGAAAGGTATTGTAAACCTAGTAGGACTCCTTAGTCTATAAAAGGAGGATCCTACGGTTAGTTTATGTACGTGTTATTATTCACTTCAAGGTTGTAAAACCCTAGCATTGTTGAGTGCTCGTATTAATAATATTGAAGTGTTGAAAGAGAATCATTATTCTTCTTAAGTTAAGCTTTTACATTCCGCATATTAGTTTAAGTGTTCAATCAAGTTAACTTCTATATAAGATCGTTTAAGCTCAACTGGGATCAACAGATATAAACTAGCTTAATACTTGTCTACGTAGTAATTTTACGATTGACGAGTTTACATTTTGTGATCATCAAAATATAGAGATATCAAAAAATATAAATAACGTTTTCATACATTATTTATGTCAACAATCTCCCCCTTTTTGATGATTACAAAATTTAAACTCATTAATAAAAAATTAGTATATATTCAAGTATTATTGTGAGTTTATATCACTTCTCCCCCTTTTTGTTAGCATCAAAAAGGTTATCCCGTGTTTATGGAAGCTCCCCCTTGAAGTATACTCCCCCTCATTTTGAGGCCAAAAGGAATCGAGATATGGGTATCTTGCAAAAATATTTAGTGGCAAGCAACATATATATGTATATAGCATGCAAAAGTGTAAACAAAACATAACCATATCATTAATCAAGTGAAATTAATACATCAAACATTACATCAACAAATGAAATAAGTAATGCAACTAACAAAAGCCTTAAAGGCTTAGAATCATCATTAGAATAAAGGACCAAGTCTCAAACATGAGAGTCTTCTCTAGAGCTTGCCATCCAAAAAGGTTTAACACAATTTTATTTGTGAAACACCAAGCATGTTTAATTGGGAGGAATAGATGGTGAACATGGAGATGGTGATGGTGGAGGTGTGTTTGTTGATGGTGGTGGAGGTGTTGTGTTTGTTGTTGGTGGTTGATGCAACAAGTTTTCAATATGAGAAAACATGTATTGGATCTCATCTCTTAATCCGAACACAATTGTTCAGTTGTGAATGCAACAAAGGCAAGTGTCTCCATGAGCTTCAAGTAAGCTCCATTGGACGGGGTTATAGGTTGGTGGATTGATAGGAGATGATGAGAAATGTGCATCAAGGGGTGTTAATGGTGATAATGAGAGAGTGAGTGCAAGAGATGTGTTCTCATTGGTAGGTTGTGATGGTTGATCAATTGTTGGAGGAGATAAGTGGGTGTTGATGTAGTCATTTATGGATGAAGTGGATGGTATGGAGGAAGTGGAGTTTCCATTTGTTGAAGGTGTTTTGGAGTGTGCATTTGGTGTACTAGGAGATGAACATTGAGGTGGTGGAGATGGAGTGGTGTTGTCTTCATTTGTAAGATCAATGAAGAGTTGTTTGGGTGGAATGATGACAAGTTTTTATTTCTTGGCATTGTTTGAATAGGTGGTTCTTGGTGATGACATGATGGTGTTTGATGAATGTTTGAGGATGATGGAATGTGAATTAAACATGCATGGAGATTATATAGTGGGAAAACATGTTTAGAAGTGGAATTAATTTGAAATTGTAATGTTATATTCCAAAATCAGTTTAGTTTTTAAGGGAAATGGTAGCTGGGACTAGCAAAAGGGATCACAAGATGCAAAAGAGAACAGTGTAAAAACTGTTTCAGATGGCCGGTTCCCTTAAATGGAGGCCGGTCCCCTTAATTTTAAGGGGGCCGCCCTTTATGATTTAAGGGGGCCGCCCATCTGACGACCCAGAAACCAAAAAATTTCAAAAATTTTTTGGAAAAATGTTATGTTCTGTTTTGTATTTGCAGCAAGCTCTATTTGGACATTTCATATTTGTTTTGGTCTATTAGAAAGCATACAAGTCATATATTTATATAAACTTTAACTAATCATGCAAACATATATATAGATAAAGAGAAGCATGCATTAAAAAGCATATATTAAAAGCAATCAAGTTAGCATCCTAAACAAATATCCAAATTACAAGTACTTCCGATCATACTTCGGACAAATAGCACACAAGACATAAAAATTAAATATTGTTCAACAAGCATAATCCAAGCATATCATTTCTTTTTCTTCCCGAAGATACCCTTCAAAGTCTTCCCGATAGATTTGAAGCCACCTCTAACTTCTTCGTGCAAGCTCTTTTGTCTTCTAAGCATCTCAGTAGTACGTTTATGAAGCACTTCTTCATTTTGATCACTTGGAGATGGGGTAGAATAGTTGGGATAGTCAAGATCCTCTAAATCGTCAACGAACTCAGAAAACGAAGGGATACTAGCATCATGGATGTTTTCCTCCTCATCGTCATCGTCTTGCCTTGAAGATGATCCATGAAAGCTATGACGACGAGGTTTTCCCTTGTCACTTCGAGTTCGTCGAGCTTATTTTAGAGTGAGAGAACGTAGAGTGGGGTAGATGGACTCATAGATACTATTGTCAAGATCGGGGTAGTACTCGATAACATGACGATAGAGACGAGTAAGGAACATTCCATATGGAAGATTTGCTTTGGGAGTTTTTCTAGCACACTCAATCCGTTTGATAAAGAAGTAGGCCAAATTGTACGGCTTTTCGACAGCTATACAATACAACATGTGAGCAAGGCACGCCGGGAGATGGTCCTGGTGACCTCCGGTACCAAACGCATTCTCACGAATGAGTTCTTCCCAACGCTTCATGTGGGGGCTTAATTCCTTGAGGAGAAGTTGGTATGGAGAGATTTGAACGTTTTTGGATTTTATTTTTCGGCTTGTGGTGGCACGTTCCACACCAAGGATTTGACGAATTTCGTCGGGATGAGGAATTTCGTCGAAATAGGGACCGAAGGTTGGTCGATAGCGATTAAGAGATTCGAGGTCCCACTCGTTTGTGAAAACGGCTTGACCTTTAAAAGGGATTTGGAGGATATGACCAAATTGTTCGAGAGTTAGGGTGATAAATTCATTTTGAATCATGAAAGAGATGGCGATGAAACCAAGATCATTGGCTTGGACGGTGACTTGGATATAGAAATCCATTATGAAGCGAGGGATGATAGGTTCGTTTATTTCATAAAGACAATTGAAGTTGATGCTTGTAAACACGCGATTTATGTAGTCGGATTGAGCAAAAGCAAGATCTACTACACGTCCTTCATGAACATTTCTATCTTCAATTTGACGATAGATAAGTCCAATGGAAGGAGATGTGGTAGGAAGTTGGGAAACTTTAGGAATGTAGTTTTTAGTGTGAGAAAGATCTTCGGTAGTTGCTTTTGGCATTTTCACCTAAACACATCAACAATACAAAAAGACCAAAATAAATATAAAGAAAGATAAAAGTATATGTATATTGTTAAGGCTTATGTTGGAACGTAAACATACTTCGTTACTAATCCTAAGAAGTAGATTACCATGTTCCTTAATATTGTTTTTAACTCATTCTAGATATACTTTACGATGTTTAATAAGTAATTATGGACAAATCCAAACACCCTTTTAAACATCTTAATATATCATGAAATTTACTAGATTTACATTAGATTATAAAACTAGCTATTTCTTGCGAGTTTCTTATGCATGTGAATTGTTTTTGAAAAAGATGGTTTGTATTTTTACTTAAAAATGTTATTTTTAGTAATAAACCAAACACTCCCTTAACTAGTGACTTATACCACTAGTATGTCAATATATATATGAATTATATATCTTGACAAGTCCGATTAGTAATTTTTAGGTTTATAATTATAACAAAGTTTTATAAAAATTATAATGACTAGGTTTCGATATTATTTGGACATAATCCAAACACCCCTATATTGTGAACCAATATAATTTTTCTTAGTCGAAAAATGTAATTTCAAGTTTTACAAGTTACAAAAGTATAATGTGATTAGTTTTAACACGTTTTCTAATCATTATTCAACAATGAGTTTACTAAATTTTTTGAAAAGGAGTGTATGAAATTTTTCAAAAATTTTCGACATGATAGTTTATAATAACTAGTTTCTAGTGTTGATCAATCATCCTAATCCTAGGGGAAGCATTTGGTTATGGAGTTTTAAGGCTTAATTCGAAAGAAATTGTGAAATTTGACGAATTTTATAAAACATGCATAATCATGAGTATGATCAAATAAGATGAAATTAGATGAAATGTGTTATGAAAAACTTACAATAAGTAATGGTGATTGTGTTAGATGAATTTGCCCTTTGCGAATTAACCCAAAATATGTGATTTGGAAGTGATTTGAGGTGTTTTTGGGTTTTGGTTTTCGTCACAGCAAAAGCAAGGGAAGGGAAGTATGAAAAAGTGGAGTGTTTGGCAAAAGGAAAAAGGAGAAAAACGGGTTTGAACTATCAGATGGCCGGTCCCCTTAAACATTAAGGGGGCCGCCCTACATTTGGCTGCCGGTCCCCTTAAACATTAAGGGGGCCGCCCTCCAAAATTCGATTTTTGTGATTTTGGTTTCTGGAAAGAGCAAAAAATTATTCATATGTATGTATTAGATTTATATTTAATCAAAAATACGTTGGAGGGTATTCGCACGAAAGGAATTACTTGACACTTTTAATCGACAATTTGCCAATTAAATTTTCTTGATCATTTCGGATGAAATTTATCAAGTTGTCAAGTACAAGAGAACGTTGTGGAAGGTTCATAAGTATAAGTACACGAAAAATGATCTGTTTTTAGGGGGTCATTTAAGCCCGAATTCGACTTTATTTGATCAAATATTGCCCTAAATCGTTCCTTTTGTGATTTTAGATACTTTGGGAGTGAAATCTGGAAAAGGAAGCAATTCGGACGTTTTTGGAGCATAAAAGTGAAGAAAACGCCAAAGTCTTAATTTTCCATGCTGGGAACAGTAGGTGACGGCGTCAAGAGTAATTTCCTGACGGCGTCAAGAGCAAAATTCCATGACGACCCAGTACAGATTTGACGGCGTCACGAGGGTAGGCCGTCAAGAGTAAAAGTCATGACGGCCTGGAAATGATTTGGTCTTGACGGCGTCAAATGTAGATCAAGGCAGTCCGAGAATGGTTTTGGCGGCGAGGTGATGGCTTCACAAGATTTGTCTTGACGCCGTCAGACCTCTTTTCCTATATATAGTTTTCTAATTATTCACATTTGGGAGAGAAGTTTTGGGAGAAACCCTAAGTACGATTTTGGTGTAACTTTACAGGTTTTTCAAGGGTTCCAAACCCTTGATACCTTGCATGTTTAATCAAGATAAGTGTTCCTTTAATTCAATCAATATGTCTATGTGCTGGTTGTCTATATCTTGTTCTTGTCTTAATTCCATCATGCTAGGCTAGATCTATCTTGTGTTTGCTTAGATCTAATGAAACCTAGATGTTAATTATGTGTTGATTACTTGTTTATTCTTGTTGTAGATGAATGATTTATATGTTAGGTTTAAGAAAACTGGCAGATCTCCAATTGGTAACATGCTTGAACGTCTTAAGAAACATGAACCGACATGCACTAGCACTACAAGAAAAAGTGGTATTTGGGAGGGTGGAAAACTGTGCCAAATACTTAAAAAGCCGTGCCAAATGCTATTTGGCACGGCTTTGGCACACTTTTGGCTCCGTCCTAAATATGAGGGTGCCAAATACATTTGGGTCGGGTTGAAACCGTGCTAAATAGTATTTGGCACGGTTTTTAGGACGGTTTAACTTTGGAGTGCCATAAGTGAGGTATTTGGCATGGTTGATAATCTTGTGTCCCAAATGAGCATTCGCCACACTTTTATATCCCGTATCAAATGTTTATTGGGTACCAATTCATTTCCCGTGCCAAATGCTTATTTGGTACAGTTTTTATTTACCGTGCCAAAATTAAGAAGGACGGATTTATCTACCGTGACAAATGTATTTGGCACTTTTTTTGTTTTTTGTGCCAAACGTATTTGGCACATTTTTATCCGCCTTGCCAAAAAACATTTGGCACGCTTTTTCGTTTGTTATAAAAGTAATTTGGCATGGTTTTGCATTCAATTACTCATTGTATCAACCAACCATCTCAAATTTTTGCAAATATAGTTCACTCGAAGCCAAAAATAAACTAAACTCGCTTTTTATTAATCAATCTATAAAATCAAGTCAACGTGATCACTTGAATACCATAAAGTAAAAAAAAAAAATATGTTTAACATCCTTGTAAACCATGGTCTTTAGAATCAAAGTCATAAATAGAACTCAATATAAATCACTAAAATGATTCATTACTAGCGAAAACGAATAAAGTTCATTGGATCACATCTTCATCTTAAACCCTGCATAATATAATATTCCAACATTAATATCAAAACCGAGTTGGGTCAAATGGATTCAATTTCAATAGCATCTTAATGATTTCAACCTCATTTGAAACGGGTTCAATGGGTTGAAACTTTTTGTTAACTAGAATGCCATACTATGGCCTCATTTAGCAAACATTTTGAATCAACGTAAGTTATGTGTAATGGGTCCGGTGTAGTTTTTTTTTTTTTTTTTTTTTTTTTTTTTTTTTTTTTTTTTTTTTTAACTAGAATGCCATAGCATCCATTCCATGTATATATTTATGATATAAAGCTATGATATTGAATTGGTACTTACATTAAAAAGATAGCTAAGCAAATATGTCAACACTCTTCTATCAATTTTCGTTTGACGGAGTTCGGACCTACAAAATACAATTGATCGTTTAATAGTTTGATTCACATTCAATAATGGCCAGAATAGATTAAGAATAACTAATTAGAGATATACCTGACCGACCACCCAGGAAGTTTGTTACAGATTATTCAAAAGAGTAGATCTTAGTTGCTACTTATACTGTTGTGAAGTGGGTGCCCGAGTTTGCTTTATTGTCACCTTGCTTTTATTGTCACCTGAAAACCATCTCACAGTGGTAACATACAACTCAGTTGTTGAACATACTGATTAGCAACAATTGAATCTATAAATAATACAATTTAAAAGTTCACACTTAACAAAAGCCTAATTATATATTCACTTCAACTTATTTGCTATAACATACAATCATCAAATCTAAAAATTACTTAAATGGCATGCCTTTTGTTGATTTTTATATCGTGATCAATATTTGCTCAATTTGATCGCCACTAAACACATAATATAAAAGGACAATGTTGGTTCATTTGATGTTAAAAAAAAAGAAAAAAAAAAAAGAAAACCTGCCTCACATGCTCATTTATGAACTGAAGATTAGGAAATAATGCTAGTAACACTAACTAAGAAAAGATATAAAAAAACTATTAAATAAAAAGAAAAAGAAATAATACCTCCTTTAGCAATACAAGCCAAACAGTAGAATAATCCTACACAAGTCACAACCAAGACCAGTTGGTCAAGACAATTTACACTGATCAAAGTATTCTCTCCTGCTTTTTGTGCTTCTTTAATCGCAACATGCATCATCATTTAATATACTCATTTGTGATGATCATAATAGTAGGAAGTTTAAACCGGTTATTATGTAAAGGAAAATCCAACCAACCTATTCAAGTTTTTGTGTGCAAATTTAATCTTGACAACCAATATTTGCGGTTTAGCAAGCGATTCAGCTATATCTAGTTCAGCAAGCAAAAACATCATAATATGCTTATTTTACCGAGGTAATCCCATTTACTCAAACAAAAAACATCATAATATGCTCTAACTGCCATGCATCCTAATGAACAAAAGAAACAGAAACAAACTCAGCAGCGCTTCAGTTTGAAATATTCTATATGTCATCTTCCAAACACCCCTATCAAATTTTGTAACTACTGGCCATTGTATACCTAAGTTAAAAGGCTAAATGTATACATGTGACTAGATACATAAGAAAGCAGATGAACTACATACACTAATGAAAAAAAAATAATAAGCAAAATCTTTATAATAATATGGGTAATTGGCACATACTTTGTCATCATCTTTTAACGATTTATGTACTCTTGCCCGTATCCCCACCATTGCATGGGCTGCAAGCATTAAAAATGAGGGCAAATCACGTAGCATACGTAAATCAGGCATTAAAAAGAAAAACCAACAACATATAGTTTGTGATACTGTAAATAACTTCAATTAAAAAAAGAAGTGGATAACCAATCTCCATGTCCTACTCAAATGCTAAGCCCAAAAGAGTTATATGAAAATTTTCACAATAGTCTTATTTTTTATTTTTTTATTTTTTTATTTAATTTTTTTTTAATTAATTGCAAGTTGAGTTTTAAACTTTCAATCTCATATGTCCCTTTTTATTTCATCAAAATAGAATTTACATAGTGGTTGAAGGTAAATGGGCAACAAGCTGTGTCGCTAACCCTTTTTGGATTGCAAAGCTAAGTCTTTTGAAAACTACATTTGTGGATCTATGTGTCATAACATTACTGTTCATAACTCGTTGGACTCTGTTGAGTAGTTCCACTGCATAGGAAACCAAATGTATCAAACGCGAAAGGAATAAACACGTGTTGATTTTCAATGCATGCTTTCTCGTGTTTTGTCACCTTGCACGAGGCGGCTTTCAAAGCGACATGTCCGGCAGTAAAACCCCGACTACTCAACCCCACGAGAGGAGAAACCCCGGTCTTATTTGTTGGCTAAGTAATGATACCATGGCTGCACTTTTATACATGTATTACTTACTCCACATCTGAAGTAGAAACCTTTTTAGTTTGCACAAATTTTCTATACAAAGAAAAAATGCACAAAATCAAAGTAGAACTAAAACCCTTTTTACAGGTATGCCTTATTTAATTTAACCCGACAAGTGCAGAGTGATAAAAAAGCACATGTTCAACACATAAGTGGCCAAGATCAAAAGAACACAAATGGTTAAGTATATGAAATCATGATAAGTCCTTTAAGATTCTTAATCATTAGCATATACTAGAAAAAAGGCATGTGTTATTCACATGAGTTTGTTACTCGTATATGATCTATAATACATACACGTATGCATCTGTAATCAAACTTGTAGCCATTGTTATAATAAATTCCATGTCTTAGTAATTATCATAGTTTATAAGCAACTTCTAGAACATATCAAATCAATTCAACCTTTTACGAATCAACATAAAACCCTAGAATCATATGATGTATGAAATTCAAACACGTATATGATGTATAATCAAAATTCATATAATAATATCAAATATAGTCTCGAAAATGACTATTAACGAGACAACTATCAAATATAGGCAAATTAATATTAATTTTTGATTGAATTATGTTACATTAGGGGTGTAATCGAGGGACAAGATTAGGGATTCAATACCTTCATGTTCGGGTTACATCTGGCAATTATGGATATCTCAAATTGGGTGATGATTATGAAATTGAAATACCTAAAAAAGATGAGGACATTGAATAATAAGGAGGGATAGTTTAAAAGTCAAAAAAGAATACGGGAGGGAATTAAAAAAAAAAAAAAAAAAAAAAAAAAGGACCCCCCCAATGAAAATTTCAATTTCGCAATACCGGCACATTCGAGAAATGTAGAAACGTAAAAACATTATTTTACTACTTATTATATACTGCACATTATTTTTACTGTTAAGTTAACTTTATATATGTGGATGTCCCGGTCTATAGTTATAAATGTAAATAAGTTTAAAACATATAATCGGCACGGTGATTAATAGTGTGTCAAATAATCGAGCTAGTCGGTTTGAGCTTTTTTCGAGTTCAAAGTTATGGTTAAAATGCTTTAAAAAAATACTTTTGTATTTTCCCATCATTCATATAATATAATTTGGTTGTATGAAGTAAATTTTATTTAATTTAAAATAAGATTTACACAATTGAGTTGCTTTTTAATCTTCGTTATACAAGTTATAATAGTGCGTATGCATCATTTAGCCTTGTTTAATAATCGAGTCATGTCTTCTCTGCCTTGTATCTTGAAAAGAATAATTAATAGATCAATACACATGCGCAAAGTGCAATGGGTACCCCTTTAGATGATTGGGTATTGAATAATATAAGGTCAACGAAGGTCGTTGGCAAAAATTCCTTGCAATCTTCGTTATACATGTTATAATAGTGCGTATGCATCATCTAGCCTTGTTTAATAATCAAGCTAGCCCGAGTCATGTCTTCTTTGCCTTATATCTTGAAAAGAATAATTAATAGATCGATACACGTTTGCAATGGGTAGCTCTTTAGATGATTGGGTATTGAATAATATAAGGTCAACGAAGATCATTGACAGAAATTCCTACCTTAAATTAAAGATAGATGAGGTAACTATTTAAATATTGACTTATAAAATATGAGTGATAATAATCAAATGCCATAATTAGTGGTAAGCCTATACTATGGCTTTGGCATAAGAGGTCGCGGTTCAAACTCACTAGTTACACATTTGGGAAAGGTCAACGAAAATGAGACCGGGTTGAAAATGGTCGCAGGATACCTCAGTTAGGCGGCGTATATAGTCAGACACTTGTCAGCCACGAGTAACCAGTATATGGACTACCCCGTTTGTTTACCCCGTTTGTTTACCCATTTGTACATACAGTAGATATATGAATAATTTGAACAAAAATAAATATATTGTCAAGACTTGTGAAACGAAATGGGCATTTGCATCAAGTTTTAAAAGATGTTCCAAATACATATGTTTCAAAACTGTTTATAAAAAAACGTCTCAAATATATTAATGTTTTCCACACTCTAAAAAAGTCGTTCCAAATACACAAGTATTTGTCACAAGTACTAGAAACCGTCCTAAATACATATACGTATTTGGCACGAGTAGTACCGGTTGTCCCAAATACATAAGTATTTGGCACCGCTAATGGAAATCGTTCCAAATACGCATGCATTTGGCACCACTATTAGAAAGTGTTCCAAATGCGTAAGTATTTGGAACAGTTTTACAACAGCCGTTCCAAATACCTATTTTTTTGGTACGGTTATCCAGACAGTGCCAAATACACGTATTTGGCACTCTTTTATTACTGTTCCAAAAAGGTTCGTTCCAAAAAGCCCCTTTTTTTGTAGTGTAGGTCTTTATTGGTTGTATTTAATGCATGAGCCACTGTTTACAATCCCTATAGTTGTGCTGGGCATGGTGTAGGAGGAGATAAGAGCTCATAGAATTGGGGAGTTAAGTGTGCCACCCCATGAATGGTGTTAAGGAATACGATCCGTCATCCATGCAATTATAACAAGTAATTAACGTGTAAAAGATGTTTTGGGAGTAGTGAAATCTAAGTAAACAAATTTTCTCCAATTACTGCTCACAACTTTAGTATAATTTAGTTTATTTTCATTTTTAGTATTTTATTTTGATTGCATATTAGTATTGGGTTAGTTGATTAGCAACTAATTCCGCCCACATCCTTCAAACCCGAGATTTTTAATTGCTTTCCATAAAATATAAAAACACAAAAATAATCATCTCTCATCTTTAGAACTAGTATTTAGGCTTTCTAATCCTAGCGACACTATTCCTAAGCTGAACGATCAATCCCCCGGTACTTGTCACTATACTATACTACAACGATCAGGTACACTGCCTGGTGGGGGTTGTAAGCTTCTCGAGATCCCTCGATAGGTAAAGCCTGTTGCGATTCCCACGCATCAAGTTTTTGGCGCCGCAGCCCGGGGAATAGTTATTGTCTAGGTTAGAATTTCTTTTTATTAGGTCTACTTGCTAGATTCCTTTCTAGCAAGATTTTATTTTATTTTTAGTTTTTCTTTAGTCTATCTTTTTCTTTGTGCCTTTGTTAGTAAATTAAAATTCATTGACTATTCCGTTGACCAATATGGAAAACGCGAATCCACCCATTTCCCCTAGAGAAGTGGCTGTGTTACGTGAACAAATTGAGAGTGAGATTAGGGAATTTAGGGAGCTTAATAGGCTGATTAAGGTTGAGCTCGAACATGCATTTAGTGACCTAGCGACCGCCTTGTATTTGAATGAGGACCTAGGGCCTAATGACTTTGTGAATGTTATTGAGGGACTTAAAGAGGGGGAAATAGATCCGAAGCTTAATGACTATTTTAATCTATACCCCACTAAGGAGGAGATTGCATATTATAATAATCTTATTGATAACCCGCGATCTCCTTTCACCATAATTGAACCTAAGATCAAGAAAGACGATCCTAAGAATGCTAAGATACCATGTATGATTGGGTATAGGCACATTAGCAATGCTTACATTGACTTTAAATCTCCAATCAACATTATGTCCTCAACTGTTTATAATGATATAGTGAAAACAAGACTTGAACCTAGAAGAGATCCCAAATACCCCGGTGGAGTTTGTAACTTTGTTGGGAGAGTTAAAGGTTTACATGTCTTTGTTGGTAATTTCACTTTTGTCACCGACTTTATGATTATGGAGGATCTTGCTAATGTTATTGATTGTCGATTATCCAATGTTGTGTTTGGCAAACCGTTTGTTGAGGAGTCTAAGTTGGAATATAATGAGATGGAAGGAACGATCCGATTCGCAAGTAACACCGATAGTATCACTTATAGGATGCCTAATAGGATGAAAGAATTTCTCTTTATATCCCGTTTTGATAAGGACTACGTTGGCGCTTTTGAGGATACTAATGAGGAGGATAAGAAAAAGGGCATGGATTATGTATGGGAAAAAAGGAGTCTTTATTACAAAGATTGCTTGGCCCTTGGACCTAGGTATAAAGTCGATAAAGAATTTGCCCAAATGATTATGGGGGCGGTTGAGAAAAAGGTGATTGAATTCTACAAAGAATATCTACAATCAGAGTATGGAACCAATAATGAGGTCACGTAGTAACCCATGACCTTGAGTCTAGCTACAAGACTCGTAAATAAAGAAAAGCGCTTCTTGGGAGGCATCCCATGTTTTGTGTGATTTTATTTGTTTGTTTGTTATTTACTTCCGTGTGCATGCTTAATTTTTATTGTTGGTAGATCATGTTTCTAAACTAAATAATGGAAATACTTTACTTTGTTTTTTGGCCTAGTCTTAACTCCACCTAAAAGTATTTTTGCAAAAGATAAGTGTAAGGGGAAACCCCAAATATGTTTTTTTAGAAACAAACCAATCATGATTCTCCACAATAATAAATTAACATGTATATTCGTATTTGTTAGAGTCAAATGCTTGTATTGAGTCATAATGACGTTTTGCAGGATTTTCCAGGAAGTAGGACCAAGTTTTTCCAGAAATTTTCTGGAAACTTAACATAAGAATTTCTGCAGGTCAATTCTGACGGCGTCAGGAGTTAACTCTTGACGGCGTCAGGTGTAAAAATCTGGAAATTTTACCAGTTTTGTTTTTCTAATGGAGTCTTGTGGTTTTTGTGAATTATTAAGTTTTATAATCTCCAGGAGATCTGCAAACTTCATTCCACAAGCATTATATCTTATCTTGTTTTCTAGGATTTAGTAACTTATATAGGATGCCGCCGATTTTACGCGAGGTTGCCTTGTCTATTTTGTCAGGTTTTACAGGTTATGTATGACAAGAAGATGATTTATATTCTGGAAGGGAATCTTTAATTGTTCATTTTCTTGGAGGAAGATTTAACCTGTCACCTTATTATCTATACCGAGCGAATCAGGGGAGTATTTTATTTCATTCTTTTTACTTTTTAACTTTTACATTCTTTACTTGAACATTGGGGACAATGTTCATCTTAAGTGCAAGGGGAGGGTAAAAAGATAATACCTTACATATGCACTTTCGCTTGAGTTTGTTTTGTTTGATGGTAGATGTGTAATAAAACTATGAGAAATACTTGTTACTGCAATTTTAGCGCCAAATTTAAAATTTTTTACAACATTTAGGAGTGAAACTTTAGCCATAGCAAGCGTCTCATGGATAGGAGATTATATGACTAGCACATAACCGTATATTCAGAAAAATTTTCCACCCAAATATGTGAGGTTCGCCTTTAGATTTGATAGGAAAAGCATTCATTATTAGTGCTTATGAGTGTACCGGTAGCATTTAGATTCTAGAACTTGCATTAGTGATGCATCCCGAGACCACTAGTGAGACTACATTCGTGTAGTAGGATTTACTACATGATAAGAGGCATTAGGATTACCCTTGTGTTAAACCCGTATTATAATTACTTGACCATTTAAGTCATATTACTTGGCTAGTTAAGACAATTAATTTTTCCCTCACCCTTAGCGTTGTACTCTTTTTTAGTACACGAAACCCCTAGTACACCCCTCCGAGCCTATCTTTTCGTTTTTAACTTTAAGCAACTTACTTAAAGGAAGAATTTGTTACACCCCACTTAAATGTACAACCAAATCGTCTTAGCCTTCCGTGTATGCGCTCATTTCTAGTGCATTATTGTTATTTGTTAAACCCTAAGGTAACTTTCTAATTGATTACATGGTTGCTAAGTCGAGTCATATCCTTGTACATATTGTTTTGGGACGATTGGGACTCATGGGTAAGTACTTATTTTATGGAGTAATGGGGAAGAACATCACTTATTACCCCCATATGTACGTTAATCTTAAAAGTGCTCCAAGTGTTTTGATTTTCTTAATTCGAGTCATTAGATTAGTTTAATGTAAAGTATGTAAAGATTCAAGTGTAAGGGGAATGCTCAATCCCCTATGATGTATTATTTTGGATGGTAGGGTAAGAGTGTATGCAAAAAAAAAAAAAATATATATATATATATATATATATATATATATATATATATATATATATATATATATATATATATATATATATATATATATATATCGAAAAAATCAAGAAAAAGAAAAAAAACAATAGAAAAAGGAAAAAAGAGAAAAAACATACGGACTACCATCCCGTTTCATTCTATGTTTATTTTATGTTTTTGTTATTTTTCATTTATTAGCTTAAGTCGAGTCTAGTCTTGGCTTAGCAACGCCATATTGTACATGTAATTAACCAAGAGTGTTAACTCGCCACCAGTAAAACTTCCTTTATCCAACCAAAACCGTGTATTTCATATCCCTGCACCTAACGTTACATCCCTTTAAAAGACCTCTTTGATAGTGTATCCTAGGTGCTTACGCCATGTGGTGGAGGTTTGATCCTTTCCCAAGCCTATGGTAATCTATTTTGCTATGACAGGTAGTGAGAGATATCTTCCGTTTCCATATTGTAATTTATACTTTATTACACCCGAGAGATGTGAGTATCTAAACACTATTTGTGAGGTGCAAGTATATGACCTCCATGCTTGTCTATTGGTCTTTAGTGGAACGATTATTTGTTGTAATTACTTTTATATTAGTGTTAAATGACCCCTAACTTGTCTTTTGACTAGAATAAAAGTGCATTTGCTTGAGGACAAGCAAATCTCAAGTGTAAGGGTATATGATGAGACGAAAAATGATCCGTTTTTAGGGGGTCATTTAAGCCCGAATTCAACTTTATTTGATCAAATATTGCCCTAAATCGTTCCTTTTGTGATTTTAGGTACTTTGGGAGTGAAATCTGGAAAAGGAAGCAATTCGGACGTTTTTGGAGCATAAAAGTGAAGAAAACGCCAAAGTCTTAATTTTCCATGCTGGGAACAGTAGGTGACGGCGTCAAGAGTAATTTCCTAAAGGCGTCAAGAGCAAAATTTCATGACGACCCAGTACAGATTTGACGGCGTCACGAGGGTAGGGCGTCAAGAGTAAAAGTCATGACGGCCTGGAAATCATTTGGTCTTGACGGCGTCAAATGTAGATCAAGGCAGTCCGAGAATGGTTTTGGCGGCGAGGTGACGGCGTCACAAGATTTGTCTTGACGCCGTTAGACCTCTTTTCCTATATATAGTTTTCTAATTTTTCACATTTGGGAGAGAAGTTTTGGGAGAAACCCTAAGTTCGATTTTGGTGTAACTTTACAGGTTTTTCAAGGGTTCCAAACCCTTGATACCTTGCATGTTTAATCAAGATAAGTGTTCCTTTAATTCAATCAATATGTCTATGTGTTGGTTGTCTATATCTTGTTCTTGTCTTAATTCCATCATGCTAGGCTAGATCTATCTTGTGTTTGCTTAGATCTAATGAAACCTAGATGTTAAATATGTGTTGATTACTTGTTTATTCTTGTTGTGGATGAATGATTTATATGTTAGGATTAAGAAAACTGGCAGATCTCCAATTGGTAACATGCTTGAACGTCTTAAGAAACATGAACCGACGCGCACTAGGTCTTTATTGGTTGTATTTAATGCATGAGCCACTGTTTACAATCCCTATAGTTGTGCTGGGCATGGTGTAGGAGGAGATAAGAGCTCATAGAATTGGGGAGTTAAGTGTGCCACCCCATGAATGGTATTAAGGAATACGATCCGTCATCCATGCAATTATAACAAGTAATTAACGTGTAAAAGATGTCTAGGGAGTAGTGAAATCTAAGTAAACACATTTTCTCCAATTACTGCTCACAACTTTAGTATAATTTAGTTTATTTTCATTTTTAGTATTTTATTTTGATTGCATCTTAGTATTGGGTTAGTTGATTAGCAACTAATTCCGCCCACATCCTTCAAACCCGAGATTTTTAATTGCTTTCCATAAAATATAAAAACACAAAAATAATCATCTCTCATCTTTAGAACTAGTATTTAGGCTTTCTAATCCTAGCGACACTATTCCTAAGCTGAACGATCAATCCCCTGGTACTTGTCACTATACTATACTACAATGATCAGGTGCACTGCCTGGTGGGGGTTGTAAGCTTCTCGAGATCCCTCGAGAGGTAAAGCCTGTTGCGATTCCCACGCATCATATATATATATATATATATATATATATATATATATATATATATATATATATATATATATATATATATATATATATATATATATGTGTATATATATAAGTAGTATGGGCTTATAAGACGAGAATAAGGAAGGAGACGAATGCAACGGAATCCGGGAGTTTGTTTCATCCATATATTTTTCGACTCATGTCGCTTCATCAGCATGAGTGTGGTTGAACATTAAAGGTCAATAAGGCAAATGAGGAAAAGAAAAGGTTCGTAAACGAACAATTTCTAGTTTAGAAAATCAACAAATGAGTTTTCTAGGTTATAAGATCCTAGATATAGCTAAGTGTGTGTATATATATATATATATATATATATATATATATATATATATATATATATATATTTAGATATAGTATAAGTAAATAAGTATATATATGTATAGAAGTAAAGACTAGAGAGAATAATGAAGCAATCAAAATCACATAAAAGCTAGATACTAAACTAAGTATGCATTTGTTTAAAAGGAAATAAAAGGAAATGTGTACCTTTCGTATTCAATGCGTTAAACTTCAAAATCTTCAAAGGAAAGTCCAAACACGGGGTGACATCAAAGATTTCCATGTATGAATGTCAAAAGTTTTCACGTTGGTCCCCATGGTCTCATTTGACCAAAGTTGTTTGTCCCGAACATGTTTTGTATTTGACTTGGGTGCATATATGGTGGAAACATTCCCCATGGATTGAAGTTCCACATTTGTTGATTATTGTTAAATTTTTGTCTACTTTGGTTTACTCTTGGTTGAGGTGTTTTAGGTCTAGGGTAAGCATTATTCGGTTTCCTAGGTGGTGGAGTTTTAGATCTTGTTTTAGTTTTGGACGATCCTACTTTGGTTTTTAAAGATGGTTTATAAAACGGTTTTATTTCTTCATTTCTAGCTAGATGCAGTTTCTTATCATTTATGAGTATATACTCAGGATTAGATTTTGAAGGTTTTAGTTCCTTGAGTTCACTTTCAAATTTAACATTTTTAACTTCACTTGTTGAGGCTTCGGTTGAGTTAAAACGTAGACCGGTTTTATCTCCGGATATTCTTTGAATACTTATAATTTTACTAAGTGAGTTACTACTATTTTCAAATTTCTCAAGTTTACAAATTTCTTCCATAAGTTTGTTGTTTTCACTTCTAAGCTCTTGACATGATTTACATTCTTCAAAAGTTTCTTTACCTTTCTCAAGTTGATGTATTTTAATTTATAGTTCAAGTACTTCATTTTCTAATTTGTTATTTATGTATTTTAGTGATTTGTTTTTAGCCATAACTTGTTGTCCTAGTTTGCATAATCTATTGTATTCACTATCTAAGTCTTTTTCATCTAATGATAAATTTTCATCACTAAAATATTTGGTTTCGGAACGTACCTCACTTGATGTTTTAGCCATGAGACATTTTTCTTCCTTTGTTGTTTCTTTCTCATCTTCATCGCTATCACTCCAAGCACCTCCAATAAACGCTCTTTGATTTTGATCTCTTGTCATCATTGGACATTTTCCAATAAGGTGATTCGGATCACCACACTTGAAACATTTTCTCTCATTCTTGATATACTTGTCATCATTATTCTTTTGAGATGTTCTTCTTTCATCGTGTGGTTGTCTAACGAATCTTCCTCGCCTTTTGAAGAATTTCTTGAAATCACTTACGGCCATGGCATATTCTTTGTCTTCGCTTTCGGAAGATGAGCTATCTTCGTTGTTGGATTCCTTTCTAGCTTTCAAGGCGATTGACTTGCTTTGCTCTCGTTTCCCTTTAACCATTTCGGAGTCCTTCTTTATTATTGCTTCGTAGACTTTTAAATTACCAATTAATTCATCAAGTTGTAGCGTTGACAAATTCTTCGATTCTTCAATAGCCGTCACTTTAGCTCGCCATTTTGGGTGAAGAGCTCTAAGAAACTTCCTAACAAAATTCTTACTAGAGAAATTCTCATCAAGTGCTTTTAAACTTGTGATTATAGTGTTAAATCTAGCAAAAGCATTATCAATTGATTCCTCTTCCGGAATCGTGAATTGCTCATATTGTTGAACAAGTAGATCTATTTTGTTATCTTTGACTTGATTATTACCTTGGTGGGTTATTAACAAAGAGTTCCAAATTTCTTTTGCGGTTTCACACATAAAGATCCTTTCGTACTCTTTACGTGGTAGCGCATTGTAAATAACCATTTTTGCTTCATTATTTTTAGCAAGTTTTCTTTTTAAATCATCATTTTGTTTTTCAAAAGGTACGATTTCATCTTTCTTAGTTTCGGGGTTATTTTGAATAGGTAAAAAATTACCATTGGTAATAATATGCCATCTTTTGATTTCACATAAGTTTCGAATATGTGGAAAACTAGAAGGGGGGGTTGAATAGTTTTGCGTCTTTTTCGTTTAATAAGAATTTGCTTTTCAAATGACTGATATTAATTATAAAAACTTTTGAAGCTAAAGTATAAATACAAACATAATTCACATATATTATATATATATATACACTACTTGTTTAAAGTGTTGAATAGAAATTATAATTTCATATATCTCACTTAGTTACAAGTTTGTACTAATATATATATATATATATATATATATATATATATATATATATATATATATATATATATATATATATATATATATATATATATATATATATATATATATATGTCTTAGTAATTGTTTATACTTATATTTTACCAAAGTATAATTAATGTTTTAAATGGAACCTAGTTTGATCTTTATGTGAAATCAATATATGCACAACACACAATATTAGCAATATATGAAAAGCTAGTAAGTAAGCAAGTAAAGAGTGAGAGTTGGAAAGATCAAACCGAGAGACAAAGGATTTATAGTGGTTCGGCTACAAGGACACCTTCCTTGCCCTACTCCACTCCCCGAGCACCGAACTCGAGAGTTTTCTTCACTAAGTCAATAACCTCCCTTATGGTGGAGAAAACCGTACACACCAAAAGCTTACACCAATTAACGACACAAAGCAAGATGTCGAGTTCTAACCGTAGCTAGAACCAATCTCACACCAAATAACACACCGCTTCTTCTTCACACCTTTGCACTACTTCAATTCTACTTCACACCATAAGTATCTTCACACCTTCAAGGCACTAATGTCTTGACACCTTCAAGTCACTAATGTCTTCACACCTTTAAGCCACTAATGTCTTGACACCTTCAAGTCACTAATGTCTTCACACCTTTAAGCCACTAATGTCTTGACACCTTCAAGTCACTAATGTCTTCACACCTTTAAGCCACTAATGTCTTGACACCTTCAAGCCACTAATGTCTTCACACCTTCAAGCCACTAATGTCTTCACAACTTCAATCTACTAATGTCTTCAAGTCTTCTTCACTTGGAACCCTCAATATCTTCACACCAAGTTCCTATTGCTACAATCCCCTATCACCAATACTATCTAACCCTTCTTCTCCACTTCAAGTTCCACTTTACACTTACAACAATTCTAGATTCTTCAACTAAATCTAGCTACCTAATACATACACCTTATTCACCAATGAATGAAAGATTTATAAGAAAATGTAAACAAGCAACTTAGATAGCAAGATGATACTAAGTTGCAATACTTCTAATAGAAGTATTCTTCTCTTTGAACTTTAAATGTTGAGGCTTGAATCACTTTGAAACAAAGATCAAAGTATATAAGATCAAAGGATTATTAGAGAAAGGAAATGGATGTTTAGATCTGAAAGTTTCTGATGCAAAAAGGTGAGGAAAATGTGCAAAATGATCCAGTATTTAAAGGGCCAGATTTTACTGTTCGGGAGCGTTGCCGGTCCCCTTAATTGTAGGCCGGTCCCCTTAATGATTAAGGGGGCCGCCTAGTAAAATTAAGGGGGCCGCCCTCTTGAACGTTTGAAAAGATTCTCTGGATAAAATTTGCCCTTTTTGGTTGGAAATTTGAAATCATATTTTTTTGGTTTAATAAAGCTTTACCAAAAATGATTTACAAATATATATAAAATGTTAAAGTCATTTTATAAAATGTTATGTCTTAAGACAAGATTTCCTTTGATCTTATAATGCACTAATCACTTTGTTTATTCATACCTTAAGTGATTAAATGGTGAAAGTGAGTATTTACTACTAAATACTTGTTTACGTCATAACCTTTGGTTTGATGAGTTTACGTTTTGTTATTATCAAAACATAGAGATATCGAAAGATATGAATAATGTTTTTAGTCATTTATTTATATCAACAATCTCCCCCTTTTTGATGATTACAAAACCTAAACTCATTAAATCCAAAAATTAATTTTTAGATAAGTATTTAGTGAGTTTATATTCACTTCTCCCCCTTTTTGTAGAATCAAAAAGGTTTAAGCCTATAAGGTAAAGGCTCCCCCTTGATGTATGCTCCCCCTCGTTTGAGGGCACCAAGGGTTCGAGATATGGAATTCTTGCAAGAAAAATATTAGAGGCACAAGCAAATACATATAGTATAATAATAACTAATAGTAAGCATGGCAAAGAAGAATTTTAAACACATATAAAAGCATTCATTAATTCAAGATGATTATGTCAACCACATAATCATTGTTACAAAAGCCATAATAATGGAATTCTAATACTAAGTAGAATATCCTATTGTGCCAACAAGGAGTGTCCCCAAACTTTCTTGAATCCCAAGATGGTTGAAAGGTTTTATTTGAAAATGAGAAACATAAGCATGTAAAATGCTTAGTGGTTTAGTGGAGAAAAACTTTTGGTTGCATGTTTGTTGGTGAGTTTGGAGATGTGGAGCTTGTAGGTGGTGTATTTGAAGTTGGGTTTGTTGGTTGAGGGTTTTGATGTTGTTCAAGTGATGGTGTTTGTTGAGATCTAGTAAGAAGATACTCAATCCAAGTGAAGTGCTCATTCAAAGCAATGGTTTGTTGTTAAAGGAAGATGCAACATGGGCAATTGTTAACATGCTTCTCAATTTGGTTGATGTTATGTGGTGATGATGGTGAGCTTGATTGGGGTGGATTCAAATTGCGTTGTGCAAGATGTAATGCTAAAAGAGCACTAAGCTCATGAGCTTCTTTTAGCTCCTCAACGAACTTCAAGTGTTCGGAGGAAGGTGATGATGGTGGAACATGGTAGTTGTCTTGGGTGAAGGTTTGAACATGCAACATAGGAGTGGCATGTGAGGTTGTAGGATGTGGTGGTGGTACTCTTGGTGGTGGTGTGACACCCCCAAAATTTTACAACGCAGCGGAATACCAATTTGGGTGTCACTTCATAATTCATAAAAACAAGTTATATAAAACGACCTCAAAAGATACGTTTAATAAAATGTCACATTCGATTTGATAAATCAGAGTACAGAGGTCCCAACAATTTCTATTTAAAAATTAAGTTACAAGAGTTAAATATGACACATATGTACATTTTAAGGATAAAAGGTTATCGAATGTGTAGAAACAAGTCCTTCAATATTTGATATCCACGCGACTCCGATTGCTCCCAATGCTCAGCTAGCCAAATAATACCTGAGAAAATACATGCTAAAAAGTCAACATAAAGTTGAGTGAATTCATAGAGTTTAATAAGCAATAAGTTGAATACAAGCATTAATTATCGAGCGACAAGTATTGCAATTACATGTCGGTTTATTTGATTATAGTATTGAGTTCATGTAACCGAACCTTGACGATTTTTAATAATGCCCCGGAAAGGTAAATTTTGCCATTTACCACAATTCTAACTATTATGTGTCCGTATCCCGAACAAGGCCCGCCAAGCCTAATATGCATATCCATAATACTAGCGTTTACTACTCGAGTAATTAACGGTTCATGAGGGGACTTAATTGGCAAAAAGCATTCAATATCTATAATCGTATAATCGGGTCCAGCATACCAAAAACTACTTGTATTCAGTTTGTAAAAACTAGCATGTATCCCCCTCGCGAGGTTTATAAAACATTTAAGTAAGTAAAATGCGAGGCTATGAACTCACCTTGATCAAAGTCGAGGATCAACCAATGACACTTAACGCGAAACCCAAGTACGCGATCACGACCTAAAATATAGTCGCTAAGTTACGAAGTCGAAAACTACGTTGGATGATGCGTACATCGTCATGACGATATCTTATATATATACTTATTATATACATGTGATGAGAACCTACTTGCGTGACTAAATCTCCAAATACCCCACGTAACTAAGTTACAATCATTTCATTTAAGAACTTCATTTTAGAAACTTTTATTTTTAAAAAGTTACAATCTCGAATAATCACCATTTTAGTAAGTTTATTCCCCAATTCATATTTTCAATCACTTAAGTAATTTATACTCAATAATTATCAAGTAAATGACTTGGTCATTTATCACATTTTTATAAATTACATTTGACACTTAGTAAAAATTACTATACTTAGTCTTTTTGCTTATATCGACCCATGGTCTCGGAATATTTATGCTTCTCGAAAATATTTAATCACGATAGTTTATTACCTATTTTAATACATGCAATGTCTTAACGTCAATTTAAACACAAGTTTGACCTTTACTTTGACTTTTTATAAAAATACTACATAAAGTACAATTATGTATATATATCGGCACATAGTGTAGTTTATTCTTTTTAACTCGATAAATTATGAAATTTTACATGGTAAAAGCGAAACATTATTTTGAACAACTTTTCAGTTTTGGCGAAAAGCCGAAACTGAACAGAAAATGACCTTTTTGCCATTAAAAGAATTTGCTGTATGTTTGACTTTTTAACAAAATTCCAGAAGTTTGACTTCCAGTTTTTACCCGTTAAATCACATTTTCAAGTTTCGGACTCAAAAGAGATCTTGTGTAAAACGACATTCTGGAAAACTTTTTAGTTATAGCCGAGACCTGAATCTCAACGTAAAATGACCAAAATGACCCTGCAGTTTCTACTGGTACTTTGACCTTTTAAATAAACTGCAGTAGTTTGACTTTCAATTTTTGACCCGTTATATCACACTTTCGTGACTCGGACTCTAAAGAGATTTTATGCAAGACGTCGTTCCGGATAACTTTCGTGTTTCGGCCGAAGGCCGAAACGGGTCCGAAAGTGCCCAAAACGACCCATTTCAGTTCTGCGCAGGATTCAAATTTACCACTATAATGCTGAATTTTAATATAGAATTTTTCAGATTTCGGATGGCCATAAAAACTTCGTTATTAGGAGTTACGGGACGTTCAAATTACCGAAACGAACATGAAAATATGCTCTTTCACATTATCAATTTAAAAATCAGTTTTTACAAAATCTCGGACATCGATTTGCATGTTTCACCTGCTGTCTGAATTTACTCTTTACCAAACACATCAAAAAATCATTTTTGATCTAAAACCCAATTACTATATATCCCTTATAACATACTTACATCATTCAAATCATCACCAACTATGTCTAGCCTAAATCACGCAAGACCCATCACATGCAATAATCAAAACAAATCGAATAACAAAAATAAACATAATAGAAATACTCACAAAGCTATATTAAGCAAGATCGGACTCGATTGTTCCTCCTTGGATCGACAGAAACTACAAGAGAGTATGTGTGATTGTATGTTGTGTTTGTGTGAAACGAAAATTACCAGGTTGTGGGTTTATAAAAGATACTAGCTCGTAGTATGTCTTTGTGTGTTTGTTCCAGTCGAAACCCAAAAGAAAGAGAGAAAATAGTTTATATGTTATTGGTGATGAAGTAAAGTAGTAGTGTTCTATATAAAGAAGAAAAAAATGTGCAAGCCTTGGAAGAAATATCTATAGACCAAGAGTCAAGAGAAATAAATGAAGGTAAGGTGAAAGGGAGGATGAGGATGGCGTGAGAAATGAAGAAGCAAAAGAAGGAGTGTTGAATTGGTTATAGCAAGATATGTGACTTTTCTAAACTAGTTAAGATAAGTTGTATTTAAATATTACTCATAGACAATGAAATGACTAAAGCATGGGAAGTCATGGGGAGGGTGAGATTTAGCGTACAATATGAAACAAAGAAGAAAAATGAGTTGATTTGGTTAGCAAGCATGGTGTTGTGCAGACTCGCAGCGGAATGATTGTCATAAATGGCAATAGTTTGGAAACCATTGAAAATATGTTGTGATATTTTTATATAATAACAAAGGGCTGATTTTTTTTATGGTATATTTGGGAGAAATAAGTATTTTTAAAGTGTGAGTATTGGGTAAACACGCGTATAAGTCAAAATGTTTAACACGTAAGTGTATATCCGGTATTGCGGGTATGCTTGGTCTGTAAAAATACAAAAGAAACCCAAAAATTTGCGTTTATAGAAAACGTTTTTTTTTTTTTTTTATAAAATAATAAATAACTTATTTTAATATGTTTATTAAAATAATTCACGATAATTAAATATAAAATTAATTATTATCGTGTCGGTTAAATTAATTTTACGTGTCATGACGTACGCGGATAACTTCTGATGAAGTTAATTATAAAAAAAAAATATATATATATATAGATAGTTGAATAATAACTATTAAAATAAATGACATGAAATTTTAGAAATGTCACAGCACGTACCCCTTAAGAGAGCGACGTCCCGGCGCTAAATTCGTCTTAATCACTTTTGGTCGTTTTAAAGATTTTTGGCATGGAAGCATCAAACATGTATAAAAACCATGTTGAAACTCGGGTTTATGGTTGTGATTGTAGAATGTCTATTTTCAAATTTTTAGGTATCATTAGTTGAAACGAAGTTTAAATCAGTCATATCCTCAAGACGTGATTAAAATATGATGTATAAATAGTGTAATTTGAAATATAGGGCATGGTGTCATTATAAATATTGGTTATGATTTTTACAAAAGAGGGTGATTAGAACCGACTCTTTAACTTAAGAAGGTCATTTTAGTAATTTAAACACTTGTGAAGTATTTGTAAAATTTTCATAAAGACGCATAAAAATTTTATAGAAGCCCATGGAGGTGCTTAATGCATTTTGTGCTCGGGACTTTGACAAAGTAAAAAGGTAGCAACGAAGATAGAACAAGTGATAGAAATCACATAATGTGTAAGCAATGGTATGAGGGAACGATTTGAATGTCGTGAGGGTCCTGAAAGGAAAGGATAGAACAAAAGTGTTGGCGATAAGACAATAGGAGACGAGGAATTTATCAAGTCGTCAATTTGTGGAAGCGAATAATAGTACATTACTATTAGCTTATCAAGCTTGCGACGGTTGATACAAAATCGGAAAAAAATCAACGTAACAAATTACGAGTCAAGAGAAGTTCATAGCCCAAAGAATGATTTGTACACACGCTATGGTAGATACACATAAGCCCACTCATTCATAACTCGTCACTTACATAAAGAGGCGTCCCGATCCATGTAAGTGAAGATTTATGAATTTATGGTTCGGCGGTTTATAATTTCCTTATTCAAATGAAGAAGCGTCCCAATTCATTTCAATAAGACGATTATAAATCATCCTACTTAAGTATGTCCATCACAAAAAAAAATACACAACAAGATCAAGTGTTACAATAAATAAAAGGATGTCTAATTAACGATATGATTCATCACAATCATAAGAAGAAGTAACGAGAATAATAATATGACATTAGTCAATCGCATTCGCAAAGGTAAGTGCCAAAGGATGACACGATTTGAGATGACAAGTTAAGGTCGTACTCCCATCAATTGGAAGATTTCAAAACAATGGATAACGAAAACAACATACACGAAGGTTAAAGTAAACGAACTCATTAATACATATCATAGTACTACACACATGTGTAAGGATTTGAGAAGAGAGTAACAGATATATGTACAGGTATCTTTAAACAATACTAGTATCGACGTTTGAGGGAGAAAATAAGAAAACATGAAGTACGCGATAATCGGAGTGATCAGCGTAAAATAACCGACCGTTATAAAGTAAATAGTATAACATCATAAGATAGGCATGAGAGAGCGAAATCGTGACTAGGGGATATATTCATTAGTCATATAATAGAAGTATGGAAGCAAAATAGAGCATATAATTTACCTGAGAGCAAGCGTGCGCGGATATCGAACAATGGTGAAAGACTTAAAAAAAAATTTGAAAAACAGTTATAGTTTAGGTTTTGAAAATGACCCATTTCTCTATAATTAATGCTCTGGTACCATTCTATGACACCCCCAAAATTTTACAACGCAGCGGAATACCAATTTGGGTGTCACTTCATAATTCATAAAAACAAGTTATATAAAACGACCTCAAAAGATACGTTTAATAAAATGTCACATTCGATTTGATAAATCAGAGTACAGAGGTCCCAACAATTTCTATTTAAAAATTAAGTTACAAGAGTTAAATATGACACATATGTACATTTTAAGGATAAAAGGTTATCGAATGTGTAGAAACAAGTCCTTCAATATTTGATATCCACGCGACTCCGATTGCTCCCAATGCTCAGCTAGCCAAATAATACCTGAGAAAATACATGCTAAAAAGTCAACATAAAGTTGAGTGAATTCATAGAGTTTAATAAGCAATAAGTTGAATACAAGCATTAATTATCGAGCGACAAGTATTGCAATTACATGTCGGTTTATTTGATTATAGTATTGAGTTCATGTAACCGAACCTTGACGATTTTTAATAATGCCCCGGAAAGGTAAATTTTGCCATTTACCACAATTCTAACTATTATGTGTCCGTATCCCGAACAAGGCCCGCCAAGCCTAATATGCATATCCATAATACTAGCGTTTACTACTCGAGTAATTAACGGTTCATGAGGGGACTTAATTGGCAAAAAGCATTCAATATCTATAATCGTATAATCGGGTCCAGCATACCAAAAACTACTTGTATTCAGTTTGTAAAAACTAGCATGTATCCCCCTCGCGAGGTTTATAAAACATTTAAGTAAGTAAAATGCGAGGCTATGAACTCACCTTGATCAAAGTCGAGGATCAACCAATGACACTTAACGCGAAACCCAAGTACGCGATCACGACCTAAAATATAGTCGCTAAGTTACGAAGTCGAAAACTACGTTGGATGATGCGTACATCGTCATGACGATATCTTATATATATACTTATTATATACATGTGATGAGAACCTACTTGCGTGACTAAATCTCCAAATACCCCACGTAACTAAGTTACAATCATTTCATTTAAGAACTTCATTTTAGAAACTTTTATTTTTAAAAAGTTACAATCTCGAATAATCACCATTTTAGTAAGTTTATTCCCCAATTCATATTTTCAATCACTTAAGTAATTTATACTCAATAATTATCAAGTAAATGACTTGGTCATTTATCACATTTTTATAAATTACATTTGACACTTAGTAAAAATTACTATACTTAGTCTTTTTGCTTATATCGACCCATGGTCTCGGAATATTTATGCTTCTCGAAAATATTTAATCACGATAGTTTATTACCTATTTTAATACATGCAATGTCTTAACGTCAATTTAAACACAAGTTTGACCTTTACTTTGACTTTTTATAAAAATACTACATAAAGTACAATTATGTATATATATCGGCACATAGTGTAGTTTATTCTTTTTAACTCGATAAATTATGAAATTTTACATGGTAAAAGCGAAACATTATTTTGAACAACTTTTCAGTTTTGGCGAAAAGCCGAAACTGAACAGAAAATGACCTTTTTGCCATTAAAAGAATTTGCTGTATGTTTGACTTTTTAACAAAATTCCAGAAGTTTGACTTCCAGTTTTTACCCGTTAAATCACATTTTCAAGTTTCGGACTCAAAAGAGATCTTGTGTAAAACGACATTCTGGAAAACTTTTTAGTTATAGCCGAGACCTGAATCTCAACGTAAAATGACCAAAATGACCCTGCAGTTTCTACTGGTACTTTGACCTTTTAAATAAACTGCAGTAGTTTGACTTTCAATTTTTGACCCGTTATATCACACTTTCGTGACTCGGACTCTAAAGAGATTTTATGCAAGACGTCGTTCCGGATAACTTTCGTGTTTCGGCCGAAGGCCGAAACGGGTCCGAAAGTGCCCAAAACGACCCATTTCAGTTCTGCGCAGGATTCAAATTTACCACTATAATGCTGAATTTTAATATAGAATTTTTCAGATTTCGGATGGCCATAAAAACTTCGTTATTAGGAGTTACGGGACGTTCAAATTACCGAAACGAACATGAAAATATGCTCTTTCACATTATCAATTTAAAAATCAGTTTTTACAAAATCTCGGACATCGATTTGCATGTTTCACCTGCTGTCTGAATTTACTCTTTACCAAACACATCAAAAAATCATTTTTGATCTAAAACCCAATTACTATATATCCCTTATAACATACTTACATCATTCAAATCATCACCAACTATGTCTAGCCTAAATCACGCAAGACCCATCACATGCAATAATCAAAACAAATCGAATAACAAAAATAAACATAATAGAAATACTCACAAAGCTATATTAAGCAAGATCGGACTCGATTGTTCCTCCTTGGATCGACAGAAACTACAAGAGAGTATGTGTGATTGTATGTTGTGTTTGTGTGAAACGAAAATTACCAGGTTGTGGGTTTATAAAAGATACTAGCTCGTAGTATGTCTTTGTGTGTTTGTTCCAGTCGAAACCCAAAAGAAAGAGAGAAAATAGTTTATATGTTATTGGTGATGAAGTAAAGTAGTAGTGTTCTATATAAAGAAGAAAAAAATGTGCAAGCCTTGGAAGAAATATCTATAGACCAAGAGTCAAGAGAAATAAATGAAGGTAAGGTGAAAGGGAGGATGAGGATGGCGTGAGAAATGAAGAAGCAAAAGAAGGAGTGTTGAATTGGTTATAGCAAGATATGTGACTTTTCTAAACTAGTTAAGATAAGTTGTATTTAAATATTACTCATAGACAATGAAATGACTAAAGCATGGGAAGTCATGGGGAGGGTGAGATTTAGCGTACAATATGAAACAAAGAAGAAAAATGAGTTGATTTGGTTAGCAAGCATGGTGTTGTGCAGACTCGCAGCGGAATGATTGTCATAAATGGCAATAGTTTGGAAACCATTGAAAATATGTTGTGATATTTTTATATAATAACAAAGGGCTGATTTTTTTTATGGTATATTTGGGAGAAATAAGTATTTTTAAAGTGTGAGTATTGGGTAAACACGCGTATAAGTCAAAATGTTTAACACGTAAGTGTATATCCGGTATTGCGGGTATGCTTGGTCTGTAAAAATACAAAAGAAACCCAAAAATTTGCGTTTATAGAAAACGTTTTTTTTTTTTTTTATAAAATAATAAATAACTTATTTTAATATGTTTATTAAAATAATTCACGATAATTAAATATAAAATTAATTATTATCGTGTCGGTTAAATTAATTTTACGTGTCATGACGTACGCGGATAACTTCTGATGAAGTTAATTATAAAAAAAAAAAATATATATATATAGATAGTTGAATAATAACTATTAAAATAAATGACATGAAATTTTAGAAATGTCACAGGTGGAGACATGGTTGAGCTTGGGTAGTCATGAAAACATGAAATGGGTGGAAGAGGTTCTCCAAGAGTAAGTGGTGTTTTTGTTGAATGAGCAACATGTGAAGTATTGATTGAGAGATTGGGATTGTTGTTTTGGGATTGAGCATGCTTATCATAAGAAGAAGCATGAATGAGGGAATGGGTGTGTGATAGGTTATGTGATGGATCATTATTGTGGGTTTGAGATATAGTAGTTGGTTGACTTGGAACAACATCACTTGAGTTTTGACAAGAGTCAAGTTTCCTCCTCCAAACGGGTTTGACGGAGATCCTTGCGGTTCTTGAAATTTTAGGTTTTTGGTTGTTGGGAGATGACATGTTTGGGTGTGATGGCATTTATGATGGAAGAGGGTATTTATAGTGTATGAGAAATGTGGTTTAGGAAGGTAAATTTTGAGGGATAGCATGGGACAAAATATGTTTGTGAATTTTGGGAAGTATAGGCTGAAGTGGGTCAAAAAGTGATAAAGAAAACAGTGTCCCCGACCATCAGATGGCCGGTCCCCTTAATCATTAAGGGGGCCGCCTTATATAATTAAGGGGGTCGCCCATCTGGTGATTCCCAGAATGCCAGAAATGGGTTTTTGGCAGAAAATTTTCAAAAAGGTTGTGTTTTTGTCTTTGGATTCAAGTAAGTTCAACTCTTTGAGGCAATATAGGGCATGCTATTCATGAATGTAGAGAGTGATATATAATTAATTAAAGTAGGCAATTAATTTCTAATAATCATGCTATCTATTAATTTATCAATTAAGATATGCACCAAAGGAGACAACAAACCAAATAAGCTAAATGAGCAACTATATGAAGATGATAACATTTAGCCTAGAGCAAACATGTTGATGATTTTTGACAAGTAACAAATAGGTAGATATGATTATATGGACTTCAAGACTTGTTACAAACAAGATCCATATGGGCATGTCATGATTCTCATGAAATGATTTGATTAAATTGTAAATGTCATTTCCAATAGAAGTGTATGACACTTGAGAGAGTTGAATGTGTTTTAAGCAAAACGTTTTTAGTTTTATTCAACAATGTTTTTGAAGTGAATTCAAGTATGCATTACACTAACATAAATTGAATTTTGTTTCTTAACGTGTAACAAAAAATATTTCAATCTTGTTCTTGAGTAAAATAATGGTTATGAAAGAAATTTTAGTCAAATAAATTTGTAAGAGAAAATATTTCATTCTAAAAGAGAAAAGTTTTGAACATGATGTTTTGATCATGACAATCAAAAAGTTTCAAGTGAGGGGTTATAAAAATATTTTGTTTTATGTCCTTTTAAATTTATTTCCAAAATATGTTGTTGGTTACAAAAACTAGAAGGGGAGTTTGATATGGAAAATTTATCATGCTCAGGAGAATCAATTAAGCCCATCGTTACACATAATCATCTTTAATGATACCTAAAGATATTAACGTGAAATGATAGATGTTTATAATCTAAATGCAATGAGACAGGAAAGAGCAAGGTAAATAGTTCATGAATACACGACAGACATATATATATATATATATATATATATATATATATATATATATATATATATATATATATATATATATATATATATATATATATATGTATTCAAAGAGCATCATAATATCAAGTTGCAAGCAAATATCAATTATAATATATCTATTAATGCAACTAGTAAGATCATATAGCATAAGTGGAAGAGTTCTACTATAGATCATAGAAGATTAAGAAAAATGATAATATACTAAACAACAAAAAGGTTAATAATGCTAATATCAAGTATGCATATATTAGTGTTAATAATCTAAAAGCATGGCAACTTATCAGTTAAATCGTATTGGCACACTCATTAAAAACATTCTAGAATATAATGTAATGTTGACAAGTTTTTGAAAAGAAAACTTATCTCAGGTCCAGCTTTTCAGAGAGACTGGGCATGACGGTGATAGTAGAAATCTTAAGAGTTGGTCCAAAACATGTCGAAGTAGACAAGTAGTATTCTCATGCATAGAAATCAAGGGAACTAGATCCGAGATGCTCAATCGATCACAACAATCATCACAAGTCGTGAAGGTTAATAGAAGTAGCACTTAGGAGGCTTCAACTTGAAATAGTAATGGGTACACCATGATACCAATGCTCCAAGAGTGAATAGCACAATGCAGAGACGAGAAAATTCCCGCAAGAACGTTGATGAGGCGAAAAATGATCCGTTTTTAGGGGGTCATTTAAGCCCGAATCCGACTTTATTTGATCAAATATTGCCCTAAATCGTTCCTTTTGTGATTTTAGGTGTTTGGAGAGTGAATTCTGGAAAAGAGGCTATTTTGGACGTTTTTGGAGCATAAAGTGAAGAAAACAACAAAGTACCGAAAATCCAAGCTGAAAACACAAGGTGACGGCGTCAAGGTTTACTCTTGACGGCGTCAGAAAGGGTGAATATTTTACCGTAGGTTGTGAAGGCGTCAGATGAAGAGATGACGGCGTCAAAGTGGCCAAGATTAATTTACCGTAGGTGGTGACGGCGTCACCAAGGCCGTCACAATTGGATCTAGGGCATCCGAGGAAGTTATTGGCGGCTGGCTGACGGCGTCAGAATTAACTCTTGACGCCGTCAGGACGATTTTCCTATATATAGTTTTCTAGTTTTTTCATTAAAAAGGAGAGGGAGAAGTTTTGGTGAAACCCTAAAGACGATTTTGGTGCCTCTTTTACAGGTTTTTCAAGGGTTCCAAACCCTTGATACCTTGCATTGTAATTGAGATAAGTATACTTTTAATTCAATCAATATGTCTATGTGTTGGTTGTTTATCTTTTGTTCTTATCTTAATTCTACTATGCTAGGCTAGATTTACTTTGTGTTTGCTTAGATCTAATGAAACCTAGATGTTGATTATGTGTTGATTACTTGTCTATTCTTGTTCTTGGATGAATGACATTATATGTTAGGCTTAAGAAAACTGGCAGATCTCCAAATGGTAACATGCTTAAACGTCTTAGGAAACATGAACCGAGGCGTACTAGGTCTTTATTGGTTGTATTTAATGCATGAGCCACTGTTTACAATCCCTATAGTTGTGCTGGGTCATGGTGTAGGAGGAGATAAGAGCTCATAGAGTTGGGGAGTTATGTATGCCACCCCACGAATGGTATTAAGGAATACAATCCGTCATCCATACAAGTGTAACAAGTAATTGACATGTAAAAGATATCTAGGGAGTAATGAAGTCTAAGTAAACACAATTTCTCCAAATACTGCTCACAACCTTAGTTTAATATTAGCTAAATTTTATTTTCATTAGTTTAATTAATTATAAAGTAGTTTTTGGGTTAGTTGAATAACAACTAATTCCGCCCACTATTCCAAAACCCGAGATTTTAATTGCTTTCATAAAATATAAAAAAGACAAAAATAATCACCTTTCATCTTTAGAACTATTAATTAGGCTTTCTAATCCTAGCGACACTATTCCTAAGCTGAACGATCAATCCCCCGGTACTTGTCACTATACTATACTACAACGATCAGGTACACTACCTGGTGGGGGTTGTAAGCCTCGCGAAATCCCTCGAGAGGTAAAGCAAGGTGCGATTCCCACGCATCAAGTTTTTGGCGCCGCAGCCCGGGGAATAGTTATTGTCTAGGTTAGGATTTCTTTTTATTAGGTCTACTTGCTAGATTCCTTTCTAGTAAGATTTTTATTTTTATTTTTAGGTCTTCTTTAGTCTATCTTATTTCTTCGTACCTTTGTTCGTAACTCTTTACCATCCGACATCATGGAAGGTGGTAACATCTTTGAACCCATCATCCCACCACAACAAAACCCACCATTAGAACCCCTTAGGCCCCGAACCTTAGGAGAGTATTCCCGACCTAGCCACCAAGGCTACCGAAACACCATTGAGCTCACCGGAGCCAATGTGACCCCCTTGCGATCCGACACCATCCGGTTGGTGCAAAGCGGATGTGCATTCCATGGACTTCGTTCCGAAGATCCAAACCAACACCTTAAGGATTTCCTCAAAATCGTCGATTCCATAGACCTAGGTGTTGAAACTAGAGAGACTACCCGTTTACGCCTATTCCAATTCTCTCTACGGGATCAAGCTAGTCAATGGCTTGAGCGTTTACCCGCGGGATCCATCACCACATGGGATGATCTCACCACTCGTTTCCTTGCTCAATTTTTCCCACCGGGGAGAACTACTAAGCTTAGAAATGACATCTTGATGTTCCAACAACGTCAAAATGAATCTCTTTACGAAGCATGGACTCGTTTCAAGGACTTACTCCAAAAAGTCCCTCATCATGGCATAGATCTTTGGCTCCAAGTCCAAATTTTCTATGACCATATCGATATCCCCACGAGGCGAACCATTGACCAATCGGCCGGTGGTAAGCTACGTGATCTTAGTGCGGAACAATCATGGGAACTCATAGAAGATCTTGCTCTCTACGACAACGAAAGTTGGAATGATCCCCGTGATTTGAACAAAACGGTCACGGCAATATCTTTGCCTTCGAACAATTCAAGCACTCCCGACCGTAGGATCATGGAACTTGAGGACCAAGTCAAGTTTCTCATGAAATCTTACGAAGCTCCGAAGCATTCAAGCCAAGTGAACAAAATCACTTCTTCATGCGAATTATGTAGTGGTCCCCATGACACTCGTGATTGTATGGAACTCCCCGGAACAGCTTTTGCGGACTACGCATCCACGCGTACCGACGAAGCGGGATATAAGTGGTACACTTTCAAGCCCGAGCCAAACACATACGGTGATTCATACAACCCTTCATGGAAAAATCACCCAAACCTTAGGTGGAAACAAAATCAACCCAATTCTTCCAACCCGCCTAATCGTTACCAATCAAACGGTCCACCGCCCAACCGTACCTTCAACAACAATCCTTCTAACAACTATGGTAGTACCAACAATCTTGAAGGATTGATGTCAAAGTTCATGGCATCTCAAGAAGCTTGCATATCCAAGTTTGAAGCCGATTTCAAACAAAAGCAAAGCGAGATGACCACTAGAATTGACACATTGTTGAAAGTTCTCAACGACCGAGAAATGGGAACACTCCCAAGTGACACAATCAAGAATCCGAAACTAACCGTTAACTCAATATCATCCGTTTCGTCACCCACTTCGTGTCCACAATATTATTCGGTCAAATCCACGAGCACGTGTTTCAAGCAAAACCAAGTTCCCCAAAAGGACCAATCGACTAAAACTCCCACTATCGAGCCGGTCAAAAGCATTGTTGAAACACCTCTTACGCAAGACCTTGACGATGAATTCAAAGAACTTCACATTGAACGCCCCGTCATTGATGTCTTAGCGCGTGCTCCATACTATAGCGCCCTCCTAGAAAAATATGAGAAGTGTAAGCTAGGCAAAAATGGGACCGCTTTCGTTCAAAACAGGTTACCTAAAAAGCTTGATGACCCGGGTATATTTGTTTTGCCTTGTAAGATAGGAAGATCCGAAGCTTTTGACACATTAGCCGATTTAGGATCAAGCCTTAACTTGATTCCCTTATCCTTATTCACCACTCTTAAGCTAGGAAAGTTAGAGGAAACGGAGGTATTGATAGGTCTAGCGGATGGGAGTATCGCACACCCGGTTGGAATGATTAAGGATGTAGTTGTTCAAATAGGAAAGTTAACTATATTAGCGGATTTTCACGTCCTAGACATGGTTAGTGACACTACATGCCCATTATTGGTAGGAAGAGGATTTTTAGCGACCGCTAGTGCCATGATAGATTGTAAGGAATCAAAGATAACGGTAGGAGAAGGCGATACTTGGTCGGTATACGATGTTAAGAAGCATAGGTATGATTGTAATGATGAACCGATACCATATTGGGTAGAGATGAATAGGAGACCGTCTAGATATGGGCCTTGGATAGAAAGGAATTTCATAGGACCTCAATGCCCATTCTATCTAGAGAAGGACTTTGTTGAGAAAACACACTCGGTAGAACAACTCATTGCTAGAGATGAGGAGCTAGACCCCTTTGAGGATCCCTTAGTCTTTAGGAAGATGATTGAGTTATTAAGCGTAATGCCCGTCAACATAGAAAGGAATAAATGGAAAAGAGAAGGGGATAAGTGTGAGTGGAGGTGGGACAAGCCACCCAAAGAAGGAGACGGGTCATGGCATATTAGAATGACCGTGTATGATCCGGATGGAGAAATGTTTGAAAGGTCATATCACACTAAGGAGACCGATAGAAAGTTGAAACCCAAGTTTGATCCCAAAGATATCCTCAACGAGGAACTCACCCGAATCACGTAGTAACCCCCGACTTTGAGTCTAGCTACAAGACTCGTAAATAAAGAAAAGCGCTTCTTGGGAGGCAACCCATGTTTTGTGTGATTTTAATTGTTTGATTGTTATTTGCTTCCGTATGCATGTTTTATTTTTATTGTTGGTTGATCATGTTTCTCGATTAAAATGTGAAATACTTTATTATGTTGTTTGGCCTAGTCTTAACTTCAACCTAAAGGTATTTTTGCAAAAGATAAGTGTAAGGGGAAACCCCAAATATGTTTTTAAGAAACAAACCGATCATGATTCTCCACAATTTTTAATGAACATGTATATTCGTATTTGTTAGAGTCAAATGCTTGTATCGAGTCATAATGAAGTTTTGCAGGATTTTCCAGGAAGTAGGACGAGGTTTTTCCAGAAATTTTCCGGAAACTTAACATAAAGATTTCTGCAGGTCCATTCTGACGGCGTCAGGCAATTGCTCTTGACGGCGTCAGGAGTAAAAATCTGGAAATTTTACCGGTTTTGTTTTTCTAATGGAGTCTTATGGTTTTTGTGAATTATTAAGTTTTATAATCTCCAGGAAATTTGCAAACTTCATTCCACAAGCATTATATCTTACTTTGTTTTCTAGGATTTAGTAACTTATATAGGATGCCGCCGATTTTACGCGAGGTTGCCTTGTCTATTGTTGTCAGGTTTTACAGGTTATTTAAGACAAGAAGATGATTTATATTCTGGAAGGGAAGCTTTGATTGCTCATTTTCTTGGAGGAAGATTTAACCTAGCCAACCTAAAATCCATACCGAGCGAATCAGGGGAGTATTTGATTTCATTCTCTTTACTTTCAACTTTTACATTCTTTACTTGAACATTGGGGACAATGTTCATCCTAAGTGTAAGGGGAGGGTAAAAAGATGATACCTTACATATGCACTTTCACTTGAGTTTGTTTTGTTTGATAGTAGATGTGTAATAAAACTACGAGAAATACTTGTTAGTGTAATTTTAGCGCCAAATTTAAAATTTTTTACAACATTTAGGAGTGAAACTTTAGCCATAGCAAGCGTCTCATGGATAGGAGGTTGTATGACTAGCACATAACCGTATATTCAGAAAAATTTTCCACCCAAAAATGTGAGGTTCGCCTTTAGATTTGATAGGAAAAGCATTCATTATTGGTGCTTATGAGTGTACCGGTAGCATTTAGATTCTAGAACTTGCGTTAGTGATACATCCCGAGACCGCTAGTGAGACTACATTCGTGTAGTAGGATTTACTACATGATAAGAGGCATTAGGATCACCCTTGTGTTAAACCCGTATTATAATTGCTTGACCATTTAAGTCATATTACTTGGCTAGTTAAGTCAACTAATTTTTCCAACACCCTTTGCGTTGTACTCATTTTTAGTACAAGATACCCCTAGTACACCCCTCCGAGCCTATCTTTTCGTTTCTAACTTTAAGCATTTTACTTAAAGGAAGAATTTGTTACACCCCACTTAAATGTACAACCAAATCGCCTTAGACTTCCGTGTATGCGCTCATTTTTAGTGCATTATTGTTATTTGTTAAACCCTAAGTTAACTTTCTAATTGATTACATGGTTGCTAAGTCGAGTCATATCCTTGTACATATTGTTTTGGGACGATTGGGACTCATGGGTAAGTACTTATTTTATGAAGTAATGGGGAAGAACATCACATTATTACCCCCATACGTACGTTAATCTTAAAAGTGCTCCAAGTGTTTTGATTTTCTTAATTCGAGTCATTAGAATAGTTTAATTGTAAAGTATGTAAAAATTCAGGTGTAAGGGGATTGCTCAAACCCCTATGATGTATTATTTTGGATGGTAGGGTAAAAGTGTATGAAAAAAATAAAAAATAAAAAAAAAATTCGAAAAAAAATAGAAAAAAAATAAAAAGAAAAAAAAATTAGAAAAAGGAAAAAGAAGGAGAAAAACATACGGACTACCATCCCGTTTTCGTTCTATGTTCATTTTATGTTTTTGTTATTTTTCATTTATTAGCTTAAGTCGAGTCTAGTCTTGGCTTAGCAACGCCATCTTGTACATGTAATTTACTAAGATTGTTAACTCGCCACCAGTAAA
Organism: Artemisia argyi; assembly: GCA_030686995.1. Lineage (NCBI taxonomy): Eukaryota > Viridiplantae > Streptophyta > Magnoliopsida > Asterales > Asteraceae > Artemisia > Artemisia argyi. The sequence goes on from CM060700.1 coordinate 252,879,361, forward strand.
ATTCCCTTATCCAACAAAACCGTGTAATTCATATCCCTACACCTAACATTATAACCCTTTTAAAAGACCTCTTTGATAGTTTATCCTATGTGCTTACGCCATGTGGTGGAGGTTTGATCTTTTCCCAAGCCTATGGTAATCTATTTTGTTATGACAGGTAGTGAGAGATATCTTCCATTTCCATAATGTTATATTACTTTATTACACCCGAGAGATGTGAGTATCTAAACACTATTTGTGAGGTGCTTGTGTATGACCTCCGTGCTTGTCTATTGGTCTTTTGTGGAACGATTATTTGTTGTAATTACTTTTATATTAGTGTTAAATGACCCCTAACTTGTCTTTTGAGTAGAATAAAAGCGCATTTGCTTGAGGACAAGCAAATCTCAAGTGTAAGGGTATATGATGAGGCGAAAAATGATACGTTTTTAGGGGGTCATTTAAGCCCGAATCCGACTTTATTTGATCAAATATTGCCCTAAATAGTTCCTTTTGTGATTTTAGGTGTTTGGAGAGTGAATTCTGGAAAAGAGGCTATTTTGGACGTTTTTGGAGCATAAAGTGAAGAAAACAACAAAGTACCGAAAATCCAAGCTGAAAACACAAGGTGACGGCGTCAAGGTTTACTCTTGACGGCGTCAGAAAGGGTGAATATTTTACCGTAGGTTGTGAAGGCGTCAGATGAAGAGATGACGGCGTCAAAGTGGCCAAGATTAATTTACCGTAGGTGGTGACGGCGTCACCAAGGCCGTCACAATTGGATCTAGGGCGTCCGAGGAAGTTATTGGCGGCTGGCTGACGGCGTCAGAATTAACTCTTGACGCCGTCAGGACGATTTTCCTATATATAGTTTTCTAGTTTTTTCATTAAAAAGGAGAGGGAGAAGTTTTGGTGAAACCCTAAAGACGATTTTGGTGCCTCTTTTACAGGTTTTTCAAGGGTTCCAAACCCTTGATACCTTGCATTGTAATTGAGATAAGTATACTTTTAATTCAATCAATATGTCTATGTGTTGGTTGTTTATCTTTTGTTCTTATCTTAATTCTACTATGCTAGGCTAGATTTACTTTGTGTTTGCTTAGATCTAATGAAACCTAGATGTTGATTATGTGTTGATTACTTGTCTATTCTTGTTCTTGGATGAATGACATTATATGTTAGGCTTAAAAAAACTGGCAGATCTCCAAATGGTAACATGCTTGAACGTCTTAAGAAACATGAACCGAGGCGTACTAGGTCTTTATTGGTTGTATTTAATGCATGAGCCACTGTTTACAATCCCTATAGTTGTGCTGGGTCATGGTGTAGGAGGAGATAAGAGCTCATAGAGTTGGGGAGTTATGTATGCCACCCCACGAATGGTATTAAGGAATACAATCCGTCATCCATACAAGTGTAACAAGTAATTGACATGTAAAAGATATCTAGGGAGTAATGAAGTCTAAGTAAACACAATTTCTCCAAATACTGCTCACAACCTTAGTTTAATATTAGCTAAATTTTATTTTCATTAGTTTAATTAATTATAAAGTAGTTTTTGGGTTAGTTGAATAACAACTAATTCCGCCCACTCTTCCAAAACCCGAGATTTTAATTGCTTTCATAAAATATAAAAAAGACAAAAATAATCACCTTTCATCTTTAGAACTATTAATTAGGATTTCTAATCCTAGCGACACTATTCCTAAGCTGAACGATCAATCCCCCGGTACTTGTCACTATACTATACTACAACGATCAGGTACACTGCCTGGTGGGGGTTGTAAGCCTCGCGAGATCCCTCGAGAGGTAAAGCAAGGTGCGATTCCCACGCATCAAACGTCATAGGCGAAACAATTGCAGAATGTGAAACAACGTGATAGAAGCCAATATTCGTCAAAGGTAATAGAGCGAGATGAGAGAATCAACATGCAATAGACTCTTCATTCGTTAGTTACCTAAACATGATAAACAGCTTGGTACCCAGATTCTCATGGGTCCTAGTTGGTTAGATGAGAACATCCATTGCATTTGAATGCACATGATGAGGATGTCGACGATAAGTACAAGAATTCATCCATAGTTTGTTTTAAATAACAAACAATGACTTTCTTGACTAGAATAATAAGTAATGAATGTTAATAGTATTAGTTCTAAATTTACTCACTAGATTTAACAAATTTATTTGTTTTAATGCATTTGTTGAAGGATCATTTGTGATAAATCCTAATCCGGTTTTATCATAAAATGGCTTTTGAATGTCGAGAAGATATTTTAAAGATTTAGAGCTATTTTCAAATTTTGCCAATGTTTTTACTTTTTCATTTTCAATTTTGATTTCATGTTTGTAGTCTCGACATTTTTTGCATTCAAGATCGATTTCGATATTACTTTTAAGTCTAGACATTTTATCTTCTAAAATGATTTCTTTTTCAAAGTTGTTTTCAGCGGATGTTGAAAATTCATTCTTAAAAATGATTTTTGAGTCAATGTTGCAAAAATGTTTGAAGTTGTTTTCCATTTTTAGAAATTCTAATGTAAATTGATCATAGCAAAAATGTTTAGTTTTGGATTGTACCTTCTTTGTAGTTGTACATTCCTCACATGCTATATGGTGATCAATTCCATCTTCCATGTCGCTCCATGTTTTGTTTGTAGTATCACTTGGATCTAGAAACATGTAGTTCTTGCCATCAATACTTGTGTTCTCATTTGTTTGAATATTCTCATAAGCCGTATTATCATCGTCTTTTTTGCACTTGTTGCACCATGATTTATTCACGCTCTTTCTTTGGATTTGGCTTATGTATTCTTCGTTGTAGATACCTTCAATGATCACATTTGAACTAGTAGTACATGTGTTTATTTCAACTAAATATTTATTTACTAAATTTTCTAGATTAACTATTTCTTGTGCAATATCAAGTTTATCATCTTTGGTTTTACATTCTTCTTGGTGAATCTTTAAAAGACATTTCCAAATATCATTTGCCGTTTTACAATGAAATAATCTTTCATATTTAACTTTTGGTAGAGTTTCGAAAATAAGTAATTTGGCTTTAGTGTTTTTATCAATTTTAGTTTGAAAATTATTATTTTGATTTTCAAAATCTATTTTGGTTGATTTAAGATCACCAATTGAAATGATATGCCAAAGATCAAGATCTATTGATTTCACAAAATTTTCAAATTTGTTTTTCCATTCAAGAAAATGATCATTTTCAAATAATGGTGGTTGTTGGATAAATTCCCTTTCTAAATATTTTTCAAATTCCATAGATCGTTACAATTTTTAAAATACAGTCTATTTTAAAAAAACTTGCTAGACGTGGCTCTGGTACCAATTGTGGAAAACTAGAAGGGGGGGTTGAATAGTTTTGCGTCTTTTTCGTTTAATAAGAATTTGCTTTTCAAAGGACTGATATTAATTGTAAAAACTTTTGAAGCTAAAGTATAAATACAAACCTAATTCACATATATTATATATATATATATATACACTACTTGTTTAAAGTGTTGAATAGAAATTATAATTTCATATATCTCACTTAATTACAAGTTTGTACTAATATATATATATGTGTCTTAGTAATTGTTTATACTTATATTTTATCAAAGTATAATTAATGTTTTAAATGGAACCTAGTTTGATCTTTATGTGAAATCAATATATGCACAACACACAATATTAGCAATATATGAAAAGCTAGTAAGTAAGCAAGTAAAGAGTGAGAGTTGGAAAGATCAAACCGAGAGACAAAGGATTTATAGTGGTTCGGCTACAAAGACACCTTCCTTGCCCTACTCCACTCCCCGAGCACCGAACTCGAGAGTTTTCTTCACTAAGTCAATAACCTCCCTTATGGCGGAGAAAACCGTACACACCAAAAGCTTACACCAATTAACGACACAAAGCAAGATTTCGAGTTCTAATCGTAGCTAGAACCAATCTCACACCAAATAACACACCGCTTCTTCTTCACACCTTTGCACTACTTCAATACTACTTCACACCATAAGTATCTTCACACCTTCAAGGCACTAATGTCTTGACACCTTCAAGTCACTAATGTCTTCACACCTTTAAGCCACTAATGTCTTGACACCTTCAAGTCACTAATGTCTTCACACCTTTAAGCCACTAATGTCTTGACACCTTCAAGTCACTAATGTCTTCACACCTTTAAGCCACTAATGTCTTGACACCTTCAAGCCACTAATGTCTTCACACCTTCAAGCCACTAATGTCTTCACAACTTCAATCTACTAATGTCTTCAAGTCTTCTTCACTTGGAACCCTCAATATCTTCACACCAAGTTCCTATTGCTACAATCCCCTATCACCAATACTATCTAACCCTTCTTCTCCACTTCAAGTTCCACTTTACACTTACACCAATTCTAGATTCTTCAACTAAATCTAGCTACCTAATACATACACCTTATTCACCAATGAATGAAAGATTTACAAGAAAATGTAAACAAGCAACTTAGATAGCAAGATGATACTAAGTTGCAATACTTCTAATAGAAGTATTCTTCTCTTTGCACTTTAAATGTTGAGGCTTGAATCACTTTGAAACAAAGATCAAAGTATATAAGATCAAAGGATTATTAGAGAAAGGAAATGGATGTTTAGATCTGAAAGTTTCTGATGCAAAAAGGTGAGGAAAATGTGCAAAATGATCCAGTGTTTAAAGGGCCAGATTTTACTGTTCGGGAGCGTTGCCAGTCCCCTTAATTGTAGGCCGGTCCCCTTAATGATTAAGGGGGCCGCCTAGTAAAATTAAGGGGGCCGCCCTCCTGAACGTTTGAAAAGATTCTCTGGATAAAATTTGCCCTTTTTGGTTGGAAATTTGAAATCATATTTTTGTGGTTTAATAAGGCTTTACCAAAAATGATTTACAAATATATATAAAATGTTAAAGTCATTTTATAAAATGTTATGTCTTAAGACAAGATTTCCTTTGATCTTATAATGCACTAATCACTTTGTTTATTCATACCTTAAGTGATTAAATGGTGAAAGTGAGTATTTACTACTAAATACTTGTTTACGTCATAACCTTTGATTTGATGAGTTTACGTTTTGTGATTATCAAAATATAGAGATATCGAAAGATATGAATAACGTTTTTAGTCATTTATTTATATCAATAGAATAGATTTTTCCAATATAAAAATCCATCACTTTCAAATAGTGGTGGTCTTTGCGTAGATTGCCCTTCTAAATATTTTTCAGATTCCATAGATCGTTACAAGTTTTAAAATACAATATATTTTAAAAATCTTGCTAGACGTGGCTCTTGATACCAATTGTGGAAAACTAGAAGGGGGGGGGGGGGGGGGGTTGAATAGTTTTACGTCCTTTTAAATTTATAAACACAAGTTTGTTTTAAAAACTTCGATTCTAGTTTATGTGAACCCAATACTTGCACTATATGAACAATTGTATGGTAACTAACTAATAAAGCTAATATAGTAAAGGTAAATAACTAAGTAATGAGAAGAGTTAGAAAGATCAAACCACAACACAAGGATTTATAGTGGTTCGGCTACACGGACACCTTCCTTGTTCCTACTCCACTCCCCGAGTCACCTACTCGAGAGTTTTCTTCACTATGTCAAAAAACTCCCTTTTGGTGGAGAAAACCTTACACACCAATTTACACACCACACAACTTCACAACTTGATCACAACTTCTACACAACTTCTTCACACCAATATACTACACACCAATCTTCTTCACAACTATCTTCTACACACCAATCTTCTACTTCACAACTAACCTACTTCACTACTTATCAACTTCTATTATCTACACAACTTCTATATCTTCTACACAATTAATCACAAGCACAACACAATATTCACAAATGAATATATATACATACACTATGCACAACTACTCTTCAACACTTCTTGAACTTGGTTGTAGAAAGAGTGTTCTTCTTTTGCACTTTGGATGAGAATGGATGATGAGGGATTGAATCACTTGAAACAAGGATTAATATACAAATGATCAAAGGGTTTTAGAGGATGTTTAGAGAGTTATAGATCTGAAAATTTCATGCAAAAGGTGGGGAAAAATTCCAGAATTAAGGTGGTATTTATAGGAGAAGAATTCTGACATTTTCTGACAGGGGAGCCTGGCCGGTCCCCTTAAAATTAAGGGGACCGCCCCTTATAATTAAGGGGGCCGCCCAACTATAACGGCCAGAAAACTTGTCTTTTAGTGGGGAAAGTTTATTTGGTGAAAAACTAACTGATTTTGGTTAAATTTTTGAAATCATATATTTAGTATGATTAAAACATTTTTCTTTATTACCAAAAGTGTTTTTCAAAAATATATAATATGTTTATATATTTAAATAAACTTTGTATTAGTTAATTAAATATCCCTTTGATCATAAGATGTATTAAGCACTTGTTTATCCATACCTTAAGTGATTAAGTTGGATATAGTGATATAAACTAGCTTAATACTTGTTTACGTAGTAATTTTACGATTGACGAGTTTACATTTTGTGATCGTCAAAATATAGAAATATCGAAAAATATAAATAACGTTTTCATACATTATTTATGTCAACATTTTCCAAGTTAATTTCATATTTATTTGTATTTTAAGTTAATTTAGTTAATTAAAAGTAATTAGGAAATTAGTATTTAATCAATAGTAATTATAAAATTAGTGTAAAAATTAGTTTTAAATTTCCAAAAATTTTCTCTCATCATTAGGTATGTAAAAATACCATTTTCATACCAGTAGCCTTTTCAGATCACCTCGTTCACTTTTATTCCTCGTATGTTTGTCCACGTTTTCAGCAAACGTACGGTTTTTTTTAGGTTTTAAATAATTTCTTCTTAATCTAAGCTCCAGTAATCATTCACATAGCTTTCCTAAGCTATTTTGTTTAATAATTTCCAAATAATTCTCATAACAAACCCTTTCTGTGAATAATCACCCGATCACAAAGCACGCTCAGTCACAATTCACACCTTGTCGGGATTTAACGAGCTGGTGATACCTTATATTACCCGGAGATTGTTTCTAGGCTTTTTAACTTTGTTGACCATTCATTGGTCAATATAAGTTGACGGTTTAGCACCAATCAATCTTATTATCATTAACTATTGATAAATTACACTCACTTGTGTTTGATGAATCACTCGGCATCTACAGAACCGCTCTTGACTTAGGATAAGGACATCAAATCATTGAATTAGGGTGAATATGGATAAATAGACAATGATTAACGGTGGTGATGGGTGGACAAGATGCAGGAGACGGTGGTGAATTGTGAATGGTGGTGAATCAATGGAGAATAATGGTGATAAAGAGTGTTATCAATCAATATAAGGGGAGGAGAGAGAATTGAGAAAAAACTGAGACATATTACAGGAAAAAGGTGAAAAATTTATATATAACCCTAGGTGTAAAATGACGATAATGTCCCTGTTACTTAAAAATAAAAGGGTGGGTGGGAGGGGACACGTGGCGTGCTAAGAGCCCTTCCTAGCCTTTTTATTTTAACAAAATTTTTAATTTAACCCAAACCTATATATATATATATATATATATATATATATATATATATATATATATATATATATATATATATATATATAAGTTTAGTGGGGGTCATTATCGAGGGTCGTATTTAAGCCTTTAAGGTCGATATGATGTAGTTTAGTGAGGGTCATTATCGAGGGTCGTGTTTATAGGTGTTGTAGTTTGTGAGGGTGGTCGTGATCATTGTTGATCGAGATGATTGTAATTCCTAGCATTTTGCTAGTCTTAAAAATTTGTTGCCTTTCACAAAAATAAATAAATAAAAAATAATAATAATAAATAAAAATCAGGTATTCTTTGATGCTAAATTCAAAAGATTAGATAATTGGGTTGTAAATGAGTCATTTAGTATCCCCTATCTATCTTTTGTTTGTTGGTGTAATGTGTGTGAGTTTTGCAGAAGTGATGGGAGTGATTGTCTATAGTGCGATGTAGAGAAAAAAACGAATCGGAGTTTGATCTGATTGGGTTGAAGCTTTTGTGTTTTTGAGCCGAAAGTAGTTGGTAATTTGGCATGTGTATTTATACATTACATTACAATAATTTTTTGGTCTTTAATAGTTGCATATTTGTGTTTATGCAAAATTACATTTCGTTTGACATTTATCTTTAATTTATGCTTCCAATATGCTCTTTGTGTTACTCTTTTGAATTCGGACCTATGTTTTATTTGGATACGAAATAGTTTGCATTGCTATTGCTTATCGTTATTTGAATTAAAAGTTGTCATTCATTCATAAAGTTATTGGTAAAGAAACGTATAAACGAAACACATTTATTCGTCACAAAATTAGTCAACGAATACTTGCCACCGCATTGCGCGGGTATCATGCTATACAACTTAATATGTGTGTCAGGTTAATAGAGAGGTGTTAGGATTACGCAACTATAGAGCTAAGAATAGTGGCATCAAATTATGGGTTGTTAGGATTAGACTATTTCGATTAGGGGCTGTTAGGATCAGACTTTTTTAATTAGCAGATGTTTGGTTAGGGGTGTACTTCGGCTGGTTTTGAGACACAGAATTGCATTGCTTCTAATTGCGGTATCATATTAGGTTCTGTTTCGATTAGGCCCTGTTTTGACTAGGGGTATACTCGGCCAATTTTGAGACACATAACCGAACCAATTGCTTAAAATTGTGGCATTAAATTGGTTTTGAAAATTAGGAACTAATCTTTCAATTTTTATGCAAACCATTCGGTCATGAAAATGACTAAACCATTGCAAAGTCGTCCCACCACATGGGTGATTGGGTGGTGTTTGAAGTGGGAACGCATACATTTGGTGGTGGTCGATCCTCGTTGTCTTTGACTTAAACGTACAAATCAAATGGTATGTCCCGAAAGTATATCTAAAGCAATTTCTCAAAAAGATTTTAAAACATGTAATTCTTTTGTTATATAAATATTAAATTCATTTGAATTTACAAAATCTAGAGAAGAAGTAACTTATACATTCCTTAATCCCACATCATTAACAGTTTTGGATCTTATAAATTTCAAGATCCTTCATCCTTGTATTATTCAAGTGTATTCTCGTATGAACTAATACAGAATCTAGAGAAGAAGTATTGGCTGGGTCAGTCACTATAGCACTTTTGCACAAATTATTACGAGTACTAGTGATTTTCCACGCACAAAATTCCACCACAATAGTGCCAAAACGCTATATATTGCACGACTTTATTATTAATCTCTTCATACTTTAGATTTAGAAAGATCTAATCTTTTCAAGAAAGTTAACTAACCATATTTTATCAATCCTACCATTATCTTGACTTGTTGATATATAATAATAAACAAAATAAAACCCTCCTACCCTTAGGCGATTATGGCGAGCATGCGATTTGTTGAGGTAAAATATGGTGTCTTAATCCCAGCAAGCAAAGTGGGTCCTTCGGGCAATTTTGGGTCCTTCGGATTGTCCTTGAATCCTGCGGATTCTTGTAACAAAGAAACACGCGTTAGTCTCGCCGTAGGTTTTATCCCAGGACCAAACTCCAGCGTGAGTATAAGTATATAATCCGGGAGGCAATAAGGGTAAAATAAGTGTGTTTAAAGATTAGTTACGATAGATTGAAGATTTCTCTTCTTTATATAGGCGGGGTGTTTTTGTTTTCATTGGACACACTGTAATACCTAAAATTCTAAAATGTGTAAAATAACTAAAATGCCCCTACATTTAAAAATCTTAATAATTACTTATAAAATACCAAATGAGCTACAGGAACTTCGTAATTCGCCACATATGATCTAAATAACTTAAGAAAATTTACAAAATTTATTTTCACGATTTTAAGAATTATATGATACGTTAAAAATTATTTGAGGGTTCGAATTTAATTAAAACTTGTACACAACATAATATAAGATAAATATAAGTATTTTTGAATAAAGTAGAGTTTGATTTGGATTCCCTTTGGTCCATGTAAACTCGACCGACCCACACCCTCACCTACTCACCATATATTCGGTTCTATATCTCATAAATTCATTTTTCACAAAAGTCTTAAAACCCTAAATTCTTAAAAACACTCAACATCTTTTCTTGGGCACTATTCGATCCACCAAAGTTTTCAAGGAGTTTGGAGTTTTGTTTCTTGTTTTCATTCGAACTAAACAAGTCTCGGTATTCCTTATCTCTTTGTTTCTTGTTTTCTTTGATGTACTTTAGGCATGCATGAGGTTATAAAGACTATATATGAATTTATTTAGTATATATGTATACGTATGTTATGAGAAAACAAATAAAATCATGAACTTATAAACTAGATTCGAGCTACATAAAAGTATGAAGGTTGTGTTTTTTTTTCAGCATGTCGAACTATATAGAAATCAAGAAAAGGATTTTGTTTATGATTTTGTGTCGCATGGAAATCAATAAAGAATGTGTCTCGGTTTCGTTTTGGTATGGTGTCTCGGTCAAAAAGGAAAATAAGGGAGTGTTTATGTTGCTTGTGTCTTGGCCAAGAAACAAAGAAACTAGGGTTTGCGTTTGGTTTTGCTTTGGGTCGCGACATGAAAAAGAAAAGAAAGAAAAAGGGTTAGGCTTTAGTCGAATTAGGGTTAGGGTTAGTGATGAGGTGAAAAATGAACCACTTTTAGGGGATCATTTAAGCCCGGAATTGAATTTATTTGATCAAATATTGCCCTAAATCGTTCCTTTTGTGATTTTAGGTACTTTGGGAGTGAAATCTGGAAAAGGAAGCAATTCGGACGTTTTTGGAGCATAAAAGTGAAGAAAGCGCCAAAGTCTTAATTTTCCTTGCTGGGAACAGTAGGTGACGGCGTCAAGAGCAACATATTGACGGCGTCAAGAGCAATTTTCCATGACGACCCAGTACAGATTTGACGGCGTCACAAGAAAGGGCGTCAAGAGTAAAAGTCATGACGGCCTGGAAATGCTTAATACATGCCGGCGTCAGAAGTAGATCAAGGCAGTCCGAGAAGAGTTTTGGCGGCGAGGTGACGGCGTCACAAGTTTGGTCTTGACACCGTCAGACCCCTTTTCCTATATATAGTTTTCTAATTTTCACATTAAAAAAAGAGAAGTTTTGGAGAAACCCTAGGTCCGACTTTGGTACGAATTTTACAGGTTTTTCAAGGGTTCTTTGCCCTTGATACCTTTCATGTGTAATTAAGATAAGTGTTCTTTTAATTCAATCAATATGTCTATGTGTTGGTTGTCTATCTCTTGTTCTTGTCTTAATTCCATCATGCTAGGCTAGATCTATCTTGTGTTTGCTTGGATCTAATGAAACCTAGATGTTAATTATGTGTTGATTACTTGTTTATAATTGACTTGGACGAATGATTTATATATGTTAGGCTTAAGAAAACTGGTAGATCTCCGAATGGTAACATGCTTGAACGTCTTAGGAAACATGAACCTATTGCACTAAGGTCTTTATTGGTTGTATTTAATGCATGAGCCACTGTTTATAATCCCTTTGGTTGTGCTGGGCATGGTATAGGAGGAGATAAGAGCTCATAGAATTGGGGAGTTATGTGCGATACCCCATGAATGGTATTAAGGAATACAATCCGTCATCCATGCAACTATAACATGTAAAAGATGTCTAGGGAGTAATGAAATCTAAGAAAACATATTTTCTCCATTTATTGCTCACAACATTAGTATAATTTAGTTTATTTTTATTTCTAGTATTTTATTTTGATTGCATCTTTAGTATTGGGTTAGTTGACTAGCAACTAATTCCGCCCAAATCCTTCAAACCCGAGATTTTTACTTGCTTTCTAAAAAATATAAAAATACAAAAAGAATCATCTCTCATCTTTAGGACTAGTATTTAGGTTTTCTAATCCTAGCGACACTATTCCTAGCTGAACAATCAATCCCCCGGTACTTATCACTATACTATACTACAACGATCAGGTACACTGCCTGGTGGGGGTTGTAAGCTTCTCAAGATCCCTTGAGAGGTAAAGCCTGGTGCAATTCCCACGCATTAAGTTTTTTGCGCCGCAGCCTGGGGAATAGTTATTGTCTAGGTTAGAATCTCTTTTTATTAGGTCTACTTGCTAGATTCCATTCTATTAAGATTTTATTTTTATTTTTAGGTTTTCTTTAGTCTATGTTTTTCTTTGTGCCTTTGTTAGTAAATTAAATTCATTGACTGTTCCGTTGACCATTATGGAAAACGCGAATCCACCCCTTTCCCCTAGAGAAGTGGCTTTGTTACGTGAACAAATTGAGAGTGAGATTAGGGAACTTAGTGAGCTTAATAGTTTGATTAAGGTTGAGCTCGAACATGCATTTAGTGACCTAGCGACCGCCTTGTATTCAAATAAGGACCTAGGGCCTAATGACTTTGTGAATGTTATTGAGGGACTTGAAGAGGGGGAAATAGATCCGAAGCTTATTGACTATTTTAATTTATACCCCACTAAGGAGGAGATTGCATACTATAATAATCTTATCGATAACCCGCGATCTCCTTTCACTATAATTGAACCTAAGATAAAGAGAGGCGATCCTAAGAATTCTAAGATACCATGTATGATTGGGTATAGGCACATTAGCAATGCTTACATTGACTTTAAATCTCCAATCAACATTATGACCTCAACTGTTTATAATGATATAGTGAAAACAAGACTTGAACCTAGAAGAGATCCCAAATACCCCGGTGGAGTTTGTAACTTTGTCGGGAGAGTTAAAGGTCTACATGTCTTTGTTGGTAATTTCACTTTTGTCACCGACTTTATGATTGTGGAGGATCTTGCTAATGTTATTGATTGTCGATTATCCAATGTTGTGTTTGGCAAACCGTTTATTGAGGAGTCTAAGTTGGAATATGATGAGATAAGAGGAACAATCTGATTTGCAAGTAACGCCGATAGTATCACTTATAGGATGCCTAATAGGATGAAAAAATTTCGCTTTATATCCCGTTTTGATAAGGACAACGTTGGTGCTTTTGAGGACATCAATGAAGAGGATAAGAAAAAGGGCATGGATTATGTATGGGAAAAAAGGAGTCTTTATTACAAAGATTGCTTGGCCCTTGGACCAAAGTATAAAGTCGATAAAGAATTTGCCCAAAAGATTATGGGGGCGGTTGAGAAAAAGGTGATTGGTTTTTACAAAGAATATCTACAATCGGAGAGTGGAACCAATGATGAGGTCACGTAGTAACCCATGACCTTGAGTCTAGCTACAAGCCTCGTAAATAAAGAAAAGCGCTTCTTGGGAGGCAACCCATGCTTTGTGTGATTTTGTTTGTTTGTTTGTTATTTGCTTCCGTATGCATGCTTTGTTTTTATTGTTGGTAGATCATGTTTCTAAATTAAATAGTGGAAATACTTTACTTTGTTGTTTTAGCCTAGTGTTAACTCCACCTGAAAGTATTTTTGCAAAAGATAAGTGTAAGGGGAAACCCCAAATATGTTTTTAAGAAACACACCGATCATGATTCTCCACAATATAAAATGAACATGTGTATTCGTATTTGTTAGAGTCTAATGCTTGTATTGAGTCATAATGAAGTTTTGCAGGATTTTCCAGGAAGTAGGACCAAGTTTTTTCCAGAAATTTTCCGGAAACTTAATATAAGAGTTTCTGCAGGTCACTTCTGACGGCGTCAAGAGTTAACTCTTGACGGCGTCAAGTGTAAAAATCTGGAAATTTTACCGGTTTTGTTTTTCTAACGGAGTCTTATGGTTTTTGTGAATTATTAAGTTTTAAAATCTCCAGGAAATCTGCAAACTTCATTCCACAAGCATTATATCTTATCTTGTTTTCTAGGTCTTAGTAACTTATATAGGATGCCGCCGAATTTACGCGAGGTTGTTTTGTCTATTTCTCAGGATTTACAGGTTATGTATGACAAGAAGATGATTTACATTCTGGAAGGGAAGCTTTGATTGTTCATTTTCTTGGAGGAAGATTTAACCTGGCCACCTAATTATCCATACCGAGCGAATCAGGGGAGTATTTGATTTCATTCTTTTTACTTTTTCACTTTTACATTCTTTACTTGAACAATGGGGACAATGTTCATCTTAAGTGTAAGGGGAGGGTAAAAAGATGATACCTTACATATGCACTTTCGCTTGAGTTTGTTTTGTTTAATGGTAGATGTGTAATAAAACTATGTGAAATACTTGTTAGTGCAATTTTAGCGCCAAATTTAAAATTTTTTACAACATTTAGGAGTGAAACTTTAGCCATAGCAAGCGTCTCATGGATAGGAGATTGTATGACTAGCACATAACCGTATATTCAGAAAAATTTTCCACCCAAATATGTGAGGTTCGCCTTTAGATTTGATAGGAAAAGCATTCACTATTAGTGCTTATGAGTGTACCGGTAGCATTTAGATTCTAGAACTTGCGTTAGTGATGCATCCCGAGACCCCTAGTGAGACTACATTTGTGTAGTAGGATTTACTACATGATAAGAGGCATTAGGATCACCCTTGTGTTAAACCCGTATCATAATTACTTGACCATTTAAGTCATATTACTTGGCTAGTTAAGTCAACTAATTTTTCCCACACCCTTAGCGTTGTACTCAATTTTAGTACACGAAACCCCTAGTACACCCCTCCGAGCCTATCTTTTCGTTTCTAACTTTAAGCATTTTACTTAAAGGAAGAATTTGTTACACCCCACTTAAATGTACAACCAAATCGCCTTAGCCTTCCGTGTATGCGCTCATTTTTAGTGCATTATTGTTATTTGTTAAACCCTAAGTTAGCTATCTAATTGATTACATGGTAGGTAAGTCGAGTCATATCCTTGTACATATTGTTTTGGGACGATTGGGACTCATGGATAAGTACTTATTTTATGGAGTAATGGGGAAGAACATCATTTATTACCCCCATATGTACGTTAATCTTAAAAGTGCTCCAAGTGTTTTGATTTTTTTAATTCGAGTCATTAGATTAGTTTAATGTAAAGTATGTAAAGATTCAACTGTAAGGGGAATGTTTATCCCCTATGATGTATTATTTTGGATGGTAGGGTAAGAGTGTATGCAAATATATATATATATATATATATATATATATATATATATATATATATATATATATATAAAGGAAAAAAGAGAAAAAAACATACGGACTACCATCCCTTTTTATTCTATGTTTATTTTATGTTTTTGTTATTTTTCATTTATTAGCTTAAGTCGAGTCTAGTCTTGGCTTAGCAACGCCATATTGTACATGTAATTAACTAAGATTGTTAACTCGCCACCAGTAAAAACTTCCTTTATCCAACAAAACCGTGTATTTCATATCCCTATACCTAACGTTACAACCCTTTCAAAGACTTCTTTGATAGTTTATCCTAGGTGCTTACGCCATGTGGTGGAGGTTTGATCCTTTCCCAAGCCTATGGTAATCTATTTTGCTATGACAGGTAGTGAGAGATATCTTCCGTTTCCATATTGTAATTTATACTTTATTACACCCGAGAGATGTGAGTATCTAAACACTATTTGTGAGGTGCTAGTGTATGACCTCCGTGCTTGTCTATTTGTCTTTAGTGGAACGATTATTTGTTGTAGTTACTTTTCTATTAGTGTTAAATGACCCCTAACTTGTCTTTTGAGTAGAATAAAAGCGCATTTGCTTGAGGACAAGTAAATCTCAAGTGTAAGGGTATATGATGAGGCAAAAAATGAACCACTTTTAGGGGGTCATTTAAGCCCGAAATTGAATTTATTTGATCAAATATTGCCCTAAATCGTTCCTTTTGTGATTTTAGGTACTTTGGGAGTGAAATCTGGAAAAGGAGGCAATTCGGACGTTTTTGGAGCATAAAAGTGAAGAAAGTGCCAAAGTCTTAATTTTCCTTGCTGGGAATAGTAGGCGACGGCGTCAAGAGCAACATCTTGACGGCGTCAAGAGCAATTTTCCATGACGACCCAGTACAGATTTGACGGCATCACAAGAAAGGGCGTCAAGAGTAAAAGTCATGACGGCCTGGAAATGCTTAATACATGACGGCGTCAGAAGTAGATCAAGGCAGTCCGAGAAGAGTTTTGGCGGCGAGGTGACGGCGTCACAAGTTTGGTCTTGATGCCGTCAGAACCCTTTTCCTATATATAGTTTTCTAATTTTCACATTAAAAAAAGAGAAGTTTTGGAGAAACCCTAGGTCCGACTTTGGTACGAATTTTATAGGTTTTTCAAGGGTTCTTTGCCCTTGATACCTTTCATGTGTAATTAAGATAAGTGTTCTTTTAATTCAATCAATATGTCTATGTGTTGGTTGTCTATCTCTTGTTCTTGTCTTAATTCCATCATGCTAGGCTAGATCTATCTTGTGTTTGCTTGGATCTAATGAAACCTAGATGTTAATTATGTGTTGATTACTTGTTCATAATTGTCTTGGACGAATGATTTATATATGTTAGGCTTAAGAAAACAAGTAGATCTCTGAATGGTAACATGCTTGAACGTCTTAGGAAACATGAACCTATTGCACTAAGGTCTTTATTGGTTGTATTTAATGGATGAGCCACTGTTTATAATCTCTATGGTTGTGCTGGGCATGGTATAGGAGGAGATAAGAGGTCATAGAATTGGGGAGTTATGTGCGATACCCCATGAATGGTATTAAGGAATACAATCCGTCATCCATGCAACTATAACAAGTAATTAACATGTAAAAGATGTCTAGGGAGTAATGAAATCTAGTATTTTATTTTGACTAGCAACTAATTCCGCCCAAATTCTTCAAACCCGAGATTTTTATTTGCTTTCTAAAAAATATAAAAATACAAAAAGAATCATCTCTCATCTTTAGGTCTAGTATTTAGGTTTTCTAATCCTAGCGACACTATTCCTAGCTGAACGATCAATCCCCCGGTACTTGTCACTATACTATACTACAATGATCAGGTACACTGCCTGGTGGGGGTTGTAAGCTTCTCAAGATCCCTTGAGAGGTAAAGCCTGGTGCAATTCCCACGCATCAGTTAGGGTTGGATTAATTTTGGAAATTAATGATTAATAATAGTGTGTAATTAATGGCTAGGGTTAGGGTTTGTATAAATTAAAAAGGGTTCGATTGGTTTGTAGAAATTAATGGGTATGTTTTGTAAATATTGAAACATGAGGGTTAATTTTGAAAACTTTAATTTATAAAGGGTAATTCGTATAAAATTTCAAGTGTAATAATAATATTTAAAAGGTTTATTTGGTTAATTATATAATTAAGGGGTTCGAATTATAATTTTTATAAACTTAGAGGGTTTAATTTGTAAATTACGAAAATATAAGAACTAATTCTTAAAATATAAAAGTTAAGGGACTAAATTGGATAATATGTAAAATTTGTGATATTTATATTTAAAAACTTACACTTTAATATAAATACATTTTAAATCCTAAATTATTATTAAATGTCATATCTAAACTCTAAAATCATATTAATAATTTATTTAATACTTAATTTAATAATTATGTGAAATCTTGCTAAATAAGTAAAACTGTTAATTAAGGAAACTTTATAATTATGGAAAATTACTAATTTGGGAAACCTGCTAAAAATGGAAAGAAGACCTAATATGAAATATGAATAAGTAAATGAATGAGCAAGCTATTAATGACAAATACTTCATGTGTAGATTTCTGAAGAGGGGTATTATTCCATCTTTTGATCTTTCTACTTCTGTCAGCTTTGCTATTGTTCAAGGTACGGATATTCTGACCTTACTCTTAAGGTTTCCTTGTGATTACAACCTCTAATATGAACCTTCGGATTTGGACCTTTGCTATGATAAACTTTGTTATTTGAACCTTCTGATATGACAACTATGTTTTGAACCTTTGTTATGAAATTTAAGTTACCTGAGCTTTACTAGGCATGGGGGTTCCATGTCCGTGTCAGTGATGCACCTCTGACATGATTCTAGGGAAGTAGAGTGATGTTCTGCCACGTCCCTTTGGTTGGTTGTACATATATGATTGTTATATGTTTTGGGTAGGGGTGTATGGATGCATCCTAGATCTGTTTATGTAAAGTTATGATAAGATATTTCTCTGGTGAATGTGGTTGTGTATGCAATACACGTCCTTCACAACTCAGGGAGGTCTCCCCTCCAATTGTGTTGCCTTATGTGTTGATATGATTTGAATATGTTTTGTCTGAGCTCATGGTATTCTGATTCTGTTTATACAGGTGACTGTATAGATTCCTTATTTAACCTACACATTACATTTTCGTACTATCTATTATGCCTAATTATGTTTTCCCATACTATATCATTTGTACTTCCGCATTTATATTTCAGTTCATTATTGTTATATCCGTTCACTTGGCTTTTTAAGCTCAGCCGCATTTTTTTTTCTCCGAGGCAGGTATTCAAGATAGTTTTTGGGATAGCTTTCTGGGAATTGAGAGTAGAGCTGATTGCATACTTGACCATAGTCATCTTAGAGATTTAGAATTTTGTTTCATTTATTGTTTTTATTTTGGTTGTTTTGTAAGACTTCCGCTTTTGTATAGTTATGTATGTTCTGATGTGAAACCATATTGTGATACCTTTACCCTTGTTGAGTTGGGGTGTTACATACGCTGGGTGACGGAATCTTCTGAACATCGTTTGTAGTTTTCCCTTTATGGTTTATGTTCCTTCTTATGCGCTTACCTCTTATCCATTGTCATATACCTTATATGTGGTGTTTGACTTTGAGCCCCGGAGGTTACCGTTGGTCTGAATGGATCACTCAGATTCATCTGGATCAAATGGTCCATTCGGCATGGGTCCTTCAGAGACATACGCCAACACAATTCCCAAAAACTTAAATCGTTTTTAATTTTTTAATCTTTCAACCATTACTATAACAAGTGGGAAGGCACCCGCTGCGTTGCAGTGGGAATTTTCGATAAATTTTTGCAGTAATCATTGACGAACAATGTTTGGCCGGAGCTTGTCGTTGTGAGATCGTTGTATGTTTTTTGCCGACATGTGTTGTATTTATCTGGAATAAATGTTGTATGCTTAGGCTATGACCTGTGAGGATTTGTAGACATTAGGTTTCCTTCTGTGTACTTTCTTTTTCGTAATCTGTCCTTATTTCATTTTGAAAATTGTTTTGATGATCGTTCAGATAGAGAATGTACATAGGAACGGTGATGGTGGGGATATCCCTAACTTCGAGGCCATGATAGCTGCTTCTTTGGCCAATGTTCTTCCGAATCTCTCTACGGAACTGAGATCCCAGATCACTAATGACATCAGAAATAATGTTGGGTCATAAGGTGGTGGTGGCGGTGCTCCACCTACCGAGATACATGTCTGGATTGAGAGGTTCAACAAGCTGAAACCACTTGCTTTCTGATATGCTGCTACTGCCACTGAGGCAGAAGATTAGATAACTCACATGGAGAAGCTGTTCCAAGTTTTGGGTTGTGCTGATAACTTTAAGACTCATTTGGCAGCATTCAAATTGGAAGGAGATGCTTTGAGCTGGTGGAAGGCTTATCCTCAATCACAAGTAGGAGGAGAAGCATTTGCTGATACATGTACTTGGGCTACCTTTCGTGAGACTTTCCATAATCGGTATTTCCCTGTTTCTGAGCAGCAGAGGTATGAAAGAGAATACAGGTCTATCTATCAGTTGGAGAAGGAAAATTCTGGGGAGTATATGCAGAGATTTATGAGATTGGTTAGTTTTGTGGGCCCTATTACTGGAGATGCTCAGAGGCAATCTAGACATTTCAAGTGGGGTTTGAAGAGATGGGTATTAGATCGGATTGTCAACACTGAGTATACTGATGTTGCACAGGTTACTGCTGCAGCCCGTAACATTGAGTTGCTTAACGAGGGTGGTAGTTCAAACAAGAGAAACAGAGATGGTGATCGCATTCAGGACAAGGGACCGGGTCAACAAGATAGGAGTTTGGAGCATAGGGGTCGAGATGACAAGGGTTATGATCAGAAAGGTCAGACTAACAGGAGATAAGAGTCAAGAGGACAGGACCAGAGGGCTAATGATAGACAGAGAAATGACCGACAGGGCTACAATTATGTAAAACCCCCAATTCAATGATGCAGCGGAATTCAAACTGGGTGTTACTCGACGGCACAATAGTCATAATAATAGACACCGAACTCTAATTGAGTCGTTTTAAAAGATTTATCATTCAAATTATATAAATATCAGAGATTACAAAATGAGGTCCCAGATGGTTCCATGTTTACAAATTACATTAAATGAGTTTTCGAATGATAATAAAATTTATAGCCCTCTTGAATATCCGTGCTCCTTCGTGCCAGCCTCGTTCATTATGGACCTGAAATACATGCTTAAACTTTCAACACAAAGGTTGAGTGAAATTCATAGAGTTTATTAAATGGATGAACACAATATGTTGGTAGTGTGAGCTATAGACTCATACCAATGGCTGGAAAACAAAACAGATATTATTATACTAAGCTCATGACACCAAAACGTTAACGGGTACCAATATCAATCGGCGGAGATATCCCGGTAGGTACTTTGCTGTCATACCTAAATCTCAAATATAGTGCATTTGTTTGAACTTAGTCAATACAAATGGGATTCGTCAATCCCGATAGGCTTATTCACAATACTCGCGCTCACTATTACTAGTGATTAAATGGTTCATAATAAGGGATATTCGATTGGCAAGGATGGTACTTAGTGATAATAAAACAATCAGGCAAGCATACAATTGGAAAGCATTGTGTTTGGTTGAAAAATAATAGCATCTATTCTCCCCAAGGGTTTGTAAAACAATTAAGTAATGGAAAGTGGGGCTATGAACTTACCGTGAGTTGGATGATGTATAATGAGAATGATGGATATGCCGTGAGAACTTCTACGAGCAACCTAGAATAATTGTTGCAACTTAGGTTTGGAGTAAAGAATATGAAGAATTGCCTATATATATCTTGCATTTAGTTCATAATGTCTTACGTAGTATATAGTGTAAGTGTTTGAATAAAAATAGTTTATGAAACATGTAGAGTTTGTATATCGTTTACTACCGTTCGGGCCATCATAATTCTGAGGTCATGTAGTAAACGTTCGAGGATCCAGGACACTTTAATTCATAAATCCACAACTCATCTCGACAGTTTACTTTAATGAACCCCTCACATGAAGATCCCTACTATTGTAGTATTTGATAAAAATATATAAGTTTTTGATCCGAAAAGTTACATGTCCAAATAATTGAATAACCTTAGGAAAGTTTACTTTTAAATGAAGATTTTTATTACAATGAGTTTCTTAATTCTAGTATGAATTTTACTTGCAACTCTCATGGTTATTTTGATGGAGTAGATCCAAATTGGATGTTTATGTTACCATTAACTCTTTAGTTCATGTTTTCGCCTTGGTAAGTTATATGGTCTTTAGCCATGGCTTTTCCGTGACCTTGGTCATTGTTACTGTGGTCTTTGAGACTCATCCTTGGCCTTAGCCATGGTTGTGGTTTTGGCTTTAGGTCATTAGACCTCTTGGTTATATCTAACCATAACCATTATATAGTTACTTGGGTATTTCAAAATAGTTGTTAAGAAATTGAAGAAAATATCTTTCATTATTAGTTTTCTGGGCTCGTGCACCTGAGTTTTTGAAGAAAACATCATTCCGGATAACTTTCGTGCTTTAACTTTTTGATGAAACGGAATAGAAGGGCCACTTTTTGCGTGTTTAAGGTTCTGTCACAGAAAGTTTTTAGGCAGTTTTGCCGTAAAGTTTTAGTAACTTCTAATAGTCATAACTTTTTACTCATAAACTCATTTTAGGTGGTTCAAATTGCTATGGTTTCCTTGTTAATTCCTCTAATACAATATGTAATTGTACAATATCATGATTATACCATTTTGGTCGAATTTCACCATGGAAGTCACTAGTTTTCTTGTTTAATTAACATAAGTTAACATATATTTACCATAACTTGTTTTAACAATTTTTATACATCATGAACATAATAAGAAGACAATATATAGTATGAATGAAATATAAATAGCATGAAAATGATATTTAGCAAGAAAGTATATTCGGGTTTCCTTACAACTTTAGGCTTTCTAAAAGAAAGGAAAGTAACTAGTAAGGAAAGGACTTTGATTGACAAGCTTCTCTTCACTTTAGCAATCCTTCTACTCTTGTATTCTTGAAGGATTTTTGATGAAGATTTAGGTGACTTGAGTGGATCTAAACTCAAGAGAATCACCAAGAGTTTCTAAGGTTTTGAAATAGTTTGATGAATCAAAACCTAACTAGGGTTTATGTGTTGATATTGTACTTGATCTCTTGAATATAACTTGAAGTAAACTAGCAAATGAAAAGGTGTTTGTGTGTGAGATGTGGGACGTCAAACGAGAGGGGAGGGGGGGGGTTATATATGAGCTTGAGGAGGTTACTTTCAAAGACTTGTCAAAGCTTTCAAAGGAAGCTTGTACACATGCTAACATCCTTGGGCTTTTTGCATGAGATCAAGCCACACAAGAGGTGACTCCCCCCCCCCCTATTGGCGGTTCACATAAGCTAGGGAGGATGAGTTGGTCCTTGGTGATATTATCCTAGTTATTTAGTTAGTTTTGACTCTGTAAATTGCTAACCATAAATAGTTAAGCCACGAAACGTAAAACCTGGTATCGTAAAAATGTGAAACTTGAAAGAATGACTAAACTTGTCAATATACTCCATAATAAAATATAAAATTAGTGGTAGGTTCCATTGGGGTGCTCAAACCCTGCTAAAACTGGAAACACGGGTCTAAAACGCGTAATACGTAAAACATACGAATATTGTGTAAAATTGAGAAAAGTAAAATGTTATTTTTCTAATAGAATAATAATGACTTATAATGTCTAGACTGGGCTCAGTTTAGTTGGTATTTAATGTCTTTTAGACATAAAACCATAAGCCTAAAAATCAAGGAATGATTTATAAAATCAATGAATGATTTTGGTTAAAGGAGGAGGGAAAAATATGTTGACTTTACCAAATAATGTGAAAAGTCAAATCGTCTTAGAAACGCGGTGCAGGTATAGGCTAAGGTTACGGCTAAGTAAAAGTGCTTAAAACGTAAGTTTCTGTTTCTCACGGTCCAGGGTCTATATGGTAACATTACTTTTAGTCATGATTAATTATCTCATTAATCATGAGTGTATCAAACATTTATCTGATGCGGTGAAAATTGACGCGGTTGATTTTCGTTGTGCGTAGGATTTTTAAACGACATTTAACCTAAACGTGTATTTCCTTAATAACTTTCACGAAAATGATCTGATGAATGCCAAACTTTTATTTTATCATGGAAATGATTTATCACACGAGAATATGAAATAAAAAATTAATTTCGGAAAATGAATAGTGAAAGTGAATAGTAAAAAGGAATAGTGAAATTTTCAGGAATAGAAGTTAACCTGAAAATGAATATTGTTACAGTCTCTACCCCTTAAGGGGTTGAAGTAACGTCGGTGAAAAGATAGGGTTTCTTGTGGTGAATGGTTTCTAAGGTAACTAGTGATGTACTTTGATTCGTTGTTTCAGAGTATGGCGTAGGATGAGGTTTACTTTTATGTGAGAAAGGTGGAGTAAGAGTGATTAATTGTCGTACTCTATCATATGAATACTTATGAATTGCCTATACTCACATGAAATTTGTTTTAAGATTATAGGTGAGAAGTTTGTTTCTAATAACACATACAGGTGACTGCTCCCAGTATAACATGATCCCTCCCTAATTAGACATAGGTAACTAGGCTATGTATAATTAAGGACTGATAATGTGATGTTCGGTTTTGTCACGTAGTATTGTGTTTCTTAAAAGTTTTAGATTGTATTCAATCTTGTAAAGTTGATGAGGGTGATTGTGGTGTAACTAAGGATGATTTGAGCTTTAAAAGTGCATCAAGGTTTGTTAATGAGCTTGTGGTTGCAACGGTTATGAAGATAATGATGGTGAAAAGATGAACGAGGCTTGTGTTCTTCATTTTGGTTTGATGAGTTTTAGTGGTTTGAGATGAAGCTGGGTAAAGAAGACATGGGAGATATGATAAGAGGGTTTTTGATGATAATTCAACATTTTGCTCTTTAAAATGATAGCTTAAATAATTTTTCAAGGTAGCAAGAAAAATTGGTTCTCGTACTAGTAAAATGACATAAAATCAATTTATAGGGTGGTATTAATGAAGTAATTTTTCTAAGATGGTGGTAGAATATCTTGGAGTAAAATGATGTGAAACAATAAAGTGGTAGTAAAATAGCTTGAAGTGAAATTTGTTGAATGGTTTATAGGATAACTGGGTAAACCTTATAGAATGGTAATAGTCTACTAATCATTCAAATTGATTTAGAGATAAAAAAAAAAAAAGCAATAGATGAGAATTATCACAAAGAGTTGTTTATTGAACAGTAAATATTCTTAAGTCATAAAACTCCCATTACTAGGGATGACATACATGTAGTACAACATAGTGCATAAATAAATATGACTGCTAAGTTCTAAACTTCATTGTTCTGCAGTGTTGTTGAGATTCTGATAAGCTCCTTCTCCTCCTAACATATATGCTCTCCCCTGGTTGTCTTCAACTTGTTGACCTTGGTTTTGGGGACATCGGTTCTTGTAATGTCCACTTTCTCCACACCCGAAGCATATAACTATCGGCTGTGTATTGCTACCAGTAGCTACAATATTTCTTCTACGATCCTTGGCAAGATGTCCTGGTTTTTTGCAATTGTTGCACTTGGCGGGGCAGGGACCTGAGTGATGGTAGTTGCACTTAGTACACTATGGTTGAGTCCCAGTATATCCACCTCCAGTTGGTGCAGCAACATAAGCCGTTGCGGCTTCTTGTCTTTTGTTTTGCTGGTTATGATGGTTGTTGTTTTGAGTTGGGTTGTTGTTGTTGTTGTTACTTCCATGGCTACCATCCCATGGTCGCTTGTTGTTGTTGTTCCTATTGTTATTGTTGTTACGGTAGTTGGAGTTGTTGGTGTTGTTGGTGTTGTTTTGTCTTCGGGTTTCTGCCGTACACACCACTTGATCTATGAGGCTGCGAGACATCCACATAGCTTCATCAAGTTCCTTGGGATTGGTTGAAGTTACATTCCCTTGTATACTTGGTGGAAGTCGCCAGATATATCGTTCCAATAATTTCTCTTTTTTTTGAAACCATTGTTGGACATAGTATCATCAATTGTTGGAATCGACGGTTGTAAGTTATGATGTCATTTCCTTTAACAACATGGTCCCAAAATTCCACTTCTAACTTCTGCATTTCACTGCGGGGGCAGTACTCTTTGATCATCATCTTCTTCAAATTATCCCAAGAAATCTTATAAGCATTTTCAATGCCCATTGGTTGAGATATTGAATTCTACCATGATAATGCCTCATTCATCAGTTAACTAGTGGCATATTGAACTTTATCACTCTCAATACATTTGCTGACCAAAAATACCGACTTCTCTTTCTCAAACCAGCAAGTCAAACCTACGGCTCCTTCAGTACCCTTAAACTTTGTGGGTTCACATTTCAAATAGGCAATGAATGAGCAACCCTTAGGTACTGAAGCAACATTTATCACTGGAGGGCTAGTTGGGCTTGGTCCTCTAGTGTTAAGGTTGGCAATTCGAGCAGCTTCTGCAGCTTTAGCAACTTCCGCAGCTGTGGCGGCTTCGGCGGCTGCTGCAGCATCAACAGCTGTAGCATCTTCAGCGGCTGCTGCAGAACCAGCAGCTATGGTGGCTTCAGCGGCTGATGCAGCTTCTGCAGCTACGGCTGCTCGTTCAGTTGTGAGTGTTGTGTTTACACTGTCTTTAACTAGTTTGCGAATAGCAGTTTGAGTCATTGCTGGGGGTATCTTCTTCTTTGGCGCCATGATTCTATTGTAAAAAAGATACGTCGTAAGTAGAGAGTTGTGAAATAAGCATGATTTTTGACAAGAATGATAGGATAATAATGTTGAAGTTTTGAAAGCCTGACACATGATAGTATAAAACAAGAGTTTTATTCATACAACGTTGGTTGATTTACAAAATCGAAACCTATTACAAGCTTCTTCAAAATTTACTAACTGATACTTTCAGTTTAGTAATTACAACGTTTCTACTATCGCTAGCTATTACATGGATTTCATAAAATTTACTAACTGATACTAATTAGTTTACTAGTACAAAAGATAACTAGTACCATCACACTAGTCTATTGCGGGTTAGAAGATCCTAGCAACTCTGATTGATCGACAACTTCTTGGTTTAGTGTGTCATGGAGGTACGAGTCGATGAAGTTTGAGAGGCTAAAGTTTCCATGCTGACTTTCTTGTTGGATCAATGATGGTCGTGATACGATCCATAATGAGTGATCCAACTCATCATATGTAGGGATATAAAAGGGAAGTGATAGTGGTGGTGATAATGGCTCAAGTACAGATTCATACTCATCATCCTCTTCGGAGTCTGACTCAACCCAATTTTGTTCAAAATAATTAGAAGTATTTGGCACAAAATTAGTTGGCATTGGTTCCTCCTCTTCTTTGTTGATTAAATCTTCGAAAGGTTCTTCTTCGTCATCAGAGGTGGAGGTATTCACGAAATCAAATCCGAACCCGGGTGAGGGTGGTAAGACTTGGAAGTTATTAGGTAGAGTGGGAACATGATTGGGATAATGTGGTTGTGCCGAAATGCCCTAGAATAGGCATATGCATATATGTTTAGTCCATTGTTTAGATAAAATGATTGAAAATATATCGAGTGTATATATCAATATACTAGTATTTTTGTGTAGCATAACATGTCTAAAAGTCACATAATCGTCTAGAGGATGGAAGGCACGAAAAGCGGAAGGCTATAAAAATGTTTTTGCTTGTAATTGTAGTTATAGTTTAGATCTCAATTAGACCCGTTTCTCTATAACCATGCCTCTGGTACCAATCTGTAACACCCCCAATTCAATGATGCAGCGGAATTCAAACTGGGTGTTACTCGATGGCACAATAGTCACAATAATAGAAAACGAACTCTAATTGAGTCGTTTTAAAAGATTTATCATTCAAATTATATAAATATCAGAGATTACAAAATGAGGTCCCAGATGGTTCCATGTTTACAAATTATACTAAATGAGTTTTCGAATGATAATAAAATTTATAGCCCTCTTGAATATCCGTGCTCCTTCGTGCCAGCCTCGTTCATTATGGACCTGAAGTACAAGCTTAAACTGTCAACACAAAGGTTGAGTGAAATTCATATAGTTTATTAAATGGATGAACACAATATGTTGGTAGTGTGAGCTATAGACTCATACCAATGGTTGGAAAACAAAACAGATATTATTATACTAAGCTCATGACACCAAAACGTTAACGTGTACCAACATCAATCGGCGGAGTTATCCCGGTAGGTACTTTGCCGTCATACCTAAATCTCAAATATAGTGCATTTGTTTGAACTTAGTCAATACAAATGGGATTCATCAATCCCAATAGGCCTATTCACAATACTCGCGCTCACTATTACTAGTGATTAAATGGTTCATAATAAGGGATATTCGATTGGCATGGATGGTACTTACTGATAATAAAACAATCAGGCAAGCATACAATTGGAAAGCATTGTGTTCGGTTGAAAAATAATAGCATGTATTCCCCTCAAGGGTTTGTAAAACAATTAAGTAATGGAAAGTGGGGCTATGAACTCATCGTGAGTTGGATGATGTATAATGAGAATGATGGATATGCCGTGAGAACTTCTACGAGCAACCTAGAATAATTGTTGCAACATAGGTTTGGAGTAAAGAATATGAAGAATTGCCTATATATATCTTGCATTTAGTTCATGATGTATTACGTAGTATATAGTGTAAGTCTTTGAATAAAAATAGTTTATAAAACATGTATAGTTTGTATATCGTTTACTACCGTTCGGGCAATCATAATTCAGAGGTCATGTAGTAAATGTTCGAGGAGCCAGGACACTTTAATTAATAAATCCACAACTCATCTCGATGGTTTACTTTAATGAACCCCTCACATGAAGCTCCCTACTATTGTCGTATTTGATAAAAATATATAAGTTTTTGATCCGAAAAGTTACATGTCCAAATAATTGAATAAACTTAGGAAAGTTTACTTTTAAATGAAGATTGTTATTACAATGAGTTTCTTAAGTCTACTATGAATTTTACTTGCAAGTCTCATGTTTATTTTGATGGAGTAGATCCAAATTGGATGTTTATGTTACCATTAACTCTTTAGTTCATGTTTTCGCCTTGGTAAGTTATATGGTATTTAGCCATTGCTTTGCCGTGACCTTGGTCATTGTTACCATGGTTTTTGAGACTCATCCTTGGCCTTAGCCATGGTTGTGGTTTTGGCTTCAGGTCATTAGACCTCTTGGTTATATCTAACCATAACCATTATATAGTTACTTGGGTATTTCGAAATAGCTGTTAAGAAATTGAAGAAAATATCTGTCGTTATTGGTTTTCTGGACTCGTGCACCGGATTTTTTGAAGAAAACATCATTCCGGACAACTTTCGTGCTTTAACTTTTTGATGAAACGGAACAAAAGGGCCTCTTTTTGCGTGTTTCAGGTTCTGTCACAGAAAGTTTTTAGGCAGTTTTGCCGTAAAGTTTTAGTAACTTCTAATAGTCATAACTTTTTACTCATATACTCATTTTTGGTGGTTCAAATTGCTATGGTTTCCTTGTTAAGTCCTCTACTACAATATGTAATTGTCCAATATCATGATTACACCATTTTGGTCGAATTTCACCATGGAAGTCACTAGTTTTCTTGTTTAATTAACATAAGTTAACATATATTTACCATAACTTGTTTTACCAATTTTTATACATCACGAACATAATAACAAGACAATATATATTATGAATGAAATATAAATAGCATGAAAATGATATTTAACAAGAAAGTATATTAGGGTTTCCTTACAACTTTAGGCTTTCTAAAAGAAAGGAAAGTAACTAGTAAGGAAAGGACTTTGATTGACAAGCGTCTCTTCACTTTAGCAATCCTTCTACTCTTGTATTCTTGAAGGATTTGTGATGAAGATTTAGGTGAATTGAGTGGATCTAAACTCAAGAGAATCACCAAGAGTTTCTAAGGTTTTGAAGTAGTTTGATGAATCAAAACCTAACTAGGGTTTATGCGTTGATATTGTACTTGATCTCTTGAATATAACTTGAAGTTAACTAGCAAATGAAAAGGTGTTTGTGTGAGAGATGTAGGACGGCAAAGGAGAGGGGAGGGGGTTATATATGAGCTTGAGGAGGTTACTTTCAAAGACTTGTCAAAGCTTTCAAAGGAAGCTTGTACACATGCTAACATCCTAGGGCTTTCTGCATGAGATCAAGCCACACAAGGGGTGACCCCCCCTATTGGTGGTTCACATAAGCTAGGGAGGATGAGTTGGTCCTTGGTGATATTATCCTAGTTATTTAGTTAGTTTTGACTCCGTAAATTGCTGACCGTAAATAGTTAAGCCACGAAACGTAAAACCGGGTATCGTAAAAATGTGAAACTTGAAAGAATGACTAAACTTGTCAATAAAATCCATAATAAAATATAAAATGAGTGGTAGGTTCCATTGGGGTGCTCAAACCCTGCTAAAACTGAAAACACGGGTCTAAAACGCATAATACGTAAAACGTACGAATATTGTGTAAAATTGAGAAAAGTAAAATGTTATTTTTCTAATAGAATAATAATAACTTAAAATGACTTATATTGTCTAGACTGAGCTCAGTCTAGTGTCAGTTGGTATTTAATGTCTTTTAGACATAAAACCGTAAGCCTAAAAATCAAGGAATGATTTTTGGTCAAAGGAGGAGGGGAAAATATGTTGACTTTTCCAAATAATGTGAAAACTCAAATCGTCTTAGAAACGCTGTGCAGGTATAGGCTAAGGTTACGGTTAAGTAAAAGTGCTTAAAACGTAAGTTTCTGTTTCTCATGGTCCAGGGTCTATTTGGTAACATTATTTTTAGTCATGATTAATTCGCTAATTAATCATGAGTGTATCAAACATTTATCTGATGCAGGAAAAATTGACGCGGTTGATTTTCGTTACGCGTAGGATTTTTAAACGACGTTTAACCTAAACGTGTATTTCCTTAATAACTTTCACGAAAATGATTTGATGAATGTCAAACTTTTATTTTATCATGGAAATGATTTATCACACGAGAATATGAAATAAAAATTTAATTTCAGAAAATGAATAGTGAAAGTGAATAGTAAAAATGAATAGTGAAATTTTCGGGAATAGAAGTTAACCAGAAAATGCGAATTGTTACAGTCTCCACCCCTTAAGGGAACTTCGTCCCGAAGTTTAGTTTATGTAAGGGGTTCAAGTGACGTCGGTGAAAAGATAGAGTTTCTTGTGGCGAATGGTTTCTAAGGCAACTAGTGATGTACTTTGATTCGTTGTTTCAGAGTATGGCGTACGATGAGGTTTACTTTTATGTTGGAAAGGTGGAGTAAGAGTGATTAATTGTCGTACTCTATCATATGAATACTTATGAATTGCATATACTCACATGAAATTTGTTTTAAGATTATAGGTGAGAAGTTTGTTTCTAATAACACATACAGGTGACTGCTCCCAGTATAACATGATCCCTCCCTAATTAGACATAGGTAACTAGGCTATGTATAATTAAGGACTGATAATGTGATGTTCGGTTTTGTCACGTAGTATTGTGTTTCTTAAAAGTTTTAGATTGTATTCAATCTTGTAAAGTTGATGAGGGTGATTGTGGTGTAACTAAGGATGATTTGAGCTTTAAAAGTGCATCAAGGTTTGTTAATGAGCTTGTGGTTGCAACGGTTATGAAAATAATGATGGTGAAAAGATGAACGAGGCTTGTGTTCTTCATTTTGGTTTGATGAGTTTTAGTGGTTTAAGATGAAGCTGGGTAAAGAAGACATGGGAGATATGATAAGAGGGTTTTTGATGATATTTCAACATTTTGCTCTTTAAAATGATAGCTTAAATAATTTCTCAAGGTAACAAGATAGAACGCCTCAATGTGCTACGTATGGGAAGTACCACAGGGGAGTATGCAATAGACTCACAAATGCTCGCTTTTCATGTGGCTCAGTGGATCACAAGATTAAGGACTGTCCCAAGTATCAGGCCAACGACTACAACAAGAAGGCGACGGAAGACAAGCAGAGTCAACCAGGAGATCATGCACGCAACTAGTTTTTCCTTTATTCCTTTTCATTCTGATGTTAGACTTTGATTTTATTTCGTTTGCATGATTTCACTGATGTGATCGAATCTTTTGACTATTAAATTCTCCTTTGTAAGTTTTGTATTATGACAATTCTGCGTATGTTCCTTAAGTTTATAACTATGAGAAATTTGGCGAATTGTGGAAGTATTGGTGCGATTGTTTATGTACTCTATTATGATAGATCTGTTAGATTTCCGTTGCTTTCTAATAAGTTTCATTTTTTGTTTGACCCTATTGATGATGATTGTTTTGCTGAATCCTGGGAGAGGAGAAATATAGTTACGCTGCTATTAGGTTGCTTATTTCACGACTTGAGATAAAGTATGGCCATCATGAGGGTATATTTATATAATGCTAGTATTATGACTCTTGGCCAACGTGATAATACTCACATCATATAACGTGTACTTATGGTGATCATAGAATCTCTTAAGGAGTGCTTGAGAAGCTTTAGAAAATATTTTCTAGCATCTGTTGAAGATTATCCGTGATTAGTGAGATTTATAGGATTCATTCTACCTATGTGTATACTTGGTATTTGCTTATTCACATACCTTTTCTTTGCCAAATTAAGACCAAAACAAACAAAAACTAACCATAAATGCCAAATATATTGTGTTTTTGTGTTTGTGATCGTGCAAGTACGGATATTTCAGAAACATGCATTAATCAGGCCAAAAAGGACAAAAACGAGCACAAGATTGGAAAACGTGTCAAAAGCCAGAGCCGGGGAAGCAAATTACCATTTTGGGAGCTCAGATTGTCTAAATATACCTTGGGGAATCACAGAATGTCAGAATTGGTCCCTGGAAGATTTATTTTGAAGAAAAGTCAACAACAGTCCCCCAGGAATCAAGGAATGACATCTATGGTCCTTGGATTTTAATTTTGAAGATTTGGTAGAAGTGGTCCCTCAAGTTTCAAAATTTACACAAATGGTCCCTGAATATTTATTTTTGGTCAAAAGTCAACAAGGGTCCTTGGGAAATCAGAAGTTGTCAATATTGGCCATTGGTTTATACTTTGGAATGTTGGCAGGTGTGATTCTCAGAAATTATAAGTTAGGTCCTTGTGATTTTTAAGCTCATAAACAAACGGACCCTTTGTATTAAATTAACCCAACAAACAAACCCACTAAACAAACACAACCGAGAATCCACTTCCCAGCCCACTACCATCCAAGCCCAACCCAAACTCCTGGGTCAAACAAAGTCAAACAAACACCCGGCCACCTCCCATCTCCCTCCCACTAGCCTGCAACTCCATCATCACCCTCTACCTCCACTTGCCCAATCCTCTGCCACACCACCCCATCTAAACGCTCCAAAACAACAATAATTTATGCCTCTTCAACCTCACAAGTTACCACAGACCAAATTGCAATATTTCTTTTTGGCACCAAAAATCATTTAAAGGCCAAGATCAATTCCAAGCCATCCAATGGCTCAGAATGAAGTGGGAAATACAAAAGAAGGATGCATAAACACTAATTCACCTCTATAAATTAGAAATGTAGCCAATGTATAAGGCATGCAGATTTTTAGTTAAAATTCATGTTGTATTAGTTAATTTATGATGAGGATCTAAACACACGCCTTGTGTTAGATATATACTTTGAGTATATACTTTGTAAGTAATACCATTAGCATCACAATAAACTCCTAATTGCACTTCATTATCAAATTCCCAACCATGGTCCATCCTAATGGAAACTATGGAACATCCTAGTTGATTTTGAATTTTCTTACTAAATGTTTTGAATAGCTCAAAGGCTTCTGTCGTGTTCTTAAGAAATCTATTCCAAGTATTCTTAGATTAATTGTCTACGATTACTAAGGTGTAAAGGTCTCCTTCGTAGCTCCGTACTGCGGATGGACCGAAGAGATTGATGTGAAGGAGTTCTAAGCATCTGGAGGTAGAGACTACATTCTTAGTTTTGTGGCTAGAGTGAGCTTGTTTTCCAACTTTGAAAGCATCATAGAAGTGTTGGACATAATTAAGTTTCGGTAGATTCCTAACTAAATCCTTAGAGACTAATGATTGTAGCAGACGCATATTTGCGTGACCTAATCTTCTATGCCACAATGTAGAATTATCATTAACCGTAGCCAAGCATATATTGTCTTTAGATCTATTACCTATTTTCATGACATATAAGTCACCTTTCCTAATACTCTTGCCAATGAATTTTCCATCCTTAATGATTGTTCGTGTTCTTCATGTGCCATCTCGTTATCAGTATACTGATATTTTCACCAAAGGTTTTCCATCTACGCTGTAACAATTCACATTTTCAGGTTAATTTTTATTCCCAAAATTTTACTATTCATTTTACTATTCACTTTCACTATTCATTCCTAAAATTTTTATTTTATATTCTCGTAAAACTATTCTCATGATAACCCGAGAGTTTGCACTAGTACTAAAATGGCCTTTCGTCACACATGGTCGATTTCAAACGGTCACACTGTAACATATTTACGTGACTAAATGTATGAAAATAAAATAAACAGCCACACTCTATCCGACTTGTGTGACCATTTCGGAAGATATATGTCACACATTTGTGTATTTATGTGACTAGAGGGTAACTGTTAAATATTTTTCGATCATTTAGTCACTTTTAATTTAGGACGTGTAACCGATACAAATCAGCTTTAAGCATTAGTCACACTACAGATATACATATGTGACAAATATATGTCACACAATTGAAGAGTGTGACCAAAAAGATATATGGTCACATGAAGTACTCGCGTATGTGGCTAAATTATATAGTCAAGTTTGTCACACATTATATAAACGTGACTGCTATTCTTTGCTGAATAGTTAGCCACATATGAATTTGAAATGTGTGACAACTAAAAATTCAGTTTGAAGCGTTAGTCACGAAATGCATTTAAGAGTGACAAATATATGTCATACACTTGACGAGTGGTGAGTGCTTATTCACTCACTATTTTATGGCCAAAAACCGACCCTAAACGACTATTTGAGCTAATAATTGCCAAGAAAACATATGTTTTTGTGTTTGTGATATGCAGTACGGATAAATCATAAAAAGACGAAAAATCTCGGGAAAACAACGAAAACGGGCACGAGAATAGAAGATGGTCAAAAAGTCAAAGCCGGGAATCCAAGAATCAGTTTCAGTCCTCTATTTACTCAGACTTGGCAAGTATAGTCCCTGGATTATATTTTTGAAGAATGTCAAGATCAGCCCTTGGATTTTGAAAGTTAACACAAATAGTCCTTGGATTTCGAGTTACTAAAATCTGAAAAAAATAATCCAAGCTTAGTCTAAGGAAATAAATCCAAATAACCAAAAGTCCAATTCACTTTAACTTCAACCAAAGGCCCAATCCTAATTTTTAACCCGAGCCCATTTTTTATCCTCGGTCAATAAAAAGTCAAATGCACAATTAATAAAAACCAAACGCGCTTTCAATTTCCCCCAATTCACCCAGACTTCACCCCATTCCCAGAACCAAGAACCCTAATCACCAATTGCATAAATTGGCTCGAACCAACCTAGCCTAACCATCAATTGAGCTAATACTTAGATCTTCTAGAACACCACGTGACCTAGCACATGTCAGAGAGTGCAAAGGAATCTATCAAGGTCACGTGTCAGACACCCATTGGATCAGATACGTCATACCAATCATTGGGAGTGCTTATAGAAGTTGCTGACACTTCTCTGACATGGAAAGAGAATGTATACGCTTTGAAGGGACAGATGGTGCATTACTAGTGGATAAGACACATCATTGATCATCATCTTGTGGTTCTTATTGATTGAAAGAAGCACAAAGTTCATCCAAGGGCTGAGAGAGCACTCTAAGAAGCACAAAGAGGCACGGATTGCCAACCTGGCATAGAAGACCCCAACCCCTTCACTCAGCTATAAATAGGTGTCCATTTTTAGCCTCAAGTGTGAAATTTTTAGTGTATTTTTATGCTTCCAGTTTCAATTTAGATTGTAATTAGTTTAGCTATTGTAAATTTCTTATCAGTTTTAATAAAATCTCAAGTTTACTTTCATATATCTTAGCTTTTTAATAAATTTCTATTGCTTATTCTAGCTTAATTCTGTTTTGATATATAGTTTTTAATCCATTACTCTCAGCTCATTTATGTTTTCATTCAGCTTATTTCTGTTTCCATTAGTTTAATTTCTATCTCATTTAGTTAAAACTTATTTCAAATTGTTACTCTAATATAGTTTTACATTCAAATTATAAAAAATAAAATCATATAAAAATCAGAAAAGAAAAAAAAATAAATAAATAAAATATATACACTAGTTATAAAAGCTCACAGTTGAGTTTATTTTTCCTTTAATACATTCCATTTAAGCTTCCTAGCTTATTAGTGGAGTTGAGTTTGAGTTGTTAGTCTATATCATTCAAAGTCAGAATTTGATCAGATGATGCAGAGTTATTGTGGATAAGTAAGGTTAGCAAGGGAAGAACCTGCCTATCTAAAAGATTTGCAAGCATAGTGAATCTCCCTCTGTTCAAGCTGAGGGAGAAAAGCTTTGTAAGTTTCATTTTTCAATTAATTGAACTATTGAGCTATATATTCAGTAGTATAAATCTGATTGGTTACTGATTTAGTTTAGTTTGGTGATATATATTAGTTTAGTAGTGAATTTTAGGTTGATTGATTGCTGTTTATGTTGTTCTGATAAATCTGTGTTGAATTAGCTTATAGATTTAGCTGTTTTTTAAAAAATCTGAGTATAATTGTGATTTGAGTTAAGTAGTTGCTTAATAGTGAGATTGTCGGATTGTAGAACTTTTGAGATTGATTGAGTTACTGTTCCATTAAGTTGTTTGAGACTGTGTTAGATCTGAGTATCTGTCACATGTATGGAATTGTGTTCTGACTTCATGGGGATCTGATTGTAACTAGTTGCTGATAGTGCTTCTAAATTGATCTTATTAGTCTCTGTTACATTAAATCTGAATGATGATCTTGTTGTAGTAATTGCTAAGATTGAGTTTGTTTGATCTTTGATCAATCTGATTTAGTTTGGATCTGTGTTACTTAGCTTAATGTGAGTAACTGTTTGATTGAGTGCTGAGATTGGTTTGATTTTTGATTTGTATAAGCTAATGCATCTGTTACCTTTGGAATCAGTGAAATAGATTAAAGGTCTCATTGTGAATTTGAGATGGATTTGCATTGAATTTGTATTACTGTTTCATTGGACTCTATTGGATAATTGGTTGTATATATACTTGTGAATCTGTGATGTTTTTACTTCTCTAAGTGTCCGACTTGGAGTAGATTTGAGTAGTTTTAGCCTAGTTTGAATTTCAGTAATAACTTGGATCTATTCAGGTTCTAATTTAGATATAAATTGAATACTGATAGTGTTTAGTTTTAGCAATTGATAAATGTTAGGAGTTGATTTGTAGAGTAATAAATTTCTATAGAGGTGTTTGGATCTGTGATATAGATTGTGTTCTGAATTATTTGATAGTTATAGAAAAAATAGAGTAGAATATTTGTAGCTGATAATAACTAAATATAATCAGAGATTAGCTGAATTTAGTAGTGATAGTCAATTAGAAAAGTTTCTATTAGTAACTGTTGCATTGGAAATTCAGTTTTAGGTTTGCTGAACTTGCTTGGTTCTGGAGTAGTTTTGGTATATTTTAGATACAAGTTTACTTGATTTAGTCTCTTATCATTGTAGTTATTCATTTGCTCCTTCAAACTGTCGCTTTTGAGCTTAGTAGAGTAGTTGATTGAATTGCTTATTTGCATTTCTGAGTTGGATATCTGTTAATGATTTTGGATCTGCTAATGTTTACCTGAGTTTGAGATCATTATTTTTGATTGATTCTAGTCATATCTGAATTATGAGAGTGATTTGCTTCTATTTTTACGGGTGCACCTACTTATGCTTAAGCTTTATCTGTTAACTGTGAGCTTATTACAAATGAGCTTATTGTTTTGAACTTTTGAATCTGTGGTTATTTGAGCGGGTAATTGTTCATATCTTGCATCCACTAAGTTCATTGCATAATTTTCATCTTGAGTTTCAAGTTTCAGATTCATTGGATCTCAAGTGCTTAATATTAAGCACTTGAGATAAGCTGTTTCCCTTAAATAAGCAGTTTTACTGTTCACTTTTACTTCAAAATTTTTATTCTAGTTCTTTTTAATATTTTTGATTTTCTGGAATTTTTCCAGATTTTTCCAACCATTTTTACTATTTTTATTAATTCCTTTTGATTATTTTCAATTTTTAATAGTTTTAAATAGCACAAATCAATAAAAAATTTAAAAAAGGTTCTGAAAAATACAAAAATAATTTTAGAATTTCTTTTATAATATTTTAGAATTTTTAGAATTTAATTTTCATTTTTCTAATTTGTTTTTCTATTTTTCTCTATTTTTAATTCACTTTTAATTCCAAAAATACAAAATTAATTCTAGAAAATAAATAAAAATTCTAAAAAATATTTTTCTTTTTCTTAAAATTCTTTTTATTAGTTTTAAAATTTTAGAAAATATTTCCAAGTTCGTAGGGTCATTTTTCGTTATACGTTACGTTTTAAATTTTACGGTTGCATTACCGTTTTCACGTTTTTCATCTTGGTACATATTTAGCTTATACTCTTTGCATGCTTTATCATTGTTTGTGAATATTTGTATTCCTTGATTGCTATTTTCACTCTATCACTTTTTCACTATTCACTTACACTACACGATTCCCAAATCGATAATTTAGATTTTCCATTCGAGCCTCCGTTGGGAGAACGACCCGGGAATTACTTTCACAAGTTTTTCCTCGGAATATAAATATACTATAATTGACACGAATCAATTTTTGGCGCCGCTGCCGGGGATCGAACTCGGGTCACCCGCGTGACAGGCGGGAATACTTACCACTATACTACAACGATAATTCTTATCCTCTTATCCTCTTATCCTCGTATCCTCTTATCGTTTGATTCTTCTTCTTTAATCCTCTAAACCGATAATTCTTTCTCTATCTCCTCTTATGTTTAATTCTTATGGCGGATACGCGAAGTATGGAGGAATTACTACGAATCCCGGTACGTTTTGAAAAGGCCATCGTTATTCCACCAATTCTTGCGGATGAATATCAAATAAACGTCGAGTTACTTAATTTCATCGATCCTTTCTATGGTTTTGAAAACGATGATCCTTATTCCCACATCAGCAGATTTTACCTAATAACTGGAACTTTCAAAATAAATCAAGTGCCTGATGATGTGGTGAAGTTAATATTGTTTCCGTTAACCCTTAAAGGAGCATCCAAAAGATGGCTTGATTATGAACCTCCTAATTCAATCACCACTTGGGATGATTTGGCGTCAAAATTTGTGAATCGATTTTTTCCTCATTCCAAAACAATTGAGCTCAGAAAAGATATCATTAATTTTTAACAACGTTTTGATGAGACTTTTGCCGAGGCTTGGGAGAGATTTAAAGATTTAATGAGAAAATGCCCACATCATGGTTTTTTGGAATTACACCAATTCGATACGTTCTATAATTCTTTGACACCATCCGATCAAGAATCACTTAATACTGCCGCCGGTGGCAATATTATGACTCGTACGCCGAAATATGTGTTGACGATCATCGAGAAAAAATCGAGGGTTCCCATTTTCCGAAACAAACCGTGGCTACCAAAGCCCGTGCAAGCCGTCAATTCAAGTTACGATAATTATGGTGATTCTTATTTCGAGTGTTCAGCCGCCGGTGGCTACACTCAAGAGAACGTTTATGCTTATACTGGACCTACTATTCCTACTTCGTTTTCTTCTCTTCCTAAAGTAGTGGAACGTGAAACTGATGTGACAAAGGACATGGTTCTTTCTAATAATAAGGAAAGTATCAAAGACGTCCAACCTCTGGTTGTCCTAGTTTCAAAACTCGAAGTTGCTCCTCTTGAGGAATCTTTAGATACCTTGTCAATGGGGGACAAAGAAGCCAAAATCAATCATTTTGAGGATATTGATGACTTTGTTCCAATCCAAATGGTATCTAAGAAACCTTTAGATTCGATCTCAGAAACATTCGATATGACTTTCACCAATCCTTTGTTCGACTTTGATTCTGAATTTGCTCTTAAATCAGATAATTCGATCTTCGACATTCAGAATGAGGAGAGTGATAAGTCCGATACGGAACCCGAGCTGACAGATATACATCATAAGAATGATTCCCTTCTTGAGGAGTTCGTCGGTGAACTCGCTCACATCATATCTCCACCGGAGTATGATTTTTCTTTTGACCCGGGGGGAGGATCACTCTATCATAAGAGTTTGTTTATTGAAGAAACAATCCCGACCCTCCCTCCCGAGGCATCTATTGAAAAGGGCGTTAATGATAAATTTGCTTTAGACGATGAAGAATGGATTTTAATTCTTATAAAAATCTTTCTACCATTCTTCACTTTTGATGTGATTTCTCTTATCCTTCACTCCACCGGGAGTGAAGATACCGTCTTTGATCCTGGCATCTCTATTGCCAAGTGGCCGTTCCATTTGCTCTCCCCAAGGACGAATTAATCCGGGGATAGAGTCAAGCTTATGTGACTCGGTGAACAAAAACAAGCGCTTTGTGGGAGGCACCCCATGCTTATCCTTTCATCTTCTTAAATTTCTTATTTCTTATTTCTTATTAACGTTACGTGAGGAGGGCTACCTCTTCCACTTTCTCGTGTTTTGTGCTTGTGGTTTTATGTCCAGGATTTGCCCGAATAATGAAGACTCTCGTGCTCGTTGGTTTGTCTCAACTCGAGTTTCATCGTTCGTTGTTTATTCAAAAATATCCTAATCTTATCGACAAACGTTTTCTTTGGCATAATTAATAAATGGCCTAGAATTTTGTTAGGATTGCCTTAACCCATAAAACATTGAGGACAATGTTTCGTTCCAGTCGGGGGGAGGGTGAATCTTCGATTCAATTTTGACCTTGCATTTTTCACAAGTCGTGCACTCTTGCAACTCCGTTTTTCCACCAAAAATAAAAAAATTGAAAAAATGAGAAAATTTCAAAAAATTTTGATGAAAAAGCACAAAAAAATGAGAAAAATTTGAAAAGTTGTGCAAAAATATAATAAAGTTTGAATAAGTGTTTTGACACCTTGTTGACTTTCTTGCTGGCGAGAGTAGGAATAAATATTTTGACTTGACCGGGCGTGTTGAGCCCTAGCTTGTTCCCTTAACCAATGATGATCACATAAGCTTGTGCTAGTTTTGTACACAAGGAGCTATAAAATGCGAATTCTTTCTTAAGAATCTGCAAGTTCCCGTACTTGACTTTATACATGCGCAGCTTAAAAGCTTTCGCTAGTCTTTTACATAAGGAGCTAGAAAACGCGAATTCTTCTTCTAGAATTTGCAAGTTTCCGTAACTGACTTTATATATGCGTGGCTGATTATCGGCTAAGTATTCGCGGGTTTCATTATTTGGAATCTTAAATTGCGAAGAGCGAGAAATGATAGAGTTTATTTAGAAGTTAGATGCTAAACGTGGAGTAGTGGTTCTCTCTAGAGCTCTGAGAGGTACTTGTGGCTTTTTACTCCCATCAGAAACGTCACCAATATAAAATAGATGTTCTAGGTTAATTAGTGATATTTCGGTTTGAATAATATTTAGTTCTTTGTTTTCTTAAGAGAAATTTTGCTTTAGAAATTGGGTACATATCAAGGAACACCAAAAATAAGAGCGAAAAAGTGAAAAAATCAAAAGTCAAAAGTTGATTATCTATGTGGTTTTGGAGGTACCCGTTAAGCTTCCATTGATGTATTGAAAGAAAAAAGTGAAAAGTATGAAAAAAGTGAAAAATGAGAAAAATGAAAAAAGTGAAAGTTGTAGTATTGTTGAATAAGAGCTATGTATGTATCAATAAGCTGTTGGCGCGTGAGGTGCATGTGATACGTGATTAGTAATCAGTCACATGAGGTGCACGTGCTCGTACTCCGCAACTTATATCCTTGATATTGTATGTATCCCTCATTCCTTGAAATGGACCGAATTTCTATTGCAGTGGTTCTTAAGAGAAAATGAATAACTACTTATCGTTTTAACTTAGGTGTCACTATCGGACTAAAAATTATCGAAACGAGAAATATGAAGCAATTCATTTCTCAACAAAATAAAATATTGA
Organism: Artemisia argyi; assembly: GCA_030686995.1. NCBI lineage: Eukaryota > Viridiplantae > Streptophyta > Magnoliopsida > Asterales > Asteraceae > Artemisia > Artemisia argyi. The sequence goes on from CM060700.1 coordinate 252,920,809, forward strand.
GATACAAAACCTAGGAAATGGGAGTAAGAAGTTTCACAAGTAACTGTTATGAGTAGTGTTAGCATCTAATTTGTAGATAAGCTGTGATCTCGTTTGTACGCTTAGTTTGGGGACTTGCGAAAAATCAAGGATGACGATTTTTATCCATATGGTCGCTTCTTAAAAGAAGTGTTTCTACTCGTTGACCCTAATAATTATTGCAAGATAATGAAAGTTCAACATACCGTCACAAGTTTGAAGTATGGAAAAGTCCAAAAATAGAAAGTGTAAGTTGAATAAAGGAATAAAGGAAAAATTTTGGAAAACGGAGCGTTTTTCGGGAATAAATGATTTTGTAATCTCTTTTGAACCGCCTTGCTACTTTTCAAAGTTAGTAAAAAGAGTATCGAAATTATTTATCCTAAGAGCGTGAATTGATCACATTGCGTGAGGACACGGCAATACCTTAGTCGGGGGGATTTTGGTGAGTGCTTATTCACTCACTATTTTATGGCCAAAAACCGACCCTAAACGACTATTTGAGCTAATAATTGCCAAGAAAATGTTTGTTTTTGTGTTTGTGATATGCAGGTACGGATAAATCATAAAAAGACGAAAAATCTCGGGAAAACAACGAAAACGGGCACCAGAATAGAAGATGGTCAAAAAGTCAAAGCCGGGAATCCAAGAATCAGTTTCAGTCCTCTATTTACTCAGACTTGGCAAGTATAGTCCCTGGATTATATTTTTGAAGAATGTCAAGATCAGCCCTTGGATTTTGAAAGTTAACACAAATAGTCCTTGGATTTCAAGTTACTAAAATCTGAAAAAAATAATCCAAGCTTAGTCCAAGGAAATAAATCCAAATAACCAAAAGTCCAATTCACTTTAACTTCAACCAAAGGCCCAATCCTAATTTTTAACCCGAGCCCATTTTTTAACCCTCGGTCAATAAAAAGTCAAATGCACAATTAATAAAAACCAAACGCGCTTTCAATTTCCCCCAATTCACCCAGACTTCATACCATTCCCAGAACCAAGAACCCTAATCACCAATTGCATAAATTGGCTCGAACCAACCTAGCCTAACCATCAATTGAGCTAATACTTAGATCTTCTAGAACACTACGTGACCTGGCACATGTCAGAGAGTGCAAAGGAATCTATCAAGGTCACGTGTCAGACACCCATTGGATCAGATACGTCATACCAATCATTGGGAGTGCTTCTAGAAGTTGCTGACACTTCTCTGACACGGAAAGAGAATGTATACGCTTTGAAGGGACAGATGGTGCATTACTAGTGGATAAGACACATCATTAATCATCATCTTGTGGTTCTTATTGATTGAAAGAAGCACAAAGTTCATCCAAGGGCTGAGAGAGCACTCTAAGAAGCACAAAGAGGCACGGATTGCCAACCTGGCATAGAAGACCCCAACCCCTTCACTCAGCTATAAATAGGTGTCCATTTTTAGCCTCAAGTGTGTAATTTTTAATGTATTGTTATGCTGCCAGTTTCAATTTAGATTGTAATTAGTTTAGCTATTGTATATTTCTTATCAGTTTTAATAAAATCTCAAGTTTACTTTCATATATCTTAGCTTTTTAATAAATTTCTATTGCTTATTCTAGCTTAATTCTGTTTTGATATATAGTTTTTAGTCCATTACTCTCAGCTCATTTATGTTTTCATTCAGCTTATTTCTGTTTCCATTAGTTTAATTTCTGTCTCATTTAGTTAAAACTTATTTCAAATTGTTACTCTAATATAGTTTTACATTCAAATTATAAAAAATAAAATCATATAAAAATCAGAAAAGAAAAAATAAATAAATAAAAAAATAAATAAAATATATACACTAGTTATAAAAGCTCACAGTGGAGTTGAGTTTGAGTTGTTAGTCTATATCATTCAAAGTCAGAATTTGATCAGATGATGCAGAGTTATTGTGGATAAGTAAGGTTAGCAAGGGAAAAACCTGCCTATCTAAAAGATAGGCAAGCATAGTGAATCTCCCTCTGTTCAAGCTGAGGGAGAAAAGCTTTGTAAGTTTCATTTTTCAATTAATTGAACTATTGAGCTATATATTCAGTAGTATAAATCTGATTGGTTACTGATTTAGTTTAGTTTGGTGATATATATTAGTTTAGTAGTGAATTTTAGGTTGATTGATTGCTGTTTATGTTGTTCTAATAAATCTGTGTTGAATTAGCTTATAGATTTAGCTGTTTTTTTTTAAAATCTGAGTATAATTGTGATTTGAGTTAAGTAGTTGCTTAATAGTGAGATTGTCGGATTGTAGAACTTTTGAGATTGATTGAGTTACTGTTCCATTAAGTTGTTTGAGACTGTGTTAGATCTGAGTATCTGTCACATGTATGGAATTGTGTTCTGAGTTCATGGGGATCTGATTGTAACTAGTTGCTGATAGTGCTTCTAAATTGATCTTATTAGTCTCTGTTACATTGAATCTGAATGATGATCTTGTTGTAGTAATTGCTAAGATTGAGTTTGTTTGATCTTTGATCAATCTGATTTAGTTTGGATCTGTGTTACTTAGCTTAATGTGAGTAACTATTTGATTGAGTGCTGAGATTGGTTTGATTTTTGATTTGTATAAGCTAATGCATCTGTTACCTTTGGAATCAGTGAAATAGATTAAAGGTCTCATTGTGAATTTGAGATGGATTTGCATTGAATTTGTATTACTGTTTCATTGGACTCTATTGGATAATTGGTTGTATATATACTTGTGAATCTGGCTGTTTTTACTTCTCTAAGTGTCCGACTTGGAGTAGATTTGAGTAGTTTTAGCCTAGTTTGAATTTCAGTAATAACTTGGATCTATTCAGTTGCTAATTTAGATATAAATTGAATACTGATAGTGTTTAGTTTTAGCAATTGATAACTGTTAGGAGTTGATTTGTAGAGTAATAAATTTCTATAGAAGTGTTTGGATCTGTGATATAGATTGTGTTCTGAATTATTTGATAGTTATAGAAAAAATAGAGTAGAATATTTGTAGCTGATAATAACTAAATATAGTCAGAGATTAGCTGAATTTAGTAGTGATAGTCAATTAGAAAAGTTTCTATTAGTAACTGTTGCATTGGAAATTCAGTTTTAGGTTTGCTGAACTTGCTTGGTTCTGGAGTAGTTTTGGTATATTTTAGATACAAATTTACTTGATTTAGTCTCTTATCATTGTAGTTATTCATTTGCTCCTTCAAACTGTCGCTTTTGAGCTTAGTAGAGTAGTTGATTGAATTGCTTATTTGCATTTCTGAGTTGGATATCTGTTAATGATTTTGGATCTGCTAATGTTTACCTGAGTTTGAGATCATTATTTTTTATTGATTCTAGTCATATCTGAATTATGAGAGTGATTTGCTTCTATTTTTACGGGTGCACCTACTTATGCTTAAGCTTTATCTGTTAACTGTGAGCTTATTACAAATGAGCTTATTGTTTTGAACTTTTGAATCTGTGGTTATTTGAGCTGGTAATTGTTCATATCTTGCATCCACTAAGTTCATTGCATAATTTTCATCTTGAGTTTCAAGTTTCAGATTCATTGGATCTCAAGTGCTTAATATTAAGCACTTGAGATAAGCTGTTTCCCTTAAATAAGCAGTTTTACTGTTCACTTTTACTTCAAAATTTTTATTCTAGTTCTTTTTAATATTTTTCATTTTCTGGAATTTTTCCAGATTTTTCCAACCATTTTTACTATTTTTATTAATTCCTTTTGATTATTTTCAATTTTTAATAGTTTTAAATAGCAAAAATCAATAAAAAATTTAAAAAAGGTTCTGAAAAATACAAAAATAATTTTAGAATTTCTTTTATAATATTTTAGAATTTTTAGAATTTAATTTTCATTTTTCCAATTTGTTTTTCTATTTTTCTCTATTTTTAATTCACTTTTAATTCCAAAAATACAAAATTAATTCTAGAAAATAAATAAAAAGTCTAAAAAATATTTTTCTTTTTCTTAAAATTCTTTTTATTAGTTTTAAATTTTTAGAAAATATTTCCAAGTTCGTAGGGTCATTTTTCGTTATACGTTACGTTTTAAATTTTACGGTTGCATTACCGTTTTCACGTTTTTCATCTCGGTACATATTTAGCTTATACTCTTTGCATGCTTTATAATTGTTTGTGAATATTTGTATTCCTTGATTGCTATTTTCACTCTATCACTTTTTCACTATTCACTTACACTACACGATTCCCAAATCGATAATTCGGATTTTCCATTCGAGCCTTCGTTGGGAGAACGACCCGGGAATTACTTTCACAAGTTTTTCCTCGGAATATAAATATACTATAATTGACACGAATCAATTTTTGGCGCCGCTGCCGGGGATCGAACCCGGGTCACCCGCGTGACAGGCGGGAATACTTACCACTATACTACAACGATAATTCTTATCCTCTTATCCTCTTATCCTCTTATCCTCTTATCGTTCGATTCTTCTTCTTTAATCCTCTAAACAGATAATTCTTTCTCTATCTCCTCTTATGTTTAATTCTTATGGCGGATACGCGAAGTATGGAGGAATTACTACGAATCCCGGTACATTTTGAAAAGGCCATCGTTATTCCACCAATTCTTGCGGATGAATATCAAATAAACGTCGAGTTACTTAATTTCATCGATCCTTTCTATGGTTTTGAAAACGATGATCCTTATTCCCACATCAGCAGATTTTACCTAATAACTGGAACTTTCAAAATAAATCAAGTGCCTGATGATGTGGTGAAGTTAATATTGTTTCCGTTAACCCTTAAAGGAGCAGCCAAAAGATGGCTTGATTATGAACCTCCTAATTCAATCACCACTTGGGATGATTTGGCGTCAAAATTTGTGAATCGATTTTTTCCTCATTCCAAAACAATTGAGCTCAGAAAAGAAATCATTAATTTTCAACAACGTTTTGATGAGACTTTTGCCGAGGCTTGGGAGAGATTTAAAGATTTAATGAGAAAATGCCCACATCATAGTTTTTCGGAATTACACCAAGTCGATACGTTCTATAATTCTTTGACACCATCCGATCAAGATTCACTTAATACTGCCGCCGGTGGCAATATTATGACTCGTACGCCGAAAGATGTGTTGACGATCATCGAGAACAAATCGAGGGTTCCCATTTTCCGAAACAAACCGTGGCTGCCAAAGCCCGTGCAAGCCGTCAATTCAAGTTACGATAATTATGGTGATTCTTATTTCGAGTGTTCAGCCGCCGGTGGCTACACTCAAGAGAACGTTTATGCTTATACTGGACCTACTATTCCTACTACGTTTTCTTCTCTTCCTAAAGTAGTGGAACGTGAAACCGAGGTGACAAAGGACATGGTTCTTTCTAATAATAAGGAAAGTATCAAAGACGTCCAACCTCCGGTTGTCCTAGTTTCAAAACTCGAAGTTGCTCCTCTTGAGGAATCTTTAGATACCTTGTCAATGGGGGACAAAGAAGCCAAAATCAACCATTTTGAGGATATTGATGACTTTGTTCCAATCCAAAGGGTATCTAAGAAACCTTTAGATTCGATCTCAGAAACATTCGATATGACTTTCACCAATCCTTTGTTCGACTTTGATTCTGAATTTGCTCTTAAATCAGATAATCCGATCTTCGACATTCAGAATGAGGAGAGTGATAAGTCCGATACGGAACCCGAGCTGACAGATATACATCATAAGAATGATTCCCTTCTTGAGGAGTTCGTCGGTGAACTCGCTCACATCATATCTCCACCGGAGTATGATTTTTCTTTTGACCCGGGGGGAGGAGCACTCTATCATAAGAGTTTGTTTATTGAAGAAACAATCCCGACCCTCCCTCCCGAGGCATTTGTTAAAAAGGGCGTTAATGATAAATTTGCTTTAGACGATGAAGAATGGATTTTAATTCTTATAAAAATCTTTCTACCATTCTTCACTTTTGATGTGATTTCTCTTATCCTTCACTCCACCGGGAGTGAAGATACCGTTTTTGATCCTGGCATCTCTATTGCCAAGTGGCCGTTCCATTTGCTCTCCCCAAGGACGAATTAATTCGGGGATCGAGTCAAGCTTATGTGACTCGGTGAACAAAAACAAGCGCTTCGTGGGAGGCACCCCATGCTTATCCTTTCATCTTCTTAAATTTCTTATTTCTTATTAACGTGACGTGAGGAGGGCTACTTCTTCCACTTTCTCGTGTTTTGTGCTTGTGGTTTTATGTCCAGGATTTGCCCGAATAATGAAGACTCTCGTGCTCGTTGGTTTGTCTCAACTCGAGTTTCATCGTTCGTTGCTTATTCAAAAATATCCTAATCTTATCGACTAACGTTTTCTTTGGCATAATTAATAAACGGCCTAGAATTTTGTTACGATTGCCTTAACCCATAAAACATTGAGGACAATGTTTCGTTCTAGTCGGGGGGAGGGTGAATCTTCGATTCGATTTTGACCTTGCATTTTTCACAAGTCTTGCACTCTTGCAACTCCGTTTTTCCACCAAAAATAAAAAAATTGAAAAAATGAGAAAATTTCAAAAAATTTTGATGAAAAAGCACAAAAAAATGAGAAAAAGTTGAAAAGTTGTGCAAAAATATAATAAAGTTTGAATAAGTGTTTTGACACCTTGTTGACTTTCTTGCTGGCGAGAGTAGGAATAAATATTTTGACTTGACCGGGCGTGTTGAGCCCTAGCTTGTTCCCTTAACCAATGATGATCACATAAGCTTGTGCTAGTTTTGTACACAAGGAGCTATAAAATGCGAATTCTTTCTTAAGAATCTGCAAGTTCCCGTACTTGACTTTATACATGCGCAGCTTAAAAGCTTTCGCTAGTCTTTTACATAAGGAGCTAGAAAACGCGAATTCTTCTTCTAGAATTTGCAAGTTTCCGTAACTGACTTTATATATGCGTGGCTGATTATCGGCTAAGTATTCGCGGGTTTCATTATTTAGAGTCTTAAATTGCGAAGAGCGAGAAATGATAGAGTTTATTTAGAAGTTAGATGCTAAACGTGGAGTAGTGGTTCTCTTTAGAGCTCATGAGAGGTACTTGTGGCTTTTTACTCCCATCAGAAACGTCACCAATATAAAATAGATGTTCTAGGTTAATTAGTGATATTTCGGTTTGAATAATATTTAGTTCTTTGTTTTCTTAAGAGAATTTTTGCTTTAGAAATTGGGTACATATCAAGGAACACCAAAAATAAGAGCGAAAAAGTGAAAAAATCAAAAGTCATTAGTTGATTATCTATGTGGTTTTGGAGCTACCCGTTAAGCTTCCATTGATGTATTGAAAGAAAAAAGTGAAAAGTATGAAAAAAGTGAAAAATGAGAAAAATGAAAAAAGTGAAAGTTGTAGTATTGTTGAATAAGAGCTATGTATGTATCAATTAGTTGTTGGCGCGTGAGGTGCATGTGATACGTGATTAGTAATCAGTCACATGAGGTGCACGTGATCGTACTCCGCAACATATATCCTTGATATTGTATGTATCCCTCATTCCTTGAAATGGACCGAATTTCTATTGCAGTGGTTCTTAAGAGAAAATGAATAACTACTTATCGTTTTAACTTAGGTGTCACTATCGGACTAAAAATTATCGAAACGAGAAATATGAAGCAATTCATTTCTCAACAAAATAAAATATTGAGATACAAAACCTAAGAAATGGGAGTAAGAAGTTTCACAAGTAACTGTTATGAGTAGTGTTAGCATCTAATTTGTAGATAAGCTGTGATCTCGTTTGTACGCTTAGTTTGGGGACTTGCGAAAAATCAAGGATGACGATTTTTATCCATATGGTCGCTTCTTAAAAGAAGTGTTTCTACTCGTTGACCCTAATAATTATTGCAAGATAATGAAAGTTCAACATACCGTCACAAGTTTGAAGTATGGAAAAGTCCAAAAATAGAAAGTGTAAGTTGAATAAAGGAATAAAGGAAAAATTTTGGAAAACGGAGCGTTTTTCGGGAATAAATGATTTTGTAATCTCTTTTGAACCGCCTTGCTACTTTTCAAAGTTAGTAAAAAGAGTATCGAAATTATTTATCCTAAGAGCGTGAATTGATCACATTGCGTGAGGACACGACAATACCTTAGTCGGGGGGATTTTGGTGAGTGCTTATTCACTCACTATTTTATGGCCAAAAACCGACCCTAAACGACTATTTGAGCTAATAATTGCCAAGAAAACGTTTGTTTTTGTGTTTGTGATATGCAGGTATGGATAAATCATTAAAAGACGAAAAATCTCGGGAAAAAAACGAAAAGGGCACGAGAATAGAAGATGGTCAAAAAGTGAAAGCCGGGAATCCAAGAATCAGTTTCAGTCCTCTATTTACTCAGACTTGGCAAGTATAGTCACTGGATTATATTTTTGAAGAATGTCAAGATCAGCCCTTGGATTTTGAAAGTTAACACAAATAGTCCTTGGATTTCAAGTTACTAAAATCTGAAAAAAATAATCCAAGCTTAGTCCAAGGAAATAAATCCAAATAACAAAAAGTCCAATTCACTTTAACTTCAACCAAAGGCCCAATCCTAATTTTTAACCCAAGCCCATTTTTTATCCTCGGTCAATAAAAAGTTAAATGCACAATTAATAAAAACCAAACGCGCTTTCAATTTCCCCCAATTCACCCAGACTTCACCCCATTCCCAGAACCAAGAACCCTAATCACCAATTGCATAAATTGGCTTGAACCAACCTAGCCTAACCATCAATTGAGCTAATGCTTAGATCTTCTAGAACACCACGTGACCTAGCACATGTCAGAGAGTGCAAAGGAATCTATCAAGGTCACGTGTCAGATACCCATTGGATCAGATACGTCATACCAATCATTGGGAGTGCTTCTAGAAGTTGCTGACACTTCTCTGACACGGAAAGAGAATGTATACGCTTTGAAGGGACAGATGGTGCATTACTAGTGGATAAGACACATCATTGATCATCATCTTGTGGTTCTTATTGATTGAAAGAAGCACAAAGTTCATCCAAGGGCTGAGAGAGCACTCTAAGAAGCACAAAGAGGCACGGATTGCCAACCTGGCATAGAAGACCCCAACCCCTTCACTCAGCTATAAATAGGTGTCCATTTTTAGCCTCAAGTGTGTAATTTTTAGTGTATTGTTATGCTGCCAGTTTCAATTTAGATTGTAATTAGTTTAGCTATTGTAAATTTCTTATCAGTTTTAATAAAATCTCAAGTTTACTTTCATATATCTTAGCTTTTTAATAAATTTCTATTGCTTATTCTAGCTTAATTCTGTTTTGATATATAGTTTTTAATCCATTACTCTCTGCTCATTTATGTTTTCATTCAGCTTATTTCTGTTTCCATTAATTTAGTTTCTATCTCATTTAGTTAAAACTTATTTCAAATTGTTACTCTAATATAGTTTTACATTCAAATTATAAAAAATAAAATCATATAAAAATCAGAAAAGAAAAAAAATAAATAAAAAAATAAAAAATATATATACACTAGTTATAAAAGCTCACAGTTGAGTTTATTTTTCCTTTAATACATTCCATTTAAGCTTCCTAGCTTATTAGTGGAGTTGAGTTTGAGTTGTTAGTCTATATCATTCAAAGTCAAAATTTGATCAGATGATGCAGAGTTATTGTGGATAAGTAAGGTTAGCAAGGGAAGAGCCTGCCTATCTAAAAGATAGGCAAGCATAGTGAATCTCCCTCTGTTCAAGCTGAGGGAGAAAAGCTTTGTAAGTTTCATTTTTCAATTAATTGAACTATTGAGCAATATATTCAGTAGTATAAATCTGATTGGTTACTGATTTAGTTTAGTTTGGTGATATATATTAGTTTAGTAGTGAATTTTAGGTTGATTGATTGCTGTTTATGTTGTTCTGATAAATCTGTGTTGAATTAGCTTATAGATTTAGCTGTTTTTTTTAAAGTCTGAGTATAATTGTGATTTGAGTTAAGTAGTTGCTTAATAGTGAGATTGTCGGATTGTAGAACTTTTGAGATTGATTGAGTTACTGTTCCATTAAGTTGTTTGAGACTGTGTTAGATCTGAGTATCTGTCACATGTATGGAATTGTGTTCTGAGTTCATGGGGATCTGATTGTAACTAGTTGCTGATAGTTCTTCTAAATTGATCTTATTAGTCTCTGTTACATTGAATCTGAATGATGATCTTGTTGTAGTAATTGCTAAGATTGAGTTTGTTTGATCTTTGATCTCTGATTTAGTTTGGATCTTTGTTACTTAGCTTAATGTGAGTAACTGTTTGATTGAGTGCTGAGATTGGTTTGATTTTTGATTTGTATAAGCTAATGCATCTGTTACCTTTGGAATCAGTGAAATAGATTAAAGGTCTCATTGTGAATTTGAGATGGATTTGCATTGAATTTGTATTACTGTTTCATTGGACTCTATTGGATAATTGGTTGTATATATACTTGTGAATCTGTGTTGTTTTTACTTCTCTAAGTGTCCGACTTGGAGTAGATTTGAGTAGTTTTAGCCTAGTTTGAATTTCAGTAATAACTTGGATCTATTCAGTTGCTAATTTAGATATAAATTGAATACTGATAGTGTTTAGTTTTAGCAATTGATAACTATTAGGAGTTGATTTGTAGAGTAATAAATTTCTATAGAGGTGTTTGGATCTGTGATATAGATTGTGTTCTGAATTATTTGATAGTTATAGAAAAAATAGAGTAGAATATTTGTAGCTGATAATAACTAAATATAATCAGAGATTAGCTGAATTTAGTAGTGATAGTCAATTAGAAAAGTTTCTATTAGTAACTGTTGCATTGGAAATTCAGTTTTAGGTTTGCTGAACTTGCTTGGTTCTGGAGTAGTTTTGGTATATTTTAGATACAAATTTACTTGATTTAGTCTCTTATCATTGTAGTTATTCATTTGCTCCTTCAAACTGTCGCTTTTGAGCTTAGTAGAGTAGTTGATTGAATTGCTTATTTGCATTTCTGAGTTGGATATCTGTTAATGATTTTGGATCTGCTAATGTTTACCTGAGTTTGAGATCATTATTTTTGATTGATTCTAGTCATATCTGAATTATGAGAGTGATTTGCTTCTATTTTTACAGGTGCACCTACTTATGCTTAAGCTTTATCTGTTAACTGTGAGCTTATTACAAATGAGCTTATGGTTTTGAACTTTTGAATCTGTGGTTATTTGAGCTGGTAATTGTTCATATCTTGCATCCACTAAGTTCATTGCATAATTTTCATCTTCAGTTTCAAGTTTCAGATTCATTGGATCTCAAGTGCTTAATATTAAGCACTTGAGATAAGCTGTTTCCCTTAAATAAGTAGTTTTACTGTTCACTTTTACTTCAAAATTTTTATTCTAGTTCTTTTTAATATTTTTGATTTTCTGGAATTTTTCCAGATTTTTCCAACCATTTTTACTATTTTTATTAATTCCTTTTGAGTATTTTCAATTTTTAATAGTTTTAAATAGCAAAAATCAATAAAAATTTTAAAAAAGGTTCTGAAAAATACAAAAATAATTTTAGAATTTCTTTTATAATATTTTAGAATTTTTAGAATTTAATTTTCATTTTTCCAATTTGTTTTTCTATTTTTCTCTATTTTTAATTCACTTTTAATTCCAAAAATACAAAATTAATTCTAGAAAATAAATAAAAAATCTAAAAAATATTTTTCTTTTTCTTAAAATTCTTTTTATTAGTTTTAAATTTTTAGAAAATATTTCTAAGTTCGTAGGGTCATTTTTCGTTATACGTTACGTTTTAAATTTTACGGTTGCATTACCGTTTTCACGTTTTTCATCTCGGTACGTATTTAGCTTATACTCTTTGCATGCTTTATCATTGTTTGTGAATATTTGTATTCCTTGATTGCTATTTTCACTCTATCACTTTTTCACTATTCACTTACACTACACGATTCCCAAATCGATAATTCGGATTTTCCATTCGAGCCTTCGTTGGGAGAACGACCCGGGAATTACTTTCACAAGTTTTTCCTCGGAATATAAATATACTATAATTGACACGAATCAACGAGTGTGACCAAATATCAGATATGGTCACACTAAACCATAGAAACATGATTAAGTGTAACGAAAATTCGATACATATGGTCACGTAAGTTAATATGTGTGTCTAAAGTTTATTGTGTGTTTGCTTGCCAAATCCTAATATGTATAGTCACACTTAATTGAAGCACGATCATGTGACTATAGGCTTTACAATAGTTACACCATATCACAAATGTGTATCTAAATGATGTTTATGGCCACATTATAAGGGTATTATATGTGACCAATACATTAAAAATAGTCACATTGTGTAATGTTCATGTGACTATTATTTAAAGTAAAGTGTGAAGTCATGAGTTATCATTAACCTTGATATTAGTCACATTGAGTTTTTGTGTGACTAAATCATAGTCATATTTTGTCACACATTACTTAAGCGTAGTCACAATTCGATACATATGGTCACACATTTCTGATAACTTATGTAATTTTGATATTAACTTAATTGAGTTCAGTCTATGTCATGACTGCTGATGACGTATAGTCCGCACTCGAGTCACGAACCCGACCAATGGACACTACTAATACTCAAGCCCATCACGTGTGGGCTACCATGATAAGGATTTGGGCTCACGAAAGCCCAAACCCGATTATATTATTTATGATCTTGATAGTGATCTCTTATTTATGGATAAAGATCACCGGACCATATAAGGCGGGATACGCCAAAGAGTAAGGAACACAAAACCAACAAGGATTTCGTGTGTATATAAAGCAAATTACGGCTCTCATTGAGGTATCATCTAAAAACCCTAATCTTTACTAAAACCCTAAACCGATTACTTACTCTCACGTCGGAGAATAATCATGGGAGACAATCCCACGATAAGCCTAACGGTGTTGTTTGCTTTCTTAGTGCGCAGGTCTCAAGCATTAAGATCTAATTGATACGGGAACCGGAGTCCAAACAAGGAACGCCCAACTTTTGTATCAACAAGTGGCGCCATTCGTGGGACCACACACTAAGAACTAGAATGACGAAGCATGGAAACATAAGCCAGCGGACTCCGCATGGGAAGAAAATGCATAGCGATTCACACGGGAAGAAGCAGCAAATTGATTCGACCTCCAAGAAAACTTCTAGGACAACCAGTATACTTGAATTGCCCTCAATAGGACCGCTCACAGGAATTACCCAGGCCACTACAATAACTACTAGCGCGGAAGATCTACAAAACACTCCTTTCATTACTCCCCACCAGACGGTGCCAGAAAGAGATCTCGTTGAGCCGCCACGCACGCCTAATCGAAACAGGGGTACTTATGTGGAAACAGACATCCTCGCGCTAGAAGGAGTCGCACCTGAACTAGCGCCAAGCGATTTCGTGTCTCAAAACTATGAAACCTTGGTAGCCCTCATGCGAGAGGAAGCGAAAAGGAGGTCAAGTCAGAGCCTGCAAGCCTGGCTCAACTTCGACCCCGAGTATGAAACATCCCCACCGAGTTACCGAAAGGAGACGCGCGAGAAGGATAACCGCCGATCCCCATTGTTTACTAGGATCAGAAGGAGAGTTATGTATAAGGACGCAGCTTACTTACAATACCGGGAAGATCACGAATACGAGGGAAGGCATACCAATGTCTACGCTAGGCTTGGTAGGCGCAGGGCTCATGATAGACTTGGGCAACAACGCTCACCAAGCGAAAGCCCTCTAAGGCTCAGTGGTCGAAGAATTCATGATAGACTTGGGCGACAGCCCTCCGCAAGCGAAAGCCCTTCAAGCTCGGATTCTGAAGAAAGTCGGCGCAAGCGCCGCAAAAGGGTCAGCTCATCCTCAAGTGACTCCTCGAACAACAAGGACAAAGAAACAGGACACTGGAAGTCCAAGAGAATATATTGCGATGAAGAGGACGAAGATATGTCCCATCCCTGGCGCCGCCAAAAGATTGATGCATTCACTTGGCGTATAAGCGATTTATCAGAAGATAAGAGAAGGCGCATGCCCGCTAATGTTAAAACTCATGATGGGACGGGTGATCCTGATGACCACCTAAAAATTTTTGAATCAGCCGCTACCATCGAAAATTGGCCACAACCTGTGTGGTGCCATATGTTTAACTCCACATTGGTGGGGAATGCGCGAACCTGGTTTAGTAAGCTGCCACGAAGAAGCATAGATGGGTTTGAAGAGTTGCGAAAGGCGTTTCGCTCGAACTTTACTCAAAGGAAGAAGTACGCCAAGAACCCTGTTGAACTTGCTAGGGTAAAACAACGCCAAGGGGAATCCACAAGCGCTTATATGGAGCGCTATAAGGACGAATGCATACACATCAAGGCATGCCCCGAAATACTAAAGATCTCAGGGTTTATGAATGGAATCAATAACCCAGAACTTATCAGAAGGTTAAATGATAAGGTTCCCCAAACCTTTGATGAGCTCATGAAATGCACGAGGTCCTTTATCCAAGGCGAAGCAGCCGCTACGGATAGCAAGAAGGGCTACTCAAATTATAGGTCACAAGAACAGCCTAGGAGACCATCCAACGACCAGAGTGGCAACCGTAACAAAAGCTACCGCGGTCAGGGGAATGGACGAGATAATGATAAATACACCCCACTCACGAAGACTCCAAGGGAGATATTTGTGACGGAAGGTGCGAACTTCCCGAAACCCCCACCAATGCGCACCCCAAAGGATTGGCGCGTAGGGAACAGGTACTGTGAATATCATGGACAGAAGGGCCATACTACCAATGAATGTGTCCAATTGCGCAAACTAATTGATAAATTAGTGAAATAAGGCAAAATGGATCATTTAGTGAAGAGCATCAAGGAGGGAAAAGACAAACAAAAGGTCGGAGGCAAGAAAGAATTACCCAAAGACAAGGCTGACACCATCTACATGATACAATCAATGCAGCGAAAGACTAGACAGAAGGTCAGCCACAGGTTTTCTTATGGGAGTGAAATCTCTTTCCCTGCTCTGGATGTGGACAACGCAGTGGCGGAACCACTCACCATCGAGATACATACGGGGGGTCACGATATCCACCGCATGTATGTTGATGGAGGGGCATCCGCAGATATAATGTATGAACACTGTTTCAAGACGTTACGACCTGAGATACGAAGTCAGTTAAGCCCGGCCATGATGTCGCTGACTGGCTTTACAGGGGAAAAGATATGGCCCATAGGGCAAATACGATTACTCGTGGTCATTGGTGATAAGCAACACTCTACGACAGCCTGGATGAATTTTATGGTGATTAAATCTCCTTCGCCATACAATGGCATTATTGGAAGACCAGGAATATCAGCCATGCGAGCGGTACCGTCTACGGCACATAGGATGCTCAAATTCCCAGTAGAAGGAGGTATTGTTACCCTCTACAATACCACTGTACCGCCTAGAGAGTGTAACACAGTTACATGCGAGACGACACATATTCCAAAACAGATCGCATCTAAAGTAGCAAACTTGAAGGTCGCAATTCACCCTGATTACCCGAAGCAAGAAGTATCGATCGAAGGATCGCTGTCTGATAAAGGCAAAGCGGCTGTGTGTGCGCTTTTGCAGAAGAATCTGGATATCTTCTCATGGGAACCAAAGCACATGACGGGTGTCCCTTGCTCGATTACAGAACACAAGTTGCAAATCCGACAAGGATACTCTCTAGTAAGGCAGAAGAAGCGCGGCCAGGCTCCCGAACGCGCTAAAGCCATTCTAGAGGAAGTACACAAACTTGTGGACACAGGTATCATGCGAGAAGTCTTTTACCATGACTGGCTCTCCAATCCAGTGATGGTCAAAAAGAGTGATGGTAGCTGGCGGATGTGCGTAGATTTCACTGACCTCAACAAAGCATGTCCACAGGACTGCTACCCACTACCAGAGATTGACTAGAAGATAGAATCCCTGTGCGGTTATCCCTTTAAATGTTTATTAGACGCATACAAAGGGTACCACCAAATCCAAATGGCTAAAAAAGACGAGGAAAAAACAGCTTTCCACACAAGCCAGGGTGTCTATTGTTATACAAAGATGCCTTTTGGCTTAAAGAACGCGGGCGCTACCTACCAGCGATTGGTAGATAATGCATTTGAAAAGCAGATAGGACGCAACCTAGAGATCTACGTGGATGACCTTGTCATAAAAAGCTATACCAAAGAAGAGTTGGTACGCGACATTGAAGAAACATTTAGAAAGCTGGGAAAGATCAACATGAAGTTAAATCCTAAGAAATGCACTTTTGGCGCTACAGAAGGCATGCTTCTTGGATACTTGATAGAACCTGATGGCATCAAGCCGTGCCCAGAAAAAACATAGGCTGTTATCCAACTCCCATCACCATGCACGTTGAAATAAGTCCAATCTTTGAATGGAAAACTAGCCGGGTTGAACAGATTCCTATCCAAATCAGCAGACATGCCATTCCCCCCTCTTTAAAACACTCAAGAAGTGTACAAAAAAGGGATACTTTCATTGGACTACGGAAGCGGAAGAAGCTTTTACCCAGCTTAAGCAACATATAGCAGCATTTCCCAAGCTAGTCGCACCCCGACCAGAGGAAGAGTCAATTATGTACTTGTCTGCGACTCATGGAGCAATCAGCGCAGTAATACTGATAGTTAGGAACTTCGTACAGACACCGATATATTTTGTAAGTAGAGCTCTCAAGAAGAAAGAGATTAACTATAGTGCAATGGAGAAGTTGGTCTTAGCGTTAGTATTCACTGCCAAAAGACTGCGCAGATACTTTCAAGCACATCCAATAGCAGTGATCACGGACCAACCTATAAAGCAAGTTATCTCCAAACCCGACGCATCGGGGCAATTACAAAAGTGGAGTGTGTTTCTAGGCGAGCACAACATCTCTTATAGGCCGCGCACTACGGTCAAGGGAAAGATACTAGCAGATTTCATCATTGAAACACCAGACACTGATGCTGAAGCTCTACGGAACGAAGTAGAACTACAAGAACCATGGATCCTATTCACGGATGGCTCCTCATGCGTAGATGGGTCGGGGGCATGCCTTATCCTCACCAGTCCAGAAGGAATAGAATTCACTTACGCACTGCGCTTTGAATTCATAGGCACGAACAACGAGGCAGAATATGAATCCCTAATCGCTGGATTACGCATTGCAAATCGAATGGGTGTATGCAACCTAGAAGCAAATGTGGATTCCCGATTAGTAGCCAACCATGTGTTGGGGGAATATGTGGCTAAGGAGGATAACATGGTTCAATACCTCGACAAGACCAAGTCACTAATCCAGGGATTTGACAGGTTCACCATTAAACAAGTGCTTTGAGGAGAAAATAGGAAAGCGGATGCACTAAGCGAGATCGCGTCTACGGTGATAGAGGAGCAAGATCCTACGTGGATGACCCCTATCATCGAGTACATAAGCAAAGGTATATTGCCCCAGGAGTAGAAGGACGCTCGACGGATACGACGCACAGCGCAGAGGTTTGAACTTCGTGATGGTATCCTATATCGGCGCTCATTTTTACAACCATAGCTTCGGTGCGTCGGACCTCTTCAGGCAGATTACGTACTCCGAGAGATCCACGCTGGTTCATGCAGTATGCACTCAGGACCACAGTCTGTTTTAGCGCGAGCCCTGCGGTCAGGATACTACTAGCCCACTATGCATCGCGATGCACGTGATGTGATAAAGAAATGTAGCGACTGCCAAGTTCATAGACCCATCCCGCGCCAACCACAACAAGAGCTAACGCCTATCACCTCGCCATGGCCATTTCATAAGTGGGGTATCGACATTGCGGGCCCCTTCCCTGTTGCAGCAGGAGGACTGAAATTTCTTATTGTGGCTATAGATTTCTTCACTAAGTGGATTGAGGCAAAAGCGGTGGTGACAATCACAGGTAACCAAGTGAAATGGTTTGTTTGGGAAAATAGTGTATGCTGCTTTGGACTACCTGGGGAGATCATTTTAGACGACGAAAAACAATTCCGTGATAACCCGTTTAAAGACTGGTGCACGAAACTAAATATTACACAACACTTTGCGCCAGTTAAACACCCACAATCTAATGGTTTGGTTGAGCGCGCAAATCGTAGTCTAGGCGAAGGGATTAAAATGCGCCTGGACAGACACAAAGGAAAATGGGTGGAGGAATTGTCGAACGTCTTATGGGCGTACCGCACAACAATCAAAGTTAGCAACAGAGACACTCCCTTTGCTATTGTCTATGGGACAGAAGCTGTTATACCAGCTAAAATTGGGATGCCAACTATCCGTACTGCGGAGGTTAATGTTGCAACCAATGACGACGAGCGGCGTATAGACTTAGACCTATTGGAAGAAAGACGCGAACACGCAGCTATATGTGAAGCAAAAGCCAAGTCAAAAATGAAGGGATACTACGAAGCTAAAATTCGAAGCACCTCATTCAGACCAGGAGACTTTGTTTATTGCGCTAATGATGCATGCCACGCAGAAGATACAGGAAAACTTAGACCAAAGTGGGAAGGACCCTATGAGGTCATTGAAGCGCTAGGACAAGGAGCGTACAAGCTGCGTGACATGGATGGCCATGAGCTACAACGCACATGGAATATTTGCAATCTCAAGAGATGCTATCTTTAGGAAAGGCTACGGCCCTGTGCACGGATACTCTCGCACTTTAGTGAGTGCTAAATAAACATCCGTGTATTTACATTTTGTTTTGTCTAGACAAACATTTTTTTCTTTTTTCCAAAACTTGCAAGTATTAATTAAATGTCGCGGTTTCTAGCTAACTCCACGACACACTTTACTTTATTATTTACATGTTTTTTATGTTTCAATATTGTTGTGATATTATCTCTTGCCTACATGGCGTGCATGCACTTATTAAAACCCACGACGGTAAAAGGATGAGTAAACCTAATAGGGCTGCAAACCCATCAACATCAGATCATGCATCCTTGTTAAACACCTTACTCTCAAGACGTTGGAGTAAGTTCAATGTGCATCCCACAACGGATGCGCAACAATGCACACTGTGCGCGTTTAACAAATTAGGAGTCAAGACTCTTAACTCCTTGATATGGTATTCGCAGTACGCTGCATACCAACACATACACTTGTGAATTTTATATATATTCGAACTTCATACACGATTATGTTATTAGTGATTATAGATTCCTGTAATCTCTTTTAAGTACGTTTATATACAAGTTTGACTCTTAGAATGAACATATGCGTCTTTTATGGAAAGACAAATAACTAAGTACAAACATCATAATACGATAAGCGTACTATTGCAAATTCATTTTTTATAGACTACGAGTTTATACAATACACAGATTTAACATGCACATGTGCAACAAAAATGTTAATCTCTTACAAAACAAAGGAAAATAGCCTAAAAACTATGGGAACGTCTATGCGCTGAGATGCCGCCACGGTATGCTAAATCCTTTGCATCCTCAAGTTTCTTCAGCAAGCTACTATCCTGAGGTGACACTATCGCCACGCTAACAGGAATCCCATCAGATCTGGGAATATGCGTTGCGCCAACACCACAGAGTATAGCTTTCCCCTTCACACCCTTCTTCCTTGCGAGTCTTGTAGCATGAGCCTCTAAGGATACCTTCAAGGGGATTTCTTTCTCAAGAGCAAAGGGGTTAAGGATGTCGCGTGGTTGAGCGAAGATAGGAACCTGCAACTGCAACACATCCGGCTTCAAAAAGTGGTCGGATTGAGCCTCTGCGTCCTCCGCTACTTGCCTTGCCAAGGTTAACCCATGCATAATGACATCTATGGGGTAGTCCTGGTCACTTTCCAACTGAGCAATGTGAGGGAGCTCTAACAGCTTCATCTTTTCCATCGCAGCGACAAGATCAGCAAAATCACCCCCATTGTAACCTGGGACTTGGGCAAGAGGCATGTCCAACCTTGCTCTCACACAACTCTTCTACGGCCTCTGCCTTGCCACGAGCCAAGGCGCATTGAACAACATTCCCAAAAGCTTCAACAACTTCTTAGGATTCTAACGTACTCATGGCAGCCAGGCGAAGACCATGGCTGATTAGCCACCTGCGAATACAACACCATCCCCATTAGACAGTAATTTCAAAGGATCTAAATGCGGGAAATTTGAAACATAATATGGGATTCAAAATAATCTAATCTTACATGCGCTCAGCAATGGAGGATACTAAGTGGGGGTACAGCTCCTCATCATACTCTATGCATAGCTTGCGCAACTTACCCTCCTGCTTTTCCAGCGCATCCTCCACAGTCTTGTGGAACTCATCCAATTGAGCAAAGTGCTTGATCTTATTTTGCTCCATGTACTTCAGCCCCCATAAGTACGTAGACTTGTACTGATCAAAGACAGAGCGCTCTTGGCTGACTTGGGCAAGCAGGGCCATTCTCTCATCAACGAGCTGCGCAGCGTATGCATTTGTCGACTCTACTACAGCTTGAGCACTCGCCAACTGCGCCTTCAGCAGCGCAATTTCCTCATCCTTCTGTGCACTGCTGCTCCCTTCATCTGCATACTGAGCCTTGAGTTGAGCAACCAACGTGGCCTGGTGCGCAGCAGCCACACTCAACTCCTCTAGCAGCTGCTCCGCAGACATATCCTCACATGCCTTTGCAGGCTTCTCCATCTGAGGGAGACTCGCCTCAAGTGGCAACTTCCTAGTGTGCGCTGCATCACCCCCTGCAGCTTCATCGCTGCATGCAAAAGACAAGGATTCAAGATTATCATATCAAGAGAGAAAGAGAAGTGAAGTTTAAAGACACAAGTTTCATTTCTTACAAGGAGGGAGGAGTTCCAGTTGTGTCCTGCGCAGCAAAGGCGAGCGATGCATCCTCATCTGAGGACACATCCACATAACGTGGCGCCTCCTCTTAGATGTACCTGCGTCA
This sequence comes from Artemisia argyi, assembly GCA_030686995.1. Classification (NCBI taxonomy): domain Eukaryota; kingdom Viridiplantae; phylum Streptophyta; class Magnoliopsida; order Asterales; family Asteraceae; genus Artemisia; species Artemisia argyi. The sequence goes on from CM060700.1 coordinate 252,941,701, forward strand.
TCACCACTGGAAGCCTTCTTACGCTTCACCCCCTGACTTGCCTCCTCCAGCTCACTCTTAACCCTAAGGATCCCCACACTGTGTGCCGATTCTGGGTGCGGGGACTCAGGGGATTGTACCCTCAAATTCGGAACGCTGGTCACTGGAGTCGCCTCTAGCACCCCAAGGGAAGCATTCCCCAACTCTTCTTGCGCTAACTCCATAGTGCGCCCTGCAGTTGCCTCCAATACTGGGGTCTCACCATCTCTCAGTGGGCGCACTCCTACAGCTACCTGTGTAGGTTTCGCCAGCTTCACTACAGGAAATAGATCCATTTTTGTGCAACAAACAACAAGCAAACAAAATGGGTTACATAATTTATAATAGGAAAAAGAGAACGCTTACACTACTAAGCGAAGGAAAGGGATGGACAAGCACCCACCCCGGCCATTCTCGTCCACAAATGTTGGCACCTCATCAGGACCCTGGAAGTAGTTGCGGCTGATTCCCATATGCACCAAAAACTCTTCTGGGTAGGAGTTGATGGGGATATGGTTAGCATTTATTGTCTCCGCATCATCTACGTTGTGTGACCCGGGGTTTGGGCGCTCATCCTTCGGTAATGACCTTTGGGTGTAAAACTCAAAATCCCATGGGAAAAAGGCCGCATCAACCCAGAAAAAGTATTCCCTCCAATTCCTAAGTGCGTCTACCTTTTCCGTATAACATTGAAGGTGCCCTGCGCGTTTGGAAAAGGAAACCCACCCGTTTGACCACGTTGTGTGATAAAACGCGCGAAAGAGACTAATGGTAGGATTAATTGCCAGCAAACAACAGTTTACTTCAAAATTGGTTATTTTAGCTGCGCCTATGCAGTGCAGCTGGGATATATGTAGGCGATAAAAACTAAGGATATCGCACAAGAATAGCGAAATGGGCACGCGCTGATTCGCAAATTCGAAAAAGCACGTGTATACCCCTACTTTTCCCTCAGGGAAATCAGCAATAGATGCGGTCGCCACCGGTACTACCGGATGCAATGCGAGAGGGATATAGTAGTCCGAGGAGAACTCACGAAGTTCATCCTCGGTTATATCAGAAGTAAAGTCGGATAATTTACGGACCATTGGTAGATTTTTAATAAATTCGAATGCGCACGCGCTATTACCTTCGCCTAAAGTTGATTTCTTGACTGGTGTGTGAAGATTTTTTACAATGGTGGAAATGGAATGGTTACTGTGATAATCATAGTGAAAAGGGGGATACCCTTTATATAGGGTTACCCATAGTCTCGGATGCTTGCCATGTGGATCCCACTAACTCTAATCGTGTGGCTGGGAGAGCAACAGGTACACCACTTTTTCACCCACCTCCTTACGATTTTCGAGGGATATGTGGGATTAATTTGGACTAAATGCATCGGATATTTCTTTATGGCAGGAAATATTTGAAGCTTCCCCGCCACGCATCCCGGATAGCTTTCCGCTACAGTTGTTAGTCTAGCATGTGCGGTTGCACCTTGCGCATACTATACTGGGGGGACATGATGACGTATAGTCCTTACTCAGGTCACAAGCCCAACCAATGGACATTACTAACACTCAAGCCCATCACGTGTGGGCTACCATGATAAGGATTTGGGCTCACGAAAGCCCAAACCCGATTATATTATTTATGGTCTTGATGGTGATCTCTTATTTATGGATAAAGATCACCGGACCATATAAGGCGGGATACGCCAAAGAGTAAGGAACACGAAACCAACAAGGATTTCGTGTGTATATAAAGCACATTACGGCTCTCATTGAGGTATCATCTAAAAAACCCTACTCTTTACTAAAACCCTAAACCAATTAGTTACTCTCACGCCGGAGGATAATAGTAGGAGACAATCCCACGATAAGCCTAATGGTGTTGTTTGCTTTCTTAGTGCGCAGGTCTCAAGCATTAAGATCTAATTGATACGGGAACCGGAGTCCAAACAAGGAACGCCTAACTTTTGTATCAACAACTGCACATTGACTACTTTTTCAACCACTGTTTTTTCAACAAAGTGCCTGGAATTGAGAATCTTTCATACCAAACTGTTTTTTTTTCAACTCTGCATTATGTAAAGGCATAACCACATACATGAAAACTGCATATACAAGACAACTGTAAGAAAAAATATGCAGGGTGTTTACTACTACTAGTACATAGTTAATACTGCTAGTACACAGTTTATGCTGCCAAAAGTTATAGTTTTGTATAATCTGGAATCCTTTAAAAGAGTATTCGCAAGTATGAACTAAACAATTAACACAACAACTGATGACGTATAGCCTATATCTGGGCCGCAAGCCCAAATGATATACATTACTAACATCTAAGCCCATCATGAATGGGCTACCATGACAATGGTATGGGCCGCAGTATTAACACTTTGGGCTCATGAGGCCCAAAGGCCCAATCTAACCCACCGGGTACACGATAAGGATCATCTATTCAAGGAATAGATATCCTTACCTTGGATAAGCACCACGCGTGCGAAGAGTAAGGACCAAGAAACATGGTTTCTTAGCCTCTATATGTAGAATCATACGATTCTCATTCAAGGTACGATTTACAGAATCCCTAACTCTTCAACAAAACCCTAAATCGATTACTTATAGTCACACCGGAGTCTAATCGGGGGAGACAATCCCTCGATAAGCCTAACGGTGTTGTTTTATTTTCTTAGTGCGCAGGTAACAAAGTGCTAAGAAGTGAATTGATATAAGAGCAAAAGCCCAATAACCAGGTACGCCCAACTTTTGTATCAACAACAACAACAACATAAATCCTTTAAAAGAGTATTTGCAGCAAAACAAAAGCTTAAATAGTTTCTGCAGACAAAAATAAATCCCTAAACAGAGTGTTACAACTTGAGAATGACATGTGCTTCACTTTGATTTTCGTATAACAATACCTTCATAGTCGGTTCGATAGTGGGCCTCTTTTGCTTGTGGATTTACTCGCGACAATATGTTATCATTTTGCTCGTGAATGATTGTAGTAAATTCCTCATCGACATCATCATACGTATCTTTGTAATTCTTAGTAGGTGTTTTAAAGACAATAGACAATTTTTTATCTGCCTGGTCTTTCACATAAAATACTTGTCGTGCTTGTGAGGTTATATGAACGGATCATTCTTGTGGCCTAAATTATTCAGGTCTACCAATGTGGCCTAAATTATTCAGGTCTACCAATGTGTAACCAAGAGTATCGCGTTTGACCCCACCATTTTTTGAATTAACCCAATCACATTTGAAAAGAGGAATTTGTCTGAAATGGTAATCTAGTATCCATATCTCTTATAAAATCCCATAATAAAATGCTTTTCTTGTGGTTGCAACTTCTTTGGATATGTGAAGATCTGCTGCCTCAACACTAACCCCACTGTTCTGGTAAACTATGCCATCATTACTTTTCGCACGAAATGTATGCCTATTGATGTTATATGCCTCGTATTTCACTACGTTGGCACGTGGTCCAAATGATATCCACCTCACAGTTTCTGATACACTATCTTTGGATATCGCTAACTCTCTCTCAACCTGAATTTGATTACAAGTATATATTACCTTTAAATTGCAGGAACAACTCACTTATATTTATCAACAAACAAACAAGTAGTATAAACAACATATGAGTAATTACCTCTTCGTGTAACCATTTAGCAAAAGATTTAGTGTGCTCATTCTCCAGCAATGCCATTTTTTTACCTGGGTATTTTGTTTTCAAAAATCGCTTGTGTCGGCTGAAACAAAACAATGTATTTGATTATCATATTTGATACAATATTTTAAGCAATGAAATAGACATGTGTTAGTAATACTTACTTGATATACGGCACAATTTCATATGTATTCTGTATTACATACAAATTTGCTTTCTGAAAGACATCTCTGGTAAGTACATTTGAGTTGCCAGCCGACAATGGCTTTCCATCCTCATTTTCATTGGTTACATGTTTATCAGGTGGGATACCAATAGTTTTCATGGTTTTACGATACTCGCTAAAAAACTCTATTGTTTCTTCCGCGATAGTCTCCTCAGCAATGCATCCCTCTGGTCTATTTCTATTTTGCACTTGTCCTTTAATAACATTCATACATCTTTCAAAGGGATACATCCACCGAAAGCATACGGGACCACATAATTTTACCTCCCTAGTTAGGGGGACTGTCAAGTGTATCATAATATCAAAAAATGATGGAGGAAAGAACTTCTCAAGAAGGCACAGTGTTACAACAAGTTCTTGTTGCATCTTATCTAGTTCTTGCAAGATGATTTCTTTCCTACATATAGCTTTAAAGAAAAAGCAAAACATGATAATAGCAAATCGTGTGGGTAGGTGCATGATTGAACGTATAGCAATGGGCAAAAACTCTTGCATTAGCATGTGATAGTCATGCGATTTAAGGCCAATGAGCTTCTTATCATTTTGGCTGACCAAACTAGAGAAATTTGAACAATAGTCTTGTGGTACCCTGATGTTGCTTAACGTTTCACAAAAGATGTCTTTTTCAGCATTCGTTAATGTGTAACCTGCTGGAGGTAGTGTTGTTTTGTCTGCTTCTTCCCTAGCAAACAACTCTTTTTTATCCCCAACTCTTCCAGATCCAATCAAGCATTCATTCCATCTTTTGTCTTTCCAGGAACATTCAGCAAAGTTTCGATTAGACTCTCAGCAACATTCTTTTCTACATGCATGAAGTCAATACAATATGGAACAGCATTATGCCTCCAATACTTTAGCTTTCGATACCAAATGTTGAATTTCTTCTAATATGGTTCATTTACTTGGCTTGCACTACCCTCTGCTTCTGTTGTTTTCCTTTTCTGCGTTGTAATCTTCCCACCACTGCCTTTCATATCTTCTTGGTTATTCAAGGTGTTATTGTTTGTTCGTTTTCCTTTTCCCCACTTATTTTCAATTAGTTGTACCTCGTTGTATATTTGTTCCCCAGTCAATGGAGTTGGAGCATGCTGAAAATCTTCTTTTCCATCAAACGCCGCTGTTTGCTTTCTGAACACATGGCTGTATGGTTGATATCGTCTGTGTCCAACATAACTTTGCTTGGATGAGGCGGAAATTCTAACACAGTGTGTATCTTTCCTACATACTACACAACCTTTGAATCCACTGTATGGGCAGCCACATAATGTACCAAGTGCAAGGTAATCATTTATCGTCCATAACACAACGACACGCAGTTTAAACTTTTCTTTTGTACAAGCATCATATGTATCAACCCCGTCCTCGAATTAGGTATGCAGATCATTAACCAATGGTTCTAAAAATACATTGATATCATTTCCCGGGTATCCCGATATCAATACCAAAAGCGTGATAAAATTTCTTTTCATACACAAACATGGAGGAAAGTTATATATGACAGATAAAAGTGGCCATACACTGTGATGCCTAGTTCTTGAGTTGACGTCAACCCCATCAGCCAATATTCTTAGCCATAGATTTCTCGGATCTTCAGCAAAGTGGGGGAATTTTTCATCTATGGTAAGCCCTGCCTGTGAATCTGCAGGGTGACGTAAAACACCATCTGTTACCCTCCTTGTTGTGTGCCATCTTAGATCTTCTGAAATACGCTCTAACTTAAAGAGTCGTTGTAGTCTTGGTATAATTGGAAAGTACCACATTACCTTTTCCGGAATGTTTTCATACACTTTACGTGTCTTATTATCCACCTTCCATCTTGATATCCCACAAGTTGGACAAACAGTCAACTCCTTGTTAGTCTTCCAGTAAAGAATGCAGTTGTTGCAACATACATGTATCTTTTCGTATCCTGATCCCATCATTCTCATTAGTTTTTTGGCCTGATAAGTTTTTTCACCCATTTCGTTACCAGCAGGTAGCATTTTTTTTATCAATCCTAGTAATTCAGTAAAGAACTTATCAGAAGCTCCATACTTACCCTTCAAGTTGAGTAGTTTAACTATTGCGGACAACTTTGTGAAGTTAGGACATCCTTTATAAAGTGGCTTCTCCGCGTCTAATAATAGTTTTTGAAACTTGGCAAGGTCATCCTCATCAAAATTTTCTTTTGCAGCATTAACCATTTCTACTGTTGCTGGGCCATCTATTGGAATTTCTGAATGTGACTCCATGTCAAAATCTGTGTCGTCAAAAAACTCTATTTCTGCATTATCAGGTATTTGGGCTGTTGTTGCTTGCTCATCCTTTTCTCCATGTTTATCCCATTTTCTGTATCTAAGATTAATCCCGTTAGAGAATAAATGGTACTCCACGCCATCCACTGTTTGCTCTATTTTGTTTAAACATGTGGTACACGGACATGGCATCTTAAGCTATCGTATATTAACTCGTGGGTCGATGTTCTTCATCTTCTGCAAGTTGTGTATTGCATACTTAATAAATGCTGCTACTCCATCAATATATTGTTTCTTGGTCCTACTAGTTGTCATCCAAGACTTGTCCATGCTATTATTGTTGAGGTCAAATGATAACGTATATATCCTACAAGTTACAAGTTAAACCAATATAAGTATATATGAAGCTTTAGATTGATGAAGTTCCAATGTCAAGTCACAAGTGTCTAGCTAATTAATAAGCTAGGTTTACAATAAGAATTGCAACAACACAATGGAATGAATGTATTGGGCATCAATCTAATTAAGCTTCAATGTCAAATATGAAAACGTGGATTAAGAAAAATGTGTAAATTACAACATGTTATCTTTATTGTGTTGTTGATTACTTAAACGATTCGGCCAAAAACACGATAAGTTAACATTACCAAAGAAACAAGAAACAAACAAATCCATAACAAATAAAATTGACAATGAAAATAAATAATAAGTTAAAATTCCAACATAATGAATTCCTAATTAAAAAAAGTACCTAATTTAGATCTAAATGAACCTCCTTCCATCGTTGATGGCCGGACCGACAAGTGATATGATGGATGGTGACTGGTGAATGGTGGCTGTGATGTAACTGGTGATTGGTGATTGGTGGCTATGATTGGTGATTGGTGAGAAATGTGGGTGAAGATGGAAATGGGTGGAGGGAGAATTTGAAATTTGGTGAAAAAAATATAGAGGGCTTTTTAAAAATTTTGGGAATGACATACCAAAAGAGGAAGCCACGGGTATCGAACCTGTGACCTCCACTTCAAAACACCAAAAACTCAACCATCTCCGCCCTTGGGTCTTTTATGCATATAAGTTATTTTATATTCCTCTTATACACTGTCTTTTCATTTTGTTACAAAATCTAAACAACTAAACTATAGAAACTGACTAGGATGGAATTAGGAAGGGTGTTTGTTTAGTGGAAATGTAGCCAATAAGGGATATTTCTCCATGGTTGCCTAGATTTTAGCATGTAGTTGCTAAGTCTGATCTTTGAATGATTGCGTAGAATGTATATGTTATATTGTATCAGTGTGTTCAATTTGACTGCTTGTCTGATCTTTGTAAGTTGCTGGTTCCCTAATTAATAAAATTCACCATTTCAGGAAGAAAAAAAAAGTGTAGAAACTGATATAGGCATTCCCAAGATCAGATACAAAGAAGAACATACAATCCAAACCTCTACAGCAGTTGTAATCTCATAAAAGGTGAATTATATTACTTACCAAAAGGTTTTTTAAAACATAAACAATTGCTGATATGGGCATTCCCAAGATCAGATACAAAGAACATACAATTCAAACCTCTACAGCAGTAGAAACTTGATCTTGTTGTACCACCTTAGCCATTTCTTCAACATTACTAGTAGCATATGTTTCTCCCAAAAGTGGGGTGAAAGTTTTATATGCAAAATCCTCCCACTTTCACTTTACTTCCTAAATAAAACTTCAAGAGTAGAAACTTGATCTTCTTGTCACTTTTTGTTGATTTCTTTTTTGATGCAGACTGGATTGAACCTTCGCAACATCTTCTGGCCAATCATGACCCATTGGGACGAGCATTTGCCAGGGATGAATGATTATAATTCTTGATAGAACTATAAATACATTAGTCGCCAACGAAGACTAGCCACAATGGAACATGATTGACCTGAAGAGATCTACAAAATTTCGTAGTACAGTTGTGTAATGTTATCACAACCTGAGTACTAACTAAACAAGCTACTTAAACACAAATAATCTAATTAACTTGCAAACATATACATACATCAATTTCAAGCAACCCTTAATAATATATCTGTTGGGAATTATTCTATCAGTTACCACGGCTAGTGAAGAAGTTACAACTGCAAGAAGATTGTACTTGCAGTGGAAATTCATTACCACTGCAAGAACAAATATTACCACTGCTCACTTGTTAGCTGTTAGAGAAACGCGCTTAGATAAACATAGAAAAGATATTGTGTATATCTTATTCTATTAGCATTATACTTATCTTGTACAAGAGGACTCCTTGCAGTATAAAAGGAGATCCTAGGTTAAGGTTAGCATAGATCTTTTCCAATACGTTTTCTTAGAGCTTCAAGGTGTAACCCTAGTGATATCTCAGATCACTCGTATTATTATTATTAATAATATTGGAGCTAGTTGTTTTGTTCATTGTTCACACATTAATCTGTTTCACTTACAATTAATCTTCTAAGTATCATTAAGTAGATTCCGCATACTTAGTGATATCACTCAAAGTATCATTATCAACACAAGTTCAAGGTGTTCACGATCCAACAAGTGGTATCAGAGCAAGGCTTTGATATTTTGATTTAGAAGATCCTATGGCAGATTCAAAAGATACAATGGAGACAGAAACAAGCCAATCTAATATTGCTGCAAAGCTTCCCAAGCTTAAAATTAATGACTTTGAGATGTGGAGGCTTATGATTGAACAATTCTTTATGGTTCAAGACTACACATTATGGGAGATCATAACGTGTGGAAATTCATTCAAACCTGGTACAACTGTTGAGACAGTTGGTGACAAGCCAGTAACAAAAGTAAATACTGGTCCAGTTACAAATGATGAAAGAAACCAACTTAAGAATGATTTGAAGGCTAGAGGTTTGCTATTGATGGCTCTACCTAGAGATCAAGTCCAGGCTTTTACCAAATACAAGGATGCAAAGACCCTCTTTGATGAGATATGTGAAGTATTTGGTGGTAATCACTATACCAAGAAAACTCAAAAGACTTTACTGAAGCAGACTTATGAGAATTTTGGCTCATCAAGCAATGAATCTCTTGATAGCATATTCACAAGGCTACAAAAGATTGTAACTCAGCTGACTGCTTTTAGAATTGAGGTAGAAAAGGAAGACCTCAATCTTAAATTTCTAAGAAGTTTACCTGCTGAGTTTGATACAAATGTTGCTGTATGGGAGGACAAGTCAGATCTTGAGACTATGAAGCTTAATGATGTGTACAATAACTTCAAAGTTATTGAACAAAGACTTAAGAAAGCTGGCAAGTTAAAGACAAGTTCTGCAGGAGTTGTACTCATATCATCATCAGGTAATGACAGTTCTGATGATGAAAGTGACAGTGATGATGACAGTGGTAACATGATTGTTTCCACTGGTAATGGAAATGTTTCCACTAGGAGCTCTAAAAGGCAGATTGCAGGACTAAGTGATGCTACTTTCTATGCCTTTATATCCAGCCATGTGGGTGGTTCAATCCTCAATCATGAGGACTTGGATCAAATTGATGAAGATGATATGGAGGAGATGGACATCAAATGGCAGGTAGCATTGCTCAGCTTAAGATCAAAGAAGTTCTGGAAGAAGACAGGGAGAAAGATTCATATAAGTGGAGATGAGACTGTAGGTTTTGATAAAAAGAAGGTGGAGTGCTATAACTGTCACAAGAAGGGGCACTTTGCAAGAGAATGCAGAAAACCAAGGAAATCTGACAATAAGTCAACTTGGTACAAGAAGGAAAAGACCAAAGAACCTACAACAGAAGAGCCAAAGGTGCTATTGGCTATTGATGGAGTAAGCTTTGATTGGAGCTTTATGGGTCAGAATGGAGAAGATGATTCAGAATGTGCAATGCTTGCTACTGAGCATGCACTCATGGCTTTCTCAGATTCTGAGGTACATACTGATAATGCTTGTTCTAAAAACTGTAAGGCCTTAAAAGAGTATAATAGTTTACAAAAACAATATGATGAGCTGATGCTAGAGTTACACCATACTAATCATAACTTAGCAAATCATAAGAGAGGTCTAGGTGTTTTAGAAAAACAGATAGAGCATTATAGGGCAAATGAGTCTAAATTTAGTGATGACATTGCTGTGTTAAAAAGTGATTTAGACTTTAAGATTGCTGTAAATGAGGCTCTTAGGGAAGAGATTGAAAAAGTTAAAAAGGCTAGTGAGAATATTGAGATTACTAAGAAAACACTAGACCATCAATCCAAGAGCATTGACAAAATTTGGGAAGCCCAAGTTGTGAGCAAAGCTAAATCTGGTCTTGGATACAAATCTGTTCCACCACCTCTAAGAGGTGTTCCAGCACCACCTGGCATTGATCTAGCTCACACAGGCTTAGAAGAGTTTCAGGATCTACCCATGACCTATGGACCAAAATTTGTTAAACCAGTTGAAACTGAAAAGGTTCAGGTTGAGGTTGAAACTTTTGATAGTGCTAGTGACTCATCTCTTAAAGATGAATGTTTAAATGTTGAGTCTAAAACTAGTGTTACTGAAGATGTTAAAGTTGAGGAAAGAAAAAGTATTCCTGAAGAAGTCAAAGAGAAGCCTAGAACACAGTCTAATTTCACTAGGTCTACTACTAGGTATGCTGAAATGTACAGGGATAGGCCTAAATCTCCTAGAGGTAACATGAGAAGTTGGAATCATGTTAAAACTAGACAGTTTGGTAGTGACTTTGTGTTCAACAATAAGGCTTGTCATATATGTGGTAGCTTTGATCATTTAGCTAAGGACTGTACCTACCACATGGGAAGAAGGGAAGTATTTACAAGGGTGAATGGATCAAATGTTAATAAATTAACTCACCCAAATCCCCTAAGCAAGATGGTTCCCAGATCTGTTATGATTACCACTGGCATCAAATCAATTTCCACTGCTAGACCAGCAGTTACCACTGCCAGAAGTAATAACAGAGTTTATCCTAAGTCCTCTGTCACTTCTTTTGTTAAATCTTATCAAACAGGGAAAAAGACTTATTTTGAAATGAATGATCACAAGAATCACATGTGGAGACCAAATTTTTCTAAACCAGCAGTTTCCACTGCTAGGCATGCAGTTACCACTGCAAGACCAATTGTTTCCACTGATGTTCATAAGAAAAGGGTAAAATTGGGAAAAGCTGTTAAGGCCTCAGCTCGTTGGGAATGGAAACCAAAAGGAACAACAAACAATCCCAATGGTGTATCAATGACCTTTGATAGATACAATTATATTGATACACGAGGCAGATCCAAGTCATTTGTGGCTTGGGTCCCCAAAAGGTACTAATTCCTTTATATTGTGTGCAGGGACATTCAAAGACAAAAGAAGATCAAGGTTATTCAGATAGTGGATGTTCCAGGCATATGACTGGCAACAAGGCTTATCTTTCTAATTTCAAATCACTTGATGGGCAAGCTGTCAGTTTTGGAGGAGGAATTGGTGGAAAAGTTTCAGGCAAAGGTACTATCAAGGCTGGAAACTTGGACTTTGAGAATGTATACTATGTACCAGAACTCAAGTACAACCTCTTCAGTGTGTCACAAATGTGTGACAAGAAACACAGAGTTCTATTCTCAGAAGATGAATGCTTTATCTTATCTAAGGATTATAAGCTACCTGATGAAAAAGACATTTTGCTTAAAATCCCTAGAAAAGGTAATCTGTATAGCATTGACATGAAGAAGATAGTGGCTAAAGATGATGTTACTTGTTTACTTGCAAAAGCCACTTTGGAGGAATCTATGCTTTGGCACAGAAGACTTGGTCATGTTAATTTCAAGACCATCAATAAGATTGTAAAAGATGGTCTAGTCATAGGTTTACCTGAGAAGAGATTTGAAAATGATCAAACATGTGTTGCTTGTCTTAAAGGTAAACAACACAGGGCTTCTTGTAAGACCAAGGCAGTTAATACTATTGATCATCCACTCTACATGCTGCATATGGACTTGTTTGGTCCTACTTCTGTTAGCAGCATCAATTTGAAGAAGTATTGTCTTGTTGTGACTGATGATTTTAGCAGATTTACATGGGTTTTCTTCTTGAATACCAAGGATGAAACCACAGACATTCTCAAGACTTTCATCACTGAAGTTGAAAATCAAGCTGAAAAGAAGATAAAGATCATCAGATGTGATAATGGGACAGAGTTCAAGAATAGAGTAATGGATGACTTCTGCAAAGACAAAGGTATTAAAAGAGAATTTAGTGTTGCAAGAACCCCTCAGTAAAATGGTGTTGCTGAAAGAAGAAATAGAACACTAATTGAGGCTGCTAGAACCATGATAGCTGATTCAAAGCTTCCAGTGACATTTTGGGATGAAGCAGTTAACACTGCTTGCTATATACAAAACAGGGTATTAGTGGTCAAATCAAAGAACAAGACACCTTATGAGCTTTTCAGAGGAAGACCCCCTCTTTTGGATTTCTTGAAGCCATTTGGATGTCATGTCACAATTCTTAATACCATTGATCATTTGGGAAAGTTTGAAGAAAAGGCAGATGAAGGTTTCTTTGTTGGCTATTCCATGATTAGTAAGGCTTTTAGAGTCTACAATTTAAGAACAAGAAAGATAGAAGAGAATCTGCATGTTCAGTTTCTTGAAAATAAAGCTAATATAGCAGGTTCAGGACCTGAATGGCTATTTGATCTTGAAACTTTGTCAAATACCATGAATTATGTTCCTATTGCTTCAGATTCAAGTGATGTTGATCTTGAAGATTCAGAAGAGTTCATTGATGATGATGAATCTTGTCAAGATGATGAGGATGACAAAGATCAATTTGTTATGCAAATTTGGGACTTTGATGCTAATGCAGACTTACAACCTTCACAACCTTCAAAGAATACTAGTCAGGAAGATGAATTTGTGAATTTTGATGTTCTGCATGATGATATTCCTGAAGACAGTGGTAATCCTACTACCACTGCAACACATGATGTTTCCACTGAAGGTCCAGCTGTAGAAAATATAGCTCAGGAGACACAAATTGATGATGTTGAAATCACAAATATGCCATCATCATATGATATTCCTAACACATCACAGTCTACAATTCATAAAGCTCATCCAATTAAGAATGTTATTGGTGAAATTAATTCAGGTGTGAAAACAAGAAGGCAAACAAGGATGACAGATGTTCATGGGTTCATAAGTGAAGTCTATAAGTCCAAGAATCATATTACCAAGAATGAATGTTTATTCTTCTGCTTTCTATCACAAATGGAGCCTAAAAATGTTTCTATGGCTTTAGGAGAATCAAGCTGGGTTGAAGCTATGCAGGAAGAGCTATTGCAGTTTAAGCTTCAAAAGGTTTGGGTTCTTTGTGACTTACCTGATGGTATGAAAGTGATTGGTACTAAATGGGTGTTCAGAAATAAGAAAGATGAAAGAGGCATTGTCATCAGAAACAAAGCTAGATTAGTTGCTCAAGGATACACTCAAGAGGAGGGCATTGATTATGAAGAAGTTTTTGCTCCTGTTGCAAGGCTTGAGGCTATTAGACTATTTCTAGCTTATGCATCATTTATGGGCTTTACTGTCTATCAAATGGATGTTAAGAGTGCCTTTCTTTATGGTACTAACACATCAGTGACTATGCTGGTGCAAGCTTGGATAGAAGGTCAACCACAGGAGGATGTCAATTCCTTGGATGTAGATTGGTGTCATGGCAGTGCAAGAAACAGACAATGGTTGCTACTTCAACTACTGAAGCAGAATATGTTGCAGCTGCTAGTTGTTGTGCTCAGATCCTTTGGCTTCAGAATCAACTCTTGGATTATGGGTACAATTTCATGAACACCATCATCTATATAGACAATAGTAGTACGATTTGCATTATTAAGAATCCTGTGCAACACACTAAAACTAAACATATTGAAATTAGACATCATTTTATTAGAGATTGTTTTGAGAAAAAGCTCATTAATGTTGTCAAGATTCATACTGATGACAATTATGCTGATTTATTAACAAAAGGGCTTGATGTGGGTAGGTTTCAGTACTTGGTAACAGGTATTGGAATGCTTAATCCATAAACTCTTGATGTCTAATACTTTTTAGTGTAGCAGGATAGCTTTTAATGTACTATTATTGTTTGTATATGTTTGTATGGTTTTTCACTAACACTTATGAGGAGAAACAAGCTCAGTGGAAACTATGCATCTCACAGTGGAAAGATTTGCTCTCACAGTGGTAATAAGGAAACAGAGAAGATCATTTATTTATCACTTCATACGGTTGCAGAGTACATTCTTTCACTAAGAAAAGTTCAAAACACATGTAAACAACTCACAACCTAATAACCTAAGATCTTCAGACACTACATAGGCTTCTTTCCTTTGCCCTTATAAGCATGCTTGCTCTTAGCTGGCTTGTTCCTCTTCTCGTCAAAGGATAGCTGTTTTCTTGGACAACTAAGCCCAAGCACTTGTGGTGGAGGTTTCAGATCTTCTGCAGGCTTTGATGACTCTGGCCACTTCATGTTGTTTATGGCAGTCTTCAGGGCAGTTGTAAGTGCCTTTGGTAGTTCCTCAGTAAGGTTGAAGGTTGGATCCTCTTCTTCTGAATCGATATCAACAGATGGAGCTGATGCAGTACTTGATGGAAAAGCACTAGGTGGAAAGTATCCACTCCATCCAGAAGAATGCTCCTCAGAATCTGAAACATAGCTGATTTCTTCATTAGAAGAGCTGTCAGAGGAGATGTACACGATTGGGAAACTCATATTTAAGTTTAGGGTTTGTGATGATTTGGTTGATGCTGATTAATGTGTTTTGAGACCTCTATTTATAAGCAAAGTCAAGGCCAATGGATAATTAATGAAGAATATTTACTTCTATCTGTTTTGGTAGTTCGAAGAAGTAATTATGGAAGATATCGGGTTGACTTTGGAGCAATTAATGTATAAATAGTAACTTGGTTAAAAGTTACATAGGTTTCTTAATATTGGTTAAGTTTGGATGTTTAATGTGAATGGAGTTATAAGATGTGTAACTTAAGACACATAACAAATGGTTATTGATTCACCATGTCTAATCCACATAAGAATCAACTAGTCCTGAGCAAACGGCTACAGGTAAAGACACATCAAATCCGTTCATGGTTGATAGTTTACCAAAAACTAGGTTATCAACTCACCATATATCTTTGTGATCAAGAGTTGGCTAGTCCATAGCAAACGGCTCATGGTAAAGACTTATCAAATCCGTTGATAGCTGATAGTTTGCTAAAAACTATAATTCGAGCATAAAATCTTACATGTTTTACTTCTCATTGCTCTTTGAAAAACTCTTTTGATTTTTACCACTGCAGGTTCATAGTTACCACTGACAGTGTAAACTTTTTCTTTGGCAACACTTCATGTGTCTGATTCTCACGAATTAGATATAGGTTGTGCAGTTTCTATGCCTTATGATGCACCTCTCTCAGAAGGTAATACATCTGGATGTGCTGAAGGTAGTATGTTACCAAAAGGAATTGATGGAACTGTGTACCCCATTCTCTTAACAGGTGGATACTTATTGATGGAAGGACTTCTAAATTTTGTCTGATTATGATGCTTATTGATGGGGATTCTCCCAAACAGGGGAGGATACAAAATTTTGATTATAATGATCAGATTCAGGGGAGGTTTGTCTTCAGCATGGTTTGCTCTCAGCATGTTAAAGTTAAGAGTTTATGCAAATAATGAGAAAGTTAGAGCTTTGATTCAGAAGATTAAAGATCAATATGCAAGAGTTGATAAAGAATTAAGTAGAACAAGATAAGTGTATGGAAGAATTCCCATATCCTCAGGTTTATTGTATACTTGAAGAAACTTATTGATTTACAATGCAATCATAAGTTTAGGGGAGGATTGTTGGGAATTATTCTATCAGTTACCACGGCTAGTGAAGAAGTTACAACTGCAAGAAGATTGTACTTGCAGTGGAAATTCATTACCACTGCAAGAACAAATATTACCACTGCTCACTTGTTAGCTGTTAGAGAAACGCGCTTAGATAAACATAGAAAAGATATTGTGTATATCTTATTCTATTAGCATTATACTTATCTTGTACAAGAGGACTCCTTGCAGTATAAAAGGAGATCCTAGGTTAAGGTTAGCATAGATCTTTTCCAATACGTTTTCTTAGAGCTTCAAGGTGTAACCCTAGTGATATCTCAGATCACTCGTATTATTATTATTAATAATATTGGAGCTAGTTGTTTTGTTCATTGTTCACACATTAATCTGTTTCACTTACAATTAATCTTCTAAGTATCATTAAGTAGATTCCGCATACTTAGTGATATCACTCAAAGTATCATTATCAACACAAGTTCAAGGTGTTCACGATCCAACAATATCCGAACCCTTAATAATCCATCCCAAACACTCTATAACGTCTATAGCATACAATAAGAATCAAGCAACCAATAATAATCCATCCGAACCACACAAAAGATGATTATGACATAATTAAAATAAAAACACAAGATTATGACGTAATTAAAAACCTAAATCATATTCATTACTATTAAAGATTAAGGAGGGTGATTAAATGTACCGGTTCCTTCAAAACAACAACCATAAACATAATAAGAAACCACCAAACCCAACCAAAAAGACCCTACTTAAACAACCATTCAACTGGAGCTTTGATCATAATAATCCATATCGGCAATGGCTTCCTCCTTCTTGGATACTAGAGCACGAAGGTCAACCAAAATGGCCGAAAGGGACTCCAGCAAACGGCGCTCCATAACTTGAACCTCCCGAAGGGACTCATAACCATCATCAGCAGCTTCTTCTTCATCAAAGTTAAGATCCAAAACCTCATCCATTCTCTCGGTGCGCTTATCAACACTTATCCGCAGCTCATCATGCTTCTCACCCAAACACCGAATCATTACTTCATTTAGAAGAATTTCTTGACTGAAGAGGATCTTGCAACATTTGTGAAGTTTATCAGACCCATACAAATCTTTCAGTTCATCGAGATTAGGGGATCCAGACATGTTTTTTGAAGATGATTTGATAATGGTTAACAAATTGTGATTAATTTGATGATGATTTATGTGGCTAGTGATGAAACAAAGATACAGTAATTAATAATCTACTCCAAATATATAAAATGATTTATGTGGCAGCTGTGTAAACTAAATCATTGCACAAAGTAATTACAGAGTACTAATTCAAAGTATTGACTCTTCTCATGCCTTCTGTTCGTTTTCTCATGCAAATTAATCAAATCACTATTTAAGTTTTTAATAAGTAAGTGTTATTAATGTATAATTTAGTCCAAATTATGACACTCTAGTAATTAAAGGTAATTTGTGCTTTATTTGATACAACATACAAATTCAAAATATATATAACATGTTAAAAAGTTTCTGATATATGAATAACTATATTTTAAATGGTCACTACATTTAATACTTATGATAAAGATGACTAAAAAAAAGATGCATAAAAAATACTAGGAATAACATTGGGTGCGCTTGGTTTAAAATGGGGAACAGGAAAGGGAAAGGCAAATAGTGGTGGCTGGTGGTGGTGGTTGGTAGTGGTGGCTGGTGGTGGTGGTGGTGGTGGTTAGTGGTGGTGGTTGGTGGTAGTAGTGGTTGTGGTGGCTGGTGGTGGTGGTTGTAGGTGGTGCTGGCTGGTGGTAGTAGTGGTGGTGGCTGGTGGTGGTGGTTGTAGTGGTGGTGGTGACTGGTGGTGCTTGCTGTTGGTGGTTGTAGTGGTTGTGGCTGGTGGTGGTGGCTAGTGGAGATAGTGGTGGCTGTTGGTGGTGGTGGTGGCTGGTGGCTAGTGGTGGTGGTTGTAGTGGAGGTAGTGAAGGTGGTGGCTGGTGGTGTTTATGTTGGTGGTTGTGGTGGTTGTGGCTGGTGGTGGTAGCTAGTGGTGATGGTGGTGGCTCTTGGTGGTGGTGGTGGTTGCTGGTGGTAGTGGTAGTGGTGGTGGTGGCTGTAGTGGTGGTAGTGGTTGTGGTGGCTGTTGGTGGTTGTTGTTGGTGGTGGTGGTGGCTGGTGGTAATGGTGGTGGTTGTTGGTGGTAGTGGTGGCTGGTGGTAGTAGTGGTGGTAGTGGCTAGTGGCTGGTGGTGGTGGTTGTAGTGGTGGTAGTGGTGGTGGTCGCTGGTGGTGGTTGTTGTTGGTGGTTGTGGTGGTTGTGACTGGTGGTGGTGGCTGGTGGTAGTGGTGGTGGTGGTGGTGGCTGGTTGTGGTAGTGGTTGGTAGTTTTGGTGGTTGTGGCTGATAGTGGTGGTGGTTGTGGTAGTGGTGGCTGGCGGTGGTGGTGGTGCTAGTGGTGCTAGTGGTGGTGGTGGTTGTGGTGGTTGTAGCTAGTGGTGGTGGTAGTGGTAGTGGTTGTGGCTAATGGTGGTGTTGGTGGTGGTGGTGGCTGGTGGTGGTAGTGGTTGTGGCTGATGGTGGTGGTGGTGGTTGTGGTTGTGGTGGCTGTGGCTGGTGGTGGTGGTGGCTGGTGGTGGTGGTAGTGGTAGTAGGAGTTAGTGGTGGTGGTGGCTGGTGGTAGTGGTGGTGGTGGTGGCTGGTTGTGGTAGTAGTTGCTAGTGCTGGTGGCTGTGGCTGATGTCGTAGTGGTGGTGGCTGGTGGTGGTAGTGGTGGTGGTGGTAGTGGTTATGGCTGATGGTGGTGGTGGTGGCTGGTGGTGCTAGTGGTGGTGGTAGCTGGTGGTGGGGGTGGTTGTGGCTGCTGGTGGTGGTAGTGGTAGTGGTTGTGGCTGATGGTGGTGGTGGTGGTGGTGGCTGATGGTTATGGCGGTGGTGGTTGTGGCTGGTGGTGGCAGTGGTTGTGGCTGATTGTGGTGGTGGTGGCTGGTTGCTGGTGGCTGGCGGTTCTGGTGGTGGTAGTTTTGGCTGGTGGTGGTGGTAGTGGTTGTGGCTGATGGTGGTGGTGGTGGCTGGTTGTGGTAGTGGGGGCGGTGGCTGGTGGTAGTAGTGGTGGTGGTGGCTGGTGGTGGTGGTAGTTGTAGTGGTTAGGGCTGGTGGTGGCGGTAGTGACTTGTGGTAGTAGTGGTGGTGGCTGGTGGTGGTGGTGGTTGTGGTGGTGGCTGGTGGTGGGGTGGTGGCTGGTGGTGGTTGTTGGTGGTGGTGGTGAAACCGATTTAATGAAACCGAACTAATCCAACAACACGATTTACACGTTTAGTCCGTTTTCATGCGTTTCAATCCCTTTTTACCTATTTTTGTTTGTTTTTACACGTTTTTTATGTGTTATGACCCCGAATAAAAATATAACCGATTTAATTAAACCCAACTAATCGAACAACCCGATTTACACGTTTAGTCCGTTTTCGTCAGTTTCCATCTGTTTTTAGCCATTTGCTGTTTGTTTTTACACGTTTTTGTGTTGAATCACCCGAATAAAAATATAACCGATTTAATGAAACCGAACTAATCCAACAACACGATTTACACGTTTAGTCCGTTTTCATCCGTTTCCATCCATTTTTACCCATTTTTGTTTGCTTTTACACGTTTTTTATGTGTTATGACCCGAATAAAAATATAACCGATTAAATTAAACCCAACTAATCGAACAACCCGATTTACACGTTTAGTCCGTTTTCATCGGTTTCCATCCGTTTTTAGCCATTTGCTGTTTGTTTTTACACGTTTTTGTGTTTAATCACCCAAATAAAAATATAACCGATTTAATGAAACCGAACTAATCCAACAACACGATTTACACGTTTAGTCCGTATTTATCCGTTTCCATCCGTTTTTACCCATTTTTGTTTGTTTATACACGTTTTTTATGTGTTATGACCCGAATAAAAATATAACCGATTTAATTAAACCCAACTAATCGAATAACCCGATTTACACGTTTAGTCCGTTTTCATCGGTTTCCATCCGTTTTTAGCCATTTGCTGTTTGTTTTTACATGTTTTTGTGTTTAATCACCTGAATAAAAATATAACCGATTTAATGAAACCGAACTAATCCAACAACACGATTTACACTTTAGTCCGTATTCATCCGTTTCCATCCGTTTTTACCCATTTTTGTTTGTTTTTACAAGTTTTTTATGTGTTATGACCCGAATAAAAATATAACCGATTTAATTAAACCCAACTAATCGAACAACCCGATTTACACGTTTATTCCGTTTTCGTCAGTTTCCATCCGTTTTTAGCCATTTGCTGTTTGTTTTTACACGTTTTTGTGTTTAATCACCCGAATAAAAATATAACCGATTTAATGAAACCGAACTAATCCAACAACACGATTTACACGTTTAGTCCGTTTTCATCCGTTTCCATCCGTTTTTACCCATTTTTGTTTGCTTTTACACGTTTTTTATGTGTTATGACCCGAATAAAAATATAACCGATTAAATTAAACCCAACTAATCGAACAACCCGATTTACACGTTTAGTCCGTTTTCATCGGTTTCCATCCGTTTTTAGCCATTTGCTGTTTGTTTTTACACGTTTTTGTGTTTAATCACCCGAATAAAAATATAACCGATTTAATGAAACCGAAATAATCCAACAACACGATTTACACGTTTAGTCCGTCTTCATCCGTTTCCATCCGTTTCCATCCGTTTTTACCCATTTTTGTTTTCTTTTACACGTTTTTTATGTGTTATGACCCGAATAAAAATATAACCGATTTAATTAAACCCAACTAATCGAACAACCCGATTTACACGTTTAGTCCGTTTTCATCGGTTTCCATCCGTTTTTAGCCATTTGCTGTTTGTTTTTACACGTTTTTGTGTTTAATCACCCAAATAAAAATATAACCGATTTAATGAAACAGAACTAATCCAACAACACTATTTACACGTTTAGTCCGTATTTATCCGTTTCCATCCGTTTTTACCCATTTTTGTTTGTTTATACACGTTTTTTATGTGTTATGACCCGAATAAAAATATAACCGATTTAAATAAACCCAACTAATCGAACAACCCGATTTACACGTTTAGTCCGTTTTCATCGGTTTCCATCCGTTTTTAGCCATTTGATGTTTGTTTTTACACTTTTTTGTATTTAAACACCCAAATAAAAATATAACCGATTTAATGAAACCGAACTAATCCAACAACACGATTTACACGTTTAGTCCGTATTTATCCGTTTCCATCCGTTTTTAACCATTTTTGTTTGTTTATACACGTTTTTTATGTGTTATGACCCGAATAAAAATATAACCGATTTAATTAAACCCAACTAATCGAACAACCCGATTTACACGTTTAGTCCGTTTTCATCGGTTTCCATCCGTTTTTTGCCATTTGCTGTTTGTTTTTACACTTTTTTGTGTTTAATCACCCGAATAAAAATATAACCGATTAATGAAACCGAACTAATCCAACAACACGATTTACACGTTTAGTCCGTATTCATCCTTTTCCATCCGTTTTACCCATTTTTGTTTGTTTATACACGTTTTTTATGTGTTATGACCCCGAATAAAAATATAACCGATTTAATTAAACCCAACTAATCGAATAACCCGATATACACGTTTAGTCCGTTTTCATCGGTTTCCATCCGTTTTTAGCCATTTGCTGTTTGTTTTTACACGTTTTTGTGTTTAATCACCTGAATAAAAATATAACCGATTTAATGAAACCGAACTAATCCAACAACACGATTTACACTTTAGTCCGTATTCATCCGTTTCCATCCGTTTTTACCCATTTTTGTTTGTTTTTACACGTTTTTTATGTGTTATGACCCGAATAAAAATATAACCGATTTAATTAAACCCAACTAATCGAACAACCCGATTTACACGTTTATTCCGTTTTCGTCAGTTTCCATCCGTTTTTAGCCATTTGCTGTTTGTTTTTACACGTTTTTGTATTTAATCACCCGAATAAAAATATAACCGATTTAATGAAACCGAACTAATCCAACAACACGATTTACACGTTTAGTCCGTTTTCATCCGTTTCCATCCGTTTTTACCCATTTTTGTTTGCTTTTACACGTTTTTTATGTGTTATGACCCGAATAAAAATATAACCGATTAAATTAAACCCAACTAATCGAACAACCCGATTTACACGTTTAGTCTGTTTTCATCGGTTTCCATCCGTTTTTAGCCCTTTGCTGTTTGTTTTTACACGTTTTTGTGTTTAATCACCCGAATAAAAATATAACCGATTTAATGAAACCGAAATAATCCAACAACACGATTTACACGTTTAGTCCGTCTTCATCCTTTTCCATCCGTTTTACGCATTTTTGTTTGTTTATACACGTTTTTTATGTGTTATGACCCCGAATAAAAATATAACCGATTTAATTAAACCCAACTAATCGAACCACCTGATTTACACGTTTAGTCCGTTTTCATCGGTTTCCATACCTTTTTAGCCATTTGCTGTTTGTTTTTACACGTTTTTGTGTTTAATCACCTGAATAAAAATATAACCGATTTAATGAAACCGAACTAATCCAACAACACGATTTACACTTTTAGTCCGTATTCATCCGTTTCCATCCGTTTTTACTCATTTTTGTTTGTTTTTACACGTTTTTTATGTGTTATGACCCGAATAAAAATATAACCGATTTAATTATACCCAACTAATCGAACAACCCGATTTACACGTTTAGTCCGTTTTCGTCGGTTTCCATCCGTTTTTAGCCATTTGCTGTTTGTTTTTACACGTTTTTGTGTTTAATCACCCGAATAAAAATATAAACGATTTAATGAAACCGAACTAATCCAACAACACGATTTACACGTTTAGTCCGTTTTCATTGGTTTCCATCCGTTTTTAGCCATTTGCTGTTTGTTTTTACACTTTTTTGTATTTAAACACCCGAATAAAAATATAACCGATTTAATGAAACCGAAGTAATCCAACAACACGATTTACACGTTTAGTCCGTCTTCATCCGTTTCCATCCGTTTTTACCCATTTTTGTTTTCTTTTACACGTTTTTTATGTGTTATGACCCGAATAAAAATATAACCGATTTAATTAAACCGAACTAATCGAACAACCCGATTTACACGTTTAGTCCGTTTTCATCGGTTTCCATCCGTTTTTAGCCATTTGCTGTTTGTTTTTACACTTTTTTGTGTTTAATCACCCGAATAAAAATATAACCGATTTAATGAAACCGAACTAATCCAACAACACGATTTACACGTTTAGTCCGTATTCATCCTTTTCCATTCGTTTTACCCATTTTTGTTTGTTTATACACGTTTTTTATGTGTTATGACCCCGAATAAAAATATAACCGATTTAATTAAACCCAACTAATCGAACAACCAGATTTACACGTTTAGTCCGTTTTCATCGGTTTCCATCCGTTTTTAGCCATTTGCTGTTTGTTTTTACACGTTTTTGTGTTTAATCACCCAAATAAAAATATAACCGATTTAATGAAACAGAACTAATCCAACAACACGATTTACACGTTTAGTCCGTATTTATCCGTTTCCATCCGTTTTTACCCATTTTTGTTTGTTTATACCGTTTTTTATGTGTTATGACCCGAATAAAAATATAACCGATTTAATTAAACCCAACTAATCGAACAACCCGATATACACATTTAGTCCGTTTTCATCGGTTTCCATCCGTTTTTAGCCATTTGCTGTTTGTTTTTACACTTTTTTGTATTTAAACACCCGAATAAAAATATAACCGATTTAATGAAACTGAACTAATCCAACAACACGATTTAGACGTTTAGTCCGTATTTATCCGTTTCCATCCGTTTTTACCCATTTTTGTTTGTTTATACACGTTTTTTATGTGTTATAACCCGAATAAAAATATAACCGATTTAATTAGACCCAACTAATCGAACAACCCGATTTACACGTTTAGTCCGTTTTCATCGGTTTCCATCCGTTTTTAGCCATTTGCTGTTTGTTTTTACCCGTTTTTGTGTTTAATCACCCGAATAAAAATATAACCGATTTAATGAAACCGAACTAATCCAACAACACGATTTACACGTTTAGTCCGTATTTATCCGTTTCCATCCGTTTTTACCCATTTTTGTTTGTTTATACACGTTTTTTATATGTTATGACCCGAATAAAAATATAACCGATTTAATTAAACCCAACTAATCGAACAACCCGATTCACGTTTAGTCCGTTTTCATCGGTTTCCATCCGTTTTTAGCCATTTGCTGTTTGTTTTTACACTTTTTTGTGTTTAATCACCCGAATAAAAATATAACCGATTTAATGAAACCGAACTAATCCAACAACACGATTTACACGTTTAGTCCGTATTGATCCTTTTCCATTCGTTTTACCCATTTTTGTTTGTTTATACACGTTTTTTATGTGTTATGACCCCGAATAAAAATATAACCGATTTAATTAAACCCAACTAATCGAACAACCAGATTTACACGTTTAGTCCGTTTTCATCGGTTTCCATCCCTTTTTAGCCATTTGCTGTTTGTTTTTACATTTTTTTGTGTTTAATCACCTGAATAAAAATATAACCGATTTAATGAAACCGAACTAATCCAACAACACGATTTACACTTTTAGTCCGTATTCATCCGTTTCCATCCGTTTTTACCCATTTTTGTTTGTTTTTACACGTTTTTTATGTGTTATGACCCGAATAAAAATATAACCGATTTAATTATACCCAACTAATCGAACAACCCGATTTACACGTTTAGTCCGTTTTCGTCGGTTTCCATCCGTTTTTAGCCATTTGCTGTTTGTTTTTACACGTTTTTGTGTTTAATCACCCGAATAAAAATATAACCGATTTAATGAAACCGAACATTTCCAACAACACGATTTACACGTTTAGTCCGTCTTCATCCGTTTCCATCCGTTTTTACCAATTTTTGTTTGCTTTTACACATTTTTTATGTGTTATGACCCGAATAAAAATATAACCGATTTAATTAAACCCAACTAACCGAACAACCCGATTTACACGTTCAGTCCGTTTTCATCGGTTTCCATCCGTTTTTAGCCATTTGCTGTTTGTTTTTACACGTTTTTGTGTTTAATCACCCAAATAAAAATATAACCGATTTAATGAAACAGAACTAATCCAACAAAACGATTTACACGTTTAGTCCGTTTTTATCCGTTTCCATCCGTTTTTACCCATTTTTGTTTGTTTATACACGTTTTTTATGTGTTATGACCCGAATAAAAATATAACCGATTTAATTAAACCCAACTCATCGAACAACCCGATTTACACGTTTAGTCCGTTTTCATCGGTTTCCATCCGTCTTTAGCCATTTGTTGTTTGTTTTTACACTTTTTTGTATTTAAACACCCGAATAAAAATCTAACCGATTTAATGAAACCGAACTAATCCAACAACACGATTTACACGTTTAGTCCGTATTCATCCTTTTCCATCCGTTTTACCCATTTTTGTTTGTTTATACTCGTTTTTTATGTGTTATGACCCGAATAAAAATATAACCGATTTAATTAAACCAAACTAATCGAACAACCCGATTTACACGTTTAGTTCGTTTTCATCGGTTTCCATCCCTTTTTAGCCATTTGCTGTTTGTTTTTACACGTTTTTGTGTTTAATCACCTGAATAAAAATATAACCGATTTAATGAAACCGAACTAATCCAACAACACGATTTACACTTTTAGTCCGTATTCATCCGTTTCCATCCGATTTTACCCATTTTTGTTTGTTTTTACACGTTTTTTATGTGTTATGACCCGAATAAAAATATAACCGATTTAATTAAACCCAACTAATCGAACAACCCGATTTACACGTTTAGTCCGTTTTCATCTGTTTCCATCCGTTTTTAGCCATTTGCTGTTTGTTTTTACCCGTTTTTGTGTTTAATCACCCGAATAAAAATATAACCGATTTAATGAAACCGAACTAATCCAACAACACGATTTACACGTTTAGTCCGTATTTATCCGTTTCCATCCGTTTTTACCCATTTTTGTTTGCTTTTACACGTTTTTTATGTGTTATGACCCGAATAAAAATATAACCGATTAAATTAAACCCAACTAATCGAACAACCCGATTTAAACGTTTAGTCCGTTTTCATCGGTTTCCATCCGTTTTTAGCCATTTGCTGTTTGTTTTTACACGTTTTTGTGTTTAATCACCCGAATAAAAATATAACCGATTTAATGAAACCGAACTAATCCAACAACACGATTTACACGTTTAGTCCGTCTCCATCCGTTTTTACCCATTTTTGTTTTCTTTTACACGTTTTTTATGTGTTATGACCCGAATAAAAATATAACCGATTTAATTAAACCCAACTAATCGAACAACCCGATTTACATGTTTAGTCCGTTTTCATCGGTTTCCATCCGTTTTTAGCCATTTGCTGTTTGTTTTTACACGTTTTTGTGTTTAATCACCTAAGTAAATATATAACCGATTTAATGAAACAGAACTAATCCAACAACACGATTTGCACGTTTAGTCCGTATTTATCCGTTTCCATCCGTTTTTACCCATTTTTGTTTGTTTATACACGTTTTTTATGTGTTATGACCCGAATAAAAATATAACCGATTTAATTAAACCCAACTAATCGAACAACCCGATTTACAGGTTTAGTCCGTTTTCATCGGTTTCCATCCGTTTTTAGCCATTTGCTGTTTGTTTTTACACTTTTTTGTATTTAAACACCCGAATAAAAATATAACCGATTTAATGAAACCGAACTAATCCAACAACACGATTTACACGTTTAGTCCGTATTTATCCGTTTCCATCCGTTTTTACCCATTTTTGTGTGTTTATACACGTTTTTTATGTGTTATGACCCGAATAAAAATATAACCGATTTAATTAAACCCAACTAATCGAACAACCTGATTTACACGTTTAGTCCGTTTTCATCGGTTTCCATCCGTTTTTAGCCATTTGCTGTTTGTTTTTACACGTTTTTGTGTTTAATCTCCCGAATAAAAATATAACTGATTTAATGATACCGAACTAATTCAACAACACGATTTACACGTTTAGTCCGTATTTATCCGTTTCCATCTGTGTTTACCCATTTTTGTTTGTTTATACACGTTTTTTATATGTTATGACCCGAATAAAAATATAACCGATTTAATTAAACCCAACTAATCGAACAACCCGATTTACACGTTTAGTCCGTTTTCATCGGTTTCCATCCGTTTTTAGCCATTTGCTGTTTGTTTTTACACTTTTTTGTGTTTAATCACCCGAATAAAAATATAACCGATTTAATGAAACCGAACTAATCCAACAATACGATTTACACGTTTAGTCCGTATTCACCCTTTTCCATCCGTTTTACCCATTTTTGTTTGTTTATACACGTTTTTTATGTGTTATGACCCGAATAAAAATATAACCGATTTAATTAAACCCAACTAATCGAACAACCTGATTTACACGTTTAGTCCATTTTCATCGGTTTCCATCCCTTTTTAGCCATTTGCTGTTTGTTTTTACACGTTTTTGTGTTTAATCACCTGAATAAAAATATAACCGATTTAATGAAACCGAACTAATCCAACAACACGATTTACACTTTTAGTCCGTATTCATCCGTTTCCATCCGTTTTTACCCATTTTTGTTTGTTTTTACACGTTTTTTATGTGTTATGACCCGAATAAAAATATAACCGATTTAATTAAACCCAACTAATCGAACAACCCGATTTACACGTTTATTCCGTTTTCGTCAGTTTCCATCCGTTTTTAGCCATTTGCTGTTTGTTTTTACACGTTTTTGTGTTTAATCACCCGAGTAAAAATATAACCGATTTAATGAAACCGAACTAATCCAACAACACGATTTACACGTTTAGTCCGTCTTCATCCGTTTCCATTCGTTTTTACCCATTTTTGTATGCTTTTACATGTTTTTTATGTGTTATGACCCGAATAAAAATATAACCGATTTAATTTAACCCAACTAACCGAACAACCCGATTTACACGTTCAGTCCGTTTTCATCGGTTTCCATCCGTTTTTGGCCATTTGCTGTTTGTTTTTACACGTTTTTGTGTTTAATCACCCAAATAAAAATATAACCGATTTAATGAAACAGAACTAATCCAACAAAACGATTTACACGTTTAGTCCGTATTTATCCGTTTCCATCCGTTTTTACCCATTTTTTATGTTTCATTAAAAAATGAAACATAAACTGATGAATCAGTTGAGTCAACAAGGGATGCAGTTGGATATGCCATCTCCATTGCCATTAGACTCAGATGTAAGCCATTTTTTATGTTGTTAACAATTTCATTTTCTAATGCCAACACCAATTTATTTCTTAATTTAATTTTATTATATTGCAGGTGACGACTCCAATGTCCATTGATAATATAGATATCAGCGCTAATGATCATCAGGTGGTCGACGGAACTCAGTCCAGTGTTGGTGTACGTGCACGTGATAAAGATGTGATAATTCAGAAGAAGCCTAATGGGATTGAAACTTTGGAACCGGTAATAGAAACAATGGTAAGGAGTAAAACATCCCCCTTTGATTTTTTAATTTTACCTACATGACTAATGTACCGTGTATTATATATACATATAGGAACGTATTAAAAATGTTAAGAAGACACCAAAGCCACGACAAAACGGTTCTGCAGATTCTCAATCGCAAGGAGATGCATCTCCAACAAAAGAACTACCAAAAGTATGTATTTCAACATGTTTCTTGTTATTTATTTATTTATTTTTTATTATTATTTTTTAAAATAATGTACCGTGTTTTATATATACGTATAGGAACCTGTTATAAATGTCGGACCTAAGAAAACGGGTAA
Source organism: Artemisia argyi (assembly GCA_030686995.1). Lineage (NCBI taxonomy): Eukaryota > Viridiplantae > Streptophyta > Magnoliopsida > Asterales > Asteraceae > Artemisia > Artemisia argyi. Next base: position 252,970,607 of record CM060700.1, read on the forward strand.
GTCACGACGAAACGGGTCTCCAGCTTCCCTATCGTAGGATAATGTGTCTCCAACAACACAAGCACAAGTATGTATTTCAACATGTTTCTTGTTATTCTTAATTTTGTTTAAATAATTTCTGATATATACATATGCAAAAATTCTTTTTTTTCGACAATCAATTGCAAAATGTGGCACATAAAGGAAGCAAATATTGTTGCTCTGGGTCGCATACACAACATTCCAGGAAAACAAATGCTGCATAACCAACCACTCTCAAATGATTGCTACCGAGTCTCAATTGATAAATCGTTAGTGGATGCAACATGCATACCGGATGTAGGGAATAATGGGTTAAAAAAAGTTAGGGAAGGCGTAGGTTATTTCTTTGCATGGCCAAAGGATCAAGTTATTCTTGCTGATCATGAGGAGGTACATACATGTGTTTTTTCAACATATATATATATATATATATATATATATATATATATATATATATATATATATATATATGTATATATATATATATATATATATATATATATATATATATATATATATATATATATATATATATAATTCTTCATATTAAATTCAATGTTTGATACAAGCGTCTTTTGTTTACTACAGGTTACACCACACCAACTATGAAACCAAAAGTTAGTGAAAACATTCTTGGACCAAAATTACAACCAAAGCACAAAAATTATGTATCTAGTGCAGAAGTGCAAAAGCAAGCTAAGGCGGGCCCAGGGAAGATTCAAAAGGTTTTAACTTTTAGTAGTTGAGAATTTGATTATATGTGACATTAAAATTCTATATATATTTTGTTCATTTATATACATTCGAGTTTTATTGAATTTGAAATTGCTTTTTGTTTTTAATTCTGTTTTATTTATATTCTAGCAGTAGTAACTCTGATCCAGCAATACTAACTTAGTACTAGCAATACTAACATCATTGGTCACTCTTTCTTTAATTCGATGTGTGACTAAATATTAATAAATGCCACACAAATCAAAAATTCATGTGACCATTGGATGAACATTAGTCACACAGAACACACATGTCTGCACTTTAAACATCATATGGTCACACTTATTAACACTTTTGGCCACTGTTTGCTTAATTGTATGTGACTAAATACACAAAGAAATATGCTTTGTGTGACTAAATATTACAAAAGGTCACGCAAACATAAACTTCATGTGGCCATTGGATGATCAATAGTCACACAAAATACATATTTCTTCATTTTAAACAGCATATGGTCACACTTATTAACGCTTTTGGCCACTGTTTGCTTTGTTGTATGTGACTAAATACCCAAAAGAAACATGCTTTGTGTGACTAAATATTACAAAAGGCCACACAAACATAAACTTTATGTGGCCATTGGATGATCAATAGTCACTCAAAATACACATTTCTTCATTTTAAACAGCATATGGTCACACTAATTAACGCTTTTGGCCACTGTTTGCTTAATTGTATGTGACTAAATACCCAAAAGAAACATGCTTTGTGTGACTAAATATTACAAAAGGCCACGTAAACATAAACTTCATGTGGCCATTGGATGATCAATAGTCACACAAAATACACATTTCTTCATTTTAAACAGCATATGGTCACACTTATTAACGCTTTTGGCCACTGTTTGCTTAATTGTATGTGACTAAATACCCAAAAGAAACATGCTTTATGTGACTAAATATTACAAAAGGCCACACAAACATAAACTTCATGTGGCCATTGGATGATAAATAGTCACACAAAATACACATTTCTTCACTTTAAACAGCATATGGTCACACTTATTAATACTTTTGGCCACTGTTTGCTTAATGGTATGTGACTAAATACCCAAAACAAACATGCTTTGTGTGACTAAATATTACAAAAGGCCACGCAAACATAAACTTCATGTGGCCATTGGATGATCAATAGTCACACAAAATACACATTTCTTCACTTTAAACAACATATGGTCACACTTACTAACACTTTTGGCCACATTGTGTTAAATTGTATGTGACTAACTCCAAAAAACAACACTCATTGTGTGACTAAATCATCACAAACGTCACATTTATTGTATATTCATGTGGCCATAGGACGAGAAATAGTCACACAAAATACACATTTACTTGAATATATCATCTCAAATGTCACATATATTATATATTTATGTGGCCAAAAGACGAACAATAGTTACTCTCAAAAAACATTCGTGTGACTATAAGGTGTTTACGGTCACTGATAATGACTAATCCAACAAAACTTGTGCCTAATTTGTCACACATATTCGGGGTTTTGGTCACTCTTTTTTGATGAAAAAGGCCACGAACTCAACAATGTGACCGTATGCCACCTACGGTGGCGGGACCTATGGTGACACACAACGAAAAAAACGTGTGTAACTATATGCATAACGTCACACATTTTTGGGATGACCAATAGCAGTTTTTGTACCAGTGTTAACACTCGTTGGATCATTTTTACAAATTTCACGAAACCGTGTCTGAGAATTACTTTAATGTTTAAACGTCATTCCAGCATCCCGATGTGTCCATAAGATATTATAAACAATAGAAATATGTATTTCTCACGTCTTACGACAATTCCACAAGTTTTGGAATTTCATGTTTTCCAGTTCTGCGTTTTACGTGATTTACGCGTTTTAGGCCCGCATTTCTAGTTTTAACAAAGTTTAAGCAACCCAATGGAACTTATCACTCATTTTATATTTTATTATAGACTATAATGATAAGTTTAACCATTCCTACAAGTTTTATATTTTTAGGATACCTGTTTTTACGTTTCGTGACTTAACGACTTACAGTTAGCGATTAACGGGACCCAAACTCACTTCGTAAAAGCATGATAATGCAAGAAACTTATCTAGACATCCAAGATAATCATATGGTCGAACTTTTAAGAGGAGTCACCAAGACACTTGATGTCTTGGTGATAAATCAAGTATAGGATTCATACATGTGTTCAAACTTCCTTAGGAAGCCTTGCAAAATATCTAGGAACTAACCACCACATTATCCTTTATAAACAAACTCATATTTCTCTTCCTCTCATCACCAAAAACTAGCAACTACATATTCCAAAAGTAATCCATTCTTTGATTTTCAAGATCAAGTGTTATATCAATTCCAAAACTCTTATTAAGTTTTGATTGATCCAAAGTCCTAGTTCTTTCTTCCATTTGGTGAACTCCAAGCTACAACAAGAAGTGTTCTAGTAGAAGACTTCAAGTACTTTCACAAGCCATCTAAACTTGCTATCATGAGATTGAAGGAATTGGAAGCTAGGGTTTCCTAGTTCTTGTTCTAGTTCTTTGTTCTTGATATCCTTTCTTTTAGAAAGCCAAAAGTTGTAAGATAAACTAAGTCCTACTCTTACTCAACATCATTTACATGTTTCTTACCTTTATTTCATGCTATATATGGACGCTATATTTTGTTCATGATGTACAAAACCAATAAAAACAAGTTAAAGAACTTCTATGTTAACTTAGGTTAGTAGTGTTAAAATGATGGACTTTTTATATAAATTTTTTACCAAACCAACTACATATAGATTTGGCAAATTACATACTATTGTAGATGATGTTAAAACGAAGACATAGCAATTTGAATCACCTAAAATGGGTACAGGAGTGAAAAGATACAACCAAATGAAATTACCAAAAACTGGTTGAGAAGTTGTCTAAGTTTCTGTGACAGATTCATAAATCATGCGAAACGCGGCATTTCTGGTCCAATTCATCGAGCCGCAACGGTGTTTTCCTTCAATAACAAAGAAGCTCGGGTCCTAAAAACGCCCGGTGTGGGCTGAACAACGCGGCCTGTTTTGATACCGAAACTTAAACTTTCCAAAATCTTTTCTTAAATGACCTAGTTCCCGAACTTGATAATTTACCAAACTTTAATAGTAACTAATAAGTGTCATATTCATGAAATAAAATCATACACTTGACCTTTGGAATAGTACTTTCTTAAATGACGGGAATAATGACCATTTTACCCTTTTCCGCAAATTATAATAAAACATCATTTTTGACCATATTCATAAGGTATAAACTCTTATAATTGACGAGAACTTGTAAAACTATTAAAGATAACAATCTTCATTCAAAATGAACTTTCATAAGTTTATTCGATCATCAGAATGGTAACTTTTGTAAAACGACCAAAACATATATTTTCTATCGAATACTACACTAGGGAACTTCATGTGAGGGGTTTCATTTGGGTAAACGGATCGACGAGTTGCTGGATTTACGAATTAAAGTGTCCTAGATCCTTGAACGTTTACTACATGACATCTGAATTGTGATGGCCAGAACGCCAGTACAAGATATACAAACTAAACATGTTTCATAAACCATCTTTATACATCGAACATACACAACATACTAAGTACTACATCATGAACAATATGAAGACATATATAGGCACGTTTTTGTATTCTTAGACATTGTTCCAACCTAAGTCACAACATTCTATTATAGGTTGCTCTTAGAGACTTTCGTGACTCGACTACCATTTTTATTACTCACTACATAACTCATGGTGAGTTCATAGCCCCACTTCCTATTACTTACTTGTTTTACAAACCCTTGGAGGGATACATGCTATTTTTAAACTGAACACATTGCTTTGAAATTGTATGCTATATCTGAATGTATTATTTGCACTAAGTACCACTATTGCCAAACTTAAGTCCCTATTATCATGAGCCATTAATCACGAGTGAAGTGAACGTGAATAATATGGATATGTCTATCGGGATTGACAAATCTCATTTGTTTAACCAAGTCCGGTAAACAAAGGCACTCTATTTGAAGAACCATAGGTTTAATGGAAAATTACCTATTAGGGCCACTGTTTGACCAAGACCGCAAACTATTATATAAATTTCTATTGATAAGCTGTTAACATTTTTGGTATCATGAGCTTAGTGCAATAATAACTGTTTTGTTTTCAACTATGAGTGTGAGTCTATAGCTCACACTACGATTATTGTGTTCAACTACTTAACTATAAACTCTATGAATTCATCAACTTTTGTGTTGACTGTTTTAAGCATATATCTCAGGTCCATAATGATCGAGGTTGGCACGAAGGAGCATGGATACTCAAGAAGGCTATAAATTTTGTTATCTTTCGAAAACTCATTTGATGTATTTTGTAAACCTTAAAACTACTAGGACCTCATTTTGTAAACTATGATATTTATATAATTCGAATGATAAATCTTTTAAAAACGACTCCATTAGAGTTCGTTTTCTATTGTTATGACTATTGTGCCGTCGAGTAACACCCAGTTTGAATTTCGCTGCATATCACAAAATTAGAGATGTTACATGCGCTTTTTGAGGGATACGTTTTGTTCCAGTTTGAGAACTCGGTCCTCTCCCGCTCAAACTGCGGGGGAGTGTTAGACGATATTTATTTAAGCCTTTGGGTTTTATTATTAGTTAATAGCTTAGCCCATTTAAGTTTGATTCTATAATAATCCTCAACGACTTAAATAGTGTAATTGATGTGTTAATGAAAAGCAAGCCAATTATTATTCCAATAAAATTACGAGTATGACAAAATTTCTCTCTTCTTTAACATGATTTTTTTAAATAAATAAACAGTTTTATTTCTCTTACATAAATTTAAAAGATGGCTGAGTTGTTAAAATAAGATTTAGGATGATGAATACCATTATCTTATACAAACTTTTGATAAAAATTCCATGTAATATTAATGCTAATTCTCTCGCACCATTGCATGAGCATGAAGAGTCATGCATGTTAACTTCATATCCAACATGAGAGAATTTTGTCGGGTAAAGATCAAGAGGCTTTTGTGAACGATGTGATCTTAACTGATGAGCCTAATAATAATTTCCCGACCTCCACTGTAAAAGTGTCATATCGAAGAAAAAATTCGACCAACATCAAACGGCTACACAACACGACCAAATCCTTACCGGGACACTGCTTATCATCCAGAGTCGGATTATCTGTTTCACGTGCATTCGACCAGTACACGTATTTTAACAACTTCTCACCATCACCAACAAATCTATCCGCGATAAAAACATCAGGATTATCAAACACTTTCGGATCCTTAGTAGCAAACGTTTGAAACCCGAAAATTGTCTCACCTTTCTTAATCTCAAACCTCGCGTCATGGCTCTCGACTACCAAATTCTCTTTAGCTTTCGCATATTGGTAAGGGACAGGCGGTTCGATCCTAAATGCCTCGTAAACAACTGATTTCACTAGCGACATTTTTTCTAAGGCAGAAAACGTGACACCACCTTCTTCTTTGACCATGGATCGAATCTCGTCCACAAGTCGATTATGTAGACTCTCTCCCGCGGAGCCAACCCATTTTAGCAAACCAGGGAACACGACCTTCATGCCGCCAAAGCCGTTAAAACCGATCAAGAAAATTATATTATGACATGCTTCTTCACGACTAATTCCTGTTTTCTCCGCCTCGTCTAGTAAAGACGTTGCGGAATTATAAACAGCCTTGTAGAATTCCTTGTAACCTGATTTTGCCACGCAAAATGGTAATCGGAACGTATGGATTAAATCGTCTATGAAATTAGGCACGTATTTAAGTCCTAATGACATTATGGGCGCGAGCTGAAGAACTAACCATGTGCTTGTTATTCCTGGGCCTTTCGACTTCAGGTCTGTCTCTGAAGGATAAACTCCAGTAAAGAGACGGAAAAAGAAGTCGAAAGCCATGTTATCACTATGCACATTGAAATCCGCCTGCAATCCGTCACAAATCTCGCCCTCGAGTTTTGAAAACATCTCGGATAAGCCCGTCCGCATATAAGGAATGACTTTATCGTGAGATGAGAAAAGGAAGTTCATGCAGAATGATTTAAGTACTCGGTGGTTAGGTTCGGACGGATCGAGAAAAGCACAAACACGATAACCGCCAAAAAAGGAGGTCGACGGCATGTAAGTGCCGTCAAAAATGTTCCTTTTTTCGACTTTAGAAATGTCGAATAAAATAGGAAAACTCTTGGAATCAAGAACCGTAACGACTTTGGAGTTGGAAGAAATAAATGGTCCCGGTGGCATGTTGGTACGAAAAATGGTTGATTTGTATTTGGCGATACGAGTTTTGAAAAACTCGTCTTCACCTTGGTTGTAAAAGTAGTCGTATCGGTCCTTTATTGGACCGAAGAATGGTAAGCCATAGTCACCAGGGATGGCTCGTAATGGAAGCATAGATTGATCTAACGAGGAAGAAGTCATTGTGTATGAGTACGTACGTAGTAGTTTGTTTTTATAAAATTGAGTTTAGAATGAGAGATATAGACTACGTTAGTTGTATTTATAATAAGAATTGCATAGTATTACATGCTTATTATATTCATGAAATCATGACATGATAACCATTTTTAGAATCGATTGTAGTTTGGCAAATGGCCATGTCGCTCAAAGTGGCGGCTTTTTAAGACCCACACTTTAGTTGGTTTATTAAAATTGATCGAGCAACTTGCGAAGTTAATATTAAGCCGACATGTGACACTAAAAAAAGTCGCTCCTAATCATTTGTGTCATACATGTACAAGGCCTAAGTAGGGGTATCTTTTGAGTGACGTATCGACTTTTTAAAGTTTGAGCAACTTTCTATTTTGTCTTTTTCTGTCAAAATAGTCAAACTTCGATTAATATTAATTTAATCTTTTTGTCCATTATCAATATTGAGCAACCTAGCGATAAACTTTGAGCGATTATTTGAAAGTTTATTATTCATTATCTTTTTCACTTCCTATCAACACCAACCCCTACTACTTCACAACCATCACCACCACCATTAATTTTGTAGTATTCATTTTGCATATTACTATTCATTTTATATACAGTAATTTTGTAAATTGATAGTGGGAGAGATGTAAAGCACTAAGAATGGATCTTCCAAGTTCAAGCAGGAGTTTTGTTAACCTAATATAAAAAGTTGGTTTTCATTCAAAGTTAGCGATGGAGAAATTTTGACTAAAATTATTCTTTTCGAGAAAAAGTTCCTTAATTTAGTGTCGTGTTCTATTGGGAAATCTAATCCAAAGGTTGATGTATAGTACTTGGACAAGTTACCTTCTATTTGGAAATCTAATCCAAATGTTCACCCATGCAGTGTCGTGTTCTATCCTTATACTTGTATCCATAAAATTGAATAATTTGGGGAACAAATTGAAAAAGAATGTAGATATGGCCATGGTGATGGTTATGTGGTAAGAGTGTTGCGGAAGTGAGTGATTTTTTTTATTGAGATTATGGGTTTTTGATTTGAAAGATTTGGTTTGACATGTGTCGCATTTGGGTTGTGTTAATTAGTTAAAAAGAATATCAAATTTACAAAATTAATGTATATAAAATGAATGGTAATCTGCAAAATGAATACAAAATTAATGGTGGTGGTGGTGGTAGAGGTTTGTGGTGGTGGTGGAGGGTAGTGGTGATGAATAGCAAACTTGCAAAAAATCGCTCAAAGTTAGTCGTTAGGTTGCTAAATATTGGTAAGGGACAAAAAGATTTAAATAATATTATTCAAAGTTTGACCATTTTGGCAGAAAAAGACAAAATAGAAGCTCGCTCAAACTTTAAAAAGTCGCATGATACATGTCGCTCAAAAGGTACCCCTACTTAGGCCTTGCACATGTATGACACAAAATGATGTTGGGCGACTTTTTTGTGCCACATTTCGCATTTATATTAAGTCGCAAGTCGCTTGATATATTTCAAGAAACCAACTAAAGTGCGTTTAAAAAAGCCCACCAAGTGACGGGGCTAGTTTCAAATTTAGAACTTTAAATTATCTAACTACGCATGGTGCCGGCTAATATTGAAATTGCAAAACTAAAACGTTCATTTACAAGTAACATATGACGCATGTAGCCCTCAGTACCAAGCAACCTATAATAATAATAATAATAATAATAATAATAATAATAATAATAATAATAATAATAATAATAATAATAATAATAATAATAATAAAATCGGGTATTCTTTGATGCTAAATTCAAAAGATTAGATAATTGGGTTGTAAATGAGTCATTCAGTATCCCCTATCTATCTTTAGTTTGTTGGTGTAATGTAGGGCTGAGCATCGGTCTAAAACCGATTCGACCTGACCCGACTTTAACCGACAAAACCGAAAATCGAAAATCATGAAAAGTCGAAATCGAAACTAAACTGAATATGGTCAGTTCGGTTCGGTTTTGTGTCGGGTCCGTCGGTTCGGTCCAGTTCATGTGTGTTTGTGTGAGTTTTTTTCGGTTTTGGGCTGAACCGAACCGACTCGAAACCGAAAATCATGAAAACCCAAAACCAAAACCGAACCGATGGGCTGTCGGATCGGCTCGGTTTTTATCGGTCCTGTTCGGTTTTGAACCTTTGATGCTCGGCCCTAGTGTAATGTGTGAGTTTTGCAGAAGTGATGGGAGTGATTGTCTATAGTGCGTTGTAGAGAAAAAAAGGTATCGGAGTTTGATCTGTTTGGGTTGAAGCTTTTGTGTTTTTGAGCCGAAAATATTTGGTAATTTGGTATGGGTATTTACACATTACATTATAATAATTTTTTTGGGCTTTAATAGTTGCATATTTGTGTTTATGCAAAATTACATTTCATTTGACATTTATCTATAATTTATGTTTCAAATATGCTATTTCTAATCGTTATTTTAATTAAAAGTTGTTATTCATTTTTAGAGTTATTGGTAAAAAAACGTATAAATGAAACACATTTATTCGTCACAAAATTATTCAACTAGTACCTGCCGCCACATTGCGCGGGTATCCTGCTATATAACTTAATATGTGTATCAGGTTAATAGAGAGGTGTTAGGATTAGGGGTGTCATTTGGGTTGACCCGACCCGAGTCAATTCAGGTCGGGTCAATCGGGTCAACCCGAATTGACCCAAGTTCTAAACAAGGTAGGGTTCAGGTATGTTTTTTAGCCTCAACCCGACCCGAACCTGACTAACCCGGCAAAACTAACACTTTACAATGTAAAATACTCGGGTTGATCCCGAACCCGAGTTGACCCGAACCCGAATTGACCCGACCCGAGTTGACCCGAGTTCTAAATAGGATCGGGTTCGGGTATATTTTTTTGAGGCCTGACCCGAGTTGACCCGAACCCGACCGGGTCAACTCAAACGACAGCCCTAGTTAGGATCACACAACTATAGATTTAAGAATAGTGGCATCAAATTTGGGGTTGTTAGGATTAGACTATTTCGATTAGGGGTTGTTAGGATCAGACTGTTTCGATTAGCGGCTGTTTGGATTAGGCGTGTACTTTGGCTGGTTTTGAGACACAGAATTGCATTGCTTCTAATTGTGGCATCATATTAGGACATGTTTGGATTAGGCCTGGTTTGGACTAGGGGTGTACTCGGCCATTTTTGAGACACATAACCGAATCAATTGCTTAAAATTGTGGCATTAAATTAGTTTTGAAAAATATGAACTAATCTTTCAATTTTCTGCAAACCATTCGGTCATGAAAACGACTAAACCATTGCAAAGTCTTCCCACCACATGGGCGGTTGGGTGGTGGTCGATCCTCGTTGTCTTTGACTTAAACGTACAAATCAGATGGTATGTCGCGAAAGTATATCTAAAGCAATTTTTCAAAAAGATTTTAAAATGTGTAATTCTTTTGTTATATAAATATTAAATTCGTTTGAATTTACAGAATCTAGGGAAGAAGTAGCTTATACATTCCTTATTCCCACATCATTAACAGTTTTGGATCTTATAAATTTCAAGATCCTTCATCCTTGTATTATTCAAGTGAATTCTCATATGAACTTACAGAATCTAGAGAAGAAGTATTGACCGGGTCAGTCACTATAGCACTTTTGTAGAGGGACGGAACCAGGGGTTTCCGCTGGTACTTGGGACCCCTACGAATTTTTACTATATAGTGTTACTTTTTGAAAAAAACATCAATTTTTTCTAAATGCATCTTAAATACATCCGGTCCATCGAAATGTATTTCTATATTACGGTTCAAAAGATTTTGTGCATCCGGTCATATTTGATCCTGTCTTCGGCCCTTCTTGTGCATCCGGTCATATATTATCAATCCTACCAGTTATATTGACTTGTTGATATATAATGAATTTACAACATTAATCACGTACAAAATTCAGCCACAGTCCTCTGTAGAAGAGAATAACATACGACATTCTAAACTGAACCTAACGCTAGTTTTTTTAAAATAATAAACAAAATAAAACCCACCCACCCTTAGGCGATTATATATGGCGATCATGCGATTCCCACAAACCTTAATTCGCTTTTAATTTTTTATTCTTTCAACAATTACTATAATGATTCAATATTTGACATATTATCAATTACACTCATTTATTATTTTCGGATTTCATCATTGTTTAGACATTTGCACTATTTTCTCAAGTTGAGTAAAACGGTGAAAAGTAAAAGAAAGTGATGAGATATAAATAACTCATGTTCTTAAGTTTTTTTTCTAGAAAGTAAAATGATAATCAAGGGGTGAAAGTGTAAAATGTCTTGCTTCAAAACTTTCAACTCGCTTTTGAAGTAAAAACAAAATAATAAATAAATAATAATGTAAAATAACTCAATTACCTTTCATATAACTCCACTATTTGTCTTATCAAATCTCCATAGTTATCACCATCACACCCGCCAACCTTCAAAGAAAAAATTGACACATAAAAAACAAATCTCAACACATGGAATAATTTTCTTCTTAGGTTTGTAACAATCAACTACCTTATGCTTCTACATTTTTATGTGTTTAATTTAGTGTTAATTTATCTTTTGTTGATGAACATTGACAATTGGGTTTTTTTTTTTTTTTTTTTTTTTTTTTTTTTTTTTTTTTTTTAATTAGACCCATTTGGGTTTTAATTAGACAATTTGGGTGTTTTTTCATTGATTATTATGTGAAAAGTATGCGCTAAACTCTTTATTGTGCTACTGAGTTTGTTAAAATTGGACTATTGTTATCCTTTTTTTTTTTTTTTTTTACCAATATACTAATTTGATATTTTGTATTTGACTTCATTATGTTTGTTATATGTGTGTTAAGGCTGGCGACAGTAGAGGAAGACGATCGACATATACGATCGATAATAATCGATCGACCCTTGTGTGGGTATTCGGTCGACACACGACAAAACTTCCAAATGGTCGAGTACCGGATCGATTACTTTCTTAATTTTTTTTGTACCCTTTGTTATTTATGTTGGACTTAAAAAAAAAAAAAAAAAAAAAAAAAAAAAAAAAAAAAAAACCCCACCTAATAGCCGTTACATTCAAAAAAAATATTAGTTTAACACACTATAAATACCACATTAACACAACATATTTTACACACTTAAATTCACAAAATCTCACACATATTGCAATTCAAAATGGCGTGTAATAAACTGCCTCATACCGTCGAAGAATTTCAAAATTGGGTCAAAAACCAAGCTGATAAAGACGACACGGCTCGTCAAGAAGCTATTTCTGAAGTTATCAGCAGGTTTGAGCTGGCAAAGGCCCTCAAACAACGAATGAGAACACGCTACTCAGATTGCGATCACATTTCTGATGACAGGAAATATGTGATCGACCAGTTTTTATACGATGAATTTCGTAAAGATCATGCCGTTGTTGAGGCATTGCGTGGCTGTGTGAGTCAGATACATGCCCAAAAAACAAACAAGATTCGTTGGAGCTTTGAAAAAAATGTGAAAGCTGCTATGGTTGAACAACAACAACAACAACAACAATTTGTGCAAGGTGAATCAAGTTCATCTGCACAAAGAGTTGTTGAGCAACAACAACAGCTGCCTCGTCTGGATAATTTTCAGGTAAGTTTTGAGGAAAATGTGGCAGCAGATGATGATGGCTGGAACTCTGAGAAGGAGCGGGAACTGAGCAGGTTGGAAGCTCAGTTAGAAGAATAGAGGTTGGCGAGCTTTGATCCTTACGACGACGGTACCGCTCCGACAACTCTCAGACTTGGGATCACCCGGACTACAACTGAAGTTAGGATTTAATTGAAGTTTATGTAATGTTTAAGTTTATGTTTTCAATCTATGTACTGTTTTATTTTTATTAATGAAATTAGTGTTTTAATTATTAAGTTTGAAAAAAAAATGAACTAGGTCGCCCTTACTGGGGCACTGAATCGCCTGCAGGTCGCTGGAGAGAGAAAGCTGACGTGGCAGAAAAAAGTAAGGGGATTGAATCCCCTTACTGTGGGAAGCCTTAAAAGTAGATGGTATCAAGTTATCAACTTGAAAAGCCAACAGTGCAAATGGACAAAGTGATTGTTTTGTTCTCTCATTTTCCATTAAATATGTTATAACTTGTGTCTTTATCTTGTTATAAGCCTTTTAGGTTGCAACTTGCAATAGTTGGTGATAAATTGATTGTTGTGTGCTCTCATTTCCCATTAAATGTGTTATACTATTAGAGCAGTGGGAACCTTAATGTGAACCCACGTTATTCGCTAATTTTCCGGCGTTATTGGGTGCGTTAAGGTACCGGGGGCCGGCGTTATTGGAACATTAACGCGCCAAGTTGTTGCAATGACGCAGCGTTAAAGGAAGAAAGGGGAAGAAACGTTTGGGCGGGATTTTAGAATTCAAATAAATAAATAAATAAATAACCCCCTAAAAAAATTGTAGCTTGTGATTTCTATCTTTTAGCAAAGAAAGAAAGTAGATATCTTTAGTCTTCGGTTTACACTAGCAGATTCACAATCCGTTTATTAAATTTCAACGTTAAAGCAACATTACACCAAGTTACAAACGATGCAGGAAACAAATAAACATGATACGGAAAACACAAAGACACGATTCGTAAAACAGAAAGACACGATACGTAAAACAGAAAGACACGATACGGAAATACTTAACATAAAACACCATTACTCATCGTCTCTGTCTCATGCCCACGTGTTTCTCAGAATGAACCACACATGTTGATAGTATATCCCTCTCCCATAGCGTTCATAATAAATTCGGTTTGCATTGCTGAGACGAAAAGGGTCTTCACTTGTACGCAGCAACTCTTTGTAAATATCATTATACCTACGACATTCAAGGTTGATTCTACTCCATTGAGCCGTAATACTATTTTTATTATGGTGCTGACCGTTAGTCTGATCGTTGAACCTTTGTGTAATGTCATTCCAGAAAGAACGTTGGTTCACAAGGTCTCTAGATTCGTGAACTTGAAGCCCCTAGCAAGCTTTCTTCTTCGATTGACCAACGATTATTCGTTGTGAAATGATGTAAATATTGAAGAATGTGAAAAAATGAATGGTATGGTGTGGTATTAATAGGGGTTTATTGAAGGAGGGATACATTTTAAATACAAAATTTCTAACAAGAGCGGGGTAAATTCAAATTTGAAAACCTCATTTAAAACGTGTGTATAAACGTTTAAATTTCAAACATTTAAATTTCAAATTTCTAACAAGAGCGGGGTAAATTCAAATTTCAAATCCAAACAACGCCCCTATAAATAGCCATCCCCAGGTTATCACAATGCACCCACAATTCACATACAAATACATAATTCACAAATTATTAAGTTCAAAACAATGTCTCACAATGATTCACCAGATAACGAGTCAATTTACAACACCCCACCTGAAGATCTTTTCCCTGTATTCCCATACGACAATCTACCACAAGATCTCTTTCTCGTCTTCCAATATGACAATTCACCACAGAACACTCCACCGGAATTTTTTTTCCACCGGCAATCAATCCACCAGCAAACAATCCACCCCACTACAATCCACCGGCAAACTTGTCAGCACAAACCAACCCAATGCACGTGCGTTGACTGATGAAGAACTGTATGAGCAAGATATGCAAGAAGTGTTACGTGTTGAAGCAGAGGAAGAATATGAGAGAAAAGCTCGTGAGGAGTACTTGAGAGCTAAACAAGCTCAGAGAAACGATCGTTGAGCATGGCGAATAGAAAATGGATTGCCCCGTATGCCATCGAGTGAGGAAGATTCGAGTGCTTCGAGTCACGAGGGTTATGTGTCGGATGATTCGTTTTCTTGATTCGTAGTTTAGTTTAATAGTAGTTTATGTTTAAGTATCGTAGTTTAATTTAGATATTTTATGTTTAAGTATCGTAGGTTAATTTAGATGTTTTATGTTTAATTATCGTAGTTTAATTATCATGTTTTATGTTTAATTAACATGTTTTATGTTTAATTATTGTAGTTAATGTAATTTGTGTTTTATAAATGTTTATGTTATTTTTAAATGAAGTATTTGTTAAAAAAAGTTTGGTCTTATAACATTGTATGCACAAAGGTCGTTTGTAATCCTAACTTTAGGGGTGTTAAATTTGTAGGTTGGATATAATCAAAATGACTGTTTTTTTATGTTTGTTTTTTGTTCTAAAAGAGCCACAATTGAATACATGAACATACCAATGTTTTACAGTATGAATACTAATTACTTTCTTATTTATACCACTATAATAACATTCATTGTTATAGACTTAAAAGTGTTATCAGTTGAATGACAAAATGTAATCCACCAAATCTTCAAGTGATGAGTATGAGGAACCACCTATCTTAAGGCAATTGTCTACTTTCCCCTTCAGATTCATGACTCTGATTTTCATTTCTGTTCCTTCTTTATCCACCATTACTCTCTTTATTGCACCTTCAATCTCTCCCCTTTCAAACCCATTTTCCAATACCTTCCCAATCTTCCACACATCACTTACATATCTTGCATTTGGGGGTTGATCACCAATAGAAGGTGAGCAAATCATGGGAACCCCCTCACAAATGCTCTCAAGTGTGGAGTTCCATCCATTATGCGTCCAAAAACCACCCGTCGAAGGATGTGCTAATACCTCTTGTTGCGGAGCCCATTTCACAATATACCCTCTCCCTTCTACAATTCTCTCCAAGAACCCATCAGGCAATGTTTCAAGCCACTCTGACCCTTTTATGGACCCTGGTCTAACCACCCATAAAAACGCTTGCTTGCTATTAGCCAAACCCCATGCAATTTCCAAGAACTCGGATTCCTCAATGTTGGATAGACTGCCAAAACTAACGTATAATACAGAGTTGTGTGGGTGTTTGTCTAACCATGAGATGGATGTTCGGTCTTGTGCTAGGAGGCTACTCGACGATGCATGAAAGTACTTGTGAAACGGTCCTATCAAAAAATGTTGATTAGGGAATTCTTTGTTAAGGGTAGCTAATTCGAGTTCTTCGAGCTCCTTGAACGAGTTCCATATTGTTGCTCGTGCTTTCTTGGTTCCTTGGACCATGAGTGCCAGCAACTTGCAAGCACCCTCGGGATCACTAGTGAGGAACTTCGGCAAGTCTTTAATCTTAAGTGGCTCGAGACCCTTAACTAGCACTTCTGACTTCATTTCTGCCAAGAAATGCCATAACTTTGAGAGAGAACAAAGAACGCTAGCATACAATGAAAAAAGAAAAATGGAATAATGGTAAACATGTGTTGGTGTAGAAAAATTTCTTTAGTTTTCTTGTACGGTTTCTTTGTTAATAAGGAAGGAATTCTTATTTTTCTGAAAGTGTTGAAAAAAATAATAATAAATAAATACAACGTGTTTGGTTGATAACACTAAGTAAACAAATCAAATGCTTAAAACTATATATTATGTTACATATACGGACATAATTTTAGTCATGATACCTTGATCGGAAAAGCGTCGAAAAAAACCCATGTCACGTATGACTGGAAAGGCAGCAAACAAAAGAAAAGACGATACACTACTAGTTCGATGAACGATCCTAGGCAGTTTCAACTCGTCCGCAACACTCTGAGTGGAGAACCACTGAGCATCTGTTATCAAACACGTAACTGATGATCCCTCATCTTCCACCATTAACCGTGACAAACACTCCTTAATCGGATTAACACATTTCTCGTTAAGGTATGCGAGAAATTTTAAATAGCTTTCGAAGATAGAGAGCGAGATGTTCTCGTCTACTACACCGGGAATAGATATAAAACTGAAATGAGGGTAGTTTGTAGGCATAGGGGCGTTGAAACGAGTATGCAGAATGGTTATTGAAAAGCCTCTAGAGTGAAGTATATTTGCGAGTTGAAGCATCGGGTTTATGTGGCCTTGGAATGGTAACGGCAGCAGCACCAAGCATGGCTTTGTGGTTAAGACAGTAGCACTGGTGTCCATTTGTTTGTAAAGATAAATGGGATTTTTCTCTTATTTAGGCCCAATAAAAGGAGAACTCGGTCGTATACACGACCTAGACGTTGGTTATCATCTTTAGTGGCTGTGTTTATGTGTTTCGAGTGGATTAAAGAGATAGGAAAAAGTGGTTTCTTTGTTGGTTGCTGCGGTTTTCACAAGGGTTGGGTTGTGAGTGAAATTACACTACTCTTAATATAGCAAGTATTTAGGTCCCGTTTGGTTTGATGAAAGATGTGGATTTAGATTTGAATTTGAATTATAATTTCGATTTGAATTTGATTTGTACGTATTATTTATTATATAAATAAATAAAGAATTTAAAAATTCAATTTGTTATTATAAAATTGAGAAAGAAAAAAAAGAGTTGAAATGAGTGACAAAAGGCCCCACATAACATGAAAAATTGCATGTTACATGATAATATTTGTGTAATACACATAGGGGTGTAAACGAGCCGAGACAACTCGCGAGCAACTCGAGATCGACTCGAAAAATACTCGATCCGACTCGATTTTAAACGAGCCGAGACAACTCGCGAGCTACTCGACTCGACTCGATTACACATTTACACCCCAATATATATATATATATATATATATATATATATATATATATATATATATATATATATATATATATATATATATATATATATATATATATATATATATATATATATATATATATATAGGGGTGTAATCGAGCCGAGACAACTCGCGAACAATTCGAGATCGACTCGAAAAATACTCGACTCGACTCGATTTTAAACGAGCCGAGCTCGAGCATGTCAATACTCGGCTCGACTCGGCTCGTTTACACCCCTACACACTTGCCTTGATTTTGTAGAGACGGGATTTTTGACTTTCATCCGAAATTTAAGGGCACACATTTATGTATCAAACAACTAAAATCTACCATCATGCCTTAAGTGTAGTTGGGTTGGATTTTCTTTAGTAATGTGATTGGGCCGGGTGCAAGTTTATTGTGTTCGAGCTGATTTAGTTTAAAAATTGAATAATAATTTGTAGTTTCATTTTATTTGAATTACTAATGTAATGTTTTTAGCTATTATTATTTTTTTAATTTTAGCTTTTAAAAAAATGAAAAAAAAAAAAAAAAAAAAAAAAAACAAAAAAAAAAGAGAAAAAAAAAGAAAGAAAAAAAAGAAGTTGAGTTGGTCATGACCCGGTCACCCATTACGGCCAGTAGTTGGTCATGAAGATGGTTGTAGAGAAAGAAAACTGAGTTGGCGCTTAGGTGGCGGTTCGATCACCATTACGAGTAGCCTAAGTCATCTCATCATTTTATAGGGGCATCTTGGTTAATATTTCATGTAAAATGGGGAAATCTGATCTAAAACATTTTGATTAACCAAGTAAGGAAGCGGCCGGCCGCGTTGCGGCCTTGCGAGATTATCTGTCGTTACATTTTTTTGAGGTATGCATTTTCTGATCAGGCCAACCCGTTTGGCCCACGTGATCCGTTTGCCTTCAGCTCTTGTGCATACTTTTTCTAAGATTCAACCTACAAAACATGATATCACAACCCGTGATAGTTCACTTAAACTCATAATTAGCGAAGTGCATCATAAGAACACCGTAAGTATGCAGTTTCGGTTTTTTTCTAAGAAATAGTTTGTAATATGTTAAGGGTTATGGATTTGGGAGAGCTTCTAAGCATGTTCATGTTAATTGCACTGAGTTGTACCACTTTTAGATTTGTATATCATGTGAGTTGTTTGTAGAATGTGTTTTTGATATAGTACTTGCTAAATCAATTTTGAGTTGAATCTAAATGCGACAGAAAAGAAACATAATAGACAGCTAATGAAGAGACAAAACTTCGAACACTAAAAACTTCCTAAGCGAAGCTGAGTTAGCGGCTGTCAAGGAAGTGGGTTTCACCTATTTAGATAAGTCGAAGATTTATTGCTACATGTCCAGTAATAACCCCTAATAATTTACTGGCATTAAAACTCAATACGTTAAAAATCAGTAAGCAATGGATGCTTATAATTCAGGACTTGCAGACCTTAAGTGTCGAACACTCGCTATAAATGGATCACGTCTTGACTTTAATTCTCATGAGTGTTCTACCTTAGGTCCTCAACAACAGAGATTATTCACTTATTCGTGTAATAAATGTGATATATTTGAATCAAGGCGTGTACATTCTTTCAAAGGTAAAGAAGAGTAACCTTGGTTGTGAATCAAACATGTTCATGTACTTGACCCTATTGTGACAGTGAACTCCGAATGTGTTGGACTGGATGGGACAAAATGTTAATGTTTCAGGCGTGTGTCACTCTGATAAGCAATGCAAAATAATCATAATTAAATACAAAGTATTAAGAAAGAAATCTCATTTACCTGTAGCTCAGATTTTTGCTAATGTCACATGCTCAGTTTTTGCATCATGGGCCAACAAAGGAACAAAAAAACATCATCGTATTCAGTAGACTTGCCAACACATGTCTAACCAACCAACGAATGAATTAGATAAGTCCATATGGCGGATACTCTTGGACCATGAATAGCTGTACTTTTCCTCCCAGGCAACACTGGTGATATAACGTATCTGAATGTCGGGTAGAGTGAGTGGGACTTTCCTCAAACCAAAAGCGTGCGTGGCAGCTTCTGTACGCAACTGCAAGCACCGATGCTTTATACTCAATCAGAGGCCCTTTAAAACAAATAAGAAAAGTATGAGCAACTAACATATCGTAAGATAAACTATAGGTAAATATATTAAAAACAATGCATTCAATCCAATGTGCAGTACCTCTACGCACAGCCAGTGTTGCAGAACTATTTGATGTCCATGTTTGCAGAACCGTAGCTTGGGGTCTGTCTGGGCGAGTGACAGCTGGTCGGCTTTGCGATGCAGCCTATGTTTCTGATATACCTACAATTACGTTCGCATAAGAAACCCACTATCAGCGGGTAACACATTGAAAAACAAATGAGCATACAGTAGAAGGAAAACAGCATAACTCAGTACATTTGCCATACCTCTACGTCAACGGCGTGATCCAAAGTTGTTTGTTGCATCACTTTGTGGACCTTCCATTAATAGTACTAGAGCGCATGGTACATTCGTTCTCATTTCTGGTTCACCCGACGTTTCTGGCACACCTATAATCAGGTTGACATCAGAAATCTAACATAAGAAATTTAACTATTGTAAAAAGAAATCAATAACAAAACAAATACGAAACTGTAAAATGTGCGCCCAAACACCCCTTTTCTTTGTTATGTTTTGCGAAAAATTCCTACTACTGTATTTGGACCATTGTTCTAGCTCTTATATTCAGTTTGGAAATTGAAGAATGTGCCATACATGTCAACTTTTATATAGCTACAATTCGTTATTATAAATCGATGTTTAGACTTTTGACATTATTATAGATCTAATGTTTTCGTTAAATAAGCGTCATTAAAGAACAAACTATTTTGTCTTAAGAAAAGAAGGATGTTTCGATTCACAGTCATAAATCTCATGTTCTTTAGTCACTCATCTATTTTGAAAGAAAAAGTAGAGCGACGTGTTCTTTGAATCAGAAGTACACATAACCTTGTTTAAATAATTAAACACCAAACAACCCTTAAAGCATGAGCTATCCTAAACCGACCCTATAAGCAATGTGAAACGAAGCTGCACAATGTAATGCATATAGACAGAATATCTTGGCAAAATACTTCTCAGGACTGTTAACACCTTCCAAAATAGTGTGAAGAGCATGTTTAAAGTTCCTAGGTGTTTCTTTTTTAATAGCCTGCAATAATGCATTACGAACCAAATTCAGTATAAGGCAACTAGAAATCATTAAATTAATTTTAATCAAGCAAACCCAAACACCATTTGCAAGAGTACATTATCTTTAAACAGCTTATAAATACAAACTTACAGCTTAAAAAAGCAATCCCAAAACACCCCCTTAATCTATTACCTGTGACATGAGATAACCTGAAAGAGAAGCACATACAAATTTAGAGTCAGAAACACATGGAAAGCGTACCTTAATTTCAGGAAGGTATAGTCCTACAGGAGTCGTATATGCCCAAGAGCCTCTTTGCGATAACCTGTTTCGTAACCTATAAAAAAGAAAATTCTATTACCAAAAATGAGTCTTTCTACTTCTACTAATGTATACAGGTGTCAATAAGCAATCATTTTCATTTCCTTACCTTCAAAATAGCTGAAGAAAGCGGCCTTTACTGGCCGAGTCTTTTGTCGCCTCAGTTTTAGGAACTGAAACTTGGACCCATTCAGTTAGGTGCTCTGCACATAAAGAAACCCAACAAAACAAATAAACGGTCTTTCAAGGGGTGTTTGTGATTGCTTATTTCTTAAATAAGTAGTTTAGCATAAGCAACTCCACACAACTTACTATTGCTATCTACTCATATTTTCTTATTTCACTCCAAAATAAGTACCTAAAATTAAAACTTCATAACAGTTGGATTTGTCACATAATCAAAAGTTACAATTAACCCAAAGACCATTTAAGTAAAAGCTACCAAACCCCGTAAAAATCTAGATTATACCTAACCAAAAAAAAAGTTAAAAAAAATAAAACTTACATCTAGCTGTGATTGTCTACCGAATGTTTCCGTTAATTGCCCAACCTCTGAGAACAAATTCAGTTAAGCATAATGAACTTTGCCGAATGTCTTCATTAATTGCCCAACCTACAAACCTAAATGATACCTAATGTTAACAGTAACTCAACCTGATAATTCTTACCACACATGTTTTTGACAAACCTTGATCACTGTACTTTTGGTATTATATATCGAATGAAGAGAATTTATATAGTGAATACCTGAACATTACTTTCTTCCATCAATATCTCTTTCGCCTTGTCACATAAGGTGTTAACCTACATTGACACACCAACAACAAACACAAATATAAAATTGGTAGTCATTCATATCAAGACCATTATATTCCTATTATCAGTTGAGTACTTACAGTCGTTTTGACTGAATAAGCTCTTTGTTGATTGCCTTTGACTGCTGGTTGTACAAGATAAAGGTTTGACCTGATCATCAAAAGGCAGAAAAGAGTATCATCAAAGTGCTTGCAGTCAACCAAAAAGCAACCCACTTTGACCCGAACCTCACCCTGGCTTATGACTTGTGTATAGTATGTAACAATTAGAAAACATATACACAAATTAAACCGTACCAATTAAACCATAACCAAATGAATATAAGGCCAAACATCATCCCAAGAAATCATGTTAAGTTTTGGCATCATCCTAAGAAATCAGAAAATGATCAAGTCTCAGGATATCGCAAATCCTCACGAATCGCAGGCAAAGACTTTGGTAAAATCAAGTACGTGCGGTCTACAATGTCCGGCTGCAATAAAAAGCATAAAAAATGCTAAGGATTTGTGTGTGGAACAAAAGCATAGGTAACAAAATTCTCAAGTAGTTTTTTGTGTACTTCTTAAAGAGAATAAAATCGACAGTAAAAAAGACCCTCTTTGACCCGTTACCTGACCCGCCCTGCCTCACTCCACCATCTTTCAAAGTGATACTCTTCTTCCCACCTCACATGCGCGACATGGATAAACTTTTGCTGCTTTTCCACATTAAAAGAAGCCAATGTTATTATGACACCTAATAGGAAAAATCAGTAACATAGAGATTTAGTGATGCTTATCAGAACTAAATAATAAAGAGCGACTCATTTACCTTGTATTATGTAGATAGCCATTTTCGACAAAAAGCTCCAACACAGCCGACTGCAACAGGAATTAAAATGCAATTGTCAATTAAAAATCATGACTTTCGTGTAATGAAAATCAAAAAGTAAATAACTATACTATATGAAGACAACTGATATATGTTAGCAAACTATAACAAACATTGTCATCTGAAAATATTGACAAAAAATGAAAAAATAATAATAAAAAAAATAAATAAATAAAAAATCCTAAACTGCAATACCTACTGCAATGGTTGCAATGGTAGCAACACCACCGGCTCTGATCACTGGTATAAAGGTCCCCAAATCAAGACGCAAAAAAAGTAGTAAATTTCATGTTTCATTATACATAGCACATTAAAACGTGCAACAACAATTAACGACAACCTATATAGTCTAAATTAATGGTACTTTATATATTTACCCTGAACTACCTATGCGGCTTTTGCAGCTAGGATTTCGCGGAATGCGACAATCATGTGAGGATAGCACTACAAAAACGCATCTGACAAATTTATAATAGATTTAGAAAAGTATTCAACCCAAAAGAAAACTAATCCTAAATCCAAACACCCTCTAACAAAACAACCAAACCCATATAAAACTAATCCTAAATCCTGATTAGAACAATAAAAACTATGAATTAAATAAAAGTAAACCATACCCAAACTGATTAGAAGCACAGTAAACTCATATGAGCAATTAAACTTCCAGCCTCATGCAACATCTCATAAAAGCCGACCTTAAATAGGTAAAGAACAAAAAAAAATAAATAAAAATAAATAAATAAAGTCTATGCCCGCTATGGGTGCAAATTTAGTTTTATTACTTAAAATCTTTTCACTTTTGTTTTACCCAGTTAGTTTTATTTTTTCTTTTTTTTAATCATGGTGTCTAAGTCTTTTGATCACCGACTAATGCATGGGGCTTAAACTTATTACTGCTACATAAACTAAAACTGGATAAAAAATTTTGTTTGAGACGGTGGCGTAATCAATTTGCTGTACTAAATTTGAATAAGTAATTTACTAAAAGAAATTTAATCATATAGATGTGTAGATGATTTATGTCGGCTTGTCACAACTGATGTGGTCGAGGTCATACTATATGGATCAAATGACCAAAGAGAGTTACCATCTTCCACATGTGGTTTTGGCTAGTTTTTGGACCACATGTTTCAATATTTAAGCGTTAGACTATATGATATGTGCCTCACCATAAATCCCACATTCACTTAGTTATTACCAAGTTACCAAGAAAAAAATAAAGTTAAGATGAGCCACTCACGTTAAGTTACAACTGGTGAAGTGGGCCCATTTTTTTGTTTAATTGTTTTTTATTTAGTTTGTAATTGTGTGTGACTATTTAGGCTATGTTTAGCAAAATTAGCTGTAAGCAGTAGCATTGAGTTGTGAGCAATAGCTGCAGCTCACTGCTCATCGCTCATAACTTCTTAAAAAAGCATTTGAAAAATGAGCTTTCTTAAAAAATAGCAAAGTCACCGCTCTTTCACCAAACGAACAATAAAAATCAAAAAGCTCATTGCTCACCGCTCATCACCCAAAAAGCTCTGCGCCAAACATAGCTTTAGTAGAGTATCTATACTAGGTTATAATGCATTTAGGACATCTATATTTAGAAGTTTTAAAATGTTTAAGACCAAAAACATTTCTTTAATAGGAAATATGCATACACATATAATTAAAAGATTAGAAATTTAAGTGTCTTTAAAAAGTCTAGGTTGTTACAAGTATAGCTTTCAATGCTTGTAATCTTTTAAAACTCACAAGAAAAGAAGCATAGTGTACATCTTAATACACATAATTTTTAGACTTACAAGACAAGAAGCATAGTTTACATCACTTTAATGCACATATTAAAAAATAAATAAAACACCACCTTAATGCTATTTAATGTAGTCAATTAATTAGCTGGTCAATAAATACAATTAATACAATTATTAAAACACACTTTACATAAAAATACAAATTATCAAGCATATTGTACAACCAAATTAAACACAATTCCTACATTAAATGTCACTAAAATAAATAATAAAGCACATTATACAAATATTTAAGCCCGAATAGGCAACGGGCCAAATGAGCTTGAGCCTGAACGGGTGCGGGCCAAACAGGCTCTAGCCCGAATGGGCATGGGCTAAATGAAATTCTTGATATCCATAAATTTATTATCAGAAATAATAGAATAAACTAAAATACATAATTCACCGGAAAATTTAATTTCAGGGTATCCGCCGCTGCAACACGTGGGTACCCTGCTAGCATTTATATAAAGCATGTATTTTAATGAAATGTGAGGGTAAGGTGCCTATGTACTATAAAAGGTGAGAAGAAGTAAGGGAAAGTGAGATGAAAGAAAAAACTGAGGTGGTGATGTTTAAGGTGAAAAGGTAGTGACAATAGCCTAAGGTGTTGTTGCATGCTCCATCTTCACGTTTAAAGGAAAATAAAAATTACAAACATCCATGTTTTTCTAACCTTATCAACGCTGCCTACTTCTCGAGTGAGTGTTTGGGATTGCTTATTTATTTACTTTTTCTAAAATGAGTTAACTTGCCTTTTGATAACTGTTTATTTTACTTAAAGATAATTACACAAACAAATAAATTAGCAATTCTAAGCCTCATTAAGTGTATCAATGAGCACATAATAAGTGTTCATTTTGTATATCAACCAATAACACTATAAAAGTACACTTTAATGAGTAGATATGATATTTCATTGGTAAGGAGTGTAGTTAGTGGGATTTCCTCAAACTTTGTGTATTATGAAAATAGACACTTATTATGGGATTTCCTCAAACTTTGTCGCAACGCGTCAGGCAAACGTGGTGGTCCATGTACTGTTTCATTCGTACTCCATCGTAACAGTTTTCTTCCGGTATTAATCCAGGTTCCGATGTAGACCTAGCTGCGTCTCCATTGCCTCCGAACCTAAGGTGACCTTCGTCACCCCAGCTACTTCAGAGGACTGTTCCAACGTGTGCTAGGTCTTTCTAGAATACTTTCTAATTGCTTAGGCAATTAGATTTTGATTGTCTCATCCGGAGTATCTAGAGGAGACAATACCTTATCATGTCCCCCTAGTATAGTATTAACGTCTTGCCAAAGAGTTGATACTAGACTCTGAAAGTCTGCCTAGTTACCGTGGTAACTTCATTCGGAGGTAAACTTATTTTGGGATATTTACCTAGAAATGTATCTAACTTGTCAC
Source organism: Artemisia argyi (assembly GCA_030686995.1). Lineage (NCBI taxonomy): Eukaryota > Viridiplantae > Streptophyta > Magnoliopsida > Asterales > Asteraceae > Artemisia > Artemisia argyi. The sequence goes on from CM060700.1 coordinate 252,996,807, forward strand.
TTTTTCTAATTGTGTGTAGATTTCTTTATTTTTTGCTATTATATACCTTATACTTTTAATTTTGACTTTTGTGTGTATTTTGTTCATGTAAAATGACCGTTGTACCCTTCGTTGTCAATAGAGTGGTTACAAAATATTATATAAGGGTAAAATGGTCATTTTACATGAGTAAATACACACAAATGTCGAAATTCAAAAGTTTAGGATATATAATAGCAAAAAATAAAGAAAGCTACAGATAATTAGAAAAAGTGATAAGCTAGATACATTTAGACAAAAATAAACCGTTGGTCCCTAAACTTTCGAGAAAGCATTTCCAGGGCCCCAAACTTGATAAAAACGTCACCGTGCATCCAAAACATGGGTTTTTTTGGCCAATTGCGTCCCTTGACCTGTTTGATCTCGGTCAACACACGGTTTTAGTTAAATATACAAGGGCATTATAGAACAATCACCTTTATAACTACAAATCAAAACCCTTTATCTTGTTCACTTATCAAATTACCTGTAGTATAAAAAGAAGAGAACCTAATCCGTGCTTATTATACACAACAAAACACAACAAAATTATTATTATACATTAAAAACACAACAAAATTCGTACTCAAGATCCCAATAATTTCTTTATGGTTAGCACAACTAGTCTCCCCAGATTTCTACATCACAAAAAACACAACAAAATTCATACTCAAGAGCTCAGTATTTTCTTTACATATTTCAGATTTTAGATCCAAATTCATGAGAAAAGTCAGCATACATCTATATCTTTTGATATCAAAACCAAAAAAACAAGATCTACGTTTTTTTTTTCTTATCAAGTAGTTAAACGCACCATTAAAGATCTAATCAAAACAAACACATCATAAATCTTTGAAACAAAACAAAAAACGACGTCTTTTTCAAAAACAAATCAAAGGGCTTGTCCTTAGGTGAAATAAGATTAAAAGAAATTTAGTGGTTGAGCAGTTTGTATAGTGTGGCTGAGAATGTAAAGAAACAAAATGAGAGTCGTATGTTTTTGTTGCGTAGCTAAGATTGTTAGTACACGAGCAACTATTAAATGCAAAACTTGAAAAAGTGGACTATTCTTCCAATGAGTAAAACTTTTGACTGTTGACTGTTCTTTGTGGAAAACTAGAAGGGGGTTGAATAGTTTTACGTCTTTTTAACTTGTTATAAAAGATAATTTTAGTGTTTTCTTAGTTTTTAAAATTTAGATTTGATAATATATGATATCAAGTCTTGCACAATATAAACAACTATCAATAAGTAAGATATAGCAATGATAAGTAAAGAAATAAATGAGAGATGGAAAGATCGAACCGCGAGACAAGAGATTTATAGTGGTTCGGCTACAAGGACACCTTCCTTGCCCTATTCCACTCCCCGAGCACCTAACTCGAGAGTTTTCTTCACTATATCAACAAGCTCCTTTATGGCGGAAAAAACCTTACACACCAATTTACACACCACAATTTCTTCACAACTAAATCACAACTTCTACACAACTTCTTCACACCAATCTACTTCACAACTAACTACTTCACGCCTATCTTCTTCACACCAATTAACTTCACAACCAACAACTTCACACCTAGCTTCTTCACTACAATCTAATTCCTAACTTTTCTTCTTCACACTAAACAACTAACTAATCACACAATCAATATACCTAGAACAACTATCTACAATCAAATATTCACAACAATCTTCACAAAGAGTTATGTAAATAATCTTGATGATGCACCAACAACTTGGATGTGGAGGTCACAACAAGTTGTAATACTTCTTGTCTTGGAGGATAGAAGTATTTTTCTCTTGCACTTGAGAGGATGATGTTTGAATCACTTTGAAACAATGAATTATGTATTTATGATCAAAGGATTAAGAGAATAGAAATGGGATCTAGAACAGAAAGTTTAGGAGTGCAAAAGGTGAGAAAATTATGTGGGATGAACCAGTATTTATAGGGAGAAAATTTACTGTTTTGGAGCGTGGCCGGTCCCCTTAATTAGGGGGCGGTCCCCTTAATGATTAAGGGGGCCGCCTAGTATAATTAAGGGGGCCGCCCTCCTGAACTTTGGATTTTCTTGTCCTTTTGTGAGGGAAATTTTTCTGGATAAAATTTGCCATTTTTGGTTAGAAATTTGAAATCATATATTTATAATGAATTAAACATATTATTTTAATTCCAAAAGTAATTTTGTAAAAGATATAGAATGTTTAATACATTTTATAAAAATTCTAGTGATTAGAAAAATTTCCTTTGATCATGAAATGCAATAAACACTTTGTTTATTCATACCTTAAGTGATATGGATGCAAAGACAAATATTAAGCACTAAAAAGTTATTTACGTCATAAGTTTTAGATTAATGAGTTTACGCTTTCTAATTGTCAAAACATAGAGATATTGTTAATATGCTAACAATGTTTTTAGACATTATTTATGTCAACAATCTCCCCCTTTTTGATGATTGCAAAACCTTAAACTCATTAGGTCTAAAAAATAATTTTTATACAAGTATTATTAGAGTTTAACATTCTCTTCTCCCCCTTTTTGTAAAATCAAAAAGGTTAGGCCGAGTAAGCTTCGTGAAAGAAGATTAAACGGGTAGAATGCTCCCCCTTGATGTATGCTCCCCCTCATTTGAGAGCACCAAGGGAATGAGCTATGGAGATTTTGGCTACACAAAATATTTGAAGAGAACAAGACACATATATATGCAAAGCAATAATTATGCAAATAGATTCATTCAAGTATCATAGAAATGATTAGCATTATAACATTCAATATGCTTAAAGCATATTGATTACAATGAAACAAAAGAAAAGACATAGTCCTATATTGCCTAAGAGAGCACTTGGACTTGCTTGCAACCCATGGTTGGTTGTTTTATTTGCTTGAAGGAGAACATAAGCATAAAGCTTAGTTGTTAGATGGAGAGGGATATGGAGTGGGGTATGGAGCGAAAGAGGTGGATCTTACGATGTTGTATCGTGTTAAGGGTGGTATGGGATGAGGACGAGTGAGGAGATATTCAATCCAAGAAATATCTTCACTCAAGTATAGGATTTGTTTTTGAAGGAAGATGCAACAAGGGCAATAGTGAGTGTGGTTTGTAACTTGATCCAAGTTGAGAGAGTGAGGTAGGCAATTGTTGTAGGGTGATGATGGAGGTTTCCCTTTGTTGCGTTGTGCAAGATGCATGGCATTGAGATCACTAAGATCATGGATTTGGGATATTTCATCACAGAACTTTTGCTTTTCCGTGGCAATGCGGAGAAAGTCATTGTGTTGATATGGATGAATTGGGTTTGTGTAGTTGGAATTATAGTTGGATGGTTGATCAAACTTGTATGGATCATTACAAATGGTTGGAGGATGAGATGAGTGGTTTGGCATGAAGGAAGATGTTTGGCTAATGTTGTATGGTTTGTAAAGAGGATCAAATGAATGTCCTTGTGAATTTGGTGTAAAGTTTGGGAAGTAAGTGGTTGGAGGTATTGAGTGATTTCCAACTTCATTGGTTATGATGGATTTGTTTCGAGGGCTTTTTCTTCGTCAAACGAGTTTTTCCGTCATTCTTGCATGCCTTGAGGCTTTTGGTTTTGGTTTGTTTGGAGAAGTCATGAAGGGATGAATGGAGAGTGTGGAAGATTTGGGATATTTATAGTGTAAGATTTGTGTGTTAATGGATGGATAATGTTTGTTTGGGAGATTAGGACAAAATGTGTTGGTGAAAAATGGGAAATGTAGGTTGAAATGGGCTAAAAAGCAGAAAAGATTCTGTAAACCCGACCATCAGATGGCCGGTCCCCTTAATTAGGGGGCGGTCCCCTTAATGATTAAGGGGGCCGCCTTATAAAATTAAGGGGGCTGCCCATCTGGTGATTTCCAGATTGCCAGAATTGGGTTTTTGGCAGAAAATTTGAAGAAAGGTTGTGTGTTTGGATTAGAATTCAAGCAAGTTCAACTCCTTGAGACAATATAGCATATAATCTAACTATAATATAGCATGCATGCAACAACACTTAAGTAAAAGAGCAATCAAGCAATTAGTAATAAGCAAGAGAAGGCAAACAAAGGCAAGGGCTTTTAATCTTCCTAAAGCAACTATCTTAGATCAAAGGCAAAGGTAACTAGTGAGTGGAAAATTAGTGATGGAGCAAGATGACAACATTATTAGTGAATTTGTCCTAGTGTGTGTCTATATGCAACAAATGTGGAGTTGTGATTGTTTCGACTCCTAAATGCAAAGAGAGATAACGATCCTAAGAAACAATCCAAAAGATCTCCTTGATTCAATTTTTGCTCGATCATGAATGTCAAAGATATATATTAGATTATATACCTTGACAATTTATGTGAGAGTTTATGCATGATTTTGGAAGACAATGTTTTTTGCATTAGTTAACAATGCAAGGAAAATGATGTTCATGTGATTCCTAGATGTGAGAATAATCTTTAAAGAAAATTGATTGGGTTTTACAAAAGAGTTTATGCAAAGAAAATAAACTTTCTCAATCTTTAATTTTGTGCGAAATAGATTCTTAGACTCAGAAATGGAGGAGTGGAAGAAAAGAAGATTAAAAAAAAAATTGTCTAAATGCAATAAAATTTAGTCAACTTGTTCCATCATTCCTAATCCTAAACGCAAGTGATTGAATAATTCACGCTTAAGGGGTTTAGTGAATATATCCGCAATGTTATCTTCCGATGCAACTTTTTCTATAGATATATTCCCTTTTTGTACATTATCCCTAAGAAAGTGGTGGCGTATTTCTATATGTTTAGTCCTAGAGTGTTGCACCGGATTTTTACTTAAGTCTATCGCACCTTTGTTATCACACATAATGGGAATGTTTCCTAACCTAATGCCATAGTCTATAAGAGCTTGTTACATCCATAGTGCTTGTTGACATGCCTTTTCAGCGCTTACATATTCGGCTTCGGTGGTAGAAATAGCAAGAGCGGTTTGCTTCTTCGAAAACCAAGACGTTAGACAACATCCCATAAACGTGCAAATACCGCTAGTGCTTTTTCTATCTACGTAGTCTCCCGCATGATCCGAATCCGCATAGACGATGGTTTCTATGCCGGATCCCTTAGGATACCATAATCCTAAGTGTATAGTGCCTTTAATGTATCGAAAGATACGCTTAACCGCTTCTAGGTGAGAGACTTTGGGATCCTCTTGAAAACGGGCACAAAGGCAGACACTAAACATGATATCGGGTCTACTTGCCATCAAGTATAGTAAACTACCTATCATTCCACTATACTTGGTGTTATCTACGGACTCACCTTCATCATCCTTTGTGAGCTTTACTTCCGTAGACATGGGAGTCTTCAATGGTTTTGAGTCTTCTAGGCCAAATTTCTTAAGCATTTCCTTAATGTACTTAGATTGGTTAAAAAATATTCCATCTTCTAATTGTTTTATTTGTAATCCTAGGAAGAAGTTAAGTTCACCCATCATACTCATCTCAAACTCATCATGCATGATTTTGGCAAATTCATCACACATGTCTTGACAATTCGATCAAAATATAATGTCATCAACATATATTTGGACAATGATGAGATTTGGGTCTTTCCTTTTAGTGAAAAGAGTGTTATCTACCATTCCCATGGAATAATCATGTTTAATAAGAAAAGCTTTTAATCACTCATACCAAGCTTTGGGAGCTTGTTTGAGTTCATACAAAGCTTTCTTTAACTTATAAACATAAATAGGTTTTGCGAAGTCAATGAATCCTGGAGGTTGTGCCACATATACCTCCTCATTGATAAAACTGTTAAGGAATGCACTTTTCACGTCCATTTGGAATAACTTAAAATCTAGGGCGCATGCATAGGCAAGTAGTATCCTAATTGATTCTAATCTAGCTACGGGGGCATAAGTTTCGTCATAATCAATTCCTTCTTGTTGATTATAACCTTGGGCAACTAACCTAGCTTTATTCCTAGTAACTACTCCATTTTCATCTAATTTATTCCTATATACCCATTTAGTTCCTATGATGGTCATATTCATTGGATTTGGGACTAATTCCCAAACATCATTTGCCTTAAACTGATTTAATTCTTCTTGCATAGCTATAACCCAACTTTCGTCTTTTAAAGCCTCATTAATATTCTTAGGTTCTATTGCTGAGAGGAAACAAAAGAAATTATTTTTATCTTGAGTTTGTGACCTAAGGGTTCTTTGGTTAATATGTCCTATTATATTATCTAGTGGATATGACGTAGATTCTTTAATATTTACAATTCCGTTATTTCCTAAGTTAATGTCTTCATTGTCATTTCCTATGGGTTTTGTTTTACTAACCTCAATAGCTTCTTCTTCAACTAAGTCATCATCTTCTAAAGGTAAAGTTTTAGGAGGTGGTGGTGTTTCATCAAATGTTACAATTAGTGATTCTTCTACTTTCATGGTGTGTTTGTTAAGTATTATATATACTTTACTATTTTGTGAGTATCCTAAAAATATTCCTTCATATGATTTTGGATCAAACTTAGTGAGGTAATCCTTAGTGTTTAGAATATAGCATTTACTTCCAAATACCCTAAAGTAGCTTAAGTTTGGTTTTCTACTTCTTAGTAACTCATAAGGAGTTTTTCCTAGAATTCTCCTAATTGATACCCTATTTAAAATATATGTCGATGTATCTACGGTGTGATACCAAAATTTTTGTGGGATAGATTGTTCATATAACATTGTTCTACTCATTTCTTGTAGTGACCTATTTTTTCTTTCTACTACACCATTTGATTGAGGAGTACGAGGAGCGGAGAAATTGTGAGATATTCCATTTAAATCACAATATTTTTCGAATTGTACTTCATTGTCAAATTCCCTACCATGGTCCGTCCTAATGGCTACTATTGTGTATCCTAATTTATTTTGAATCATTTTACTAAATATTTTGAATTTTTCAAAGGCTTGGGTCTTGTCACTTAAAAACCTAGTCCACGTGTATCGTGAGTAGTCATCTACTATCACTAAGGTATATTTGTTTCCTCCATAGCTCCGCACAGCGGATGGACCAAAGAGATCCATATGTAATAATTCTAGGCACCTAGTAGTGGATACTATAATTTTAGCTTTGTGACTAGCATGAACTTGTTTTCCAATTTTACATGCATCAGAAAAATGTTTGTCATATTTTATATTAGGCAAATTTCTAACTAATTCCTTAGAGGATAAAGATTGTATTTGTTGCATGTTAGCATGTCCTAATCTCCTATGCCACAATGTGGAGTTTTCATCTAGGGTCGTTAGGCATATTCTATCCTCAGGCTTGTTTCCTAGTTTCATAACATATATGCCTCCTTTCCTAATTCCTCTACCTATAATTTTTCCATTCTCAACTATTTCGCTATCCTCTTCGGTAAAGGTGACTCTACATTTATTGTCACATATTTGTCCTATACTAAGCAAGTTATATGTTAAATTATCTACATGCTCTACATTTTCTGTAACAATTCGCATTTTCGGATTACTATTCATTTTTACTATTCACTTTCACTATTCATCTCAGAAATTTTTATTTCATATTCTCGTAAGTTGAACTATTTTAACGATAATCCGAGAGTTTGACGCTCGTCGGATCATTTCTGCAAAAATCACGAAGCCGTGTCCGAGATTTACTTTTAGGTTTAAACGTCGTTCCAGCATCCCGATATGTCCACAAAACACTATAAACAATTAAAATATGATTTTCTCTCATTTTACGACAATTCTAAAAGTTTTGGAATTTTACGTTTTTCAGTTCAGCGTTTTACGCGAATTACACGTTTTAGACCTGCGTTTCCAGTTTTTACAGCGTTTAAGCAACCCAATGGAACTTACCATTCATTTTATATTTTATTATGGAGTATTTTGACAAGTTTAGTCATTCTTTCAAGTTTCATATTTTTACGACACCTGAATTTACGTTTCGCGGTTTAAAACTTTACGTTTAGCGATTAACGGAACCAAAACCGACTCCGTGAACTAGATATTAACAAGTTTCCTACGTACTCATCCACCATGTGCAGCCCCCCTCCAAATATCTAGTCAACTTGACCAATTATTTACAAAAATGCCATTGGACAAGATTTTTCTACATAAACACAATTAACACATCATATTTATTTTCAAGAATCATAAAGCAATGTTTTCTCCCTTTCCTCTCCTCCCTAGCCACGACCCAAATTGAAAACATAAGCAAGATCCATCAATTTTTGAAGATCAAGACATAATCAAGCTCTACTTTCTTTCCTTGTTAGGGTTTTGTGATAAAAACCTATGTTTCTTAGTCCATTTCTCATCAAACTCCATGTATATTCAAGTAAGCTTCAAGTGTTTTTTTTCATCATCTATTACCTTCATTTCATTAGTAACATGTTGTATTTTCATGATATATTGGTTAAATATGCAAGTAGTTATGTTATATATACCACTTTTCAAGTATTTCTTAATTATTATGAGATTATAATTAACCTATGATTATCCCCATGAAACCCACCAAGGTTGGTGATGTTTAGGAACCCATGACACCTTAAGAAGGTGTATGGTAGGATTAGACTAGATTTGTGGTGATTGGAGTGGATTTGGACAAGTATTAAACAAGAAAAATGAATTTTAGCCACTATATAAATGTTGCTGTCCCATTTTGTAAAATCCAGAAAAATCAGGGGATTCCTGGTAACTTTCGGCTAAAGATTTAGAAAATACTTTCAAAAACGAAGCCGTGGGTGAAAGAACGGATTAAAACGAGTTTATAACGAAGGAGATATGATTTTTGCAAGTTTAACGACGAAAACTATTTTTTGAAATTTATACTTGCTGTCCCACGATTTTCAATGGGCAATCTGAGGTGTAAAACTTGATCTAGCCATCCTGACTTATCAAAAATATATTAGTATGTTGTCCCACGATTCCGGGGATATAAAGAACGTAGAAAACAAGCTTATAACGACCAAGATATACACGTTTCAAAATCGGCGAAACTCTATTTATTTCCATCAACTTTTTAGCAAAATATTACTAAGTATAGAAAAATAGTTTTTGTAATATATCATGTTGAGAGCCGATTTACTCATTGATAAACTCATTTATGGAAAATTTAGATCATTGACAAAAAGTTAGTTCACCCAGCCTAGTTTTCAAAAAATCCAGCCGTTTGTCAAAAGGATTTATAACGAACAACTTATGGACTTTCAAACTTTTCCGAAAACTGCCCAGAATCTGCCGAAACAGCCCAAACACCTTACTTTATGGCTATATATCTTTATGATCGAGACCTGTATGGACAAACTTCACTTCTGTTACTTTTTATATGAGGTGAAAGTCTTTCTATAACTACTGAGCTTCTTTCCAAACTCTTAATATTCACCATTTCGCGACTAGTTTTGCGAGACCACTTTGGCCATATTTTTCAAGTTATGAAAAGTGTCATTTTACGTCGAAAACCTTATATTTGCTGATAGAACACCAAATAAGGATCGTGGAGTATCGTTTCAACATATATACTTGGAAAGTAGTTTTTATAACTAAATGAGACATCAACATGTATTTCAACGATAAACCTTATTTTCAAATTACACGAGTGGTATCGATAACATACGTAGTTGCATGTGTAGCATCATTTCATTTCTTACATTAGATCGTTCATCATTCACATTAGGTTGCAGTTAGAGATCGAACCTCATTTCTGTGTATCCACTTTATCATCATAGCTATCGCATCAGGTGAGTCATAGCCCCTACTCTTTTTATACTTGTTTTAACTCTTTGGGGGAGATACATGCTCAACTACTTGCTTACTTGTATATATACTCAAAACATTTATACTTGATTACATTTATACTTGATTTCATTTATACTTGATAACACTTATACTTGATTGCATTATACTTGATTTCATACATACATGATTGATACATGCACAAACACTTACTTGATACTTGAAACGTTTAAACTTTTATACTTTGGGAAATGGCACCCAGAAATCTTTTATACTTTGGGAAATGGCACCCAGTAATCATACATACATGATTGTGAAACTTCCAGTGGCTCCAAATTAAGTTGTTGGATGACCATTGAGACATACATACAAACGTGAGGTCTTCGGAGATGAAGTGTAGACTTACGAATAATTGCTTAACTGTTGTGATGAACTTATACATGTTTTACTCATACTATATATGTTAGCAGTGGGTTGTGAACACACAGGTTACAAGTCACTTATGGCGGGACTTGCAACTGAGTGGATTTACGATGCCTTTGCTGGGAAATCTTCATTTATATGCATAACATTCTTTTTCACAAGACTCTATGAACTCACCAACCATTGTGTTGACACTTTAGCATGTATTTTCAGGTTTTAACCAATGGCACGCTACAGGAGGTTTTGGCAGGGCATGGCATGGTCATAGAAGACTCTGATTATTCATATGGGGACCGTTTTAAACTATTTTAAGGGCCTACTTCCGCACTACTTTTAATAATATAAATTCAACATTTTTGATTAAACTATTTTATTCTAAATGATTCAAGTGAAAACCATTTTTGAACATGTGTTGTAATACCAATTGAGTTACACCCCAGCTACATGTATGCTTCCGCTGGACCCGATTTTGGGGGTATCACATTTTCAATAGTAAGTGAGTCTTGAGAAATCGTACCTTTGCCAATGATTTTTCCACGTAAGTCACTACCGAAAATAACGTTACCTCCATTATATGCCTTGTATGTAGAGAATAGCTTGCGGTTCCCCGTCATGTGCCTCAACATCCGTTATCCTTGATCCATTCGTCAGGCTCCAAGTCAATTCCCAAACATATTTCGTCGGTTCCTTTTGCCATAAAACACTTTTCATCTCTTGGTTTTTCTACTTCTTCTTTGTCAGTATCACTCCATGTTCCACTAACAAATGCGCCTTGATTTTCATAACCCGATGGCTTTAGACATTCGCCAATGAGATGATTTGGACTTCCACATCTATATCACTTTCTTTTCCCGTAGTTGGCGCTTCTATTTCTTTGGAACGGTTTTCTTTCGTCTCGTGATGATCTAGTGAATCTTCCTCGTCTCTTGAAGAATTTCTTGAATTTTCTTACGGCCATTGCATATTCTTCGTCTTCACTTTCGTCACTTGAATCATCATCATCACTAGGTTCCTTTTTGGCTTTTAGAGCAATGGATTTGGTTTGTTCTTTCTTGACTTTGACCATTTCCGAATCTCTTCTTATAATTTCTTCATGGACCTTCAAGTTGCCAATGAGTTCATCTAGTGATAATGTCATCAAGTTCTTTGATTCTTCAATTGCCGTGACCTTAGCTCGCCATTTCGGATGCAATGCCCTAAGAAATTTCCTAACACAATTTTTACTAGAAAATGTCTCATCAAGTGCTTTTAAACTTGTGATGATAGTGTTAAATTTAGCAAAAGTGATGAGGCGAAAAATGAACCACTTTTAGGGGGTCATTTAAGCCCGAAATTGAATTTATTTGATCAAATATTGCCCTAAATCGTTCCTTTTGTGATTTTAGATACTTTGGGAGAGAAATCTGGAAAAGGAAGCAATTCGGACGTTTTTGGAGCATAAAAGTGAAGAAAACGTCAAAGACTTAATTTTCCTTGCTGGGAACAGTAGGTGACGGCGTCAAGAGCAACACCCTGACGGCGTCAAGAGTAAATTGCATGACGGCCCAGTGCAAACATGAACGCGTCACAAGTAGAGCGTCAAGAGTAAAATGCGTGACGGACTGGAAGGACCTAACACATGACGGCGTCAGATGTAGATCAAGGCAGTCCGAGAATTATTTTGGCGGCGAGATGACGGCGTCACCTATTTGGTCTTGACGCCGTCAGCCTCAGTTTTCTATATATAGTTTTCCAATTTTCATTCATTAAAAAGAGAAGTTTTGGAGAAACCCTAAGGCCGAACCTATTATGAATTTTACAGGTTTTTCAAGGTTTTTCAGCCCTTGAACCCTTACATGTGCAATTGAGATAAGTGTTCTTCTAATTCAATCAATATGTCTATGTGTTGGTTGTCTATATCTTGTGCTTGTCTTAATTCTACCATGCTAGGCTATATCTATCTTGTGTTTGCTTAGATCTAATGAAACCTAGATGTTGATTATGTGTTGATTACTTGTTTATGGTTGTATTGGATGAATGATTTCGATGTTAGGCTTAAGAAAACTGGTAGATCTCCAAATGGTAACATGCTTGAACGTCTTAGGAAACATCAACTGACGTGCACTAGGTTTTATTGGTTGTATTTAATGCATGAGTAAATTCTAATGATCCCATGTTAGGAGCTTCTTAGCCGGCTCGACATAGGAGTGAAGTAGGCACTCATAGGATTGGGGAATTAAGTGCGCCATCCCATGAATGGTATTAAGGAATACAATCCGTCATCCACGCAACTATAACAAGTAATTAACGTGTAAAAGATATCTAGGGAGTAGTGAAATCTAAGTAAACACAATTTCTCCACTTATTGCTCACAAGCTTAGTTAAATTAGTTTTATTTTCATTTCTAATATTTTATTTTGATTGCATCTTTAGTATTGGCTTAGTTGACTAGCAACTAATTCCGCCCAAATCCTTCAAACCCGAGATATTTACATGCTTTCTAAAAAATTATAAAAATACAAAAATAATCATCCATCATCTTTAGAACTAGTATTTAGGTTTTCTAATCCTAGCGACACTATTCCTAGCTGAACGATCAATCCCCCGGTACTTGTCACTATACTATACTACAACGATCAGGTACACTGCCTGGTGGGGGTTGTCAGCTTCTCAAGATCCCTTGAGAGGTAAAGCCTGGTGCAATTCCTACGCTACCAAAAGCATTATCAATTGATTCCTCTTCCGGAATCGTAAATTGTTCATATTGTTGTACAAGAAGATCTATTTTGTTATCTTTAACTTGAATATTACCTTGGTGAGTAATTAGTAAAGAATCCCAAATTTGTTTTGCGGTTTTACACATAAAAATTCTTTCATATTCTTTGCGTGGTAACGCATTATAAATGACCATTTTAGCCTCATTATTTTTTGCTAGTTTCTTTTTCAAATCATGATTTTGTTTTTCAAAAGATACAATTTCATCCATTTTAGTTTCAACATTATATTGAATAGGGGGAAAATCACCAAAGGTAATAATATGCCAAAGATCAAGATCTTTTGATTTCACATAAGTTTCGAATCTATTTTTCTAATATAAAAATCCATATCTTTCAAATAGTGGTGGTCTTTGCATAGATTGCCCTTCTAAATATTTTTCAGATTCCATAGATCGTTACAAGTTTTAAATACAATATATTTTAAAAATCTTGCTCAACCTGGCTCTGATACCAATTATGGAAAACTAGAAGGAGGTTGAATAGTTTTACGTCTTTTTAACTTGTTATAAAAGATAATTTTAGTGTTTTCTTAGTTTTTAAAATTTAGATTCGATAATATATGATCTCAAGTCTTGCACAATATAAACAACTATCAATAAGTAAGATATAGCAATGATAAGTAAAGAAATAAATGAGAGATGGAAAGATCGAACCGCGAGACAAGAGATTTATAGTGGTTCGGCTACAAGGACACCTTCCTTGCCCTACTCCACTCCCCGAGCACCTAACTCGAGAGTTTTCTTCACTATATCAACAAGCTCCCTTATGGCGGAGAAAACCTTACACACCAATTTACACACCACAACTTCTTCACAACTAAATCACAACTTCTACATAACTTCTTCACACCAATCTACTTCACGCCTATCTTCTTCACACCAATTAACTTCACAACTAATAACTTCAAACCTAGCTTCTTCACTACAATCTAATTCCTAACTTTTCTTCTTCACACCAAACAACTAACTAATCACACAATCAATATACCTAGCACAACTATCTACAATCAAATATTCACAACAATCTTCACAAAGAGTTATGTAGATAATCTTGATGATGCACCAACAACTTGGATGTGGAGGTCACAACAAGTTGTAATACTTCTTATCTTGGAGGATAGAAGTATTCTTCTCTTGCACTTGAGAGGATGATGTTTGAATCACTTTGAAACAAAGAATTATATATTTATGTTCAAAGGATTAAGAGAATAGAAATGGGATCTAGAACAGAAAGTTTAGGAGTGCAAAAGGTGAGAAAATTCTGTGGGATGAACCAGTATTTATAAGGAGAAAATTTACTGTTCTGGAGCGTGGTCGGTCCCCTTAATTGGGGGGCGGTCCCCTTAATGATTAAGGGGGCCGCCTAGTATAATTAAGGGGGCCGCCCTCCTGAACGTTGGATTTGCTTGTCCTTTTGTGAGGGAAATTTTTCTGGATAAAATTTGCCATTTTTGGTTGGAAATTTGAAATCATATATTTATAATGAATTAAACATGTTCTTTTAATTCCAAAAGTAATTTTGTAAAAGATATAGAATGTTTAATACATTTTATAAAAATTCTAGTGATTAGAAAATTTTTCTTTGATCATGAAATGCAATAAACACTTTGTTTATTCATACCTTAAGTGATATGGATGCAAAGACAAATATTAAGCACTAAAAACTTGTTTACGTCATAAGTTTTAGATTAATGAGTTTATGCTTTGTAATTGTCAAAACATAGAAATATTGTTAATATGCTAACAATGTTTTTAGACATTGTTTATGTCAACATTCTTTAAAAACCATAGAGTAATGCAACACCACTATAAACACATAAAACATCAAGCACACAAAATGATTCATAAATCAAGTAACCAAGTTCATTCATTTACAAACCATCACATACATAAAAGTTACTACAAAAACTAAAAAGAACTAACGCAAAAACCACGACCATACTCACAGTCCACTCACATACGCTAGATCATCTTGAGAAAAACGATCTTCTAAAGCATATGACTCTATGCCTCATTAATCATCTGCTTAACGGCCTTAGCTTTGGCAAGATCACGGTCCTTAATCAACCTCCGAAAAGCCAAACCCTTTTGGGCGGCTAGTGATAGAGGCACCCTATTAAGCTTCATTATCAAAAGTGTCCTCTAATAAATAGTTTCAAGAAACTCTTTAGACAATTTCATTAAACTTTTCTTTAGCTCCCTGCGAACTTGCATCACAATCTCTTCTGAAACAGAGTTCAAGTTAGAAGCAAAAGCAAGTTCTTGTAGCCGAGTCATTTTTTAATCTCTTTAATTAGGATATGTGTTATGGTAACTATGGAATAAAATGGTTCATGTATGCTTATACAAGAAGCTAAGTGGAAACCGGAATCATTGGCGTGCACAAGAAAGTCTGAACATCTTGAAAGAAAAGAAAATGACGACTTAGATTGACAGCTGAAACGACTAGCATCATACTAACCATGGAAACTTTAGTAATTTGAAAAAGGCAAAACATCAAATTAGGAACCTAAATATTTTAAAACCAATCTTAATTGAGTTAAAAATGAGGTGTTTGACTTGATGTTTAAAATTGGTTTTGGAAATATTTGTGTTGAAAAGTTTTTTTTATAAGTATTGAATTTGAGGTAAATGGTAATGGTGGTGGTAGAATAGAGGTTCAAGAAGAGTGTTTGTATGGATTAGAGCATTTTAATTTTGAATTTGATGTTTGGAAACTTCAAGGACCAACGGTGTAAATGAGGAAAACTATAAATTACAGATATACCCATCACATAAAACTCATATATATTGACTAACGAGAAAAGGTAATGATTGTTACCAAAAAGGACCAAACGCGCAATTAACAGAAAATGTTGGGATTAAAATGTGATTTTTGAAAACTTGGGACTAAATCCGTGAATTTTGATGAGTTTGGGGATCAGTGATATAATTTACCCTTTACCTTTTTAAGTAGAGGTGCACAAAGCTTTGGCCATGTCGAGCTTAGACTAGGACCAAAAAAACCTGGTTTTTTTATAGTTAAAAAAAAGTCTCGGGCCTAAAAAAGCATGAGTCGAGCTAAGCTCGGGCCTTAACTAAAATATTAAGCCTGTTTTAGCTCAAATGGTCCGGACCGGGCTTATCCCGACCTAGGCCCAGGCTTTTTTGGCTATTTTTTATGAAAATATTTGATCAACATTTGTAACAACATCACTAAATACTAGAAGGGTAACCGCGCGTAGCAGCGGCGGATACCCTGTGACAATTAACAAGAGGAATACATCCCGATGAGGCATGGCTCACAAGTTTGTATCGGTTCCAACGGGTCTTCTTTGGTTCATTTTCGGATGGCTTTTATTGGCTTGCCAAACCAGTGGCGACACCGGTTCCCGGTTGAACCCGTGGTCCGGTCTTGTTTTCAAAACTATATGTACCATCAACTTGTTAGATTGTATAAACTTTTGTGTGGTTTATTAGTTTGTACAATATATGTAATAACACGTACTTTTCATTTTAAGTGTGTTTTAAAAATAACATTAATTAGTGTATTTAATTATTTTATATTTTAGATTATGTTGTATCTTGTTTACATTGTACATTATGAAAATTTTATTGTACTTTTTAGTAAGAGGGTGTTTTAATTGGTTGTATTTAATTTGATAGCTATGCTTTAAACTGGTTGTACAATGTGAATAACTCATTGTATTTTTAAGTAATGGCGTGTTTTAATAGGATTATTAATTATGTTTTAATTTAATGTTGTAACGCAGAATTTTAAGGCATTAAATGTATAATTGTGTTGATATTACTTGTACCGTTAACATTAAAAGGTGTAATGTTGAATTTTAAGGTTTGCATTAATTTTTTGGCCATTAATGACTGAAAGTGGCGTGTACATGTAGCTACAAAACTTGTAAATATCTAATTGTATTGATTTTAATGTATTAAATGTATAACTGTGTTGATATCACTTGTACTTCTAGCATTAAAATATGTAATGCTTAATTTTAAGTATTACTATATTTAGTTGGCCTAAATGCTTTGTAAGTTAGTTAGATATACTCTATTCATTTGAATAATGTCATTCTCTATCTATGAGTTAATCTTTCAAAGATGTTTTGTCTTGTTGTCGTTTTACACTATCAAAATAATCTTTCAAGCAATTACACATATATCAAAAGACTCAAAACTAGAAACATTAATAAGTAATTATTTTATTGAATGTTACTCCATCCGTTTCAAAATTATAGTCCATTTTTTTCAGTATGTCTCAAAATAATTGTCCACTTTCCTTTTAAGTAAAATTTAGAGAATTTAGTGAGAGAATATTCCATTTGAATAATTAAAAATTAAAGTGGCCCCATTTTATTAAATCATATGATTTTTGTCTCCTGACAATTATTTTGAGACGGAGTGAGTATTATATAAAACTAACACATAATTTAGGCATTCTTTTAAAAAAGGCCATGATTTTTTTTTTTGTAAAAACCCAGGGTTTTCAGCCTTTTTTGCTGGTTTTTTAAAAAGTCCGGGCTTTCTGGCTTTTGGCGGGCTTTTTCAGACTTTGGTGAAAAATATAAGGACCAGTTAGGCCTCTTCGGCCGGTCCGGGCTTCAAGCCGGGTTTTTTTTAGCAAAGCTTTTTTGGACTTTTTCAGGTCGGGATTAAAATCGGGCTCGCGCTTTAGCTCATTTGTGCATCTCTGATTTTAAGACAAGATAAAAACAAAGACCTTATAGAAGAATATTTGTCCATCTCATCAAATTTCTCCCCTAAATCAAACATACTCTACATTAGACACACGCACCTTCGAAATCCGATTTTCAATTTCAATTTCTTTCCTTTCCTTGAACCACCGTAATCTAAATCACTTCTATATTTTAATTTGAAACAAATTACTTAAATGACCATTTACATAACAATTTTATCAAAATAAAATATTTTTCAACATTTTACCAAAATGAACTAAAAGTGTCACTACTACCGTATTTCATTTTATGACAAAAAAAATGCATGATTTTACACAGACTTTACTTACCTTTCCAACAACTTTCCAGCATTTACTTATAACATTTAATACTTCCAACAACTTTATAGAGACTTTAATGCTTGCTTACATCCTTATAGCATTTACTTAACTCACTCCACCTTTATAGCATCTACTTATCTCCCTCCTCATCTTCATCTTCCTAATTAAGAACAACAATATTCAACATAAAGCCACATTAGATCCAAAAATATCTTAAGGTTAACAAACAAAATCTCTTTGAATCTTTATTCAACCAAGTCGCTCGTCGCCTGTCACCCGGATGTAGCCCAAAGGTCACCTAAGTTCAAAGTGCATTAAAAAAAGTTACTCGACGTTTCATTTGGTAAACTAGCATCATGAATGGGTCATATAAAAAATTATGCTTTGATTTATGCTAACTTACGTAATGTTTTGTATGTTTATAAAAAACATTAAACTATAATCCATCTGTTAGAGCTAGTAGTAATCTGGAATAGAGTGTGAATAAGTACGGAGATTGGGTAAGCTTATTTGCTTATTGTGTTTGAATAAGCTAGCTTTTAAATCTTGTGTTTAGATACACTTTTTTGTTGTAGTTTTTTAGCGTAAAATAAACTAATAAATATGCTTAGAGCTTATTTTCCCTATTTTACCAATGTTTGTGTTAGCTTATTTGCTCTACTAGTCAAAATTGTAAAACACAATAAGCTCATTTAGGAGTTTATCAATTCGAGCTTTTTCAGGCTTTGGGCTTAGCCTAGGCCGGATCGGGGTTTGGTGAAAAATATAAGGATCATTTTGGCCTATTCGGCAGGTCCGGGCTTCAAGCCAGGTTTTTTTAGCCGAGCTTTTTTGGACGTTTTCAGGTCGGGCTTAAAACCGGGCTCGCGTTTAGCTCATCTGTGCATGTCTAATTTTAAGACAAGAGAAAAACAAAGACCTTATAGAAGAATATTTGTCTAGCTCATCAAATTTCTCCCCTAAATCAAACATACTCCACATTAGACACACACACCTTCCAAATCCGATTTTCATTTTCAATTTCTTTCCTTTCCTTGAACCACCATAAGTTAAATCACTTCAATAATTTAATTTAAAAC
The DNA here is from genome assembly GCA_030686995.1 of Artemisia argyi. Classification (NCBI taxonomy): domain Eukaryota; kingdom Viridiplantae; phylum Streptophyta; class Magnoliopsida; order Asterales; family Asteraceae; genus Artemisia; species Artemisia argyi. The sequence continues at coordinate 253,015,812 of CM060700.1, forward strand.
AAATTACTTAAATGACCATTTACATAACAGTTTTATCAAAGTAAACTCTTTTTCAACGTTTTACCAAAATGAACTAAAAGTGTCACTATCATCATAATTTCATTTTATGATAAAAAAAAATGCATCAGTTTATAGAGACTTTACTTACCTTTCCAACAACTTTCTAGCATTTACTTACCGTCTTACCTACTTTCGTATAACATTTAACACTTCCAACAACTTTACACATACTTTAACGCTTGCTTACTTCCTTATACTGTAGCATTTACTTAACTCACTCCTCCTTTATAGCATCTACTTACCTCCCTCCTCATCTTCACCTTCCTAACTAAGAAGAACAACATTCAACATAAAACCACAATAGATCCAAAAATATCTTAAGGTTAACAAACAAAATCTCTTTAATCTTTATTCAACTAGGTCGCTCGTCGCCCGGAAGTCACCCGTCACCCGGATGTCACCCAAGTTAAAAGCTCATTTAAAAGAAAAAAAAAAGTTACGTGATGTTTCATTTGGTAAACTAGTATCTTGAATGGGTCATATGAAAAATTATTCTTTGATTTATGCTTAGTTACATAATGTTTTATATGTTTATAAAAAGCAAATTATAATACATCTGTTAGAGCTAGTAGTAATCTAGAATAGAGTGTCAATAAGTACGGAGTTTGGGTAAGCTTATTAGCTTATTGTGTTTGAATAAGCTAGCTTTTAACTCTTGTGTTTAGATACACCTTTTGTTGTAGTTTTTTAGCATAAAATAAGCTAATAAATAGGTTTAGAGCTTATTTTCCCTATTTTACCGATGTTGTGTTAACATATTTACTCTACCAGTCAAAATACGATTTAGGTAACTTTAACCCTGTTTGACCTGCTTGCATGTTTATGAAAAAAAGTCGGGCCCGGAATGTTTGGCACGAAAAGTTGTGCTCGTGATTGATGTTCATCTGAATCTACCCGTAACTTATGATCATTGATGATAATCATTGTAACTACAGTGGACCCATCTCTCCCAAGGTCATGGTTGTGTGACGGAATCGCCTCATCATTTCTTTCATAAATTTCTAAAATTTAGCTAGCTGAATCACATTTTGAATTGTAGCACAAAACATCATATTGTTAAAACGTTTAATGATCCTTATCTGAGATTTGATGATGTTTAGGAAAATTCTGACTTTATAAAGATTTTAGGATTTTTATGGCTTAGTTAGTACTCTGTACATAATAAAATGCCCCTTGTTTTCTCCTTAATTGTTTGAATGGTTTTTCATTTACTGCAGGTGGAATCTTTTTCACAGTATCCATTATAGCATCGGGAAGTCCATCAACACCTTCAAGGTCAATAAGTTTAGGATCAAAAAACACTTCAGGGCATTTGATGCATTCTTCCTTAAGCTTAATCATTTGACCATCCAGGAGCTCATATCTCACTTCATCCACCTTAGCTTAATTCACATCAATAGATACTTACGCTGGATTCTGCTTGATGTCAACAAGTAATTTTTTGTCGCTGGTTTTGGATAGATATTCACTTTTGTGTTTAAGATATTCACTTCCAAATATATTGCTATCCGAAACCAACGGCAAAGAATCACTTGTTGACATCAAGCAGAATCTAACGTATGTATCTGTTGATGGGAATTAAGCTAAGGTGGATGAAGTGAGATATGATCTCCCGGATGATCAAATGACTAAGCTTAAGGAAGAATGCATCAAATGACCTCAAGAGTTTCTTTATCCCAAACTTATCGACCTTGAAGGTATTGATGGACTTCCAGATGCTATAATGGATACTATGAAAAAGATTCCACATGCACTGAATGAAAAACCATTCAAACAATTATGGAGAGAACAAGGGGCATTCTATTATGTACGGAGTATTAAATAAGCTATCAAAATCCTAAAATCTTTAGAAGGTCAGAATTTGTCTACACCCCATCAAATCTAATATAAGGGTCATCAAAACACTTTAACAATATGATGTTTTGTTCTACACTTGAAAATAAGATTCAGACACCTAAATTTTAGAAACTTATGAAAGAAATGACGAAGTGATTCTGTCACACAGTCATGACATTGGGAGAGATTGGTCCACTTCAGTTACAATTATTATCATCAACGGTCATAAGTTACGTGTAGATTCAGATGAGCATCAATTACGAGCCCAACTTTTCGTGTCAAACATTCCATGTCCTACTTTTTCATAAACAATATCTTTTTGTGTTCGTTGATTGTGTTAAGGAGGCAATTCTGACCCATTTACAAGAAAAACTATGAAAAACTAAATAGTTATTTTTCTTTGAAATATTTTGGTTATAAGAAAAACAAAGACAGATATGTGATTTACATATATGAATTAGTTTTCTGTTGGATGTATATAATCTCTTCTTTTTTTTTCTTGTAAATTTGGTTAATTACTCATTTTTTCGTTGGATATAGTTTATGTAAATAACAATTCTATTGGGGTTTTTCAATTTTATGTTTCATATACGAATTATTTTGATATTTTTTCATTTATTCTCAAGGTCAGATCTGTGTTTGATATACAAATTGAACATGGCCATTCAAGAATTTTGATTACTGATGATGCAAATTAATTTTAACAATGATTCAAATAAAAGTTAAAATAGTCATTTACTTTTTTAATAGTTGTCATTAAGAAAGAAAAAGAAACATGTTTTTTTTTCACACAGGACCAGCTACAAACATGACTTATTATGCAAAAAGATGCCTTTTCCATACAACGTTCAATCAAGCAGGCTAATGTGCATATGAATTTCAAATGACAACAAAAGACCTACTGCTTAACTCTCTTTCGAAGAAGTTTCAACGATACAAACCCAAGCACAAAGGTTTGGAAAGCCCACCATCTTGCATTTGCTGGATCCACTCTCTTAGCTAATCTCCACGCATATATAGATTGACCAACATGCCCTGCTATCATCAAAATAGCAAGTACTCTCAACGCCCACAAGGACCGTATGATGAAAAGACATGCTGGTCTAAGTATTGGCACAGGGAAGAATGCAGCACCAATCACAGCCGACACTCCAAAGACACTGAAAAACCATGCATAAATTGTGGGCTCATCCAAACTTTTCCGTTTCCTCTCTTGATGAAATGAACTGGTGTTAGCCATACTCTCTCGCGGACTCGTGATTGGGGTGTACCCCAACTCTTGTTTCGCTTTCAGGTAATTGAAATAATGGGTGACGCCAACCTATATAAAAGACGATTTTGTGATTTTGAAGAAGACTAAAATTATCACTTAATCAGTATCGTAAGTAAGAGTAGAGTTATATTAAATACCAAACTTTTCTTACATACCAAAGTACTCATCCTCACCACCCATTTAAAAAAAAAATAATAATAAAAAATCCATGATTGAGATTAAAATCATTTTAATATTTCACACATTTTTTATAATTTAAATATCTCTTAAACTGTTAATCGTTAAGCGAAAATAATAACACCATCGTGACGAGCATTTAATTATCTTTCTATAAACGGGCACTTTGATATACTTTCGATATATCATATATAATTTTTTCGGCCATGAAAAAAAACGTGAAAAAAACAAAAAAAAAAAGTTGTCGAAAATATAACAAAATTCCTATCTATAGAAAGATAATTAAATGCTCGTCGTAACAGTATATTTATTTTTCGCTTAACGATTAACGATTTGAAAAATCTTAATATTTGAAAAAAGGATGAAAGTGTGTTTTTTAAATTGTTGTGATTAATCTCATCTATTAGATCAAATAAAGATGAAGGAAAATGGAGGGTGAAGAATCGTCCCTTAATATGTAAAAAAAATTTGGTAATCAAATGATCTTATATCCATAAGTAATAGTAATTAATTACAAATAGTATACCTCAATTAAAGTAAGGATCGGAAAATTAAAAATATATATATAAAAAAAAATATTTAAAAAGTCAACTTAATCATCTAAACATAAACAGTAAAATTTCATCCTTTCACACTACAACAGCAAGAAATTAAAATCCAAATAACAGCTAGTAGTAATGAAAAAATAAATAATAAATCATAAACCGTTACAATAATATCGAAGGAGGGGGTAATAAAGTCAAAGACGCAAGTAGCGTGTGAAGTTTAAAATTTCTGATCAAACAAACACAAGCGAGCTAATGAATAAATACTAGTGAATTTAAGCACCTGGTGAAGAAGAGTTGGAAATTAAAATCAGTTGTTATTAAATAAGAACTCATTCAATAAATAAAATCAGAAAGAGTGATAACTGGCAGATAAGATAACTGGAAATTAAAATCAGTTGGTATGAAGAAGAGTTGGTTAAATTAGATAAGAATAGAGCAGCAACTGGACTTACTTAGCCACCTACCACAGAAAGAGTGAAGAGAAGAAGAGAGATGATGATACCGAAAATATCAGACTTCAATAAATAAGCGCCTCACCAGAGACGAGCAATGACGGGCGATTAGCATGTGCAAGTGGTGTAATCGCACCGAGCCTTCCTTTGTAAGAGGCCCCCAATTTAGTATACATCTATTAATATTAGTAGTTTTATATATAAATGTTTTGAATTTTTAGTCTCTTTGTTAAAAATTACTAGTATCAAAGTTGAACATGGTCATATACAAAAAATAAAAGACAAACTTTGGGCCACATACAAAAAGAGTGAAAGACTTGGATTATGGGGGCCTCATTTGTGATTTTTTTACCGGGCCCCCTAAATCAATGGGACGGCCCTGCATATGAGTCTACTATTTCTCTTTCACGTGGACTCTATTCACATCGTTATTTCATTTTCTGACGTAAACAACTCGGATCAAATCAAATTTTTACGAGCTTGGCTTCATAACTTGGTAAGCTTTTACGAAAGAAGCTCGAGTTTTTTTACGAACCGAAGCTCGCCGCTACACCACAACTGCCTCGCCGTTGCTCTTTGTTGGGTGGTTCTTCATGGCCACGGCGAGCTATCTTTCTAACAAAAAGTGATATAAACGTTGGGAGAAGCAGAGATGGAAACGGATATATTACTGTTTGGTTTGCAGAAAATTTGCAACGGTTGTGTTTGTTTGTATTTTTTTTCCTCCCTTCACTCTTTTACATAAACACTATAAATACTAACAACATTTTCACTTCTCTTCACTACATTTCAACAAACTAAACTAAAAATTTCTATACCTCTTCTCCAAATTAAAACAAAAATATCTCAAAACCCGAACGAAGGGGGCTATTTTACGAACCACCTAACGTCAAACCAACGTCAATACGGGGGAGCCTCAAACTCTTCTACTCCCTCGTCTCAAAGTCCAAACCGTTCACCGCCATACGGTTCGCAATCATTAAATCCGAATGAAATTTACCGTAACCAACAATATGCGTTTCAACAAGGATTCGCAAGTCAACAACAATTCAATTCGTCACCACAATTTTATAACCCGAATCAACCATCCACGTTTCCTCCATCACAACCATCTCAAGATACGTTTAAAGTACCTAAGGCATGATCACCGGCCAAAGGCAGAGGAAAAAAACACAAAAGCCCAAAGAGGAAAAAGCGTCGTAAATTTGGACGCGGACAATGACGATGACTTGGAAGAAGCTGGTCATATGCGTGCTCGAAAGTTGTGGTCCAAACAAGAAGAAATGATTCATGCGGAAGCGTGGATAGAAATTTCCCAAGACCAAGAGATGGGAAATGACAAAGAGAATGAGTTCTTTTGGAACAAAATTCATGAAGTGTTCAACGAGCGGACTACTGATGACCCTCGTACCAAAAATATGTTATCCGGTAAATGGTCGAGGCTGAATGCCAACTGCCAAAAATTCCACGCTATTTATAAACATTTAGAGCATCGCAGTGGTGAAAATGAGCATGATCATATCGAGAATGCCAAAATGAACTTCGCACAACGCTTTGGACAGAGGGGTTTCACTTTGGTTCACTTTTGGGAGATCCTGAAACGCTACCCGAAATGGGATGCTGAAGAACCTCTAGACATGAATTAGTATGTTGTGTTATTTTTAAGTAATTATGGAATGAATTTAATTAATTTAATGAAATTAATAAAAAAAAATGTGTAAGATGTGGGGCCTTAATGGGGAAGTTGAGGCTTGTTGTTTGGTGAGGAGGGGGTTGGTTGTGAAGAGTTGAAGTTGAGGTGTTGGGTGATGTGGCACATGTGGGACCCGAATGGGGAGATGTAGCTCTTTGACTACACCTTGTGCTCTTATGGAGCGACAATGCTTTAAATGTTCTCGAGCGAAGATAAATAAAAAATACTTTTTTATTCAAATATTAGTAAAAAATAAAAAACTTACAAAACACACCCTAAACTTTATTTGCTAAATATCTAACAGATACTTACCGGTTTCTTGAATAAAAAATACTGGCAAAAAGGTCTTTCGATAACAAACAAAACAAGCTCAATATTTATATACTTTTGACGTACGTACGGTTTTATAAAAAATATTAAAGGTTAATATATATATATATATATATATATATATATATATATATATATATATATATATATATATATATATATATAATTTGTAAATAAAAGAACTTTCAAAATGCACCCTTAACTTATCAAATAACTTTTAAATTATCTTAAATTTTTTTAAAACTATAACGGTCAAAATTAACCCCCGCGGCATCACACTGGTGCCCGACATAACATTCATTCTAAAAGGACGTCGTACGACAACTACAAATATAGCTTCACACAACATTTGTTCCAAACAAATACAACCCGTGTCAGCAAAAAATACGACGATCTTACAACAACAAATAATTATCGCAAAAATTCGTTGAAAATTCCCGCTGCAACGCAGCTGGCACATGCCCACTTGTTTGATTAATGATTGCGATGTTTCGCAACATAACTATTAAGTATTGTCAGACTTTAGGAGGGAGTAATAAGGTTTACTAGACCACGGAGTTTGAGAAAACAATTCTCGACTCTTTTTTATTAATATCTAAATCTGGAAAAGAACAAGTCACAGACTCAGAAACTTAACCCCTATTTATAATAGAAAAACAATAATAACCACCTAAAGAAATAATCCAAAACATACTCCAAAACAAATTAAACTTTCTAAATAAAAGAAACATCAGATAGATAGCAGATAATAACTTGGGCTTCAAGCATCCTTCACCGCACCAAGAATATAACTACATCGATAATCAACTGCTTGGTTCCATATGCTCGATTCAGCTATGGGATCATGCAGCCTTAACACCATAGACAGTTTGAATCACAGTAAGGACAAACAGGACGATTCCAACAATTACAGCAATGATACTCCATGGATTATTGAAATATGTGCGCCTCAACTCTGCAATAAATTTGGGCCATTTAGCATTGTAGTACATATGCAGTCGCTCCCACTCATCTTGGTAAAAGAACTCTTCGATACCAACCACCTTGCATAAGTTGTTTACAAGATTTGATACTTTCTCATCGGAACCTAAACAGTTGCAAATGACTTGTGATTTTACCAACTTGGCAACATCTTCGGGAGTATCTATTAACAAATCCAGCGCAATCATATATGATGTGACACACTTCGGAACTTGAGAGGAGTGCTCATATATAATGAGGTTCCTTATAATCGACTTTGTATTATCAACAAGTCGTAGTTCTGGCATTTTAAGAGTAGGCTTACTCCATGAGAAATTTAAAGGGAAGCATAAGAACCTTGATAATTCCACTTCCATGGCCATTGCCCACTTTGCATCAAGTATATTGCTAAACCTCACTCCTGACCTGTCCAATTCGACAACAGAATGGGAATTTACAAGTCGATCATATGTTAACGCTGATGAATCACGATCTGGATTCTGGTAAGATTTGTGGAGAAAGCCAAGGATATGTGTAACACCCCCAATTCATGATGCAGCGGAATTCAACTTGGGTGTTACTCGACGGCACAACAGTCATAATAATAGAAAACGATCTCTAACCGAGTCGTAATAAAAAGAGTTGTCACTCATATTATTCAAATATATCAGAGTTTACATAGTAAGGTCCCAAAAGGTTCCATGTTTCAAAATACATCAATATAAAGTCTTTGATGTTTTTATCGAATGACATAATAGTTTATAGCCTTCTTCCTTCGGTACGTGCCCTTCCGCTCCATTCTTGATTATCATGGACCTGAAATACATGCTTAAAAGGATCAACACAAAGGTTGAGTGATATTCATAGAGTTTGTTTAATGGTTGAACACAATATGTTGGTAGTAAGAGTTAATTAGACTCATACTCATGTTAGAAAACAAAACAGTTATTATTATATACTAAGCTCATGCAACCAATACGTAAACGGGTACCAATATCAATCGGCGGTTTTGTTGCCCCGGTAAGTACTTTGTCGTCATACTTAATGTTCAAATATAGTGCATTCGTTTGAACTAATCTGCTCAAACAAATGGGATTCGTCAATCCCAATAGGCCTATTCATAATACTCGCGCTCACTAATTCTAGTGATTAAATGGTTCATGATTGGGGCCTAGGATTGGCAAGGTAGGTACTTAGTAATAATAAAACAATCAGGCAGCATACAGTTTCAAAGCATTGTGTTCGGTTTAGAAATAGCATGTATTCCCCCCAAGGGTTTGTAAAACATTGAAGTAAATGTAAAGTGGGGCTATGAACTCACCTTAAGTAGGATAGCAAGTAATGAAGGTGATGGTTGGATCGTGTAGGTTTCTACGAGCAACCTATAATAGAATGTTGCGATTTAGGATTTGATTAAAGAATATAACGGAGTGCCTATATATATATATATATATATATATATATATATATATATATATATATATATATATATATATATATATATATATATATATATATATATATATATCTTGCATTTAGTCCATGATGTGGTATGATGTATATTGTAAGTCTTTGAAAGAAAAGATTCATGAACATGTATGTTTTGTATATATCGTTTACTACCGTTCGGGCCGACATAATTCAGAAGTCATGTTAGTAAGCGTTCGAGGAGCCAGGACACTTTAATTCGTAATTCCACAACTTAACTCGACGGCTTACATAATGAACTCCTCACATGAGGCTCCCTACTATTGTAGTAGTTGATAAAATATATAGATATAAGTTTTGATCCGAAAAGTTACATGTCCGATATTTGAATAAACTTAGGAAAGTTTATTAGTACATGAAGATTGTTATTAGGGGTAGTTTCATAAGTCTTGAATGACCATTTTCTCTTGGTAAAATCTCATGGTTTCCTTTTAAGTGAAGTAGATCCAAATTGCTTGTTCATGTTATCGCCTAATTCATTGTTTCATGTTTACGCCTATGTAAGTTGGTATGGTCATTTCGTCATGGCCTAGCCATGACCTTTAGTCCTTGTTTCAAGGTCATGAGACACAACCTTGGCTCTAGCCATGGTGGTGGTCTTGATTATTGGTCATAAGACCTCTTGTTCCTTTTAAGGTATAACCATAATATAGTGACTTATATATATGTAAATAGCTGTTAAGAAATTGAGAAATATCTCACTCAGAAAGCGTTTTCAAGGCTCGAGCTTCCTTTTCCTGAAGGAAAACGTGATTCTGGACAACTTTCGTGTTTTAACTTTTTCATGAAACGAACCAGAAAGGCCTCTTTTTGCGTGTTTTAGGTTCTGTCATAGAAACATTTTAGGCAGTTTTGCCGGAAAGTTTTGGTAACTTCAAATCGCCATAACTTTTGACTCGTATACTCTTTTTAGGTGGTTCAAATTGCTACGGTTTCCTTGTTAAGTCCTCTACTGTAATATGTAATAATCCAATATCAAATTTTTATCATTTTGATCAGGTCTTACCAAGAAAGTCACTAGTTTGCTTGTTTTAGTAACTTCTTTTAACAATCCATTATAACAACATCTTTTACTCATTTTTATACATCATGGACATAAATACAACACATAATATAGCAAGAATAACATGTAAATGATATGAACATGAATAATAAACAAGAAGCATGTTAGGTTTAGGCTTACAACTTTTGGCTTTCAAAGATGAAAGGAAGTTAGCAAGTAAGGAAAAGGACTTTGATAGACTTGCTTCAACCCTTTTTCACTTCATGCAATCTTTCTACCCTTGGTATTCTTGAAAGAGATGTAATGAAAGTTGAGGTGAATTGAGTGGATTAAAACTCAAGAGAAATCACCAAGTATATGAGGTTATGGAAGAGTTTTGGTGAATGATAATCTAACTAGGGTTTCTATCTTGAATAATCACTTGAACCTTTGCTAGAACTAGGAGATAATTAGCTAAGTGTGAAGATGTTTTGGGGTGTGTTGTGGCCGGCCATAAGGGAGGGGAGGGGGTATATATATGCCTTTGAGGAGGTTAGATATTAGGATATTTAGGAAGCTTGTTTAAGACACTTGAACACATGTAAACATCCAAGATCATTTTGCCCAAGATTGAGCCACACAAGGGTGTGACTCCCCCCCTAATGGCGGTTCACAAGAGCTAGGGGGTGAGTTGGCTTGGCTTGGATATTATCCTAAGATATTTGCTAGTTTTGACTCCGGGAAATGCCAACCGTAAATGATTAGGCCTCAAAACGTAAAATCGGGTGTCGTAAAATTACGAAACTTTAAAGTATTGTTATACATGTCCATATGTCCCATAATAAAATATAAAATGGGTGGTAGGTTCCATTTGGGTGGTAAAACCCTGCTAAAACTGGAAACACGGGTCTAAAACGCGTAATACGTAAAATGTACGAATATTGCGTAAAATTGAGAAAAGTAAAATGTTACTTTTCTAATATGATATAAATGATTTAAAATGACTTATAATGTTTAGACTGGGCTCAGTCTAGTGTCGATTGGTATTAAATGTCTTTTAGACATCAAACCGTAAGCCTAAAAATCACGAAATGACTTATAAAATCAAGGAATGATTTTTAGTCAATGGAGGAGGGAAAAATATGTTGACTTATTTTAATAAGTTGAAAGCTCAAATCATCTTAGAAATGCGGTGCAGGTATAGGCTAGGGTTACGGCTGAGTAAAAACGCTTAAAACTGAAAATTCCAGTTTTTCACGTCCGAAGTTTATTTTGGTCATGTTTTTCTCAGTCATGATTTATTCTCAAATAAATCATGAGTGTGTCAAACATTTTTCTGATACTGGGAAAATTAACGCGACCGAATTTTGCTGTGCGTAGAATTTCTGAATGACGTTTTACCCTAAAACGTGTAATTACGTGTAATTCCTTAATAACTTTCACGAAAATGATCTGACGAATGTCAAACATTTAATTTGCCATGAAAATGATTTATCACTCGAGAATATGAAATAAAAATCAACTTTCGGGAAAATTTCGGAAAGAAATGAATAGTAAAAATGAATAGTAACATGAATAGTAAAAGTGAATAGTAAATTTTCCGGGAATAGTAATTAACCTGAAATTGTGAATTGTTATAATATGATCATGGGTTGAAGAAAAACTGGAAATGTCCATTTCTAATTCTCCCTTAAATAAGTAGCAAGAGTGTCTCTGTAATTAAGTTTCGAAAAAGTACACTCGTATATGTGTTGAAGAACAAAAATGGGAATTTGATTTTCTATTAGAACCATGTCATGGACTATGAAGAATAATACTTGTCACCTTTGTGTAGGAAAGCGAGTATGAAACAAGCATCCGTTACCATCATTTTGACAAGTGCAGAATCGAAGTATGCATGGATCCCGATATAACATGCCTTAATTTGGTTTATTGAACCACTTACCATCATCATACATTCTTTTAATATTTGCTCAGGCGTGGAATTTAAACGACTCGATATATTATGCAATAGATATTGCATGTAAGCAGCTTTCTGCCCTTCGAATCCTATTAAATGTATATCTTTGTGGTGAAGAGGTCCAATCGAGACCACTCGGGGGGTGTAAGAATCTGGGCTGAGATCTCGATAGAGCTTAGGAACCATGAAAATCGATCCTGGACGACGTTGGTCGCTAGGATTTTGTACTTTTACAACGTTTAGAAGAAGTTGGACAGTGTCGTCAATATCTACATGTCCAAGTTCCACGTCACCTTCTGCCATTCGAGATGTTAAAACATTACCCATGTGTGGTTGTTGAATATACTATGGAATCTGGATAGAAGAAAAATATGTATTTAACAAAGAAAGCGAATGTAAAGGAGGAATAGGAACGAGATCGATAGTATTATCTAACAAAGGAGGGAAGAGTTTCGTAAGGGGATGGAAGTAGTAAGGAGCTAGTGGCGAAGATTGATATGGGAATACCCGTATCATATAGAGGAACCTGCATTAATTAAGACAAAAGTAATACGGAGTAATAAATTTAGAAAGAGAGAACTGCAAAATCATCCCTCTGGTTTACATATTTTAACATCTTACATACTTGTCAGAAACTTTTGGCAAGATACATCACTCGTTAGTCAAACGTTTGCCACCCTACATCCCTCGTTTACAATGAGGACTAACGGTGCAATTTTTTTCTCCGTTATCTCTTAACGAGACTGAAAATATTACACCGTTAGCCTTCGTTAGCCAAACATTTGCACCGTTAGTCCTTTTTTTGAGTTTTTTTTTCCGTTTTTTACGTTTTATCCGTTTTTTGTCAGTTTTTTTCCCTTTTTTTGTACGTTTTATCAGTTTTTTACGTTTTTATCCATTTTTTTATACATTTTATCTGTTTCTGTCAAGGTTTTTTTGTTTTTTTTTTCTTTTTTTACGTTTTATCCATTTTTTGTACGTTTTATCCTTTTTTTTTGCCTTTTTTTCTTGTTATATTTTTTTTACGTTTTATCCATTTTTTGAGTGTTTTATTCGTTTTTTGTCATTTTTTTTTCCGTTTTTTTACGTTTTATCACTTTTATCCTTTTTTTTGTATGTTTATCCTTTTTCTGTCAGTTTTTTTCCGTTTTTTGTATGTTTTGTCAGTTTTTTAACGTTTTTATCCGGTTTTTGTACGTTTTATCCATTTTTTATCAGTTGTTTTCCCTTTTTTGTACGTTTTATCAGTTCTTGTACGTTTTATCCATTTTTTGTACGTTTATCCATTTTTATCAGTTTTTTTTTACGTTTTTATCCATTTTTGTCAGTTTTTTATGTTTTAATTCATTTTTTGAACGTTTTATCGATTTTTTATGTTTTAATCCGTTTTTCCTATGTACAAAATGGATAAAACGTATAAATAATGGATAAAACATAAAAAAATGGTAAAAATGGATAAAACGTACAAAAAATGGATAAAAAGAAAGAAAAACTGACAAAAAACGGATAAAAATGTAAAAAACCTGATAAAACGTATAAAAACGGGAAAAAAAAACGGATAAAACGTAAAAAAATTCAAAATGAGGACTAACGGTGCAAAAGTTTGGCTAACGAAGGCTAACGGTGTAATATTTTCTATCTCGTTAAGAGATAACGGAGAAAAAATTGCACCGTTAGTCCTCATTGTAAACGAGGGATGTAGGGTGGCAAACGTTTGACTAAATAGTGATGTATCTTGTCAAAAGTTTCTGACAGGGATGTAAGATGTCAAAACCTGTAAACCACTTGGATGTATTTTACAGTTCTCTCATTTAAAAATGTATCCAATCTTTGAATGATTCGATGTTTAAAAACTAAACCACGACGGTTACAATTTGGTGCTTTACCAAACATTAGTAACACGAGAGAGATACGGCTATACAGGCTAGTAACACTTTCAAAAGTTTTCTTTACACTTTATGGACGAAAATTAGATGTAGCGTGTGCTACACCCGCCACCGGGTCTACCCTTGAATACTATCAGTATAATATGTCGATAAGTACATACACAAAGTAAAAAATTAGGAATAAAACAAAATGTTTGTAACATGTCCTCAAGTTCAATTCCAGAGAAATTCGTTGAAAAAGTTTAGCTAGTCGGTATAGTGTAACATTACTTAATTTTCACTTTTTCTTTGGAAAGCAACATTACTCATTATCCAATTTTATACAACTTAATTTCTCATTATAACTTTTGTTTCGATCCACTTTATACAATTTTATACAATTTTACACAAAGTGGATCCGCTTTTGCTTCGATCCACTTCGTAAAGTAATCTATGGCTACGATGAGGAACTTTACTCCTCCAGCTGTGACAGGGAAAGGTCCTGCGATGTCAATACCCCATTTGTAAAATGGCCATGGTGAGGTAATTGGTGTTAGCTCTTGTTGTGGTCGGCGCGGAATTGGCCTATGTACTTGGCAATTGCTGCATTTTCTTATCAGATCGCGTGCATCGCGATGCATTGTTGGCCAATAGTATCCTGACCTTAGAGCGCTTGCCACCACGAATCGTGGCCCTGAGTGCATACTACATGATCCAGCGTGAATTTCGCGGAGTACGTAGTCTGCTTGAAGGGGTCCAACACATCTGAGCCATGGCTGTAAGAAAGACCGTCGATAGAGTACGTTGTCACGTAATTCAAATCGTTGCGCTGTGCGCCGTATTCTTCGAGCGTCTTTATGATCTTGGGGTAGGATTCCCTTGCTAATAAATTCGATGATAGGTGTCATCCATGTAGGATCTTGTTCCTCTATCACCGTTGATATCTCCATTTCCAAGATTGACTTGTTTTTTAGGGTTTCTACCAATACCTGTTTTGAGAGTTGTGCGAAGCTTGTGGATGCGATCTTGCTGAGTGCGTCCGCCTTCCTGTTATCTCCTCTAGGCACCTGTTTTATTGTGAACCTATCAAAGTTTTTGATCAAAGATTTTGTCTTTTCCAGGTATTGGATCATGTGTTCATCCTTGGCTTCATATTCACCTAGCACGTGGTTAGTAACTAGCCGCGAATCTACATTTGCTTCTTGGTTGCGAACACCCATTTGGATTGCGATGCGTAGTCCGGCTAGTAGGGCTTCGTATTCTGCCTCATTGTTTGTGGCTGTGAATTCAAAGCATAGTGCATAGGTGAATTCCATACCTTCTGGATTTGTAAGAATAAGGTCTGCGCCTGATCCATCTACACATGAAGACCCATCTGTGAACAGAATCCAGGGTTCCTGTAAATCTGTTTTAGCTGTAGATGTCGGGCTGTCACTGTCTGGCTTCTCCACGATAAAATCGGCTAAGACTTGTCCTTTGATTGCAGTGTGCGGTCTGTATGAGATGTTATACTCACTTAGCAGTACACTCCATTTTTGTAAGCGTCCTGATGCGTCAGGCTTAGAGATAACTTGTTTAATTGGCTGATTAGTGATTACAGCTATTGGATGCGCTTGAAAGTATCTGCGCAGCCTTTTGGCTGCGAACACTAGAGCCAAGACCAGCTTTTCCATAGCACTGTAGTTAGCCTCTGTTTTCTTTAGGGCTTTGCTTACAAAATATATGGGTGTCTGGACGGAGTCCCTGTCTGTCAATAGTACTGCGCTGACTGCTCCATGGGTTGCCGATAAGTACATGATTAGTTCTTCCCCTGGTCGTGGTGCGACGAGTTTGGGAAGAGATGCCAGATGGTTTTTAAGTTGTTGGAAAGCTTCCTCTGCTTCGTTAGTCCAGCAAAAGTCTCCCTTTTTCGTACACTTCGTGAGTGTTTTAAAGAGGGGAAGAGATTTGTCTGCTGACTTAGATAAGAAGCGGTTTAGCCCTGCTAACTTTCCATTCAGTGACTGGACTTCTTTGAGTGTGCGTGGGGAGGGGAGATCAATAACAGCCTTTGTCTTCTCTGGGCAAGGTTGATTCCATCGGGTTCTATCAAATATCCGAGGAACATGCCTTCAGTTGCGCCAAAGGTGCACTTCTTGGGATTCAACTTCATGTTTATTCGCCCCAACGTTCTGAATGTTTCCTCGATGTCGCGCACCAATTCGTCCTCTGTATGGCTTTTTATGACAAGGTCGTCAACATAGACTTCCAAGTTGCGGCCTACTTATTTTTCGAAGGCTGTGTCCACCAGTCGTTGGTATGTCGCGCTTGCGTTCTTCATGCCAAAAGGCATTTTTGTGTAGCAGTATACTCCTTGACTGGTGTGGAAAGCTGTTTTTTCTTCATCTTCCACTGCCATCTGGATCTGATGATACCCTTTATATGCATCTAGGAAGCATTTGAAAGGGTATCCGCACAAGGACTCAACCTTCCAGTCTATCTCTGGCAGTGGATAGCAGTCCTGCGGACATGCTTTGTTGAGGTCCGTGAAGTCCACGCACATCCTCCAACTGCCATCGCTCTTCTTTACCATAACTGGGTTAGAAAGCCAGTCGTGATAGTATACTTCGCGCATGATGCCTGCATCCACGAGCTTATGTACTTCTTCCAGAATAGCCTTTGCACGATCTGGGGCCTGGCCGCGTTTCTTTTGTCGTATTGGAGGGTATCCTTGTCAGTTTTGTAGCTTATGTTCTGTGATAGAGCGCGGTACTCCCGTCATATGCTTTGGTTCCCATGCAAAGATGTCTAGGTTCTTCTGCAAGAGTGCACATACAGCTGCTTTACCTTTGTCAGATAAAGATCCTCCAATCGAAACTTGTTGTTCCGGATAATCTGGATGAATGGCGACTTTTAAATTTGGCGTTTTTTCCGTGCGCTGTTCTGGAATAGTCTCTGCTTCAGTTGTTACTGCGATTCTTGGTGGTACTGTTGTGTTATAGAGGGTGACAACTCCTCCTTCCACTGGGAATTTAAGCATTCCGTGCGCTATGGATGGTACAGCGCGCATGGATGATATTCCCGGTCTCCCAATGATACCATTGTATGGTGAAGGGGACTTTATTACCATAAAGTTTATCCATGTTGCGGTTGAGTGTTGTTCATCTCCTACGACCACCAACAAGCGTAACTGCCCCATGGGCCAGATCTTTTCTCCTGTGAATCCTGTTAATGACGTTGTTGCTGGTATCAATTGACTTTGAATCTCGGGTCACAGTCTTTTGAAACAGTGATCGTACAGGATATCTGCGGATGCTCCTCCATCGATGTACATGCGGTGGATATCATGTCCTCCTGTATGTATTTCAATAGTTAGAGGCTCTACGACTGCGTTGTCCGCAGCTATAGTAGGGAAAGATATTTCTTTTTCTGGAGAGAATTTTTGGCTGACTTTTTGCTTTATCTTGCATTGCCATGATTGTATCATGTATATAGTATCAGCCTTTTCCTTTGGGGGTTCTTTCTTACCCCCGTTTCTCTGTTTATCTTTTCCCTCTTTGATGTTTTTTACGAGGTGGTCCATCCTGCCTTCTCTTACTAGCTTTTCAATTAGTTGTTTTAGTTGGATGCACTCGTTAGTTGTATGGCCTTTTTGGCCGTGGTACTCGCAGTATCCACTACCTAAGCGCTTTTCTTCTGCAGTGCGCATTGGTGGTGGTTTTGGGAAGTTCGCACCTTCTGTTACAAATATTTCTCTCGGAGTTTTTGTGAGAGGAGTATATTTGTCGTTGTCTCTTCCACTGCGATAACTCCTGCTGCGGTTGTTATTCTGATCATTGGATTGTCTCCGTGGCTGTTCTTGTTGCCTATAGTTTGAATAACCTTTTTTGCTATCCGCAGCAGCTGCTTCTCCTTGTATAAAGGATCTAGTGCGCTTTGTTAACTCATCAAAGGTCTGTGGAACTTTGTCGTTCAGCTTCCGGATGAGTTCTGGATTATTGATCCCATTCATGAACCCTGAAATTTTTAGGATTTCAGGACATGCTTTGACTTGTATGCATTCATCCTTGAAACGTTCCATAAAGGCGCTGGTTGATTCCCCTTGACGCTGTTTCACTCTTGCTAGCTCCACAGGGTTTTTAGCGCATTTCTTTCGCTGGGTGAAGTTGAGGCGGAATGCTTTCCGTAATTCCTCAAATCCACCGATGCTCCTACGTGGGAGTTTGCTAAATCATGTGCGCGCGTTTCCTACTAACGTGAAATTAAACATGTGGCACCACACAGGCTGTGGCCAGTTTTCGATAGTTGCGGCTGATTCGAAAATTTTTAGGTGATCGTCTGGATCACCTGTTCCATCATATGTTTTCACGTTAGCGGGCATGCACCTGCGTTTGCGGTCTGAGTAATCGCTGATGCGCCGTGTAAACGCATCAATTTTCTGGCGTCGCCATGGGAGAGACATATCTTCATTCTCTTCCTCGCGACGTCTTCCTCTTGACTTCCAGTGTCCTGTTTCTTTATCCTCGTTGTCCGAGGAGTCGCTGGAAGAAGGGTAGTCTCTTTTTCGACGCTTGCGCCGGCTTCTTTCAGAAGAAGAGCTTGAGGAATCTCTGCTTGGGGATCTTCTTCTCCCAAATCTATCTTGAATCCTCCTACTCCCAGGTTTGGAAGATCCTTGGCTTAGCGAATGTTGAGGCACTAATCGATCTTGTATTCCCTGACTGCCAAGTCTGGAGTGAACATTGGTGCGCCTCTCGCTTTCTCCTGAGTATTGTGAATCAGATATCGTACCCAACCTATCATGGATAGTGGTATGTTCTGCGCGTCTTCCTCGTGGGTGACGTAATGGTGATGGTTCGCGTTCAGGACCAAAATTGAGTCGGGCTTGTAGGTTCGCGCTTGCTCTTCTTGTTGCTTCTTCTTGCATGAGGGCGGTTAGGGTTTCATAATTTTCGGATACAAAGTTTCCCAAAGTTAGATCGGGTGCGTCCTCAGTTGTTGCAAGAATTTCTGCCTCAGTATTAGGCACCCTGTTTCGGTCATGTGCGCCTGGCGGCGCAGTGTTGTTCACTGCGGGTGTGGCTTGATGAGGAGTGGTGAAGAGGGTGCGCTGGAGTTCCTCAACGCTTGGGACCACTGGTGTGACTTGGGTAGTCCTTATAGGCAGTTCTACTGCTAGACGAGGTGGGGTTGTTCCTGCCTCGTGGTGACCAGGTGCGCTGGTTGTACCAGCAACTTGTCTGGAGGTCGGATCTTGTTGATTCTTCCTCTGATGGTCACGCTTTTCTGACTGCGCAGTCCGCTGGCTTGAATTCTTATGTTTCGTCATTCTAGCTCTTAGTAGGGTCCCACGGATGGCGCCACTTGTTGATACAAAAGTTGGGTGTACCTGGTTATTGGGCTCTTGCTCTCGTACCAATTCTCTTCTTAGCACTTGTTACCTGCGTACTAAGAAAATAAAACAACACCGTTAGGCTTATCGAGGGATTGTCTCCCCCGTTTAGACTCCGGCGTGAGAGTAAGTAATCGATTTTAGGGTTCTCGTAGAGAGTTTAAGGTTTGTATATCGTACCTTTGAATGAGAATATATCATTCCTTATATAGGGGCTGAAACCACGTGGGTTTCTTGCTCCTTACTCTTCGCACTCGTAGTGCTTATCGGGGTAAGGATATCTATTCTATGAATAGAAGATCCTTATCGCATGCCCGATTAATTTGGTTGGGCTTTGGGCTTCGTGAGCCCGAGCCGTTATTATTATGGCCCATTATTCGTTATAATAGCCCACTCGTGGTGGGTTTGGGCCAAGTAATGTTTATCATTTGGGCTCGTGGCCCAAATATAGACTATACGTCATCAACTTTATTCACGTTTCTGAAAACTTGAGTTCTTTTGCCGTGAAATTAAGACAATATCGTAATAAAAAAGAAGTGTAATCACATCTTAACATCCTTTTTGTAAATTAGAGTAACATGAACTACTGGATTAATGAACCAAAATAAATATAAAATACTAGTAGAAAAAAAGAAAAAAAAAAATGAACTGATGGCGTACAATAAATCAAGTTCGGCAAAAAATGTATTTTTCGTTAAAGAGATAATTATCCAAAATGTATAAATTATCACTTTTTCAAGTCTTGTAGTTAAATTATTTATATTTTGCTATTATATGTCTAGATTTTTTTCTACTCCATTTGTCTCATATTAATATTCTATATTTTTTTTAAGGATGTCTTAAAAATATTGTTCACTCTTCATATTAAGTAATAAAAAGAGAATTTAGTGAGAGAATATTATATATAACTATATAAGTAGTTGAAAATTGTATTGTTCTGACTTTTATTAAACTTTTTGATTTTTGTCTCCTGATAATAATTTTGAGACGTAGGGAGAATTATATATATATCTTGGATGTGGCACAAGGAGGTAAAGGTATAAAAAGATTCTTTTTATCCTTCAGTTTACAGCACAACACAGTATTTTATCAGTTTCTGTTCTGTTTTTTCTCTGTCAGTTTTAAGCTTTTAACTTATTAAACTTTATATTTTTTCTGCGCTTTTAAGTTTATAGTTTTTTAATATAAACAAAATTCAAAACAAAAAAGAATAAAAAAAAATTGAAAAATGTTAAAGGGGTGCCACTTTTAATTTAGGAGATGGGAATAACCTCTCTTATTCTAAAATTTTGAGCTTTTTCTATTTACCTTTCTCATAAATATTTTTTTTGTTGATTTTCCCTTTTTACTCAACAAAAGAAAAGCGATAAAAAACAAATTGTCAAAAAGTTTCTGAAATTTTTTTTCCTCTATCAACCTAAGAATGGTGGTTAAAAATTTGGGATAATTATTTTTAAATGTAACGAAGTTAATACTTTTTACTAAGTTATGTATGTATCTTTTAATTTTTCTAAATAATGCAAACATTTTACTAATCATACTATTATATACATAATTTAACATTTTGGTTAGAGTTATTTACATAAATCGTCCTTGTGGTTAAGACCAAATTGCAACGTTAGTCTTTACTGTCAGTTAGAGTTATTTACAGAAATCGTCCTTGTGCTTAGGGCCAAATTGTAGCGGTAGTCCTCATTGTCGGGTCGCTATGTGTCACCACCTAAGTAGTGTCACGTGGCATCGGGTCGGTTCGGGTCGGATAACGAGTCGGTTCGGGTCTGATAACGGGTCGGCTCGCCACGTGGCACATTCAGGTGATGACACGTGGCAACGTATTAATAAATCCCACTTTGCTCTCGCCCAGATTCGAACGCGGGTCACTTGGCTCGTGGGTGAGAGTGATGCCCAGCTAGGCTGGGGCATACTCTCATTATAGCTATGCACTTAATTTCCTTTTAACCATTTTTTTTTTACTTCAGTCCGTTTTTTATTTAATAAAAGGTTCAAATATATTTTGGCCTATCAAATTAAAATACTTGTGGACCGGTCCAAAAATAATAGCAAGTACCGTCAAACTTGTTTTTTCGCGCTTTTTTCAATTGTGTGCTCGGGGAATTTTTTCGACTTCGTCTGAATCTCGATAAACGCAAAAACATCATCTGAATCTCGATACAATACTTATGGATGATGTTTTCACGTTTATCGAGATTCAGACAAAGTCGAAAAAAATCCTCGAGCACACCATCGAAAAGAGTGCGAAAAACGAGTCCGACGGTACTTTCTGTTATTTTTGGACCAGTCCATAAGTATTTTAAATTGATAGGCAAAAATATATTTGAACCTTTTATTAAATTAAAATGGACTGAAGTAAAAATGGTTAAAAGGAAATTAAGTGCATAACTATAACGCGAGTATGCTCCAACCCAGCTGGGCATCACTCTCACCCACGAGCCAAGTGACCCGCGTTCGGATCTGGGCGAGAGCAAAGTGGTAGTTATTAATACGTTGCCATGTGTCACCACCTGTGTGGTGCCACGTGGTGACCCGACCCGTTATTCGATCCGACCCAACCCGATTCCATTTGACACCACTCAGGTGGTGACACGTGGCAACCCGAAAATGAGGACTACCGCTGCAATTTGGCCCTAACTACAAGGACGATTTATGTAAATAACTCTAACTGACAATAAGGACTGACATTGCAATTTGGTCCTAACCACAAGGACGATTTATGTAAATAACCCTAACCAAAATGTTAAATTATGCATATAATAGTCTGATTAATAAAATGTTTGCAGTGTTTAGAAAAATTAAAAAATAAATACACAACTTAATAAAAAGTGATAACTTCGTTACATTTAAAAACAATTATCCCTAAAAAATTTAGTAAACTTTTGAGCTCTTTTCTTCCTGATCTTTGAACTTTGTTACAGCAAAAGCGCTTTTGTTTGATTTCTTTCCTCCATGTATTTTTCCTCCATGATGTGGTAGACACGTAGGTGTGCTTATGAATATATCATTGACCTTGAGTCATTTAGCTACCACGTACCTCTATAAGTCATTAATTGACATGATGTGAAATTACTAAAAAGTGATAAATACTAGACATAAAAATGACATTGACTTAATTACATCCACATGCCTAAATTAGACCCGTATGTAAAAGGCCCCTCCTCCGTGGGGGTATTTGTCATGCGTGGGGACAGTTATTGAAGGCAAATGGCGAGCAACTGAGCATCTTCACCGTGTGAAATCAAATCGATAAAACCCATTGGACTTAATAAGCCCATGAGCACATATGGGGCTGGAACCACATCAGTTTTATTGTTTGTTTCTTATTTAAGGTGGCCACAATCGGTTCTTGATTAATGGTTATTTAAGGTAGGTTTGAAGGTGGAAAGATATTTCGACGAGGCTTCTAGTTATGTAGCGATATGATACATACTGTTAATTTGTTATACATTCTTTTGGAAAAAAGTGCTACACTAATTTTGCATTTGTTTGAGTTTCTCATTTTGCATTTTTGCATATGTGTTCTTTTTTGTGAAATTAATATATCAATAATTTTAGGATAATATTGTTTATTTATAATGGTGTATTACTATGATATACCGGTGAGGAGTGTATAATTGCAAAAACAAGACACTAGTTGGGACTACCGGCAAAAGAAAAAGAAAAAAAAAATGCACTTAAATTGTATAGAAATATAGTGATATTAAATTTTTAATACATTTGTAGTGACACATTACAAAATTTTTGGACATTTTAGCGACACACTATTTTTATCACCTAATTTTTTTTGATACATATGGAATGACACAATAAATTTTACGATATATTTTTAATGACACATTACAAATGTGTCAAAAAAATTAATATGTCACTATATATGTATCAAAAAATTGATGTGTAATATATGCATCATTAATTAATGCGTCACTAAATTAATTAATGTGAATACAAACGTGTTAAAATAAATGTGTGTCACTACGTATATGTCTAAGAAATTTGTGTGATAATCATAGTGTGTTACTATAACTGTATCAAGAAATTTAGTGTCGCACTACAAATGTGTCAAAAAAAACTAGTGTGTCACTATATATGTATCAAGATATTTATTTATATATGTATTAAAAAATTGGTGTGTCACTATATATGTATCAAAAATTAATGTATCACTATATATGTATAAAAAAATCGTTTAAAGATATATTTCGTTAATATGTTTTCTCTTATCATGTACTGTACTAGTTTAAAAATGGTGTGTTCCTATTGGTTGCTTCCCCGAAAATCACTGTACGAACCACTGTTCATCCGTTTTTATCACCGTTCCCGTCCCGTTTTCCCCTTCTAGATATTTCTTCCTTTCTCCACACATGCCTTTCACAATTGTTATCTAAAGAACAATCCAGACACATCTCTACACATAACCATCCCTCCTCTTTCTCATGCCAGCGATTAACACACACACACCAAATTCCGGTTACCCCAATCTTATCCACTGGAAATTACTTCCTTCAAAATTTATAAGAGGTTGTGTCCACTGGATTTTTGTTGTTGTCGGAGGTAATTAATCATTCATGAAAGAAACGAACAGGTACTTTTTTTTTGTTTGATTTCTGTAAATCGAATGTATGGAACTTCTTTTTGCTCTTTATGCTTGATTATGATTTACTTTGGGTTAATTCATGATGTAATTTAAATCTTTATTTCAAATCAGGGTTTTGTTAATTTGGGGTTTTTCTTGATTTGTTTTGCAGGCTGTCTTGCTGATGATCTTTGCAGCTCATCTGTTGAGTTGTTTGTTTCCAACTTTGTGATGATCAGAGACCACAAATCTCAGGTGGCGTTTGAGTTAATTTCGTTTACCAATGATATCGAAATGTGTATGATGATGAATGAGATAGTTGACATGTTTAACATGATTTTGCGGGGTGTTTGTTTAACCCTATTTTTGGGCTTATGAGCTTATGAGGGTTTAGCCTATGCTACATAAGCACATTTCTCCGACTCATTTTGAAACTTAAGCTTTATATAAGCTTATTGTGGTGAAGTAACCTTCGCTCCATAAGCACATTTTTATGACTCATTTTGAAACTTGAGCTTTCTATAAGCTTGTTGGGGTGAAGTAACCTTATAAGCTCATAAGTTTCAAAATAAACCAATTAAATGAGCTTATGAAACATAAGCCGAAAACACATAAGCCCAAAAACATCCCACAACAATGTGTTATTTAGAATTCTCTTTTTGGATTAAGGAAATTGTAAAGGTCGATAATATTATGATGCAAGAGTTTGATTATGGTTGAATTAGTTGTACGTCAAATAGGTTGTATGACTTGCCAACTAGAAATATGTTCATTGTACATAGGAAAATATTTTTCTCTAAATTTAAATTATGACATAACTGTTTCCCTCCGTTATACGAATCTTGAGTACATTGTTTCTATTTAACACCGTCATTTGTAAGGAACTATATCACTCTCATTATAACAAAATTACGTATTGTTATCATATTTAGTAACAACTTTTCTTTCTAATTCAGGCGCAGTGGATGAAGATTATGACAGCAATGTGAATCTCTTAGGTGAGGAGACTAAGGAGGAAAAGAAAGCATCTGAAGAACGTGCAGCAGTGAACGCATCTAGGAAGAAAAAAGAATGTAAGCTCAGTTTCATGTTATCGCGTTAAATCTATATAAGTGATTCTTCTATACAATAGAAACAGGTAGGAAAAATACTAGAAACTGATTTGGGGAATTAAAAATCATGATTGTCAAATAATCAAGGGTCGAATGCAAGTTAAAACACCTCCTAAACAAAAAACCAATATAACAACGTTTTTAGTACTGTTAAGCATATGCGCTCGGCTACTATTCGTGAGGTAATGAAAAATAGCATGTTGAGCCAACAACATACATAAGAAAGCATACTTTGTTAATTCAATTTCTAGAAATATGGCAAGTAATATGGTAGATGAGTACTAAAAATTGGTTAGGATCAAGTTTAGAGATGTTTCTAAAAAGATAAGGGCGGAAACAATGTGAACAATATATGATACATTAGGATTTTTTTTATACAGTTCTTTAAATCTTTGTTTTTTATGGCGTATGAGTGTGTAGGATTAATGGGGGTGTTTGGTTTAACTTATTTAGTTACTGTATGAATTATAGTTGCTTTGGGGTATGCATAATCAATTGGTGCTGTCAGTCGGTTTTGGTTTACATACCAAAAAATTTGGGTTGTCACTGGTGCTCTCAAGCTGTATGCATAATCAGTTTTTGGACACAGTTGGGCAAAATAATATTGAAGTTGTTTTGGTAAATCTTACCCTTTATCTTATACTGCATTATATTTGTTGTTTGTATAATGGGTAAATATTTTTTATTAGCAGGGGGCAATATAAAATAAGTGTGTAACATAACATACAATGTACATGGTCAATTATAAGATCCTGTTGGTCCATGCCGGTGTTCAAGGTGTATGTCCATCTCGCCACACAGATAAAGGTCTGTTCCTTATGTTTCCGACTATCATTTCATATATACATTATTAGTTATTACGGATGTATTTTCTTACCTTTTTAGCTCTCTTTTGCTGTCGTCTTACACATTTTTACTTCTGGCTAAACTCTATGTAGTCATCTTTAATGATTCAGCCTGCTTGCGGGGCAAACGAGTTCTTGAGCGACAGTTGCCTGCACCCGGGTCATTTGGTAATGCTGCTGAATGGAATGTTCGGTCCCATGTTGCTACAATGACCAACCAACTCAGCCAACAGACAGCTGCTTGCTCAGTTCAAGCATGCTCTGATTCAGTAATGAATAATGGTATGACGCCCAAACTTTTCTATTTCTACTTTATTATTTATGTAGGCACTAATTTTCATACCTGTTTCTAACGAATAAACATTCTTACATTGTCTTTTTACTATGACCAGCTGTTGCAAGTACCAGTTTTCCAGTTCTTTTGAGTAAAAAAAGGCAACCGCCACAGTCATTGTTAGGGTCGTGTTCGCACACTCGGTCCACGAAGCAAAATATTCGTCCACGGGTTGCCAGGTAAATAAGCAGCAATTCTAGATGATGAATCTCTGAGGCTTAAGACTTAATAGCAATAGATAAATACGAATGTTGTATTTCAGTAAGTGTATATTATGGTCGTTAACCAAATATTATATTGCATGCATATTTATCCGGACCTGAATAATCCAACGCCTTATGGTAAGTGCATTTCCTACTATAGCTAATGGTTTATTGGTAAGTTCGTGCTCAAACTGAGTCTTTTAGATGCCATTTTCATCATGATAATAACTTACAATTAGTCTGATATTTGTGCAGCTAGGGAAAGGGCAAAAGGAAACGTAAGTGGCAGTCAAGGTGTCCGAGGTATGTAAAATTTGATGAAACCTTTACATTTTTTGGTGTATTATTAAACTTTTTAAAATAAATGACTGAAATATAATTAAAAAGTATATATATATATATATATATATATATATATATATATATATATATATATATATATATATATATATATATATATATATATATTATCACAGTAATCTGAATATGTCAGATAGGTTGAAAATGGCTTTGTAGTGTCAAATTGTTAATGGCGAGTTATTAATGCGTTGTAGACTGGCAGAATAGGTTCTATTTGGTTTTCGGGGCTGCTGTTAAATAGCAGCAGTAAAGAGGTGAATATGGTTCATTTTAACAGGTGGTTGGATAAGCGGTGGGTGTTTGTTTAACCTTATTTTATTTCGGCTTAAGCGTCGCCTTATTTTCAAACCTATCTACTTATATAATCATTTTATATAGGTGTCATGAATCGCGGCGACTAGAGTTAGAAGCGGAACTTAGAGCGTTTGGTTCGACAGGTACACCTTCTCTACTTGGACTATGTTAACATACTATAGTTTAGATGAAAATAAATTTGGTTTATTGAATGTATATATGGTTATTAATATTTGGAACGGCATAAGAATTTGCCATAAGGAACCCGATTTTGGGGCTCTGAACATGCAATAGTTAGCCTCAAAATGCTTAGCCAAACGTCACTTGGCACGCTGGTAGTTCTCACTTACCTGCACTATTAGTTTTGAAAAGTTGCAACTGTTGTTGCCTATGGGAAACTTTAGACTCTTAGCTTTTTAAGTTTGAACCCTTCTGCCCATTATCGTTTTAGCTGATCTTACTCATTTAAAATTACAGGGTATTTAGCACTCCCAATAAAGCTTACTAATCTGATTAACGCTTTTCATACAACAAAACGTCATTTTTGTTTACTTTTATCTTGGGCGAATTTTAACCCCTTTAACATGTTTCCTTTTTAGCTAATTTGTTATGTTGACCCGTTTGAGATAGGTTAAACCCCAATTTATCAATTCTCCCACAATTTTACTAAATTGCAATTCTTTTTTTTTCTTTCAAAATTTTATGAAAATTTACTCGTTTTCTTTAGTTTTTTATTTACAGGTATTGCAAAAAGAAGCGAGATTAGGATAATTATGTCAACTGCCTTCCCATTTCTTTTTTTATTGGATTTACCAATGTCAAAAAGCATATTGGTATTTGTGAAAGGCGACAATATGGGGATGTTGAAGGAATACATTACCAAACATAACATTCCAAATGACACCTGAAAAATGCTAAGGAATTATCTGAAGATGATGATAATGAGAATGAGAAGTCCGTTGTCATGTCAAAGAAGATTAGAGCAGATTAACTAATAGTTCTTCATTAGCCTTCTTTTTGTGTTTCTTTAATTATTGCTGGAAGTTGTAGTATGTAAAATATGTTTTCATATCGAAACCTTAATATGTACCTACAATATTTTTACTATGCAAAGGCTATATGGTATACGACATTTTCTGTTACTATCGTCTCATGTTAGTATCCTGTCATTTTTATGTTGGTTATTAATTGTTGAACATTTGGACATCTTTTTTTTTTTGCATAACTTGCGTATACAAACACCCCGTGGCAACGCGAATTTTCTAAAAATTCCAAGGTTGTAAATTGAGTTGTGTAGGTTGTTGATCCCAGTTGAGCTTAAACGATCTTGTATAGAAGTTAACTTGATTAAACACTTAAGCTAATATGCGGAATGTAAAAGCTTAACTTAAGAAGAATAATGATTCACTTTCAACACCTCAATATTATTAATACGAGCACTCAACAATGCTAGGGTTTTACAACCCTGAAGTGAATAACAATACGTACATAAACTAACCCTAGGATCCTCCTTTTATAGACTAAGGAATCCTACTAGGTTTACAATACCTTTCTCTACACGATAAGAATATTCTAGATAAATATTATATTTACACAATCTATTCTATATTTATCTAAACCGTATACATCCTTATCCCATCAGCAGTAGATTCGGTCAGTAGCATTTAACCTCAGCAGCACTTTGACATTAGCAGCAGAATTTATTACCACTAGCAGCAGTTTCACTTATAACAGCAGTTTTACTCAGCAGCAGTTTCAGACCCAACAATCCTCCCCTAAACTTTTTATTTATTTCTAAATAAGTAAGTTTCTTCTAAGCACAATTAATCACTTGGAGGATGCTTCCAAACACTTCAAACCTTGAGAATCCAATTGATCAGATATCTTCTTATACTTTGACAGCAAATTGAATGATTGATCATCCGAATCATAGTCTTTCTGCAACTTAAGTGATTTATCACCATTAACCATCTGATTGACAATATTCCAGTATCTTACCACTGGGTAATCCATTTCAGCTAGCATATATGATGCGTGGGAATCGCAACAGGCTTTACCTCTCGAGGGATCTCGAGAAGCTTACAACCCCCACCAGGCAGTGTACCTGATCGTTGTAGTATAGTATAGTGACAAGTACCGGGGGATTGATCGTTCAGTTTAGGAATAGTGTCGCTAGGATTAGAAAGCCTAATTACTAGTTTTAAAGGTGAGGGATGATTATTTTTGTATTTTTATATTTTTTAGAAAGCAATTAAAATCTCGGGTTTTGAAAGAGTGGGCGGAATTAGTTGCTATTCAACTAACCCAAAACTAAGATATAATCAAAATAAAATACTAAAAATGAAAATAAACTAAATTATACTAAGGTTATGAGCAGTAATTGGAGAAAATGTGTTTACTTAGACTTCACTACTCCCTAGATATCTTTTACACGTTAATTACTTGTTATAATTGTATGGATGACGGATTGTATTCCTTAATACCATTCATGGGGTGGCATACATAACTCCCCAATTCTATGAGCTCTTATCTCCTCCTACACCATGACCCAGCATAACTATAGGGATTGTAAACAGTGGCTCATGCATTAAATACAACCAATAAAGACCTAGTACGCCTCGGTTCATGTTTCTTAAGACGTTCAAGCATGTTACCATTTAGAGATCTGCCAGTTTTCTTAAGCCTAACATATAAAATCATTCATCCAAGACAACAATAAACAAGTAATCAACACATAATCAACATCTAGGTTTCATTAGATCTAAGCAAACACAAAAGAGATCTAGCCTAACATAATGGAATTGAGACAAGAACAAGATATAGACAACCAACACATAGACATATTGATTGAATTAGAAGAACACTTATCTCAATTACAATGCAAGGTATCAAGGGTTTGGAACCCTTGAAAAACCTGTAAAAGTTGCACCAAATTCGTCTTTAGGGTTTCACCAAAACTTCTCCTCTCTTTAATGAAAAAACTAGAAAACTATATATAGGAAAACTGGGGTGACGGCGTCAAGAGCAATGGTGTGACGCCGTCATCTCGCCGCCAAATTCTTCCTCGGACGGCCTTGATCTACTTATGACGGCCTAGGTGACGCCGTCATCAACCACGGTATTTTATTCTTGGGACTCTAACGCCGTCAAGAACAAATCTTGACGCCTTCATGCACTGTTCCCAGCATAGAATTTTGAGACTTTGCCATTTTCTTCACTTGTATGCTCCAAAAACGTCCAAAATGGCTTCTTTTCCAGAATTCACTCTCCAAGTACCTAAAATCACAAAAGGAACGATTTAGGGCAATATTTGATCAAATAAGTTCGAATTCGGGCTTAAATGACCCCCTAAAAACGGATCATTTTTCACCTCATCATATACCCTTACACTTGAGATTTGCTTGTCCTCAAGCAAATGTGCTTTTATTCTACTCGAAAGACAAGTTAGGGGTCATTTAACACTAATATAAAAGTAATTACAACAAATAATCGTTCCACTAAAAACCAATAGACAAGCACGGAGGTCATATAAAAGCACCTCACAAATAGTGTTTAGATACTCACATCTGTCGGGTGTAATAAAGTAATATAACATTATGGAAATGGAAGATATCTCTCACTACCTGTCATAGCAAAATAGATTACCATAGGCTTGGGAAAGGATCAAACCTCCACCACATGGCGTAAGCACCTAGGATAAACTATCAAAGAGGTCTTTTAAAGGGTTGTAACGTTAGGTATAAGGATATGAATTACACGGTTTTGTTGGATAAAGGAAGTTTTACTGGTGGCGAGTTAACAATCTTGGTTAATTACATGTACAAGATGGCGTTGCTAAGCCAAGACTAGACTCGACTTAAGCTAATAAATGAAAAATAACAAAAACATAAAATAAACATAGAATGAAAAGGGATGGTAGTCCGTATGTTTTTTGCTCTTTTTCCTTTTTTATTTTCATTTTTTCTCTTTTTCTTAATCTTTTCGATTTTTTTTTTTTTTTTTTTTTTTTTTTTTTTTTTTTTTTTTTTTTTGCATACACTCTTACCCTACCATCCAAAATAATACATCATAGGGAATGAACATTCCCCTTACACTTGAATCTTTACATACTTTACAATTAACTATTCTAATGACTCAAATTAAGAAAATCAAAACACTTGGAGCACTTTTAAGATTAACGCACATATGGGGGTAATAATATTATGTTCTTCCCCATTACTCCATAAAATAAGTACATACCCATGAGTCCCAATCGTCCCAAAACAATATGTACAAGGATATGACTCGACTTTGCAACCATGTAATCAATTAGAAAGTTAACTTAGGGTTTAACAAATAACAATAATGCACAAAAAATGAGCGCATACACGAAAGGCTAAGGCGATTTGGGTGTACATTTAAGTGGGGTGTAACAAATTCTTCCTTTAAGTAAAATGTTTAAAGTTAGAAACGAAAAGATAGGCTCGGAGGGGTGTACTAGGGGTTTCGTGTACTAAAAATGAGTACAACGCTAAAGGTGTGGGAAAAATTAGTTGACTTAACTAGCCAAGTAATATGACTTAAATGGTCAAGTAATTATAATACGGGTTTAACACAAGGGTAATCCTAATGCCTCTTATCATGTAGTAAATCCTACTACACGAATGTAGTCTCACTAGCGGTCTCGGGATGCATCACTAACGCAAGTTCTAGAATCTAAATGCTACCGGTACACTCATAAGCACTAATAGTAAATGCTTTTCCTATCTAATCTAAAGGCGAACCTCACATTTTTGGGTCAAAAATTTTTCTGAATATACGGTTATGTGCTAGTCATACAACCTCCTATCCATGAGACGCTTGCTATGGCTAAAGTTTCACTCCTAAATGTTGTAAAAAAATTTAAATTTGGCGCTAAAATTGCACTAACAAGTATTTCTCATAGTTTTATTACACATCTACTATCAAACAAAGCAAACTCAAGCGAAAGTGCATATATAAGGTATCATATTTTTACCCTCCCCTTACACTTAAGATGAACATTGTCCCCAATGTTCAAGTAAAGAATGTAAAAGTGAAAAAGTAAAGAGAATGAAATCAAATACTCCCCTGATTTGCTCGGTATGGATTATAGGTTGGCCAGGTTAGATCTTCCTCCAAGGAAACGAACAATCAAAGCTTCCATTCCAGAATTAAATCATCTCCTTGTCGAACATAACCTGTAAATCCTGACAAAAATAGACAAGACAACCTCGCGTAAAATCGGCGGCATCCTATATAAGTTATTAAATCCTAGAAAACAAAGTAAGATATAATGCTTGTGGAATGAAGTTTGCATATTTCATGGAGATTATAAAACTTAATAATTCACAAAAACCATAAGACTCCGTTAGAAAAACAAAACCGGTAAAATTTCCAGATTTTAACTCCTGACGCCGTCAAGAGTAATACTCTGACGCCGTCAGAATGGATCTGCAGAAATTCTTATGTTAAGTTTCCGGAAAATTTCTGGAAAAACTTGGTCCTACTTCCTGGAAAATCCTGCAAAACTTCATTGTGACTCAATACAAGCATTTGACTCTAACAAATACGAATATACATGTCCATTTAATATTGTGGAGAACCATGATCGGGTTGTTTCTTGAAAAACATATTTGGGGTTTCCCCTTACACTTATCTTTTGCAAAAATACCTTTAGGTTGGAGTTAAGACTAGGCCAAACAACATAGTAAAGTATTTCCACATTTTAATTTAGAAACATGATCACCCAACAATAAAAATAAAACATGCATACGGAAGCAAATAACAATCAAACAAATAAAATCACACAAAACATGGGTTGCCTCCCAAGAAGTGCTTTTCTTTATTTACGAGTCTTGTAGCTAGACTCAAGGTCATGGGTTATCACGTGATTTCATCATTTGAAATGATATACCCCATATAGTTGCGATCATTACTGTTATGGTGGTAGTGCCTCAATCTGTCGGTACTGGCAATCAGCTTTCCACCTAAATTGCTTCTCAAGTTAACTATCCCATCTTGGCTCAATCCTTCGATTGTGAATGGCCCATACCACCAAGGACTTGGTTTATCGGGTGGTATTGTTGTTTCCAAGTGTCTCAAGAGCACCAAGTTCCCTTCCTCAAATGGTGTATGATTTTTTTCGTGTCGAGTATGTTCGAGTTCAACTAAAACCTTATTGCCTTTTCTTCTTTCATCCTTAGCTTTCTTATAGCTTTTGATTCTTGCCTCCCGTGCAAGAATCTTATTCTGAACACGAATGGGTGTCGTGCCAATGTTGTTTTTGATCATTCTCCAACTCAAATTCTCATGCCTACTTTGTGGGGTCATGTGGAAGCTAATCTTTCTTTTTCCAGATTTAAGCTCAATCTTCCTATCTTCATACTTAGTGACAGCCCTAGCGGTGGTGAGGAATGGTGCCCCAAGGATTATTGGCATGCATCCATCCCCTTTATCATCAATGATCATTAAATCAACGGGGTACATGAATCCTGCAACATTAACTAATACATCTTCTGCGATTCCTAGGGGGTATACGTACGAGTGTCTAATAAGAGATAACCTAACACGAGTCGGTGCTGGCATTTTTGACATTAGTTGGATGTAAATAGTTAGGGGCATAAGATTTACTTCCAATCCTTGGTCGGCGAAAGCACTAAGATGTTTCAAGTCCCCGATGCTCGTTGGTATTTCAAAGTTCCCACATGCTACCTACTTAGTAGCCACTTTCTGTACCAGTAACCTCTCGACCACTGATCCTCCAATAAGCGTATCATACTCATCTTCCTCTTCTTTCTCTTTCTCAGGAACCTGTTCGGAGGATTGGTTACACCCATCACCCTTAATCCAATTTGTTATGGTGTTTTTGTTTATATCATGTTTTAGGTAGTAACTCAAAGGTTGGGACTCTGGTGGTTTTTCTAAGGTCTATTTAGCAGGAGTTTCTACCCTCTCGTTATCCTTATGGACAATGGTGATGGAGTTAACAAATTGGGTGGTGGGGGTGGCGCTTTCTTTCCTTAGTAGTATTCTTTCGGGGGTTCTCTGATTGGTATACTCCTCCAATAGACTCAACGTCTCATTCATTTTTTCCAGCATCTCCTCTTTTTGCTTATAAACTGCTTCTTCGAATCTAGCAAGCCGATCAGAGTGAGTTGCCATATATTCTCTCATCCTAGCCTCAAACTCCAGGCTAAGTTCCTTGGGAGGGGAACAAGGTGGGGTGCACCTCTAAAAAGTCTCGACATGTTCTCTAGAAGGTGACTCAGAAAATGGTGCCGAAGTTGGTTTTGAGACAGAATTGACAGTGGCTTGTCTAGGACTTAAGGGTCTCCTTTGCCTTTCCTCAAAATAGTCAACTTTTGCCTCAAGTTTGCATAAGAGTTCATCGGGGATTTCGGTGGTTCCTACAGATGTCGAGACAGCATTAATGGCCGCTTCTATCGTATGTTTAAATTCCCATATCTCATGATTATCAACGGCGAGCTCTTCGATAATTGCCCAAGACTCCTCGGCGTTCTTATCATGCAATTTACCTCCCGCGGCCCTGTCGATGGTGCGCTTAGTGTGATAGTCAACATGGTCGTAGAAAATCTGGACTAATAACCAAAGGTTTATGCCATGATGAAGGAGCTTGTGGAGGAGATCCTTAAAACGGGACCAAGCCTCGTAGAAAGTTTCACCCCGCTGTTGCTCAAACATCAAAATGTCCCTTCTAAGCATTGCAGTCTTTTCCGGTGGAAAGAATTGGGTAAGGAAGCGATTGGCGAGATTGTCCCATGTGGTGATGGATCCCGCGGGTAAACGCTCAAGCCATTGACTAGCTTGATCCCGTAGTGAGAATTGGAATAGGCGTAATCGGGTTGTCTCTCTAGTTTCAACACCTGGGTCTATGGAGTCTACGATTTTGAGGAAGTCCTAAAGGTGTTGGTTTGGATCTTCGGAACGAAGTCCATGGAATGCACATCCGCTTTGCACCAACCGGATGGTGTCAAATCGCAAGGGGGTCACATTGTCTCCGGTGAGCTCAATGGTGTTTCGGTAGCCTTGGTGGCAAGGTCGGGAATACTCTCCTAAGGTTCGGGGCCTAAGGGGTTCTAGTGGTGGGTTTTGTTGTGGTGGGATGACGGGTTCAAAGATGTTACCACCTTCCATGATGTCGGATGGTAAAGAGTTACGAACAAAGGCACGAAGAAATAAGATAGACTAAAGAAGACCGAAAAATAAAAATAAAAATAAAAATCTTACTAGAAAGGAATCTAGCAAGTAGACCTAATAAAAAGAAATCCTAACCTAGACAATAACTATTCCCCGGCAGCGGCACCAAAAACTTGATGCGTGGGAATCGCAACAGGCTTTACCTCTCGAGGGATCTCGAGAAGCTTACAACCCCCACCAGGCAGTGTACCTGATCGTTGTAGTATAGTATAGTGACAAGTACCGGGGGATTGATCGTTCAGCTTAGGAATAGTGTCGCTAGGATTAGAAAGCCTAATTACTAGTTCTAAAGGTGAGGGATGATTATTTTTGTATTTTTATCTTTTTTAGAAAGCAATTAAAATCTCGGGTTTTGGAAGAGTGGGCGGAATTAGTTGCTATTCAACTATCCCAAAACTAAGATATAATCAAAATAAAATACTAAAAATGAAAATAAACTAAATTATACTAAGGTTGTGAGCAGTAATTGGAGAAAATGTGTTTACTTAGACTTCACTACTCCCTAGATATCTTTTACACGTTAATTACTTGTTATAATTGTATGGATGACGGATTGTATTCCTTAATACCATTCATGGGGTGGCATACATAACTCCCCAATTCTATGAGCTCTTATCTCCTCCTACACCATGACCCAGCATAACTATAGGGATTGTAAACAGTGGCTCATGCATTAAATACAACCAATAAAGACCTAGTACGCCTCAGTTCAAGTTTCTTAAGACGTTCAAGCATGTTACCATTTGGAGATCTGCCAGTTTTCTTAAGCCTAACATATAAAATCATTCATCCAAGACAAGAATAAACAAGTAATCAACACATAATCAACATCTAGGTTTCATTAGATCTAAGTAAACACAAAAGAGATCTAGCCTAGCATAATGGAATTGAGACAAGAACAAGATATAGACAACCAACACATAGACATATTGATTGAATTAGAAGAACACTTATCTCAATTACAATGCAAGGTATCAAGGGTTTGGAACCCTTGAAAAACCTGTAAAAGTTGCACCAAATTCGTCTTTAGGGTTTCACCAAAACTTCTCCTCTCTTTAATGAAAAAACTAGAAAACTATATATAGGAAAACTGGGGTGACGGCGTCAAGAGCAATGGTGTGACGCCGTCATCTCGCCGCCAAATTGTTCCTCGGACGGCCTTGATCTACTTATGACGGCCTAGGTGACGCCGTCATCAACCACGGTATTTTATTCTTGGGACTCTGACGCCGTCAAGAACAAATCTTGACGCCTTCATGCACTGTTCCCAGCATAGAATTTTGAGACTTTGCCGTTTTCTTCACTTTTATGCTCCAAAAACGTCCAAAATGGCTTCTTTTCCAGAATTCACTCTCCAAGTACCTAAAATCACAAAAGGAACGATTTAGGGCAATATTTGATCAAATAAGTTCGAATTCGGGCTTAAATGACCCCCTAAAAATGGATCATTTTTCGCCTCATCAATATACAAAGTAATTGGTCCAATATCTAACACATGAACTCCAGAATCTTGAAAGAGTCTCCATCTTCTTACTTTGTAATCTACTATCTCTGTCCATTCAGAATCATTCATTGAAGGTTCAAACATAAGTTTAAGAGCTCTCCACATGACATTATCAGAAGAAGTTATGATATGATCAATTTGATCTATCTCATACTTTTTACCATCAAACTTCTCAGCTCCAAACTTTGCCTTGTATAACTTCCACAAGTCTTCAACATCCTCTCTATCAAAGTAATGTAGCATCTGTTGAAATCTAAGAAACCTGTGAGTCTTACCATCAGATCTCTGGACATCATGAAATGCTCCAATGTTAGTATCATATCCTGTAGTTACTTTGATAATAGGATATTTAACTCCTAATGGTTTAGCATCAACTACTCCAGGATCTTCCATCTTGCCAACCATAGTGTAAACCTTCAATTGTTCTTTAAGATGCTCAGAAGGAATGTGATCAAGATCATGTTTAAACATATCTCCTTCAGGCATAGAACTGCTTCCTTCCCCAATCTTTCTCTTCTTCTTTGCAACTGACTTATGAATGACACCTTTTCTTTTATCACCTTGCACAGAAGAATTAGTCTTTGCTACATCAATATCAAGCTGTTTAACAACATCAGCTTCTTGAATATGCTCTGCTTCAGCTACCTTTTCAGGTACCAACTTCTTGTTCATCTGAGCAATTTGTTCCAAATCCTCAGCACATCCCATAGCATAAAAAGTATTTGTTCTCTTTTTAGCTTGTTGATACAAGTCAAAAACTTCTTTATCAGAATAAGGTTTCAACTGTACCAATGTCCATCCAGCCATATTCTTTAGATACCTTTCATATTCTTTTCTTTGTTGTTTAACAGTTGGACCTTTAAATATCTTTATCTTTCTTCTAGCAGTAGCATTTTCTTTTCTCTTCTTTGTAGTAAAGTCTCTATACCAAGATTGCACATTAAAAGTTGGAACTTCATTTTCTTCAATCTTGATCAGCTTATTGAGTTCAATATCAGCAGCTATTCTGATATTCTCATTTATCCATTCATCATACCTCTTTAATCCTTCAGCCTCTTTCTCAGCTAACTGTTGTTCTTCCATATTAATCATCTCCTGTTCTCTAAGTGCAGCAGCTGTATCATGTTCAACTTGTAATGCCTTAGGCCAAGAATCAAAAGGTACATCAGCGAAATCAATCCCCTTATACATTATCCTTGGTTTTTCAACTTGCTTGCCCTTTCCTTTATCAGTAGAAGATGAAGAAATAACCTTCTTTTGTTGAGCAGCAGATTCTTTAATAACAATCCCTTTTTCTGGTTTTCTAGATGCTGATGATTTGATTGTTGTTGTTGTATGTTGTGGTAGTGAAGGAATTGATAATGGAGTAGTCTTCTTGCTCAACAATACCATGGCTTCAGCAGCAGCATTGTCACCAGACCCAGCAGCAGAGTCTTGTGCATCAGCAGATCCACTAGCAGCAGAGTTAATAATTTCCTTAGCAGTAGATTCTTGAGCAGCAGAGTCAAGACTTTTGTTTTTCCCCAAATCTCCCAACTTCATCAATGTTTCACCCATCAACCCTGATGCCTTCACTAATTGCTCAGGCTCCAAAGTTGTAAGTTGTTCTACCACCTTCTCTTGTGTAGCAATCACCTCTTCCATAACAACCTCATTCCCTGATTTATCAGCAACCTGATGCGTGGGAATCGCAACAGGCTTTACCTCTCGAGGGATCTCGAGAAACTTACAACCCCCACCAGGCAGTGTACCTGATTGTTGTAGTATAGTATAGTGAAAAGTACCGGGGGATTGATCGTTCAGCTTAGGAATAGTGTCGCTAGGATTAGAAAGCCTAAATACTAGTTCTAAAGGTGAGGGAAGATTCTTTTTGTATTTTTATATTTTATGAAAAGCAAATTAAAATCTCGGGTTTGAAGGATTTGGGCGGAATTAGTTGCTAATCAACTAACCCAATACTAAGATGCAATCAAAATAAAATACTAGAAATGAAAATAAACTAAATTAAACTAAAGTTGTGAGCAGTAATTGGAGAAAATGTGTTTACTTAGATTTCACTACTCCCTAGACATCTTTTACACATTAATTACTTGTTACAATTGCATGGATGACGGATCGAATTCCTTAATAGCATTCATGGGGTGGCACACTTAACTCCCCAATTCTATGAGCTCTTATCTCCTCCTACACCATGCCCAACACAACTATAGGGATTGTAAACAGTGGCTCATGCATTAAATACAACCAATAAAGACCTAGTGCGCGTCGGTTCATGTTTCTTAAGACGTTCAAGCATGTTACCAATTGGAGATCTGCCAGTTTTCTTAAGCCTAACATATAAATCATTCATCCAAGACAAGAATAAACAAGTAATCAACACATAATCAACATCTAGGTTTCATTAGATCTAAACAAACACAAGATAGATCTAGCCTAGCATGATGGAATTAAGACAAGAACAAGATATAGACAACCAACACATAGACATATTGATTGAATTAAAAGAACATTTATCTTGATTACACATGCAAGGTATCAAGGGGTTGGAACCCTTGAAAAACCTGTAAAGTTACACCAAAATTGTACTAGGGTTTCTCCCAAAACTTCTCTCCTTTAAATGTGAAAAATTAGAAAACTATATATAGGAAAAGGGGTCTGACGGCGTCAAGACCAATTAGGTGACGTCGTCACCTCGCTGCCAAAACTAATCTCGGACTGCCTTGATCTACATTTGACGCCGTCAAGTATTAATCATTTCCAGGCCGTCATGACTTTTACTCTTGACGCCCTACCTTCATGACGCCGTCAAATCTCTTCTAGACCGTCATGGAATTTTGCTCTTGACGCCGTCAGGGAGTTACTCTTGACGCCGTCACCTACTGTTCCCAGCATGGAAAATTAAGACTTTGGCATTTTCTTCACTTTTATGCTCCAAAAACGTCCGAATTGCTTCCTTTTCCAGATTTCACTCCCAAAGTACCTAAAATCACAAAAGGAACGATTTAGGGCAATATTTGATCAAATAAATTCGAATTCGGGCTTAAATGACCCCCTAAAAACGGATTATTTTTCGCCTCATCATATACCCTTACGCTTGAGATTTGCTTGTCCT
Organism: Artemisia argyi; assembly: GCA_030686995.1. Classification (NCBI taxonomy): domain Eukaryota; kingdom Viridiplantae; phylum Streptophyta; class Magnoliopsida; order Asterales; family Asteraceae; genus Artemisia; species Artemisia argyi. The sequence continues at coordinate 253,055,376 of CM060700.1, forward strand.
CAAGCAAATGCGCTTTTATTCTACTCAAAAGACAAGTTAGGGGTCATTTAACACTAATATAAAAGTAATTACAACAAATAATCATTCCACTAAAAACCAATAGACAAGCACGGAGGTCATACACAAGCACCTCACAAATAGTGTTTAGATACTCACATCTCTCGGGTGTAATAAAGTATAAATTACAATATGGAAACGGAAGATATCTCTCACTACCTGTCATAGCAAAATAGATTACCATAGGCTTGGGAAAGGATCAAACCTCCACCACATGGCGTAAGCACCTAGGATAAACTATCAAAGAGGTCTTTTAAAGGGTTGTAATGTTAGGTGTAGGGATATGAAATACACGGTTTTGTTGGATAAAGGAAGTTTTACTGGTGGCGAGTTAACAATCTTGGTTAATTACATGTACAATATGGCGTTGCTAAGCCAAGACTAGACTCGACTTAAGCTAATAAATGAAAAATAACAAAAACATAAAATGAACATAGAATAAAAAGGGATGGTAGTCCGTATGTTTTTTTTTTTTTTTTTTCCTTTTTCTATATTTTTTTTCTTTTTCTTAATTTTTCGATTTTTTTTTTTTTTTTTTTTTTTTTTTTTGCATACACTCTTACCCTACCATCCAAAATAATACATCATAGGGAATGAACGTTCCCCCTACACTTGAATCTTGACATACTTTACATTAACTAATCTAATGACTCGGATTAAGAAAATCAAAACACTTGGAGCACTTTTAAGATCAACGTACATATGGGGGTAATAAATGATGTTCTTCCCCATTACTCCATAAAATAAGTACTTACCCATGAGTCCCAATCGTCCCAAAACAATATGTACAAGGATATGACTCGACTTAGCAACCATGTAATCAATTAAATAATTAACTTAGGGTTTAACAAATAACAATAATGCACTAAAAATGAGCGCATACACGGAAGGCTAAGGCGATTTGGTTGTACATTTAAGTGGGGTGTAACAAATTCTTCCTTTAAGTAAAATGCTTAAAGTTAGAAACGAAAAAATAGGTTCGGAGGGGTGTACTAGGGGTATCGTGTACTAAAAATGAGTACAACGCTAAGGGTGTGGGAAAATTAGTTGACTTAACTAGCCAAGTAATATGACTTAATGGTCAAGTAATTATAATACGGGTTTAACACAAGGGTGATCCTAATGCCTCTTATCATGTAGTAAATCCTACTACACGAATGTAGTCTCACTAGTGGTCTCGGGATGCATCACTAACGCAAGTTCTAGAATCTAAATACTACCGGTACACTCATAAGCACTAATAGTAAATGCTTTTCCTATCAAATCTAAAGGCGAACCTCACATATTTGGGTGGAAAATTTTTCTGAATATACGGTTATGTGCTAGTCATACAATCTCCTATCCATGAGACGCTTGCTATGGCTGATGAGGCGAAAAATGATCCGTTTTTAGGGGGTCATTTAAGCCCGAATCCGACTTTATTTGATCAAATATTGCCCTAAATCGTTCCTTTTGTGATTTTAGGTGTTTGGAGAGTGAATTCTGGAAAAGAGGCTATTTTGGACGTTTTTGGAGCATAAAGTGAAGAAAACGACAAAGTACCAAAAATCCAAGCTGGAAATACAAGGTGACGGCGTCAAGGGTTTGCTCTTGACGGCGTCAGACAAGATGAATATTTTACCGTAGCTGGTGACGGCGTCAGATGGAGAGATGACGGCGTCAAAGTGGCCAAGATTAATTTACCGTAGGTGGTGACGGCGTCACATAGGCCGTCACAATTGGATCTAGGGCGTCCGAGGAAGTGTATGGCGGCGAGTTGACGGCGTCAGATTTTACTCTTGACGCCGTCAGGACGATTTTCCTATATATAGTTTTCTAGTTTTTTCATTAAAAGAGAGACAAGTTTTGGTGAAACCCTAAAGACGATTTTGGTGCCTCTTTTACAGGTTTTTCAAGGGTTCCAAACCCTTGAGACCTTGAATTGTAATTGAGATAAGTATACTCTTAATTCAATCAATATGTCTATGTGTTGGTTGTTTATCTTTTGCTCTTATCTTAATTCTACTATGCTAGGCTAGATTTCTTTTGTGTTTGCTTAGATCTAATGAAACCTGGATGTTGATTATGTGTTGATTACTTGTCTATTCTTGTTCTTGGATGAATGATATTATATGTTAGGCTTAAGAAAACTGGCAGATCTCCAAATGGTAACATGCTTGAACGTCTTAAGAAACATGAACCGAGGCGTACTAGGTCTTTATTGGTTGTATTTAATGCATGAGCCACTGTTTACAATCCCTATAGTTGTGCTGGGTCATGGTGTAGGAGGAGATAAGAGCTCATAGAGTTGGGGAGTTATGTATGCCACCCCACGAATGGTATTAAGGAATACAATCCGTCATCCATACAAGTGTAACAAGTAATTGACATGTAAAAGATATCTAGGGAGTAATGAAATCTAAGTAAACACAACTTCTCCAAATACTGCTCACAACCTTAGTTTAATATTAGCTTAATTTCATTTTCATTAGTTTAATTAGTTATAAAGTAGTTTTTGGGTTAGTTGAATAAAACTAATTCCGCCCACTCTTCCAAAACCCGAGATTTTACTTGCTTTCATAAAATATAAAAACACAAAAATAATCATCTTTCATCTTTAGAACTATTAATTAGGTTTTCTAATCCTAGCGACACTATTCCTAAGCTGAACGATCAATCCCCCGGTACTTGTCACTATACTATACTACAACGATCAGGTACACTGCCTGGTGGGGGTTGTAAGCCTCGCGAGATCCCTCGAGAGGTAAAGCAAGGTGCGATTCCCACGCATTTGATGCCGTCACCTCGCCGCCAAAACTAATCTCGGAATGCCTTGATCTACATTTGATGCCGTCAAGTATTAACCATTTCTAGGCTGTCATGACTTTTACTCTTGACGCCCTACCTTCATGACGCCGTCAAATCTCTTCTGGACCGTCATGGAATTTTGCTCTTGACGCCTGATGAGGCGAAAAATGATCCGTTTTTAGGGGGTCATTTAAGCCCGAATCCGAATTTATTTGATCAAATATTGCCCTAAATAGTTCCTTTTGTGATGTCCTGACGGCGTCAAACCTCAAGAATTAAAATCCGTAGTTCATGAAGGCGTCAAGAGTTTTCCTGACGGCATCAAAACCCCAAGAATTAAAATCCGTAGTTGATGACGGCGTCACACAAAGGGCGTCAAGAGTAAATTGTGTGACGGCCTAGGCCTTGATGGCGTCAGAAGTAGATCAAGGCCGTCCGAGGAAGTATTTGGCGGCGAGGTGACGGCGTCACATTGTTTATCTTGACGCCGTCATCCCTATTTTCCTATATATAGTTTTCTAGTTTTTTCACATTTAAAGAGAGAAGTTTTGGGAGAAACCCTAAAGACGATTTTGGTGTGACTTTACAGGTTTTTCAAGGGTTCCAACCCCTTGATACCTTGCATGATTAATCAAGATAAGTGTTCTTCTAATTCAATCAATATGTTTATGTGTTGGTTGTCTATATCTTGTTCTTGTCTTAATTCTATCATGCTAGGCTAGATCTCTTTTGTGTTTGCTTAGATCTAATGAAACCTAGATATTGATTATGTGTTGATTGCTTGTTTATTCTTGTTGTGGATGAATGATTTATATGTTAGGCTTAAGAAAACTGGCAGATCTCCAAATGGTAACATGCTTGAACGTCTTAAGAAACATGAACCGAGGCGTACTAGGTCTTTATTGGTTGTATTTAATGCATGAGCCACTGTTTACAATCCCTATAGTTGTGCTGGGCATGGTGTAGGAGGAGATAAGAGCTCATAGAATTGGGGAGTTATGTATGCCACCCCATGAATGGTATTAAGGAATACGATCTGTCATCCATGCAATTATAACAAGTAATTAACGTGTAAAAGATATCTAGGGAGTAGTGAAATCTAAGTAAACACATTTTCTCCAATTACTGCTCACAACTTTAGTTTAATTAGTTTATTTTCATTTTTAGTATTTTATTTTGATTGCATCTTAGTTTTGGGTTAGTTGAATAGCAACTAATTCCGCCCACTCTTTCAAAACCCGAGATTTTACTTGCTTTCATAAAAATATAAAAACACAAAAATAATCATCCCTCACCTTTAGAACTAGTAATTAGGCTTTCTAATGCTAGCGACACTATTCCTAAGCTGAACGATCAATCCCCCGGTACTTGTCACTATACTATACTACAACGACCAGGTACACTGCCTGGTGGGGGTTGTAAGCTTCTCAAGATCCCTTGAGAGGTAAATCCTGGTGCGATTCCCACGTATTAATGTCCATGATGTATAAAAGTGAGTAAAACAAGTTATCGTACATGATTGATAAGACAAGTTCATAAAACAAGTAAACTAGTGACTTTGTTGGTATAACCTGATCAAAATGGTAAAATTATGATCTTGGATCATTACATATTACAATAGAGGACTTAACAAGGAAACCATAGCAATTTGAACCACCTAAAACGAGTATACGAGTCAAAAGTTATGCCCATTTGAAGTTACCAAAGATTTCCGGCAAAACTGCCTAAACCTTACTGAATCGCATTCTGACTTTTTGAAAGTCACTCTTCTGATCCGATTCATCAAAAAGTTAAAACACAAAAGTTGTCCGGAACGCCGTTTTCGTTCAGGCGTATAGAAGCTCGAGCCCTGAAAACGCTTTCTTAGTGATAAATTCTTCAAAATTCTAAACTGCCCATTTTTAGGCCAAAGTCACTATACTATGATTATACTTTAAAAGGAACAAGAGGTCTTATGACCAATAATCAAGACCACCACCATGGCTAGAGCCAAGGTTGTGTCTCATGACCTTGGAACAAGGACCAAAGGTCATGGCTAGGCCATGACGAAATGACCATACCAACTTACATAGGCGTAAACATGAAACAATGAATTAGGCGATAACTTGAACAAGCAATTTGAATCTACTTCACTTAAAAGGGAACCATGAGATATTACCAAGAGAAAATGGTCATACAAGACTTATGAAACTACCCCTAATAACAATCTTCATGTACTAATAAACTTTCCTAAGTTTATTCAAATATCGGACATGTAACTTTTCGGATCAAAACTGATATCTATATATTTTATCAACTACTACAATAGTAGGGAGCCTCATGTGAGGAGTTCATTATGTAAGCCGTCGAGATGAGTTGTGGATTTACGAATTAAAGTGTCCTGGCTCCTCGAACGCTTGCTAACATGACTTCTGAATTATGTCGGCCCGAACGGTAGTAAACGATATACAAAACATACATGTTTCATGAATCATTTCTTTCAAAGACTTACTCTATACATCATACCACATCATGGACTAAATGCAAGATATATATATTGGCATGTTTATGTTTCCTTAGACATTATTCCAAACCTAAGTTACAACAATTATTCTAGGTTGCTCGTAGAAGTTCTTACGACATATCCATCATTCTCATTATACATCATCCAACTCAAGGTGAGTTCATAGCCCCACTTTCTATTGTTTAACTATTTTACAAACCCTTGGGGGGAATACATGCTATTTCTAAATCGAACACAATGCTTTCTACTGTATGCTATTTGACTATGTTTTATTATCACTAAGTAACATCCTTGCCAAACCAAGATCCCTTATTATGAACCATTTAATCACTTGTGAGGGTTAGTTGCAAGTGAGCGCGAATATTGTGAAAAGGCCTATTGGGATTGACGAATCCCATTTGTTTTGACTAAGTTCAAACAAATGCATTAATATTTGAGACATTAGGTATGACGGAAAAGTACCTACCGGGATAAATCTGCCGATCGATATTGGTACACGTTAACGTTTTGGTTTCATAAGCTTAGTGTATAATACATTTTATGGGTGTATAATAACGTAGCCTACCTGTTTTGTTTTCCAAACATTGGTGTGAGTCTACAGCTCACACTACGATTATTGTGTTCAAACGATTTAACTACAAACACTACGATTATTGTGTTCAAACGATTTAACTACAAACACTACGATTATTGTGTTCAAACGATTTAACTACAAACACTACGATTATTGTGTTCAACGATTTAACTACCAACACATTGTGTTCAAACATTAAACAAACTCTATGAATATCACTCAACCTTTGTGTTGACCTCTCAAGCATGTATTTCAGGTTCATGATGATCAAGGATGGCACGGAAGGACACGGATACTCAAGAGGGCTATAAATTTTATTATCATTCAAAACTCATTTAATGTAAATTGTAAACATGGAACCATTTGGGACCTCATTTTTGTAATCTCTGATATTTATACAATTTGAATGATAAATCTTTTAAAACGACTCAATTGGAGTTCGTTTTCTATTATTGTGACTATTGTGCCGTCGAGTAACACCCAGTTTGAATTCCGCTGCAACCATGAATTGGGGGTGTTACACCTCATACCCCAAATCTTTTAACCCAGCAAAAATAGCAGAATTTGCAAGACAAGTGGTCTCTGTTTCATCATTTAAGAGAAGAGTTTCTCTTATGAATGATTCAGTTACACGAACCTTTTGCCCATCTACTAATGCACTAACATATTTTTCCCCATTTTTAGTTTCGATTTTAGCAGTAAGCCAAAACTGTTTGATGTGGGAAGCAAATATAGTAGGATTCACAGTGAGTGCATACCTAAGAGAAGTAGCATTCAAAAATTTTACCATGTCTGTGAGTTCTTCATTAATGGATTCTGCATCAAGAACGACCACACTATTGTGTTGCTTTGCCCAGGTACGAACACACTCCATGAGTTATGGTTTAGGGAAATTGGGAATTGTTGACTTTGAGAGAGATTAATTGTTAGGGTTTGGGAGAACTTCAATTTGAAACATAAGAAAACCAATTAGAAAGATCTATTAGGTTTTAAACTGATTGAAGAAGTTACACATCCCACCCTCACACTTTCAACCGTAGCAGCACAATAACATTAGCAGCAGAGTTATATAACTAGCAGCAGAGTGAAATATTCCAGCAGCAGAGTTGACAAAATAAGCTTGGTCAAAAAGTCAAGTATCCGCAGCAATTAATGTGATGATATCCCATAATCCCTATAAAAACGGACTAAATCTTTTCCCTAATTTATCACAATCAAACCCTAATCGCAATCAAAACACCAATCAACCAAATCAAAACTTCAATTATGCAAATCAAATCAAATAATCATGAAATCAACACCCGAAATCATCAATATCTCTTTTGATTCATCATCTGAAGATGAATCCCCCTTTGAAACATATGTACCGCCCTTCCGTCCTCCTCATGATGGTTGCAGAACCAAAGAGCAAGCAAAGAAGAGAAAGCATGATCTCCCTGTATTCAAAGATCTTCTGCATTTACATCAAACCCCAAGCACATCCAGAGGTAAAGCTGTGATGTTCCCAAAATCTCCATCGTCTTCAGAATCATCAGAAGACCCAGCATGGATCCCTGTCAGGCAACCATCCCCAAGGGAGCTTGTTTCCCCTTTCATCTACACATCATCAGATGAGGATGAGCCTCCAAATGAACCACCTTCCGCTCCTGAGTGGCCTCAGTCATCAAGGCCACGACCAAAGAAATCCACCAAGGCAAAGAAGACAAGGAAGACAAACTCTCCTCTCCCTAAAGAAAGAAAAATAGTTCTTGGACTTCCATGCCCTAGGAAGTAGTGCTTGTAGTCTTTAATTTCATCTGAGATTGTTGCACTCTTTTGTGGTTTCAGAAGTGGTCTTTGTAATATCTCTTTTGATGTATTAGCTTCTGAACTTGATGAATGATAAATGTGCTTCTTTTGTTGTCTTAATATTGTTTTTGCAAATCATCATTTAGACTTATTCCCATAATCCAATAATTGATTATGCATCCATAGAACTTGTCCACAACAACTTGAAGCAGCCACATACTCAGCTTCAGTTGTAGAATTTGCCACCACTGTTTGCTTCTTACATTGCCATGACACCAATCTGCTTCCTAGAAATTGACAACCCCCTGTTGTAGACTTTCTATCCAAAGAAGCTCCAGCATAGTCTCTATCTGAATAGGAGACCAAATCAAATGGTGAATCCTTAGGATACCAAAGGCCCAATTTTGGTTGATGCCTCAGATATCTAAATATTCTCTTCACTGCATTGAGATGTGATTCTTTGGGACACACTTGAAATCTTGCACAGGCACACACAGCAAACATGATATCAGGCCTTGATGCTGTAAGATACATCAATGAGCCAATCATAGACCTGTACAAGTGTATATCCACTTCCTTTCCATTTTCATCCTTCAGCAATGGTTTATTGGTTTCCATGGTAGTCTTGGCAGGTTTAGCATCTTCAAAACCAAATTTCTTCAAAATATCATTGACATACTTATCCTGACTGATAAATATACCATTTTCTTTCTGTGTAACTTGCAGACCTAAGAAGAAGGTGAGTTCTCCCATTGAACTCATAGCAAACTTGTCCTTCATAAGCTTCTCAAAACTAACACACATAGCTTTGTTTGTAGACCCAAAGATGATGTCATCAACATAAATTTGAACCAGCAAAATATCATCCTTTTGTCTTTTGAGAAACAAAGTTTTATCAATCTTTCCTCTGCTAAACCCAGATTCTAGCAAGTATGTTGACAAAGTGTCAGACCAAGCTCTGGGAGCTTGATGTAGGCCATACATTACTCTATTTACCTTGTAAACTTTGTCAGGATGATCAGGGTCTTCAAAGCCTGGTGGTTGAGACACATAAACTTCTTCTGTAATGGTCCCATACAGAAAAGCACTTTTCACATCCATTTGATACACTACAAAATCTTTGTATGAAGCATAAGCCAAGAATATTCTAATTGCTTCTATCCTTGCCACTGGAGCAAATACCTCATCATAATCAAGGCCTTCTTGTTGTGTGTATTCCTGTGCTACTAACCTTGCCTTATTCCTTATGACAATCCTCTCTCATCTCTTTTGCATCTGAAAACCCATTTTGTGCCAATCACTCTTTTTCCATTTGGCAGTTCAACCAAAGTCCAAACCTCTTGCAGCTTAAATTGTAGAAGCTCATCTTGCATTGCTTCCACCCAACTTGCTTCTTGTAAGGCTTTGTAAGTGTTTTTGGATTCAATTTGAGAAAGAAAACATGCAAACAGGCAATTTTGAAGATCTTTATGACTATTTCTTTGATGCAGAGATCTGGCAAAGAAACTTTGATGTTGAAGATCTTTCAGTGCTTTAGTCATCTGCCTAGTTTGAATAGATGATTGTGGATCACTTAAGATTTGATCTTTGGGATGATCCTTGTGTACTCTCGTGGTAGTTGTAGGACTAACAGGAATATTGAGTTCCAAGTTAGTAAAATCTGCAGCAGCTCCAAATAACTGACCATCAAGTGCATCATCATCTGTGTCATAGTAAATATTCTCAAGAGGTGGCATATTTGGATCATCAGGATAGATAGAATCAGCAATAGGTCTACCCTGAGAGTCCAAATTAGGAAACATTGAAGTAGCAGTAGAGTTAGTAGGCTTGGAAGCAGAATGTGGTGGAGCAGTAGTTGTATCTTTTGGCCTAGCAGTAGAGTCTTCTGAGTCAGCAGCAGAGTCTTCTGGCTTTGTAGGAGAGACATCAACAACTACTTTGGGATCCCCATTAGTTTCTTTTTCTGCTTCAATAGGTATTTCAATACCTTCTTCAGTTTCCTTAGGTTTCTCTTGAGTAACCACATCTTCTTTAGGACTTGGATCTGACTGAAAGGGTAGTAAGGTAGGACCAACCTTTAATTTCTCAACCAAAACAAATTCTTCTTGTGGTTTGTCAACACTGGCAATAACTGGTAAATAGTTCATTGTTTTGGTAAGCATATCAACATTAAACAGCCATTCTGGTCCTTTTCCTTCAGGATTAGATGTGTTCTCAGAAAACTTGATATGCAGATTCTCCTCTACATGTTTGGTTCTCTTATTGTATACCCTGAAAGCTTTACTAATCACAGAGTAACCAACCAAATTTCCTTCATCAGCTTTTTCATCAAATTTGCCTAGCTGATCCTTAGTGTTCAAAATTGTAACAGGACATCCAAATGGTTTGAGAAAATCAATCAGTGGCTTCTTTCCATGAAATAACTCATTTGGAGTCTTGTTGTGAGGCTTGACTACCTTACTTCTGTTCTGCACAAAGCATGCAGTGTTCACAGCTTCAGCCCAAAAAGGAATAGGTAGTTTTGAATCAGATAACATTGTTCTTGCAGCCTCAATAAGTGTTCTGTTTCTTCTTTCTGCAACACCATTCTGTTGTGGAGTTCTTGCTACACTATACTGTCTAAGAATTCCTCTCCCCACACAGAATTGATTCATTACACTGTTCTTGAACTCAGTACCATTGTCACATCTGATTATCTTCACCTTGTGATTATACAGGTTTTCAACTCTTGAAATAAATGCCTTAAGTATTTCTGGAGTTTCATCTTTAGTAGCAAGAAAGAATACCCAAGTAAACCTGCTAAAGTCATCAGTGACAACAAGACAATATGACTTCTTGTTCAAGCTTTTGACAAATACAGGCCCAAATAAGTCCATGTGCAGTAGATGTAATGGCTCAGTATTTGTGTTCACAGTTTTGGACTTGAATGAAACTCTGTGTTGCTTACCCTTTTGACAGGCAACACAAGTTTCACAATTCTCAAAAGTCTTTGTAGGCATTCCTCTGACCAGATTTCCTTTTACCAATTTGTTCTTGGTCTTGTAGTTCAGATGTCCCAATCTCCTATGCCATAATTTGGACTCATCAATAGTGGCCTTTGCAATTAGACAAGTCAAAGCCCTCTTAGGAACAATGTTCTTAATATGGTCACTGTATATATTCTCATTTCTAGGGACCTTCAAAAGCACAGATTTGTCATCTGGCAATTGATAGTCAGGAGAGAGGATCATACACTCAGTGTCTGTAAAAAGAACAAAGTTCTTTTTGTCATACATTTGTGAGACACTAAAGAGGTTAAACTTAAGTCCTTTCACAAGAAACACCTTCTCAAAGTCCAAATTTCTAGTTTTAAGAGTTCCTCTTCCAACAATCTTTCCACCTTTTGGATCATTCCCAAAAGCAACATAACCACCATCAAAAGCCTCAAAGTCTTCAAGTTGAGACTCATCTCCTGTCATGTGTCCAGAACATCCACTGTCAACAATAACCATATCCTTAAGCTCATCAAGTAGATTGACCTGCATATGAAAAGTAGAAACATTAGTTCCTCTTGACGACCCAAGCCATTACTGACTTGGATCTGCCCTGTGCATCAACATAATCAAATTTCTTTAAATCACTTGATGCAATGCTATTCTTGGAAACAGAATTTGAAACATTAGTTTTTGGTTTCCAAGTCCAGCAAGCTGAGGCCTTAACAGCATAAAAGTGATTACCAACAACTGTATTTGTTAAAACTTTTGGCCCAGAAGTAGAAAGTTTTGTACTAGCAGCAGGTTGTTTACTAGCAGCAGAGTGCATACTAGCAGCAGAATGCTTACTAGCAGTAGAGCCAGTAGAAGAACCAGTTGTGGTTTTGAAAACACCATTTGATTTAGCAGCATAAATAGATCTAGTAGCACCAAATCTCAACAAAACAGCTCTTGGAACCATATTTCTATTAGGATGTGGGTGAGTTTGTTTAGTTACATATTTGTGATTCACCCTAGTGTATTGATTCCAAACAGGCTTTTGGTGTTCAGGACATCTAACAATCAAGTGGTCAAAGCCTTTTTTTGTAATTGAAACTGATTACCTAATCTGTGTGAAACTAGGTTGTTGAAGTTTCTCTGGTTACCCCTAGGCTTATTATTGAACCTTTCCATCTGTTCTCTAGGTACCTCATTGTATTCTACCATTTTCCTAGAGAAGTTATTTCCTAACACAGGTTTGACAAACTTAACCTGTTCAATTTTAGGTTTAAACTTTGTAGGAATTTCTTCCTTTTTCACACTTTGTTCTTGTTTAACCTGTTCCTCATCACTGTCACTATCAGAATACCAATCTTCTATAATAGGAGCTTCAGGAAATTTTCTAGCCTCAACCTTAGGTGTTTCATTTACACTTGTGCTACATTCACCTACAGGTTTTTCAATATTTAGCTCACTAATGAAGGATAGTTCTTTTCCTGGTGGAGCAAAGGCACTTTTGGCTGGAGGAGCAACTTCATTATACCCAATTCCACTACCTTTTCTCATCAAGTTATTCTCAATAGATTTATGAACCAAATCAGAAGCATATTGTTGTTTTTGTACTCTTACTACATGTTTATCTTTTTCAGTAAGAGCTTCCTCTTTTTCTTTTTCTGCTTCTTCTAACTTATTTTTAAGAACTTCTACTTCACTGTTTTTCTTAAAAATTTCTATATCTCTGAGATTAAGTTGATCTACATATTCCTTCTCACACTCTTTGAGATATTCTAATCTTCTTTCAACATTTTGAATACCTACTTTGTAACCTAAGTTATCAAGTTTTAGGTGTTCAATTTCTCTATTTAAACTCTCATTCCTAGACTTAAGTTCTTCTATAGTGTCAGCAAAAGATTTAAAAGAACACACAGATAAGTCTGAATCATTTGATACCTCAGAGTCAGAGCCTGATGATGAACCATAGGCCATAAGTGCAAAGTTCTGCACCTTGGGTTGAGCAACAGCTACCAAAGAGAAATTTGGTTCTTCTTCAGCCATATCACTCCAATCATAATCTCCCAGTCCATCACAAGACACCAGTGCAGTCTTTGATTCTTCAGTGACCTTCTTTGCAGCATCAGCATTCTTCTTTGGAGCTCTACACTCTTTGGCAAAATGTCCCTTCCTATTGCAATTATAGCACTCTATCTTTGATTTGTCAAAGCCTGGACTGTCCTTAGCTTTATACTTGACTTCTTTTCCAGTCTTCTTCAAAAACTTTCTTGCCCTCAAGGTTAACATAGCCATTTGCCATTTAAGATCAATTTCTTCAAGATCATCAGGATCAATATAATCCAAGTCTTGATTAATGACATGTGACCTTATAGTAGTTGTGAGCTCAGCCAAGAATGCACAAAAAGCAATATCACTGGTAGAGATCTTATCATTTGAACTAGCAGCAGATCCATCAGCAGCAGATACTCCATAAGCAGTAGAATGAGCAGCAGAGTGAGAATCTTGAGATCCTTTTCCTTTAGATGATACAAAGGCAAGATTTTGAGTACCAGAAGATGAAGTAGAAGAGGTAGATAGTTCTGATTCATACACTCTTAAATTGTTGTAGAGACTCTCCAACTTCATAGTTTCAAAATCAGGCTTATTCCTGTACACAACTGTGTGCATACTCCATCCAGGTGCAAGACTTCTAAGAAACTTTAGATTTACATCTTCTTGTAGAACCACATAGCCAACAAGCTTTAGATGGCTAACAAGTTGGTTTAGCCTGTTGTATGTGCCAATTATCTTCTCTCTACTTTCAGAAGTAAAATTTTCAAACTAATGCTTTAGCATGTTTTTCCTAGATTTCTTAGTAGCATCATTCCCTCCAAACCTGAATTCAACAGCATCCATCAATTCTTTTCTAGATTCACAGTCATCAAAGTCCATTTGAAATTCATTAGGTATTCCCATTAAGAGAATACTATGTGCTTTGATTTCCATTTTCCTTACTGTGTTGGCTTCAGCAGACTTAATTGGTATCTCCTTCCCATCAGCACTCTTCTCAGGTACAGAATCACCATTAACAATAACATTCCACATGTTGAAATCAATCATGCAAATGTACTGTCTGATCCTTCTCTTCCAAAGTTCATACTCAGAAGGATTCAGCATGGGTACCCTTGAAGCAGTCACCATATGAGTTTCATCACCCATCTTAGCAGTAGATTTGGAACAACAAACTCTTAAGAAACAAAATCTTCTTGATAATAACTTCTAGATCACAAGCTCTGATACCACTTGTTGATCCCAGTTGAGCTTAAATGATCTTGTATAGAAGTTAACTTGATTAAACACTTAAGCTAATATGCGGAATGTAAAAGCTTAACTTAAGAAGAATAATGATTCACTTTCAACACTTCAATATTATTAATACGAGCACTCAACAATGCTAGGGTTTTACAACCTTTAAGTGAATAACAATACGTACATAAACTAACCCTAGGATCCTCCTTTTATAGACTAAGGAATCCTACTAGGTTTACAATACCTTTCTCTACACGATAAGAATATTCTAGATAAATATTATATTTACACAATCTATTCTATATTTATCTAAACCGTATACATCCTTATCCCATCAGCAGTAGATTCTGTCAGCAGCATTTAACCTCAGCAGCACTTTGACATTAGCAGCAGAATCATTACCACTAGTAGCAGTTTCACTTATAGCAGCATTTTTACTCAGCAGCAGTTTCAGACCCAACATAGGTTAATCTCCATTAAAGTGATTGTTGAACATTTGCACCTCTTTTTTTTTGCATAACTTGCGTATACAAACACCCCGTGGCAACGCGAATTTTCTAAAAATTCCAAGGTTGTAAATTGAGTTGTGTAGGTTAATCTCCATTAAAGTGGTTATTTATTTATAATTGAACAAAAGCGATGAGGCGAAGCCGCTTTACCATCAACAACTACGTTTTAGTTCTAACAAATGATGTATATACTAACAATTACTTTCATAATTTGTGGCAATAACAAACGATAAACAACAAAACAAAAGAGTCGACACTATCCACAAGACAATCCCGCAGCTACAATGGACATTATATAAAACGTGTACACTAGATCACCCGCCGCAACGCGCGGGTTACCCAGCTCGTTTAAAAGTATCACATGGTGTCATCGATCACATTAGTGAGGAAAAAAATGAAAAATTCACTTTTACATATTAAAATAAGACAAATAAATTGATGCATAATGTATAGGAAATAATTAAATATGTGAAAAAAAGTATGTTTAAAAATGCAATAGAACTGACGAAGATTGTTGATTGTGTTGATGAGTTATTAAATCCAATGTACAAAAAATGCCATAGTGTTTCAGTTATTTACAAAATTACCATTAGTAGTTAATTATTTAATTAACACTAAATCTCATCCATAATAGTTGATCCAACGGTCCACAACTGTACCTATTGTTACTCATTTTAAAGTGTACATCACAATAACGCCCCATATATATATATATATATATATATATATATATATATATATATATATATATATATATATATATATATATATATATAACTACTTTATAATGCATTTAGGACTTGCTATAAGAGGAAGTCTTAAAATTTTTAAGACCAAAAACATTTCCCTAAAAAGAAATTATCAAGCTATTAGTTATAAGTGTTTTTCATAATATTAATCAATACGGACTTAATGATCATGGTCAATACGTTTTGAATGTATTATTAAGAGACTTTATGGCTGTTAAAAGCCCCCTTTTGTAACAACACATTAATTAATTTTGTAACATCCAATTAACTTTCATTAACTTGTGATCACCACAAACAGGGATATAAATCCCCCTCCCACACACCAATTTCATCATAGCAGAAATCCCTCCACATGGTACCATACCCCGGTCCATATACCCGCAAATCTATATCAAATCCTCATTGGTCGAAAAAAAAAAAAAAAAAAAAAAAAAAAAAAAAAAAAAAAAAAAAAAAAACGGAGAAAAACTCACAACAGCCAAGAACTGTCTACAACATATATTCTATCTCATCTAATTAGGTAAACAAAAAAAACCACAACAATACCAAGTCCCAATCCCATCTCCGAGACCTTTATAAAGATCTTGATGACGTGTTTCATAACTTCATATTCGTGTGTTGTGAGATACGTGTTTGAGCAATAAGAAAGTTATAGGTTGTGTTTGTGATTTGTATATGAACTAAAACAATAAGTTATTTACAAGTTGTTATTGAAATAGAGAGAAGAAAATAGGAGGTGGCTGGGTGTTTGAGAAGAGAAAATAGGGTTATTGTGGAGAAAAATTAGGGATATAACCACTAAAGATTAGGGCTTTTGTTTGTTAGTTGATGGATTTTGGGCTTAATACTTGCGTATGATTGTTAATGGATCGTGAATATGAATTTTCTTGGGCATAATTTCATTTCAGTTAATGACTTTTATATTTTTAGATTTGTCCAAATGATCTCGCACGAAATGTTAGGTATTTTTATGAAAGGCTTTAATATCCAACATATTAATTAAAGTTTATTTAGGCTGAAAATAGTTTTCGACTCATTCAAGGTAATTGAGCCGTATATTATTTGTATGATATATATTATTTTGGGCTTTTGATATTAAGTTGGTTAATCTTAATAGTGGGTTTTATTTTTGTTGGTTAAAATTTATTTCGAGCTGAGCATACGGATTTAAAGTGATAACCGAATTTTTCCGAAATTGTTTTGTGGTTAATGGTTACGTTTGGGCTTCGTAATGACAAAACGACTAATTTTGGGGGTTATATTTTATTGACGAGATCGGGATTAATCATTATCAAGATTCACTTAACCGATAAGAAATGTTACTGTTTATGTGTTGAGAAATTGAAAAAAGTGTGTATTGAAAATGAAAATGAAAATGTATGGGATATATATAGTGTAGGTAAAAAACATTTGCTCGTCACAAAAATACTCAATAGGTACCCGCCGCCGCATTGCGCGGGTACCCCTCTAGTATATATATATATATATATATATATATATATAGGGTAGGGATCCAGTAAGAATAAAAACTAAAATAGGAAGAATAAGAAGGATTTCTAGCCACACATTTCAAATAGGAGGGAGAATTTTAAAGGGAGATGCATCCATTTTTGTAGATGCATCTAAAATAAGTGGTTGTGGTTTTTCTTATCATTCTTATTTTAAGTTTTCTTCTTATTAGATCCTAACTCTATATATATATATATATATATATATATATATATATATATTAGGAAGAATAAGAGAAGTGTGAGAGAACACACTAGAAGCACCACCTCCAAATGATAGGATTTGAAAGTATTTATAGGTAAGATAAGAGAGATGTGCCGGGTTTGGGCTTTTGTAATGGATTAGACATAACCTTATATACATTATTAGATTAATCCAAGCCTGTTTACCCTTAACTAAACTACGTGAATATTACAACATTATTACAAGGTTCGACAATATATAAATGACCATCATTTTTAATGCTAACAAACTACTATCTAATCATCAAACCACTCTGAAATACTCTCTCAAAGCTCTCAATTTCGTCCTTAGAAGTTCAGGAAAGTTTGAAGTTGTAAGAAGTCAACATTTGGAAATCAAAACATCAAGAAGTCAACACCAATATTTTGAGTATCATTGCTTAATCATTTGTAATTTTATTTCAATAATTTTAAGATTTTCAATTATGTTTTCTAATGTTCAAAATTCTAAGTTTATATTTAAGTTTGCTATGAGTGGCTAGTGCCTTTGTACACTTGCTTAGATGATGTTTACTATATGATGATTTGCTTATGATTGTGATAACATGTTTTAATTCAATTTCAAGTTAATTCTCAGATCTAATTATGCTTATGTTTCATAGTGATATTTGTTAATCAAGTTTGACTAGTTGTTGGTAGTTTTAAAGGTTAAAAGGTTTATTGTCATTCAACTAGTCATAATCATTTGTCTATGAATGATTGTTTTTACCCATTATTCTTGATTAATCAAAGAAACTTGAATGTGATTGTAATAAGAATGCTTTTATTTATCAAATTGGATAACTTCATAGGTCGAATGATTAGTTGTTAACAATCAATTGTAACCTTTTTGTCTATGATCGATTACCTTTTGTATTGACCATTTCCTTAGCAAATTTGATAAAACAGGAAACGTTTTTGTGTTTAAGTTTGTGAAACTACTGTGAATCAAGCTTATGAAACTTGAATTGATTGGTTAAACTTAATGCTTGTTTTCATAAACTAAAATCTTGACGAAGGTTTAACTAGTAAGAAAAATAGATTAGCAGACCATCTAATTGTCATAATCAACATGTTAAAAGGAGTTATCACAATCATGTTTATCAAAGTGAGTAAACTAGTCTAAGCAAGTGTAGTTATAATCATTTGAATGTTCATCATAATTATTGCTTATTGTCAAGTAGCTTTGATTTACTATTAGTCGTTTTAATTACTTACTTTTCGATTCACTCAAATCCCTACGAACGATCCCGACTTACCACCCATAATCTTTCTATAACGGACGAGTTCACTTGCTCGTATGTGTTGTTAATAGATTCAGTAAATCATCCTTATAAATTTAAAACTTGCACACATTGTTAGCACATCAATGTCCCACGTACAAAGAAGGTGGAGTCCAAGGATAAGGGAAATGCAATCTTGGAATAGTACATTGCGATGAGTAATCTTTTCAACCCATGTCAATACCGCTTATGTGCCTATCTTGAATGTGTAATCATTTATATAGTGAAAGATGTATTTTTGGGAAACGGGTTGAAATCTGACCCGTATATAAATGGATCAAAACATATGACGCATGTCCATGCAACTTCCTTATGGAAATGATCTTCAGCTATTCGTGCAATGAACAGGAGGTCCACAATGTAGGTATCAGAGATAGGCGTTTTCCGTTGTTAAAAAAAATGTCAGGGTTTTCCTTCAAAGAATGAGCATGTTGTCTTAATTGTTAGTGAAGCTGGCATTGGCAAAAGCACACTTTCAAAAAATTTGCTTTGCTTATGATATTAGACTAGAGGTAATAATTATCAAGTCCATCAATTTCATGTCAACGCCACATCGCGATTCATCACATCATCAAATAAAACACATAAAAATACCCCACTTTGACACAAACATACCCCACCTCCCCCCCCCCCCCCCCCACACACACACAAAGTTTGGTAGTCCCAAACTGTGGCTGCTTGTGACATATGTAATGGTCACCAGGTGTGGCTTTCGATTCCATTTGCCTTTCACACGTGACCAATACTTAGTCTTATTTTCAATAAACAAACTGCAACAAGGTTTATTATGTTACTCTAAACATCGTAACTTCAAAACACCATAATCTTATCTTAATCTATCAGAAATCAAAAAAAAAAAAAAAAAAAAAATCTACAAACAAGCTAAAGAGTAATAGTTTGCCGATATAATAATAAATGATTTCCACTCATATCCATTTGATAATAAATGATAACTAAATTACGAAACAAGCCTAGTCACACAACCTTTTTACCAATTCAAACCAATTTTCTTGTTTTTACAAAAGTGAACCTCAGCGCACACTAATGTACATGCGCCTAGCACCCCTTCATGCGCTGGCCTGTGTCTTTTATGTTATTGACTTTCATCCATACTAACTTTATTTAATACACACATGGCTTTTCTCCTTTCTCTTTGTTTATGTTATTGATTTCAATTCACACTAACTTTATTTGATACACACATACACAACTCTATATTTTGTATTTATAAATGAGACCTACCCCTCCGTCTCCTTTTTTGACCACACATCACAGACTCACAATCCCTTTTTTCTACTAATTCTTTCGACATGTAACAAACACATAAATGATTTGGCTTTAACTTTATCAAAATTCAGACACACACAAAAATTCAGACACACATAAATGGCTTGTGCGCTACACTTTTGG
Source organism: Artemisia argyi (assembly GCA_030686995.1). Taxonomy (NCBI): domain Eukaryota; kingdom Viridiplantae; phylum Streptophyta; class Magnoliopsida; order Asterales; family Asteraceae; genus Artemisia; species Artemisia argyi. The sequence continues at coordinate 253,075,017 of CM060700.1, forward strand.
ACTTTTGTGGTTTTGTGTTTTTTTTTGTTGTTAATTTTGTTTTTATTAATTCAGCGCACACCAAAATTTTGAAACCAAACGCGCTTGTGCGCTACACTTTTGTATTCTTGTGTTTTGTATTTGTTTTGTAAATAAACGAAACGAATTCTTGTGCGCTTCATATTTGGACTTTTGTGTTTTTTTTTCATGCACACTCAATTGAAAGTGCGTTGTGCGCTTGGCAATTGGATTTTGTGGTTTTAAGTTTATTTTTATTTTGGATTTAGTGGTTGTGCGCTGTGCGCTTGTGCGCTTGGGACTTGGAGTTTGTGTTTTGTTTTGTTTTTTTTTGTATGCGGTTGTAACACATGTCAAAATCATGTTTGTTGATCAACACATGTCTTCCATTGTATGGTGACGCAATTTTATAGACCATTTTTTGTAAATGAAATACGCGCGGACCATTTTGATAAAATGGTATAAAAAAGAGTTCATTTAAGTAATTGACTCATAAATGATATCTAGTCATATCCATTTCATCAAACACCTAATGGGTGTCTCCTATTCGAAAGCTCTTTATATAAATAAAAGACATCGATTAATTAAAGTTTATTATATGTATGGACATGTTAAGGTGTGGTCCTTAACGTTCATCCCAATGTCTATGTTTTTAGATTGCAAATTTTGGTTTCTCAAACCTTAGTATCAGAAGTGACATTAAAATAGATTGATTTTTGCTTGTAAGTGGTAACCAAAAAGTGACATTAAAATAGATTGATTTTTGCTTGTAAGTGGTAACAAAAAATCAATGACTCTCTAATCGCACGTGAATTATCTGGCTTAATAAACATTTTCATTATTTTTAACTTAAATTTATTTTTACCTTTTCTCGAGATTTGAAGAATAGGTTTTGTTGAATGGTGGGTGACTACTACAAATATAGTATCATTTTCATTATTTTTAACTTAAATTTATTTACAAAAACTAAAATTTAATATTCACGATTAATAAATCAAACTTGTAATTGCTGTTAACATCAAAATTAACTGACATTAAAATATATTGAGGAATTTGTCTAAACAAATTAAAATTGCAAACTCTTTTGTTATTGACCTACCACGACCAGCTGTTAAATCCGGTAGACCCGGCCAAGATCATGGCCCCACCATGTTGTGAGAGGTCTTGGAACATACCCAAGTTTGTGATGTCTTGCTGTAAATCTCCATCAAAAATTAGTCTTATACCAAACTCCTTCGCTTCAACATCTTCATTATTCTCTTCAAAACAAAATGTAACAAAATTCTTTGCTTCCTTCATCTCAAGAGCTTCATTACGGTTCACATATAGCAACCATATCATAGATGACTCGTGGATTCCTATCACCTCCTTCCTTAAAAAATCCTTAAAGATATCATCAAAGTTGTTTAAAGTTGAAGTCAGAGAAGCTCCATCAAAGTTCTTCACAAAGAATCGTGGAAATTGGCAATGTTTTTTTTTCTTAAGAACAACACAAATTCCAAATCCTTTAAACTTATTGAAGCACCAATCTGATGGTAATTCAACCTTGACATTATTTTCCTTACTTCGATTTGTAAACCACTCTGGAATGCTATTCCCATGATATACTATCTGTAAATAATCAAACGCACTGTGTTGCAAGAAGAATTCACTTCTGTTTGTCTTGAAACCCAAATACCCAAGGAAAGCAGAAAGCTTGTGAATAAAGCCTTGCGAAGTTATAGATGAGTCACGACATTGAGTGTTCGATAGAGACCCCAGCTTTGGACAATTGTCGAAATTATTGAAGCTATACCTGAATGGGTCTTTAGATGATCCCGACACTTCTCTTAAGGAGGTGCAATCAGATGCAACAGTATTATATAGGTTAGGTGGAAGTTTGGGCAACACTTCCAGCTTCTTGCAACCATCAAGTCTAAGATTTTCAAGATGAGAAAGTTGACTCAAACTTCGAGGCAAGCTAGTAAAATTGTTCCCTTGCAAGTATAGTTTCTTTAGAAATGATAATCCTCCAATGGCATCGGGCACTTGTACTAAATTGTTCCAATTCAAGTCTAGATCCTCTAGACATGATAAGCCTCCAATGCTCTCAGGCACTTCTAATAAATTGTTCCTTTGTAAGTGTAGTTTCTTTAGAAATGATAATCCTCCAATGGCATCGGGCACTTGTACTAAATTGTTCCCATCCAAGTCTAGATCCTCTAGACATGATAAGCCTCCAATGCTCTCAGGCACTTGTACTAAATTGCAGTAGCTCAAATTCAAAGACTTTAACATATGTAAACCTTCCAATGAAACTGATCTTTGGGGATGTTGTTGGTTCCATATGAAACCAGGGATTGAAGTCCACCATCTAGACCAAAAGGCTTGAGGCAGTTGGTTGACATTTAAGCATCCCGAGAGATTCAGAACTTGAAGAGCATCCATTTCCACTCTACTTGGAAAATTCTGAAGCCGTTTGCAGTCTCTCAGATTTAACACAACAAGCCTCTTGAGCATTCCAATTGAGGGATGAACGCTAACCAAATTCAAGCAACCTTCAAGACTTAGCTCTTCGAGATTTGTAATCTCTGAGAAGTCAGGGGTGGTTGTTAGGTTACAACAGTGTCTTAACTTCATGATTTTCAACCTTTTAAAACACTAACATCAAGAACAAAGAAGACAAATTTTAGATAACTTTAGTGTTAAACAAGAAATATAACGTATGAACAAGTATATATTATACCTTAGGTGTTGTCCAAAGATGTTTTATGTGGCTGTAGGAAAAGTCGATGGCAACAATGTTTACAGGATAAAAATCAGAAGGTAAGAACTGTAAAGGCATTCCATGCCAATATAGCAATCTTAATTTATTGGACAAAAAATCCAATCTTCCTGAAAAGTTCACTGCAAATGGCTGCCATTTTCCTCTGACATCATCTGGAAAACAGATTTTTAGGATCCGCAAGTTTTTCATACGTGTAAAAGCATTTCCAAATGTGGGGATATTTTGATAGTTTTCCTTTAGAAAAAGGACTAGAACTTCGACTTCTTCTGTTACCTAGATACAAATAATAGATCATCAGATACGACATGCTTTTATTTAGAAAAAAAAAATCAATAAATGCTTATACTAATATGTATGTTTTTTGTTGAAAAAAGAATCGCATGTTACCTAATACGTACCTTGTTTACATTAAGTACATCGTAATCCTCTGATGAAATCCACAATCTGTTCTGATTCCCCGGCATGCTGGATTCTTCCCGTAAAATTTCCCTTGCCATGCTTTGAATCAATTCATGCATTTGAATAGACATATTGCTTGCAGATACAGTTATTAAGAACTTATCAACTAGAACTTCAAATATAGCATTTGCAGAACAATTACTGCTGTCTAGTACACTTGCAGCAAAATCTTTATTTTCCCCAATGAAGGCACATGCAACATCAAGAAACATTCTTTTCTGATCAGATGCCAAGTTATCAAAACTTGGTCGAAGTTTTTGTACTATCTCTGAATTAGGATATGTTTGGAGTCTATCCAACTCGCTTTTCCAAACATACAGAGACTTTTCATACAATAATCGCCCAAAAACTTTGAGAGCCAAAGGGTGACCATGCAAATATTTCACAATTTGGGAAGCAAATTCTTCAAAATCTTCTGTAGGATGCCTTTTCCCAAATGCATATAAACTAAAGAGCTCAAGAGCTTTACAATCATCTAAAGTCTCCACATCATAAATCCCATCCACTTTATGAGACCTTAGCAATTGTTTGTCTTTACCAGTGAAAATAATAAGACTTCCCGGATAAAACCAATCCCGTGAACCTGCTAGTGCTTCTAACTGCTCCACGTTATTCACATCATCCAAAACAAGCAGGATCGGTTTACATGCCATCCTTTGCTTTATTACCATAGCTCCTTCACCAACACTTGATATCTTTGCATCTTCTATTTTCAAAATCTTTTCAATAATTTGCATCTGGACTTGAGTTAGGCCTTGTCGTTTTTTGACCCCTTGGATATCTTCACAAAAGCAACTTCCATCAAAGTGGTTATACATCAAGTTATAGATAGCTTTGGCAAGGGTCGTCTTTCCTATCCCACTTATACCACAAATTCCAATCATGTTAACCTTATCTGACCCAACGAAGCGAGGCAAGTTTAATTTGTGGAAATGGAAATCTATGCCAACAAGGTTTTCACCAACATGCAAGGGTCCGTCACACAACTTTATGATGATTTCTTTGGAGATGCAATCGATGAACTTTGACTCATACCTGTTAACAATTAAATAAAATTATAAAAAAAAAAAAAAAAGGTGTTAAGCTTTAGCAGAGCTACATGACTAATTTGTTTGTGAGAAAAACTACACAAAACAAGAAATTCACCCATTTGTCATGTGCTCGAGATCCCATCCAGATAAGTTAGCTGCCATGGATAAAGCTTCTTTCCATTTACCCACATCTGGACTATTTGAAACTTCGTGCTTACAAAACGCTTGTGCATAACTTCTTTTTAGTTTCCTCACCACATGAGGCTTGACATCATAAAAGATAATCCGAACCTCATGTTTTGGATTTTCAATCTGCTTGCGCTCAAGTATTTTGACAAGTTCCCTCAGACACCATGTTGAAGAAGCATAATTTTCGGAGAAGATAACTATCAAAAACCTCGATTCTTCAATGGCTTTGTAGAGATGAGGATATATCTCTTCTCCTCTAGGCAATTCTCTATCATCTCTAAAAGCATGGATTCCTTTTTGCTTGAAGTCATTGAACAGATGGTCCATGAAGCTTTTGCGGATATCTTCACCTCTGAAACTTACAAAAACATCATATTTCCACCGATGAGGAATGGACGTAGTAGCCATTGTCATTAATGAGATTGTGCTGCGTTTACAAGTAAACTAAAACATTTTCAGAAGAAGTGAAAATAAAGTTGAAACACTGAATTAGTGCCCATTAAGAATCCATGACTAAGTAGCATAAAACAATCAAACATGCGAGTGCTTTTGTGTTATACCATGTAACATGTAGATAGGACAAACATGCTAATTGTTTATAAATACGTTAGCTGTTAGCAAAAAAGAATGTAGAACATATGAAGCAAAAGATAGATGGTGAAAACATCACATAAATAGTCAGCAATCTCAACTGAAACAACAACATTAGTCAATCCCGTCCGAGCGAGGTACATGGGAGGTGAAATGTAAACAGATCATAAAACAGTCCAATGAAAACAAGATATTGTAAAATTCGGGCCACACAAATCTGAAACTACAAGGATTCTAACTTAAATGGTCGAAACTTTATTCCAACTATCAAACGGCCAAATCCAACATACGCATAAGGTCAATCAGTAAAAAGAATGAATACAGGTTAAAACCCGATCATGACCCAAACATCTGACATAAAACCGGGTCGAAACTTTTGTCAAAACCGGGTCGATCTATATATAAAATTTAGACCTTTTACACAACTACTGAACAAATAGTTTTACTAATAAGTTGTTTAAATTAAATACTAACTTCTAATGTTTTTAAACGATGACTACAATAATTAAAATGAAGTATGGTTAGCATACATACATAAAAACAACGAGTTATTAGATGAGCAAACACAAAAATGAAACAATAAAAAAGTAACTGAAAAGATAATAGAGATGACTTACAATATACCGATCAAAATGGAAGTCTTTGAAAGAATGCGATCAAAATGGAAGTTAGAAAGAGCAAAGGCATGTTGGTTGACTCCAAAGTCAATTTTAATTTCACTTCCAGTCCCTCGATTTTAAGATAAGAGAAAATTGAGCAATCATCTGTCACGCGTTCTTGTCAAATAAATTATTTCTCATGCCCGCGTTCAAGTTCTTTAATCTGTTGCATAAGGCTTGCGATATTCACGTCACGCGGATCAAGTTCGTTGCCTACATCGGTGAGTCTATATTATAACACGAAAAGTGTAAATCATTAGTAAATGGTCTTTTTGTTATAATGTAATATTTGGTAGTTGGGGTGAGCATCGGTCCAGGACGGGACCAACAAGACCGAGGACCGAATTAGTCAAAAAGCCAAGATCGAGGACCGGACCGAATGTGGTCGGTCCGGTCCGGTCCAGCAATGCCAAATAATCGATTTGTGGTCCGGACCGGACTGGACCGAGGACTGAATTAGCCAAAAAGCCAAGACCGAGGACCGGACCGAATGTTGTCGGTCCGGTCCGGTCGAGTCTCGGTCGGTCCGATCCATTTGGGTCTTTTGCTCAACCCTAGTTGGTAGGTTAATATGTACGTTTAATAATTTGCGTGTAAAGTTAACTCTCCTGACATTGTATGAGTCACGAGGTTAAGCATTTGGTCACTGGACACAGTCGGTCTCATGACACCCTTGTACCTTGGGTATAAATACCTCCACCTCATTCATTATGAGATGTGTGACACAATATATTAACCCCCCCCCCCCCCCCCCCCTCTCTCTCTCTCTCTCAATCTATAATCATATATAACCAACTTTTCATATGATCTTTTGTTACTAATTTCTCCTTAGGGGATGGCAGTCATACCTCACCATACTTCACCATGATTCATCATTAACCAATCAAATCAAGCGGTTCAAAAAAAAAAAAAAAAAAAAAATCAAGCCAACACATTTCATGATTCAACCATACATCACCATACTTTTTTAGTAGCAACTATGATTCAAATAAAAACTAATTTTATTTTTTATTTTTTATATTTATCTTTTATATAATAAAAGAATTACATCATTTCGGATTATTTTTGCTAATCCCTTCTCATTGAAAAAAAAATTGGACCAATAGTAGAGCTCGATTTTGCCACGTAGGCAAAATCGAGCAATGTGATTGGTCAATAGAAAGTCAAAATTAAATTGATTTTGTTCAAACTTAATAAATTTGGTAGAGAAATTTGGTTAAAGCAAAAAAATGAATAAAAATATAGATGTCAAATTTATGAAAACAAAAACTTAAAAAAAGAGGAAGTGATTAATAAAACTTTAGTGATTGAATTTTAAACAATTTATATAAAGTAAAGTGTAAAATTACAAGTTTCCATGTTTTTTAATAACTTTATAAAAAACACAAATAACCCTTACACTTTATACCTCCTATACTTTATAATATTAACTATGTTTAAAATTACATGAGTATTACTATTAGTTACTTATAACAACGACTCATGAAATTGTTATTTAAAATTTGTATATGGATAATCCATAAAAATATTTTAAAAACTTTACGGAGCATATTTTAACTTCATCAAAGCTAATTATGTACTACTAAATTTACACATTTTGTACAACATGATAAGTTAAACAACAAAATCAATCTCAACCTCAACATGTCTATCAGTTAAAAACGTTATACAAAGCTAATTATTAAAAAAAAAAAAAAAAAAAAAAAAAAAAAAAAAAAAAAAAGTTAGATAGTCATTGTTTAATATAGAATGTGTTTTCCTTAAATTATATTAAAAAAAATGCACGCATCACAATCCTTATTTGATAACAATCACCTTCTAAAAAAAAAAAACGTAGGTGATAACCTAACTTTATTCATTGACGTGATGTTTTATCAAAAAAAAAAAAAAAAAAAAAAAAAAAAAAAAAAAAAAAACGTAATATGTGGCTGTTGTAAACGAATTAAAAGTATTTACATGAGAATTATTCAGCAAGAATATATAAGTAAAAGAAATACCACAATTACAAAACACATCGTAAATTGATAGCACGGGTTTGCAAAACTAAAAGCATATATCACTAACACTCATGCAAGTCAAGTATCATCATGTGATTTTGCTTGAATAATAAAATATAATTTTTAATTCAAAAGCACTCTCCTAAAATAATAGGTAGGTTATAACATATACATATAATTTTTAATTTTTAGTCCACCAAGTAAAAATATTTGAAACATGTTAAGTGGTTAATTTCTTAATCGATAATAATATATAATTAAAACAAAATTTTAAAAACCATGTGCGTGCACAGGTATTATAACTAGTAAATATATTAAACAATTTAATAAAAAACATTATATTTCATTAATAATTCAAAGAAAATTACATAATACTTAGAAAAAAAACAAAATAGGAAATCACTAGTCATCTAGGTATGGTAAGTCTTGAGCCGCTACGTGCTCCGTAAGATCATATCAGAGACGGTTATGGATATCTTTGTCGAGTAACTCCGGTAGTACATTCGGGTCATAAACTGGCGCGACCGGTGGATCAATTATATGAACCGGTGATATTGTTATCTCATCGTCTTTTAAAATCATATTGTTGAATATAATACATGTATAAACGAGTTTTCGAATCTTTTCAACAGACATAGCCCGTAGAGGACGACTAAGAATAAACCATATTCCCTTCATACGACCAAAAGCTCGTTCGACATCCTTTCTTGCAGACTCTTGTAGCTTCTTGAATTTCTTTTCGTTCGGGTCAGTGGGATACGGATACACTTTAACAAGTGTTGAATACTTAGGATAGATTTCATCGGTAAGATAATATCCACGTTTGGTGCCATTCCATTTCACTCCGTAACATACAATGGAGACTGATTCAAAACATTGATATCGTTGTTTGAACCAGGATGACCAAAAAACGAATGCCAAATCCACAAATCATTTGAAGACGTCGCTTCAAGCATAATAGTCAGGTATTGGTGATCACCTCTCTTATATTGGCCTCTCAAATGTCTAGGACAATTTCGCCAAACAAAATGTGTACAATCAATGCTACCAAACATTCCAGGAATTTCTTCATGTGCCTCGAATAAGCGTGCAACGTCATGGGTTGTCGGCCTACGTAAGAACTCTCGACCATATAACATTATAATCGCATCGCAAAATTTATCAAGGCATTCACCTAAAAAAACGACAACTTTTCATAAAAAAATATATAATGAAATATTTAAAAAATAATAATAACGAAAACTATTTAAAAAAATTAATAACGAAAAAATTACAAAAAAAATAATAACCTGACGTTCTTCATGCCATGTTTAAATAGTCATCAAATCTATCCTGAGGTTCACCCGTTGCGAGTTGCCGAATGGCCGATGTGCATTTTTGTAACGTCGTGAAACTATTCTTTCCCCTCGCGTCTTGATCCGCTTGAAACCATTCGAATTGCACTTCAATATCACCAACAATTTTTAAAACAAGGTTTTACGCATACGAAAACGATCACGAAAAACATTTTCGTTAAACTATGGTTGTTCGACAAAATATCATTCAATAGAGTTTGTAAAGCTCTTTCACAAAAATGGGTGACATATCCCCGGATTTCGGTAGAGCTTGTCGTGTCTTCAAGGGCATCGCACGCGGCGAATAAGGTTTCGAAGGTACTACCGGATAACCATTGTTTGGATGGTTCGGCGGGAATAATTATCTCGTCCAAGGATGAAGAAGATGATGATGAAGACATGGTTAATAAAATGTGAATTGTTTGTGTGATTTGATGTGTGAATTATAATTTGAAATTGTATATTTAAAGGGACTTTTTATTTTTTTTATTATTTTTTTGTTTAAATGACCAAACGGTCATAAATTAAATGGGACTAACGGCTCTATTTCTTGTGTTTAATGCCATGATTCTTCGGCAATCCTTGCCGATTTCACCTTGCCAAACCAGTGGCATTGTTCATGTCGTGCGGCATGAAGCATGCCGAGCTTCAAACCGCATCGACAGCCACCCCCTTAATGGTCATCCACAAGATAAATGCATGTTTTAGAAGACATTGTGAGAACCATAACATCTTACTCCAATCCACATTACAATAAGATGTTATCCTGGAAGATATGTATGCATGTCTTAAACTAAATTCAACTTCCTTGCCCTTTTTTGATCTTCACACCACTTTATCACCTTTGAGAGGATCTAGAACAAGTACATGAATACTTGCAATTTGAGGAATTAGAGAGTACCACTCACAACTAGTACCATGTATTATTTATTAGAGGATAGAATTTGTCGGTCGGCCCGAACCCGTCTGTGGGCTTAGGCCCATTAAAGTTTATAAAGTTTCCTATGTAATCTATAAATATATCATCAATAAAACCCATTAAAGTTTATAAAGTTTCCTATGTAATCTATAAATATATCATCAATAAAACCAGGGGCGGAGGCATGCTTTAAGTAGTGGGGGGAAAGGCCCCCGATAAATGTTTTGAGAAGGAATAAGTTAGTAGGAAAATATGTTTAGTTAGCTAAAAATGTTATAGTGCCCTCAGCTCAAAACCTTTAGTGCCCTCAACTGCAAGAACGAAAAACCAAAAATGGAGTCTACTTTTTTCCTAGATCTGTTGGCCGGAAAAGGTGAAGAAGAAATGGTGGGTATTGGAACTAGTTTAAGAATGGGGGAGTGAGTAGCCATAAATATAATCTTATCTTATATACTAAAAGCTTAAGTTGTTTTATAAATGCAAAGTGCTCTCCATAAATGTTTCTTGAATTGATTGTGAAATGTGGATGCTTCATGTGTTAGTACATTGATTTAATAGTCATGCATAAGGGTAAGTACATAGAAATCGTGCACAAAAGTTTGTACGGTACAACATGTTTCAAGGCATCTCTAAACTAATAAATGTTTCATGAATTAAAAGTGAAATGTGGAGGCTTCATATGTTAGTGCATTGATTTAATAGTCATGCACAAAGGTAAGTACATAGAAATCGTGCACAAAAGTTTGTACGGTACAACATGTTTCAAGCAATCTCTAAACCTCAAAGAATACAAACCAAAAATGTCATGAATGCATAAATTTAACACACCAATTAATGGTTAGTCTTTTTACCTTCCCGTCCATGTACAAATATTTTATCAACTATATAATGTGTCAAAAATCACACACAACAAACCACAACTTCCTCCACACCGCGTGCACATTTGGGCTACAACTTATTATGATGTTAAGGTAAGCATCATATCATCTTACTTATTTAGCATATTGATTTATATTATTTTATGAAAATTTCACGTGTATTTTGTGTGTGTAACAATGTAGGACATAAAGATTGTGCTTAGGAGCTTTGGTAGTAACATCATCTTCTCTAATGGTTTAAGAGATCCTACGCATCATTTTCTTATCAACTAAGTGGAACATGCACGAACATTTTTACTTTGATCGAAAATGCGATATATTGATTAACTGTATTTAAGTTACTAACGATCAACTATATCTAATTTTTTTTTGTAGCGAGTCAAGAAGCATTAAAGAAAGAGATCGAGAAGTCACAAAAATTGTATCAAGAACAAAAAATGCAAAAGGCCAATGAACAACAACGACAAAGACAACAACAAGAACAAAGCCACGGCCACCAGCGGGATGAATACTTAGCATTCATATTAATAGTACGTTACAAATTAAACATGCAATATTTTACTTCATGTAATACCGATAAATGGGCTAATACTATTGATTCGTTAGCAAGTAAGTTTATTGAAAATAATGTGACGAGCATTCAATTTTTAGTCAATAATTATTACTACACTTTGTTTGTGCATTTTAACATTTTTACTCTTAATGTAGTTTTTTGTCTTGCGTTGTGTTAATGTCACTTTCTTAATTAAACGTCATGGAATACTGCGTGACTTTGATATTTGATATGACTGTGTAATTATGTCGATGTTACATATTGAAAATGGTAGTATATAATAAAAATATTTTCACACTATTATCCTAACAATGAGAATCTTTTAAACCGAAGAAGTATGTAAAAGGAGAAGAAAATTGTATTTGAAATGTTATCCTACACCTATCACGAGGTAAGCATTATTCATTTGAGTTTGAGATTATGTGATTCATGTCGTCATACTGTAAATACTTAGAATGAGTTACTAATGAATGCTCCAAATTCGATATTATAGTTTATGGAAAAATGTTGTAATAATGCATTAATTAAAAAATAATTTATGTAACTTACTCATATTAAAAATTACATATGAAAAGCCTCATTTAAATATAACATTTTGCAAAAAAACCTCTTCACATTAAAGAAAGAGATCGAGAAGTCACAAAAATTGCATTAAGAACAAAACATGCAAAATGCCAATGAACAACAACGACAAAGACAACAACAAGAACAATGCCACGACCACCGGTGTCAATATATATGAATACTTAGCATTCATATTAATAGTACATTACAAATTAAACATGCAATATTTTACTATGCGAATTATAATTTATTTTACGAATTATAATTTATAATCTTTAATATACTAATTACTTTAATGTTTTATGTTTTGATAGTTTTGTTGATAAGGAAATTTGTTTTATAGTTCGCTTTTTATAATGTAATTTTTTTGAACAACGAAGTCCATCTTTCACAAAAAAAATGAGAGTTTCAAACATGAACCGAAAATTAGTCCTGAACATTACGAAAACAACAATTAGATCCAACCTGTGTGCATCGCATGGGTTCTGGGGCAGTCCAAACCTGTTTGCATTGCACGTGGATAAATATAAAAGGTCTCCAATATTAATGTCATCGCTTCATATTTAAAATAATTTATCTAACTTATACATATTAAAAATTTACATGTAAAGAGACTCTTTTCAATATAATATCTTGAAAAAAAATCTCTTCAAATATACTCTTTTAATGTCAATAAACTATTTTAAATGTATGTCATGCTTAGAAATGTGATACCATTACAACTTAGATATATAATGACGAAAATAAGTTACGAAGATTACGATGCAAAAACTTATATACATCCCATGTGCAACTCATATACAACTAAATAAAGTACTTTATTCTTATAAACCTTAGAAAATGAGTAATAATATGACAACTTTTATACAACATACGTACCAAATATTAAGATATAAAAACTAATATACAACCCTAAAGCAACAAAGAAAAGTCTATTAAAAACGTTTAAAGGTTAACACATTTGTGATACCATGACAAGTAAAATCTAAAAAGACAAACATAAACCCAAAAAACTATACTTTGACAGCTTCTACAAAGCCCGTGTGCATCGCACGGGCTATCCCGGATACATCCATTTAAATAATATATATATAAAGCTTAGAAAATGTGAGATACAATGAAAACTTAAATATAAAACACCGAAAATAAAAGCCAACTACTACACTCTTACAATTTTTATACAACATACGTCCCAAATATTACGCAATAAAAACTTATATACAAACCATATGCAACTCAATAAAGTATTTTAAATACGTATAAAGGTAACAAAATTTATGATACCATCACAACTTAAATATAAAATGACGCAAAAAAATACAAAAAATTACACTTTAACAACTTTTATTAAGCCCATGTGCATCGCACGGGCAATTCTGCCTAGTATACTAAAAGCTTAAGTTGTCTTATAAATGCAAAGTGCTCTCCATAAATGTTTCTTGAATTGATTGTGAAATGTGGAGGCTTCATGTGTCAGTACATTGATTTAATAGTCATGCATAAGGGTAAGTACATAGAAATCGTGCACAAAAGTTTGTACGGTACAACATGTTTCAAGCCATCTCTAAACCTCAAAGAATACAAACCAAAAATGCCATGAATGCATAAATTTAACACACCAACTAATGGTTAGTCTTTTTACCTTCCCGTCCATGAGTTACAAATATTTTATCAACTATATAATGTGTCAAAAATCACACACAACAAACCACAACTTCCTCCACACCGCGTGCATATTTGGGCTACAACTTATTATGATGTTAAAGTAAGCATCATATCATCTTACTTATTTAGCATATTGATTTATATTATTTTATGAAAATTTCACGTGTATTTTGTGTGTGTAATAATGTAGGACATAAAGATGGTGCTTAGGAGCTTTGGTAGTAACATCATCTTCTCTAATGGTTTAAGAGATCCTACACATCGTTTTCTTATCAACTAAGTGGAACATGCACGAACATTTTTACTTTGATAGAAAATGCTATATATTGATTAACTGTATTTAAGTTGCTAACGATCAACTATATATAATTTTTTTTTGTAGTGAGTCAAGAAGCATTAAAGAAAGAGATCGAGAAGTCACAAAAATTGTATCAAGAACAAAAAATGCAAAAGGCCAAGGAACAACAACGACAAAGACAACAACAACAAGAACAAAGCCACGGCCACCGGTGGGATGAATACTTAGCATTCATATTAATAGTACGTTACAAATTAAACATGCAATATTTTACTTCATGTAATACCGACTAATGGGCTAATACTATTGATTCGTTAGCAAGTAAGTTTATTAAAAATAATGTAACGAGCATTCAATTTTTAGTCAATAATTATTACTACACTTTGTTTGTGCATTTTAATATTTTTGCTCTTAATGTAGTTTTTTGTCTTGTGTTGTGTTAATGTCACTTTCTTAATTAAACGTCTTGGAATATTGCGTGACTTGATATGACTGTGTAATTATGTCAATGTTACATATTGAAAATGGTAGTATATAATAAAAATATTTTCACACTATTATCATAAAAATGAGAATCTTCTAAACAGAAGAAGTATGTAAAGGAGAAGAAAATTGTATTTGAAATGTTATCCTACACCTATCACGAGGTAAGCATTATTCATTTGAGTTTGAGATCATGTGATTCATGTCGTAATACTGTAAATACTTAGAATGAGTTACTAATGAATGCTCCAAATTCGATATTATAGTTTATGGAAAAATGTTGTAATAATGCATTAATTAAAAAATAATTTATGTAACTTACTCATATTAAAAATTACATATGAAAAGCCTCATTTAAATATAACTTTTTGCAAAAAAACCTCTTCACATTAAAGAAAGAGATCGAGAAGTCACGAAAATTGCATTAAGAACAAAACATGCAAAATGCCAATGAACAACAACGATAAAGACAACAACAAGAACAACGCCACGGCCACCGGTGTCAATATAGATGAATACTTAGCATTCATATATTAATAGTACGTTACAAATTAAACATGCAATATTTTACTATACGAATTATAATTTATTATGCGAATTATAATTTATAATCTTTAATATACTAATTACTTTAATATTTTATGTTTTTATAGTTTTGTTAAAAAGGAAATTTGTTTTATAGTTCGCTTTTTATAATGTAATTTTTTTTGAACAACGAAGTCCGTCTTTCACAAAAAAATGAGAGTTTCAAACATGAACCGAAAATTAGTCCCGAACATTACGAAAACAACAATTAGATCCAACCTGTGTGCATCGCATGGGTCCTGGGGTAGTCCAAACCTATTTGCATTGCACAGGGATGAATATAAAAGGTCTCCAACATTAATGTCATCGCTTCATATTTAAAATAATTTATGTAACTTATACATATTAAAAATTTACATGTGAAGAGACTCTTTTCAATATAATATCTTGAAAAAAAATCTCTTCACATATACTCTTTTTGTCACAACTCGTAAATTCTGGTCTTTTCCCGAACTTTCACATTTACTATTCATCAGTTACTATTCATCGATCATTATTCATCATTTTACTATTCATCATTTTTTAGGTCAGTTTGATATTCTGAGAAGCGTTCAAAATTTTTACTATTCATAAAACACTATTCACCTCCGCAGAAAATTTGTCATTTATACGTGAGTTGCGTCATTTCTGTACACGTACGATTATCAACCTAATAAACGTTATCTTATGAGCTATTATTTTAAATAATTGATCCGTCAATCCCAACTATGGTCCTAACACATTTTTATACTCATAATAATAATATAAAAATTATATTATTTTACCCGGTCTTTTCAAATCAACTGTTACGTTTTCCGGTCGGAGCTTATAACTCCGTCGGTTTGCGATATTTCAACCCAATCATTATTTTAACTTCCGATCCTCATCAGGAATATTATTTTACAATTTTAACAACTTCATTATATTTTATTTTATCTCGTTACAATTTATTTTTAGTTAACTCGGTACCCGGTACACCTTAAAACTACAAATAAACACCTAATACTACACCTAATGTCACAAAATCTTATACAACCCATTCTCTTTTTCTTACACTACCATGACCCCTAAGCTTCCTAAAATTGTGGATCTTGTCTTACATTATTACTTGTACAAGTTTTCTTATAATAAATATACACTTTTCATCTCATTCTTTTCAAATCAACTAGAAACTTTCTTTCACTTTCCCTCTTTTCTTTCCTTTGGAGTGATGACCAGCCAACACAAGAACACAAGGAAGAAACCATGGGTTTTCCAAGATCAAGTCATTTCTTAGTTCCTTTAGTTGTTCTTGTTTGGGTTTTGTGATAAAAACTCAGGGTTTCTTAGGTTTTACTCATCCAAGCTCTATAATCTTTCTATGTAAGTTGTCAAACTCTTTTTCATAATTTCTTCATGTTATTTTTATGGTCATATGATTTCCATTCAAGATCTACATGCATATGTTAGTTATACCACTCATTTATATATATATATATATATATATATATATATATATATATATATATATATATATATATATATATATCTAACTTTTGAACTCTAGAAATGGATTATAGTTAGATCCTTGTTAGATCCACTTGATTTATGATGTTTAGGAACCCATGACACCCTAAGAAGATGTATGGTAAGATTAGACTAGATTTGTGGTGATTGAAAGTGGTTTGGTTGAAGTTGAAACAAGTTTGAAACTAGGAAAATGATTTTTGAAACTATATAAATACCTACTGTCCTTATTTTGAAAACGTGGGAAACTCAGTAACTCAGGGGATATTTTTGAACAAAGATTTAGAAAATACTTTCAAAAACGAAGCCGTGGGCGAAAGAACGGATTAAAACGAGTTAATAACGAAGGAGATATGATTTTCCGAATTTAACGACGAAAATTAGTTTTCTGAAAAACTGCATGCTGTTGGACGATTTTTGTTGGACAAATAGAGGCGTTAGACGTAACCTAGAGGAGCCGAACTATCAAAAATATATTAGTATAGGTTAAGACGATTTCGGGGATATAAAGAACGAGGAAAATGAACTTAAAACGACCAAGTTATACATGTTTTAAAATCGTCAAAACTATATATATATATATATATATATAGTCACTACTAGAAAATAATATAACTACGTACTAAATAATATATTTTCTAGATTTCTTATTCAAGGAGTTTATTTTTAATTAACGAAATACGTACGACTCAAGGTTTATTTATGCGACTACTAGACGATATCTTAAGGTTTTCAAAACGAGGAATATAACACTAACGTTTTTATATACGATATATTACGACAAGTTTTTATTATTCTAGTTGGACTTATTTTTCTTAAGTATGGAAAATACTTTACTTTGACTATAACTATTATTTCCAAGTTACGAGTGGTATAGGTATCATGTGCATGTGCATTCATTAAATCATTTCATGATCTAAGTAGATCACTATCATTCATATTAGGTTGCGGTTAGAGATCGTACCTCATTTCTGTGTGTCCACTTTTGTCATCGTAGCTATCGCACCAGGTGAGTTATAGCCCCTATTCTTTTAAATTGTTTTGTTAACGTTTTGGGGGAGAATACATGCTCGTTTTTACATAAATTACTACTTGACTCTTTGAACTCATTTGACCTTATAACTTGTTTTGAACTATTGAACTTGACTTGAACTTTTGAACTTAATGTACTGTACGTGCTATGACCTAAAGTCTCACCTTATTGGTGGAGCGTTCTTAACCCTAAAGTCTCACCTTATTGGTGGAGCGTGCTAAGTCTCCTTTGTTCGGAGCAACACTATAAAGTCTCTCCTGTTCAGAGCATCCTTAATAATTCTCGCCATGGTGGAGTGACTAATAATTCTTCACCAAGTCGGTGGAGTGACTAATAATTCTTTGCCTAGGTGGCGGAGTGACTTCAAGTCTCCCTTGTTCGGAGCGGCCTTGATTTATTTTATATGTGGTGCTTATATTGTGACTTATTATTGACCTCATGTGCTTGACTACCAGACATAAACTATTTTAGCAGTGGGTTGTAAACACACAGGTTGCAAGTCTCTTATGGCGGGACTTGCAACTGAGTGGATTTACGATGCCTTTGCTGTGTGATCATTTTTCTATATACTTTATTCGTTAAACAACTCTATGAACTCACCAACCTCGTGTTGACACTTTAGCATGTATTTTCAGGTTTTAACCTATGGCACGCTACGGGAGGTTTTTGGCAGGGCATGGCATGGTCATAGAAGACTCTGATTATTTATACGGGGACCGTTTTAAACTATTTTAAGGGCCTACTTCCGCACTACTTTTAACAATGTAAATTTAACATTTTTGGTTAAACGATTTTATTTTAAATAAGTAAAGTGAAAATCATTTTTGAACTTGTGTTGTAATACCAATTGAGTTACACCCCAGCTACACGTATGCTTCCGCTGGACCCGATTTTGGGGGTGTGACACTTTTAATGTCAATAAACTATTTTAAATGTATGTCATGCTTAGAAATGTGATACCATCACAACTTAGATATATAATGACGAAAATAAGTTCTGAAGATTACGATATAAAAACTTATATACATCCTATGTGCAACTCATATACAACTAAATAAATACTTTATTCTTATAAATCTTAGAAAATGAGTAATAATATGACAACTTTTATACAACATACGTACCAAATATTAAGATATAAAAACTAATATACAACCCTAAAGCAACAAAGAAAAGTCTACTAAAAACGTTTAAAGGTTAACACATTTGTGATACCATGACAATTAAAATCTAAAACGACAAACATAAACCCAAAAAACTATACTTTGACAGCTTCT
This sequence comes from Artemisia argyi, assembly GCA_030686995.1. Taxonomy (NCBI): domain Eukaryota; kingdom Viridiplantae; phylum Streptophyta; class Magnoliopsida; order Asterales; family Asteraceae; genus Artemisia; species Artemisia argyi. The sequence continues at coordinate 253,093,781 of CM060700.1, forward strand.
ACAAAACCCGTGTGCATCGCACGGGCTATCCCAGATACATCCATTTTAAAAAATATATATAAAGCTTAGAAAATGTGAGATACCATGACAACTTAAATATAAAATACCGAAAATAAAAGCCAACTACTACACTCTCACAATTTCTATACAGCATAAGTCCCAAATATTACGCAGTAAAAACTTATATACAAACCATATGCAACTCAATAAAGTATTTTAAATACGTATAAAGGTAACAAAATTTATGATACCATCACAACTTAAATATAAAATTACGCAAAAAAATACAAAAAATTACACTTTAACAACTTTATTAAGCCCGTGTGCATCGCACGGGCAATTCTGCCTATCATAAGAAATAGTTATAACTTAGCCCGATGTATTAATATTAGTTAGTTCAAATAAAAAACGATAGAGTCAATACCAAAATAAATATACAAAAAATATTACGTGAAAAAATATATCTTAAAAGATTATATGTCAATAAACTATTTTACATAAGTATCATGCTTACAAAATGTATGTTACCATGAAAATTTATATATATATAATGACAAAAATACGTTCAGAATATAAAATGACGAAAATAAATGACGGATATTCGACTTTCAAAACTTCTATACAGCCCATGTGTATTGCACGGGCTTTCATGACTATTCATGTTCGCAAGTGTATTCAAATAATGAAATGACATGATCCCGCAATGAATACATGACGAAAATTAGTGAATATTACGTTATGAACACTTAGATACAGCCCGTGTGCAACGCACGGGTCTGGTTGCCTAGTTAAATATTAATATACAATCCTCTATATTTGTGCCTTGTGTGGAATTAAATATTGTCCTTATTATTGCTGCCGGTCGGTCCTATTTTCAAGGGGACGCGTGGCAGCCTTCTCAGCCATTGGATTTCCTAACTTTTAGGGCCCGTTTGGTATTGGGGTTTAAGTTGATGGGATTGGACTCAAAGTAAAAAATCAATGTTTGTTTTGTATTTTGGGGTTTAAAATCGGGTCTCACACCTGTGTCAGAGGGGATGCAGAATTCCCAAGGGGGACCCAAGGTTTACTCTATTAATTTGTCATTCTTTCTTTTTTATTCAATTTTTTTTTGTCTCCATGTGCTAATTTTTGTCTACATGTACGAAAGAAAAAAAAAGTCATACATCTAATATTATTATTTAATACTAAATTTTTTATAAAACAATATTTTATGATGGCTCCACTGCTATTTTATAATATTATTTTTTCTCTCTCCTCATTTAATTTAAACCCAAATCCAAATCCTAATCTACAACTTTTCCATCAACCCCAAATTCAAATCTAAACCCATCTACAAACCAAACGGGCCCTTAATCTGAGCCGGTTTAATTCAACTTTTGATTATAGCCATCAGATTTAGTCAACATAATCTCATGTGTAGAAAACTGAACTTCCCCTGCCAGTGACAACCTCTCTCTTTATCAACATTCTGTATATCACAAACAAAAACATACACAAATTTATCTCCCTACTCTTTTATCACACAACATAAAACACACACGTCTCTCTCACACACAAAATACACATATCCAGATGGAACTGGGTTTGTGTTCATTGCTGCTAATTGCAATCGGTTTAAGGTATGGTTTAGGATGATGAAATTGATCATCATCTCGATACATAAAATGGTACGAATTTTGTAACCCAGATGGTTACTTGAATTTTTGTGTATGTTCTAATCAACTCCTATCACCACCACCTTCTGAAGAAAACTGTATTTTAATTTTGTGTGTTTCTTTTTGTAGCGGTTCACAAGAAGAGGTTAAAAAGCAATGCAGTTGGTTTAAATGATGGAAAAAGTAAGAATGAAAATTTGATTATGAAGGCTACGTCGATGACAACGATTAATTTGGTGATCTTTTCTTTCTTTGTGAAAAAAATCATAACTTTATTAGATAAGAGATAATGATATTTGCTAACAGTTCCTTAGCTTAATGGTTTATTTTACTTGAGTGTAGACACGTGATGTTGTTAACAAGGACACATCTATATATGTGATAACCGTGGTGTTCGAGATATATATGACACTGATGGAACCAATGAAATGGCTGCTTGAGAACCTCTAGCCGTGCTGGTAATGCCATCTATACCAATATTTTCATTAATGTCCTGTAATGGCTTTCATTGTTAAGTCACGGTTGCGATTTAGATTGCTGTGACTCATGTAGAGTGTGCCAAGCAATTTTTTGTACTTGCGAATAGATTGGGTTTACCCGTAACCCTATTTGTCCGGATTTTATATATATATATATATATTTTATATGTTTGGCGTGTCAAATATCATCACGGAAGCTTATAAATACTTTCGTATAAGTATGAGAAGGGTACTGATTCATAACTTTTGTGAATTTGCTTAATAATGTATAGTTGTGAATCGCTTCTCTTTTTTTTATGCTTCTCGCAATCATTTAGTTATTTGATCATGATTCGAGCGTCTCAAAGATCAGAACCATTATAAAGAAAACGCCTTAATTATACCTTTAGATTTGAGAGAATTGTCTTCTTACATGTACTTACATGACCTGAGTTGATATAAAAAGGTTGACCCTTTTTTTGTGGAAAAATAGATAGTGTTTGACCCTTTTTTTGCTTATTTTTGTCACTGCAATTTGATTTCCAGGACGCTGTTAGCTGGTATATCAGCTTTGATAGATTTTGCCTTTTGCTATGGCACAAGGATGCTACCGGGTTTTGGTTACACCTCAGGATACCAGGTAATCACATATCCTCTACGAAAGTTGTTTTCAGATTGTACATTTAAAAGTACTATTGTTGAAAACTCATATGGACGTGTAGACATCAGCTATATGATTCATTATTCGCGTAACTCAATATCAGGAATGCGCATCACACTTTTCCTGGCTTATGTGCTTATTTGTTTCAAGGGGGTGTTTGGATTAGCTTATTTTCCTGTTTTGATAAAGTTTTATATTATGGTAAAGATATTAAATGCATGTGGTCTAAGTGTAAGTTTTGTTTCAGGGAATGGCAAAAGCCGTAATGTGTCAACCAAATATCGTCAGGTTCAAGGAGGTAAGTTGAAATTATCTTTTGAGACATTTAGGAATAAGTTGAACATCAAAAAATGAGTTTTTATCATTTTGACATGATAATCATTATTTTAACATTCAACTTCCAATTTTTCAGGTCTTATTAACGAAGAGGCATTTGGCTATTGTCATGGAATATGCGGTTGATGGTGAACTCTTTAGTAAGATCGGCAGTGCTTATCTCAAAATCCTTTATTGACTCGCTGTTTGGATAGGATGAAGAAGTGCGGAGTTTAGTCTTTTTAGCTGGCTGCAGACTTACCTAGGGATCGAGATGTTGTTGGTGTTCTTGACGGGCCTATGTTGTCTAGAAAACAGGTTTCATCTTGCTCATTTGACTCATTTGTGCAACCACTGAGTTATTACTGATAAGTGAACACGTCTTATTGCAGGTTGCCTCTGATCATTATCAATGGGTTTACTCAATCTCGAATAAGAGAAACACAAGACATCAAAGCATAAGCTATGTTGGGACACAAGTGGTAAGTTAAAATACTTAGTTTATATATCAACCATTTCATGATTCATTTACTTTTATGCCCTTATTTGAAAGTATATTGAATTTTGACAGGGATGAAGAATTAGATAGTGGAAAGAGCAATAGGCGAGATGGAAGTTGGCCTCATAAGTTTGACAGAAGAAATCGGTTCCAGGATATTGCAGCCGAGAGACTAAATTCCCCACTTGGTAAGCAGAAAAAGCCATGGAAAAAAACATTCAACAAGGTTTTAGAAGAGGGAAAGCAATTAAGGAGATGGTTAGACTTGCGAGGATTGGCGGAGTTTTAAATATTTTATGAATCGTGGGTATATGAATCTGTGTGCCTAAGATCCAATTTAAGAATAAATAGTTTGAGGCAAGGGAACGTGATGATCAAACACCATACCTACTGCCTTTATGGTTTCTAGGTATTATATTTAATTGCTTAAAGTTGATTTACAAGCTATTTTGGGTCTGTTGCCACTTTTAGTATTACAGCTCACAAACTCTCATACTGGCTTTTTCAAATAGACGAGAATCGGAGCTCACCAGATTATGTGAATAATAGAATATGGGTATTAAACAAAGATAATCGATATGAGAGAATCAAAGCAACAGTTTTGGTAAGGAAATCCCGAACTACATAATATGATGCTATTTATATGACTTTGTATAATTTTGTAGAGTAATAAGTACAAATTTGCATCAACAGATCGCATGTAGAACTGCAGCCAGAGGTTCGTTTCCTCTTAATGGAACATATTTTCAAGTAAATGAGGTAGGTATGCTTCTTATAGATGCTTATTAGAGGTTGAAAATTGGAAGGTTGGGTTATGGGTAAAAAATTGGAGGGTTGGGTTACGTTTCTTTTTGCCAAGGGGAAGACACCGGTACAATATAAACACAGTTTGCGCTATGATGTTTGCTGTTATATTTAAGTTCCATTGTCTGTATAAGTTGATAAAAATGGGTATTGCATTTTTCCATTTAACTATTTAGGCCTTAAGATAGAAATGACTACGTTGTCTTTTAGGAATAAAAATAACAAAATTTTGAAAATTATATTTCACTAATGATACCCAAAGGTTTGCTAAAGAAGTAAACTCATCAATTCATTTTTTACCAAATGTTTGTTTTAGGTTGTATAAATGGGTGTTCAGAGCTGCTGTAAAACATACACATACGCAAATAATTTAATCAATGTCTATTGTTAAGCACTTTGTAGGTGTTTGCTTTTATAAAGTAATGAAAATATTATGTTGTAGTTGTGGCAAAAGTTTGTTATCGGACCTGTGAGATGAGTAGGTTAGTTCATATTCATGGCAATCTGCCAATTACTTTTTCAAAACTTTGGTTTCAATTAACGTAAGCTGAAATGCAGTCTGTCATGTTAGCATGATATCGGTTACAATTTAATTACACCTTTTATATTACTTTCATTGTAGGCATATCAGAGAAACAACAAGTGCCAACAACGAGGACAGATGCAGGTCGGCCAATGGGAGCACAGCCAGCGACTACACAAAGACGTGTACCACAAAGGTCTGCAACATCATCTGTACGCACAAGTAAGCCATCGCAGCATCCGCTTCCTTTTTTCTGTCACTAACTGTTGCTACGTGTCAATTCCTGATGATTTTTTTTTTTTTTTTTTTTTTTGTATCATGAAGGCCCTCTGATTCACTATAAAGCGTTCGGGCCCCGCAATTGTGTATGCCGAATATGTCAAGCCCACTTCTGATAATCATTTCGCCATCTTGCTAATCATTTCCATTTCCATACTCACATGGTCATTGGAGCCTGCATAATCAGTGACGAATTCGGGAGTGGAAAATGGTGAAGCTTGAAGAACCAACATTACGCATGTAACTTTCTAACGGCTGTAACAAATAGAAATCATGTTCTAATATCTAACAGGTAATTTGATTGCTAATATCAGTTAAAGTAGCATCAGATAATCCATCAAATTATTATTGTGGACAATGTTAGGCAAACCCCCCTCCACCTTATAGTACTGCTTAATCAAAAGATGTTTTATTTCCAACACACTTACAAATGCTACATTTAGAAAGTAATAGCGATTTTGCGTAGCAATGTGTTTCTGGGGTGTTTGGCTCTTTTTTTGTAAGTGATTATCTGATATCGAGCAGCATGTAATTTTTATATTATTAATTTGTTGATCATGTTAATGTTTGCAGTGAAAAAGGTTGGGAGGACCACAGAGCTCAGGAAACCAACGGACGTGATTCAACAACCACAAAATTGGAGAATTGTTGCATCACCAATTGTGCACCACCGTCTCCTCTACCAACTTTTAATAGTGAAGATCCTGTGATTTACTGGTACTATATCTAAGTTCATTTGTTAGGACTATTTCGAGAAACACATCCACATTCGGTAAAATGTAATGTCCTATGTCGCTGAATGTTATTTTTAGAGATTTTGAGTGTTGTCATTAACTTTAAGTTCCATCTATGTTTCAGCAGCTTAGCAAGGAGCGGAGTCGCAATATGGCAATATACAAGGACGCAATATTGCAATATACAAGTATCGTTGGAAACCTGCAATATACAAGGACAGATCCATCCATTGCTTTTGAAACTTTTAACTCGCTGAATGTTTGTTCCGGTAAAGTTTTACGGTTTTATCAAGATCATAGTTTAATGTTGTTTATTCAATCTTTGAATACTCCACTTAACAATGGCATTTTGATGTGCAAATTGTGTATTGATTGCTTGCATACTAAAAAGTACTGATTGCTTAACATTGCCATTTTGATGTGCATATTGTTGCTAGCATTTTCAGTTTGCAACACTTACTAACCGTAACTTAAACTCCTCCTTTAGCAAAACACCCCGCCGCAACGCACGGGTTTCCAACCTCGTAGTTACTGAAGTGGATTGTGGATGATTTATTCATTTTAGTTTTAGGAATGTTCATTTTGTTGGTTTTGTAAGATTTTTTTTTTCTTTTTCTTTTCTTTTTCTCTTCAAGTGATATTGTTTTAATTTTTGTTTTCTTTAATGTTTGAATTTAAAGTTTTTGGACAGTCAAGTTTTTAGTTTATTCATGTGTTATGTAAATGATAAAGTATATGATATAAAACTGTCCCGATGCAACGCACGGGTATTACGCTAGTTAATATACCATCCTAGAGTAATAATTTATTTTAACACTGGGTGATTTCTAAAGGGAAATTGGAAAAAAAAAAGCATTATACTTACCACTTTTTGTCATTGTATGTAGCGTACTTTTTTTTTGATTGTAGCACTAACTTTTCAAATCCGTGTCATTGTGTGTACCGGTGACTTGCTTGACCTGTTGCAGCAGGTTGAGTTAACGATCGTTTGTTTTATTATTGCAGCGTTAGTCATTTATACTAACGACAATTAATAAATAACTAAATGGAGCCTGTTAACTTAACGATCGTTTATTTTATTATTGCAACGTTAGTCCTTTACACGTTTTCGCACGTTTTCGACCGTTTTTACACGTTTTTGTCTGTTTTTGCACGTTCTCGTCCGTTTTTGTTCGTATTTACACGTTTTTGTCCGTTTTCGCACATTTTCGTCCATATTTACACGTTTTCATTCGTTTTTACACGTTTTCGTCCGTTTTCGCATGTTTTTGTCCGTATTAACAAGTTTCGTCCGGTTTTTACACATTTTCGTCCATTTTCGCACACTTTTTTTTTTCCGTTTTCGCACGTTTTCGTCCATTTTTATTAGTATTATTATACGTTTTCCTTCATTTTTCTTATTAAAAAAATTAGAAAATAAAATTAAAAAATAATCAAAATTTTTTTTAAAAGAAATTCAAATTTAAAAAAAAATAGAAAATAAAACATTTCGAAAAAAAATAAGAAAATAAAAATATTTAAAAAAAATCCAAAATTTTTTTTCAAATTTTTTTTTCGAAAAACAAAAAAAAGAAAATTAAAAAAAATAATCAAAAATTTTTTTTCAGAAAACAAAAATTAGAAAATAAAAATTTTGAAAAATAATTTAAAAATAAATTATTTTTCGATAATTATTTTAAAAAAATTCGATAATTATTTTAAAAAAAAAATTCAAAATTTTTTTATTTTCTAATTTTTGTTTTTCACAAAAATATTTTCAAAATTTTTTTTGAATATTTTTTAATTTAAAATTTTTTTTTAATTATTTTTATTTTCTATTTTTTTAATATTTTTTTCATTTTTTTTAAAATGTTTAAAAAAAATTTGATTTTTTTTTCTAATTTTAAATTTTTTTTTTTCTATATTTATTTTTTAAATATTTTTTTGGAATTTTTTTTGTGGTGATGGACTGTGCACGAAAACGTGCGAAAATGAACAAAACGTGCGAAAACGAACGAAAACGTGTAAAAACGGACGAAAACGTGTAAAAACGATCGAAAACGTGTAAGTACGGACAAAAACGGACAAAAACGTGCGAAAACGGACGAAAACGTGTAAAAATGGACGAAAACGTGTAAAAACCAACGAAAATGTGTAAAAACGGTCGAAAACGTGTAAATACGGATAAAAACGTGCGAAAATGGACGAAAACATGTAAAAACGGACGAAAACGTGTAAAAACGGTCAAAAACGTGTAAAGGACTAACGTTGCAATAATAAAATAAACGATCGTTAAGTTAACAGGCCTCATTTAGTTATTTATAAACGGTCGTTAGTATAAAGGACTAACACTGCAATAATAAAACAAACGATCGTTAATTCAACCTGCTCCGCAGGTCAAACAGGTCACCGGTACACACAATGACACGGATTTGAAAAGTTAATGCTACAATAAAAAAAAATACGCTATATACAATGACAAAAAATGACAAGTATGATGTCTTTTTTTGCCAATTACCATTTCTAAAGTATTGTTTGTGAATATTTATAAACTTGTTACTGTTACTTTTTGTTAACCGTGATATTATTTAAAGTTTTCAAAATATATCCGGGTGGTTGTTTGGTTCTCTAATGGTTTTTTATAATAATATTGTTTTCATAAGTGATTAAAAGTGTTTAATACTAGATACAACTTTAGCCACTTTCAACTGGTCTTATTGTTATTAATTATTTGCTCAAAAAATATTGTTATTAATTATTTATGATATCAACGAGAATGAAATACAAGTTAAATTGGTCCATTTTATAATAAATTCGAAGGAATAACGTTTCTAATTTCTTGCAAATCATATCACATATCTAATTCGATCTCATTTTTTATACCAAACTTTTAGTTAGTCTTAAGTCTTAACTGTGCTTAAAGTAGTCATTTTTACATTTAATTAAACCTTACTCGACCCAACCCGACCCATTTAAATTTTTATCTACAATAAATACTTGTAACCCATTGGTGACTCGATCGAGTGCCCCCTTCCGCTACATTTTCTGGCTCCGCCACTGAATAAAACATAGATATAAGATCATTTGAGCACCAAACTTTTTTTACATACTAAGGGACTAATCTCCGCCATTCATCTTTCCTCCATCTTTATTTGATCTAATGGATGAGATTAATCCCAACAATTAAAAAAACCCACTTTCATATTTTTTTTTCTTTTCAAATATTAAGATCTTTCAAACCGTTAATCGTTAAGCGAAAAAAAAATATACCGTTACGACGAGCATTTAATTATCTTTCTATAGATAGGCACTTTGATATATTTTCGACAATTTTTTTTCCCTTTTTTTCACGTTTTTTTTCGTGACGGAAAAAAATCATATATGATATTACATATCATATCATATATGATTTTTTCAACCACGAAAAGAAACGTGAGAAAAACGAAAATTTTTTTTGTCGAAAGTATATCAAAGTGCCCGTCTATAGAAAGATAATTAAATGTTCGTCGCGATTGTGTAATTATTTTCGCTTAACGATTAACGGTTTAAGAGATATTTAAATTATAAAAAATTGGTGAAATATTAAAATGTTTTTAATCTCAACTATTAATTTATTTTTAGATAAATGATGGGGACGAGTCCCTTGTTATATAAGAAAAGTTTGATATTTAATATAAATCCTCTAAAACATAATAGCCATGGGGTTTATTCACTATCTAACATGGTCTCTTGCATATCTTGAACAAAGCAGTTTGCAGACAATCGCATTATAAGGAACCCTTTATGTAATTGTGATTTTCAAACAAATACAATAAGAAAATTGACTTGGTTAGCTGTTATTAACCACCATATCTTTAACAAAGCAGTTTGCAGACAATCTTCCATCACAAAGAACCATATATATATATATATATATATATATATATATATATATATATATATATATATATATATATATATATATAGGGTCGCGTTCTATGCAGTACCAATATTAAATACAGTACTTTACAGTACCATTTGGACCAATCAGAATTGAGTATTATTAAATCTTTTTAATTAATTCAAAAGGGTAAAATAGTCAAACACATTTTCATTTTTTTTTGAATTTTTTAAATCAAAAACGTTTTTTAATTCACTTAATTTTTGATTTTTTTCTTTTCTTTTTTTTTTTCTTTTGTGTTTTCAGAAAAATGAGGTGCATATGTGTTTTTTTTAATATTGTATTCTTACATATATTTCTTGTGTTTAATTGTTTCGACGTCAAATTTCTTTTGCTTAAAATGGTAATTGCACATATGTTTCTAGTGTACATTCTTTGATCTTCGATATTTATGACAAAAAACAAAAACATATACATATAATCTCTAAAAATTGAATAAAAAACCAAGAACATAAATAGTACACACAAAATTTAATATTAAATAAAATATAATACAGTTACAAGTATCTTGTTAAACATAAATGTGCACGTTATTTAAAACATGTGTGCACTCTTCTAAAAACATACGTGCACGGTTCACATTCTCATCAAATTCGTTAGGACACATAGATGTGCACGTTAGTAAAAAAAACATGTGTGCACTCTTCAAAAAACATTTGTGCACTCCTCCAAGAACATATGTGCACGTTACGCTTTCTTGTCAAATTCATTAAAACATATGTGCACGCTGCAATATTGAATACCTTTTGTCTTTTTGCGATATCTGTGAAAACACCCATACCAATAACAGCATTAGCAAATCAACATTTAACATTTATAAAATAGTAAAATTAAAAGGTGTAAAATGTTATCGCTTAAGAAGAAACAAACAAACATAAAAAAGAACAATATAAGTAAACAATTGATTAGTCACTACTAAACTATTATATGATCGGTTATGGCTTTTCAATTTCAACACAGAACATTCCAAATATCATATTTTCATCAACCATTACATATATGCGCGCATATCAGTAACAAAATAGATTTGAAATAAGTACAACCAATACACAACCATTCTAGTAACTATATATAAAGCTTAAAGCAATGAAAAATAAGACAAGTCACACTCCATGATTTACGATCACAAATGATCTAATCGCATGTATCAATAAACTTAAACAAGCAATCATACAACTAGAACATATGTGCATGATGCACATTTTTGTTGGCACCTAGTACAAAAACATAACACTAAATTAGAACAGGGAACCGTAACAAACACACTCCTTGACTCCTACCCTAAGAAGCTAAATATATTTCGACTCAAATATTCAAATTGACTATTAAAAACCTTTTTTTTTTTTTTTTTTTTCAAATCAGCCTTAAACATATGTGCGCAATCTTTGTCTATAAAAATCCAAACTCCTCTTGAATCAATCGATACACCCTTCGTTAAAGTATAAAATAATATCTAGACAATTAATTTATTCTTTACCACATAATAAACCAAGACAAATTTAAGAAAAAAAAAATAATAAAAAAAAATAACAACCGGTAACGCATAAAAGTTTGATTCAAATGTAAAATAAAAATATGACACCTGACATCTTGAATCAATCGATACACCCTTCGTTAAAGTATAAAATATACTAGTAATACACTAGTTCATGACAATAATTTTTTATTCATTCATTAGTTCTTTTATTTAAACAAATAAAAAGAATCCAAAAAAGAATTAGTTAAACAATTAGTAAACTAATGTCTCATCATCTGCTGATGTCAACCCACCTCTTTATATGTGATAGATATTATTTAAATCAAAAGGATGATGTTTTGATGACACGTCTTGTTTTAATTCGGTAAAAGTTAGGTTTTTAACAAAAAAAAAAAAAAAAAAAAAAAAAAAAAAAAAAAAAAAAAAAACGACACTAATACCAAATTAAGAGTACGTACTACTTACCTATTTAATTTGTGAAGAACTGCTACATAAAGAGAGGCGGCTAGGTTTTACAAAGAGAGAAAAGTGAAGATCTGTAACTTCTTTTTTGAACTGCAAGATCTGTAACTAATTTTATATAAAAAGAGGAGTGGTTTGAGGAAGTGGCTGATTTTTATTTTTTGTATCCTATAAAATGGGACGGGTTTTTGAAATGCCAAAAAGTAAAATCCCCATAATAACCTTTCAGCCTTTTGTTTAATTAAAAAAGAGATCCTCAACTTTTGTTTAATTACAATTTTGGCACTTTTAATCCTAACCTTTGATTAAACTAATCCAATGGCCTAAATTAATTTTAATGGTACTGTAAAGTACTGCATCTAATATTGGTACTGCATAGAATACAACACTATATATATATATATATATATATATATATATATATATATATATATATATATATATATATATATATATATATATATATAATTGTGGTTTAACAAATACAATAAGAAATAGAGAATCAAAATAAACAACTAAACTCATACAAAAGTACAACCTCATTAAAGTTACATCGGCTACGCCCAACTAAATGATTTCTTAGTTTTGCTATATAATCCAATCAATTAATACTAGGCAAGCATATATGCACAGCGCTGGAATTTTGAAAAGGTAAATAGTTATGGTTGCTAAACTGTGGTTAAGTGTTTCGTGTATGAAATAGATGTATATGTTTTATAATTTATATGTACGTTTGGAAGGATGTAACGTATAATATTAAGTGATAGGGAGTAGGGATAGACTAATAATTTCATAGTTATCATTTTGAGAGTTTTTACATTGCGTTCTCGAGTTTTATTTTGAAAGAAGAGAAAATATATAGGAAGAAAATAAAATAAATTCTTGTTCCTGAGGTTTTTTAGGAGAGAAGAGAAAAAAAAAGAATCGTAAATTTGGATAAATTTCTCTCTAAATTTTTTTCCAAAAGTGGGATGATTTGGAAGGAATTTATATTAGGATGCTTCTAATTTACACAATTACTTAAATAATATAAAACATAACTTTTATATACTAGATGAATACCCGTGCATAGCAACGGGATTTTATAACGACGGATCGTTTAGTGATAAAAGAAAGTCCAACGGGATTTTATAGCGACAGATCGTTTAGTGATAAAAGAAAGTTTATCGGTTATAAATGAAAAATAATAAAAGTTAGGGGTGGCAAATCTTGCCCAATTTATAATTTTTGGGCGATTTTTGACACTTTTTTAAAAGTTTGGGGCGTTTTTTGCCCCCTTGCATTTATTTGATGGGCTCTTACAAGCAAAAGATAAAAACAGATATTATTAGATGGGCTTTCGAATAATACAATTCAACTTTCAAGCAATTACTCAAATTTTTTTTCCGACCAATTCACTTGTCACTGGTAACTATAAAATATTCCAACTATTTTAATTTTAATTTATCTCATTTATTAACTATTTTATACATAATTATTTAATACACTAATTAATTGATAGATATATTTAATTAGTTGCATTTTTATTCATTTTTCCCAGCAGATTCTCTCAAATTTGCAGTCAGATTTTTTTTTTTTTTTTTTTTTTTTTTTTTTTTGTAAGAAAAAATAATTAAATATAGTTAAGACTTAGATGCTTGATCTTTTTTTACAAGATGAATTAAAGGGGTTTTTAGGACTGTTCCGAATGTTTTTTAATAGTTGAATTATAATTTGCTCGTTTTAGCCCGTGCCCGTTTGGCCCGATTTATAATTTGTCCGTTTAGCCCGTGCCCGTTTTAACCTGTGCCATTTTAGCCCGTGCCTGCCCGTTTTGCCACCTCTAATAAAAGTTTGAAGATTTTGGGATTAAAAATAATGTTTTGAAACCCGGTTGAATCGTTCCTGTCAAAAAATGGGTCGATTTAAATCGACTCATGCTTTTAGTAACTGAACCCGTCGTGTATTAGTCCTTGTATTCAAAACTATATGTTTTTCCCAGTTGAACCCGTTGGTCCGGTCCAATTTTTAAAACTACATGCAACATCAACTTGTTAGCTTGTATGAAGTTTTGTGTGTTTTATTAATTTGTATAATGTGTATAATAACATATACTTTTCATTTTAGGGTGTTTTAAAAATAACATTAATTAGTGTGTTTAATTATTTTATATTTTATATTATGTTGTAGCTTGTTTAAATTGTATATTGTGAAATTTTTATTGTACTTTTTAGTAAGGATGTTTTAATTGATTATTTTTAATTTGATAAAGATGCTTTTAATTGGTTGTATCATATGAATAAATTATTGTAATTTTAAGTTATGGGGTGTTTTAATAAAAGTATTAATTACACAATTCATTTTCTCTCACCCTTGACTTTCAAGATTTCACTTTTCAAAGTTTGACCATTTTCTCTTTATATGTAGTATAGATAACAAATGATATATTTTCAAAATTATCAATTATCTCTTCTTTCTCTCCTAATTTGAGAACACAATATACAAAGTCAAAATATCATTCCTCTCCTCTTTTTTTCTTGCCTATTCTTGTCTCTTCTCTTCTTTTCTTTTGTTACAAAACTCGGGAAAGTAGGTGTGTGCTGACTTTATATATCATAAAAATAGAGATACGCTTAAAAAACTGGGTAACATGATTAGCGTTAACATGTATTTTCAATCTAAATAGCCAATCTTTTGTTAACTTAATTAGCAAATTTGACATGGGTTAAACGAAACCAGTTGAGCTTGGAAAACGAAGGCTGTGATAATTAAATGATTAACTAGATCATATGTTTCATGACATGAGTTTTTGGTTTCTACGTGAACCTGCCGTGATTGTTGTTTCTAGTGTGTATTGGGGTGATTGGTATCCTGATAGCAATTAGAAGTCACGAATAATACGCTTTCAGATCGATTAAATTGGAGTGCATACCAATTAACGACCGGATAAAATCTAATTGATTCAAGTTTGTGAATGATATTATGCTTGCAATAAAACAGTTTTCTGTTTTGTTATTTTTCTCTGTTTTTCAATAGAGAACAACCAAGATAGTTTTTTTATGGTTAGATAAGAAAACGGTTAATAAAATGCACAATAACTGTAAACAGTTATATAGAAACTGCCCCAACCTAGCAACATGTTCGCATAACTAGTAGTCCCTTTGAACCGTCCCTTTGAACCGTACCTTTGAACCAAGTTAGTCTCGTTAATATGCAACTAAGTGTCGACCCTTACTTGCATATTAAACACAAATTACTTTACACTAAAATACCAATAAACCTCCCCCATTTTAGTGTAATCGTAAATCAACTAACATTTCATAGCAAACAATCAAACTAATGCATAAATGAAATGTCGAGATGATTGAATTTCACCTTAGTATACTACACATTCCAAATATTCGAATATCAAGGTTTCCCGAAAGATTGAACCTTGTAATATCATTATAGAATACATGAAGATAGTATACACATTAGTTTATCACACACAATTCTCACATGACACATTATTTTACTAGCCTATGTCCCTATCCTTCATAAGTATATCAAAGCCAAGTCCCAGCTTCTTGAAGCAGCTAAACTTCATACTCATATAGGTAATTCTTTTAGTCTTGCACCTGCAAATGCAATTTTTCAAAAGAATTATTAAGAAGATAAACTTCAACCTATCTTAACTTGCAGACCGAAACACATACCTTTGGGATAATTTTGATGTTGTGTTCCAAACTCTATATGTTAAGCTTTCCACATTGAAAATTCAGCACTTAACATCATATTAAGTGGGAATTGGGTATCTTAACATAAGAGCTTTCAAATGGACTTTAAACCTAATCCCACAGCTGATCCTTTCACGAGATCTCTACATAACCCTTTGGTTAAATGATCAGCTAAGTTCCGATGAGTTGCAATCCACTCAACGGATATGACACCATGCATTATGAGCTCACGAACGATGTTGTGTCTCACACCTAAGTGTCTTGATTTACCATTATACACTTGACTATAAGCCTTAGCCAACGTAGCTCGACTATCACACCTGATAGAAATAGAAGAAATCGGCTTTGGCCACAATGGAATTTCATACAGAAATTCTTTAACCATTCAACCTCATTACCAACTGCCGCCAAAGCAACAAACTCAGACTACATAGTTGAGTTTGTTATGCAAGTCTGTTTCTTTGATGCCCAACTAATGGCACCTCCCCCAAGAAGGAACACCCAATCAGATGTAGAAGAATGATCTTCTTTATTGGTTAACCAACTTGCATCGCAGTAACCTTCAATTACCGAAGGAAACCCAATGTAAGTTAACTTACAATCAACTGTTCCTTTCAAGTACTGAAAAACTTGACTTAAAGCTCGCCAATGAAATGTACTAGGATTGCTAGTAAACCTACTAAGCTTTCCAACAGCATAAGCTATATCCGGCCTAGTACTTATCATTGCATACATTAAGGATCCAATCCTTTTCGAGTATTCTAGTTGTGACACCGCTTTACCTTTATTAGGTAAAAGCTTAAGTTGTGGATCCATGCGAGTACCTATGGGAGAACAATCCTTGAAATTGAACTTATCCAAGATCTTCTCAATATAATGTGATTGAGAGATTGAAATACCCTTGTTCTCACGTATGATCTTGATTCCTAAGATCACCTCCGCCTCCCCATGTCTTTCATAGCAAATTTTGATGAAAAAAATTCCTTAGTTTCGTCAACTTGATTTTGGTCTGTACCAAATATCAACATGTCATCTACATACAAACACATCATGACTCCATTTCAAGAATCATTAAATTTACTATAGACACATTTGTCAGCTTGATTTAAAACAAACCCACTCGACAAAATAACCCCATCAAAATTTTGATGCCACTGTTTAGGAGCTTGTTTTAATCCATAAAGAGATTTAACTAGTTTACACACTTTATTTTCGGGTCCTGGCATAACAAACCCTTCGGGTTGTTTCATGTAAATCTCTTCATCCAATTCACCATTCAAGAATGCAGTTTTCACATCCATTTGGTGAATTACTAGATTGTGTATGGAGGCGAGTGCCAATAACAATCTAATCGTGGATATCCTCGCAACCGGAGCATATGTGTCGAAATAATCAATGCCCTCTTTTTGTCTAAAGCCTTGGATTACCAACCTGGATTTATATTTATCAATAGTACCATCTACTTTCATCTTCCTCTTGAAGATCCATTTACATCCCAATGGTTTACAACCAAGAGGTAAATCAGTCAATTTCCAAACTTTGTTTTGCAAAATAGAGTCCATCTCATCTTGGACTGCTTCTTTCCAGAAAGCAACGTCCCTTAATGCCATTGCTTCATTATATGTCATTGGATCCTTATCAATATTATAACAATATTGATATTGAAAATTAATTTCATTCCTCGATCCTTCAACTAAGTAAAGTTGATAATCATCACCAAAAGTTTTGGCTTTTCTCACTCTTGTACCTTTTCTTGGTTCAGTGCTAGTCGATGGAACATCCTCGGTATTAACCGGTTCCTTCGAACTATGAATCATGTCCCTTGCCCTAGGTATAGATGTGAATCTTTCTTCATCAAAGATTGCATCTCGCGACTCTATCACAGAGTTCACCGAAACATACTCATTTGATTCTAATACATAGAATCTATAAGCATATGAGTTTTCAGCATATCCAATAAATATGCAATCTATACCTCTTTCACCTAAAGTTTTCCTTTTAGGTTCTGTGAGCCTAACCACAGCCCTACATCCCCAAACCTTGAGAAAATTCAAGTTTGGTGCTCTCTTGTGCCAAAGTTCATAAGGGGTTTTCTTGTTGCTTTTACCGGGGATACGGTTTAGCAAATAACAAGCCGTTAACATAGCTTCTCCCCAGAATCCATCACTTAACCAAGAATAAGACAACACTGAATTCACCATTTTTTCCAATGTTCTATTCTTCCTTTCAGCCACACCATTTTGTTGTGGTGTATATGGAGCCGTTGTTTGGTGTATTATTCCGGTAGATTGGAAATATACTGGATCATAATACTCCCCTCCACGATCAGTACGTAAGATTTTTACCAAATCCTTTTGATGAAGCTCTACCTCTTGTTTATAAATACGAAATTTATCAAGAGCTTCATCCTTTGAATGCAATAAATAAATATAGCAATAACTTGATGCATCATCAATAAAAGTTATGACATATTTTTTATTACCTAGAGATGGTGTAGCATGCAGATCACATAAATCACTATGGATAAGATCTAAAAGTTTGGATTCACGATTTGCATGTTTAAATGGTTTTCTAGTGATCTTAGTTAACATACAAGTTTTACACTTATTATGGTCCAATACAAAAGATGGAATCATGCACATTTTAGACATTTCTTTCATTCTTTTATGATAAACATGTCCTAGTCTAGCATGCCATAATTCCATGTTACTAATTTTAACACTAGATAAAGGATCAACCATACAAATCGAATTAAAAGTAGAAGGAATATCTAAATTCAACATAATCATACCATTACATAAATATCTAAAACCTACAAAAGAACCATGTTTTGACAAGATATACTTGTTCGATTCCAAGACCTGTTTGTACCCAAGATTATTTAGAATAACACCGGAAAGTAAGTTTTTCCGTAGACCATGCACATACAATACATTAAATAAAGAATTTGTTTTTCCAGAAGTAAACATTCCCCATTTTTAAGACACGTCCGTCATCAATAGTTGCAAGTTCCTTGAACCATCTTCGGTCCTTGCACACATGACATGTCGCACCAGAATCATACCACCAAGTAATATCATCATCCTGTACATAGAATGATTCACAAATTAATGATACATAATTCAAAACCGAATTAGCAATATTTGTTAATAACTGACCTGCTTGTTTTGGATCACCTTTGGATCCACCACTAGTACCAGCATCATTTTTTCCTTTACCCACACGGCAATCGCGCTTGAAATGTCCAGTTTTTCCACATTTCCAACATCCATTTTCGGTGGACTGTTTTGCCTTCTTTACAAATTCCTTTTTGTTTCCCTTTCCTTGAAACTTCCTTTTCTTATTGTTATTCGAACCCTTTTTGAAACTGGAATCAGTTTCTTCAACAATATTGACACTTGATCCGCCAATATCCTTGTCTTTCTCATTCACCCGAGTTTTCTCCATCCTTCGACACCTTTCCTCAATACTTATGGTACTTCCCAACTCAACCAAATTGTATTCTTCCTTCTTATGTTTCAAATTATTTTTGAAATCCTTTCAAGAAGGCGGAAGTTTGTCAATAATAGATGCCGTCGCAATGGATTCATCCATTTTTAAACCATGTTGGGTAAAGCGACCAAGTATACTAAGACACTCATTGTACTGTTCCATAACAGAACGTCCATCTATCATTTTGTAATTCATGAAATCACTAACCAAGAATTTCTTACTGGATGAATCTTCAGCCATGTACTTGGCTTGAAGCATTTTCCATAATTCCTTTGAAGATTCAATGTTTTGATAAATATCAAAAAGAGTATCACACATACCGTTTAAAATTGTTCCACGACATATGAAGTCATCATTCCAGAACTTGTTGTGTTTTCTAATTTGATCAATGGTTTCACCCTCTACTTCCTCCGGTGCTGGTGTTGTCAAAACGTACACAACTTTCATAGTTGTTAACAAGAATTGCATCTTCTTCTACCATCTTCGAAAATCTTGCCCTTCGAATTTGGCTAACTTCACAAACTTAGACGTCATATCACGTACAGATTCTCCTGCCATCTTAAATTTAATCGATCTTTGTTGTTTCTAGTGTGTATTGGGGTGATTGGTATCCTGATAGCAATTAGAAGTCACGAATAGTACGCTTTTAGATCGATTAAATTGGAGTGTATACCAATTAACGACCGGATAAAATCTAATTGATTCAAGTTTGTGAATGATATTATGCTTGCAATAAAACAGATTTCTGTTTTGTTATTTTTCTCTGTTTTTCAATAGAGAACAACCAAGATAGTTTTTTTATGGTTCCAAAACCAGTTAAGAAAACGGTTAATAAGATGCACAATAACTGTAAACAATTATATGGAAACTGCCCCAACCTAGCAGCATGTTCGCATAACTAGTAGTCCCTTTGAACCGTACCTTTGAACCAAGTTAGTCTCGTTAATATGCAACTAAGTGTCGACCCTTACTTGCATATTAAATACAAATTACTTTACACTAAAATACCAATAGTGATCTATATGTATCTATGTACAGATTTTTGAGGCATGATAGATATTTTTTGTTACATCGAGAATTGCTTGATGTTTCAATCCCAAAAGAGTGTTGTTTGTAGAATGTACAAAGAAATTTAATGCTTTTCTCTTGTTAAATATATCAATTCAAGAGCAAAATTAATTAATGATTGCTGAATTTTCTTATTCGCATCGTTTTATTAAGGTTTAACTTTTTTTTGCAAAAAAGTACTGAAATTACATTTAACAAATATCATGAAGCGTACAGCAAGAAGACGAAACTCATAATCAAGGGACTACCATGCATCTTGAAGAGAAAAAAAAAAAAAAAAAAAAACGGACCAACTTTTAACGTGAGACCAAATATACTGATTTTTCAAGTCTTGAACACATATTTCTTGAGGAGGAAGCACACATCAGGTTGCCATATATGTATGTTGCAGGCTTGCAGCTTGTTCATAATGCGAGAGGTGGTGCGTCTTCTTTGCTCAATTCCGATAAGATGTCACTAATTAAACATGTCTTTTTTGTGCGAGTTCATTTTCCATCCAACGTGATACATACCTAATGAGTTGAGACTATGCATATGACAATCTGATTTATCATTTTCTGACAAATCGCCTAGAGATGTTGAACAAGAGTGGTCATCAAACCCATCATCTTCATTATACTCATCTTTGCTTTGTCTTT
Organism: Artemisia argyi; assembly: GCA_030686995.1. NCBI lineage: Eukaryota > Viridiplantae > Streptophyta > Magnoliopsida > Asterales > Asteraceae > Artemisia > Artemisia argyi. Next base: position 253,114,463 of record CM060700.1, read on the forward strand.
GCCTGTTTTCTTTAACCTTGTTTAAGATCTTCCATTTACCCCCTCTCTTTGTTCATTGAGTTGGTACGGTTTTGATTCCCCCATGAAAAACGATTCTATGGGGTTTGAACCCACTGTTTCTTCTGGTGTGTCACCGCAATATGATAAACAGCCACCTGTTTGCTTTGTTAACACGAATCCTATACTTGAGATGCCACCGTGTACGCATGTCATTTGCAGCCTGGATGCTATGGGTTATAGTAGCTCAGGTGAAAAAAAAGTCACATTCAATCCAGTGGTGGAAACCTTTATTGTTGAGAGGAATGATTCTGAAAGTGAAACAGAGGAAACCCCCAACTCAGGGAAAGTTCAAATCTCAGAGCCTGATTTGCCGACTCTGCAAGATAGCAGCAACGGACAACCTCCTAGAACTTACGCTTCTATCTTTAAGGACGCTAAAAATAACAAGAATAAAGGTACTCTTCGTTTTATTGCTCCTTTGGTAACTGATTTAGGTACTAGACGTGCCATAATTCCTGATAATTAAAGAAGCTGAAGGATGGTCACGTACTTTAGTTGGATAGTTTATTGGTAAACGTCCTGCTTTTCAGTTTATTAAGTTTCATGCAACTAGGCTCTGGAAACGGTTTGATCTGGAAGATGTCATTTTGAATGATCAAGGGTATTTCTATCTTAAATTAAAGAGAGAACAAGGATTAAATCATGTTTTTGAAAATGGCCCCCCGGTTGTTTAATGACATTCCTATTTTGCTTAAGAAATGGCAACCGGAAGCTTGGTTTGAAAAGCCTATCCCCACAGAAGTTTCTATTTGGATTAATATCCACGATATGCATGTCACCTTATGGAATTATGAAATCTTAAGTCATATTGCTAGTACCATTGGGATCCCTATTGCGGTTGACAGGTATACTGCTGAAATGTGTGAAAAGAAAACCGGTAGGGGTGCTTTTTCTAGAGTATTAGTACAGATTAACTCGGCTCAGGAGATCCCCAAGTTTGCTGAAGCTGAGATTAGAAAAATTGTCAGGAAATTCAGACTGGAATATAATTGGATTCCGCCTAGGTATTCACACTGCAAGATTTTTGGACATGTTTTGATTGATTATAGTGCAAGACCAATCTTTATAAGTCCAATAGCCCAAAACACACACAAAGTTATACTCTTTAACTATAGTTCAAAAAAAATACTCTTTCACTAGCCCAATCTTTACAAGTCCAATAGCCCAAAACACACACAAAGTCCATTTAAAAAAAAAAATTGTGGTTGTCTTCTTCCTTGGCTGTTGCAAACACACACACAAAGTCTTATTTCCACCCAATTGAATATGCTCCAACGGTCAAAAATAAGAATCCAACGTTCGAAAATTCCAAGCTTCCCGTGAGTGAAAGTTTGCCGTGAGGGACTCCCTCCGTGCGGTACCGCATGGCCGGCGGCGGTGTTCCCGCACGAGAACAACCCCGCACCGTGCCTCCCCGCACCCATTGCCACCTGAAGTATCAACACCCATAGTCTTTTGTACCTGGCTGTTACATGTTAAGAAAATAATAAGAAATGTATTTGAAGACAAACAAATTATTTACATAACTAAGCAAACGTATGATTATTTACCACTGAAAGAGAACATGCATAAAACAGTCGCCCACGACTACCGTCTTGCCAGGATGTCCGTCTATAATAAATCCTCTATCACATCGACACCAGAAAGGATTTCTTCGGCGCACCTGACAAAAGAATTTGCATAATCAATCAATAATGTTATTTACAAATTTAAATAAATATTTAACCATTTACTATATAATACAAACAGTTATTTACAACATAAATCAATAATTATTTACAATATTTTACAAATACAAAAATTACATTTTTATAAATACAAATAGCTTTTACATATGATTCAGTATGTTTTGTCGGTATTTCTATTATTTACAACATAAATCAGTAATCATTTACAATGGTTTTGTCGGTATCTCTATTATTTACAACATAAATCAGTAATCTGTTAGAAAAGTGACTTCAACTTTAGGGGTTATTTGGTAATTTGTGTTACTTGTCCTACAAGTTTGTTTAGCCTATAAATAGGGATCATTGGAATTAGAATTATTTGTACCTTTTGAATTAGGGTTTGGTACCTTTGAATTGGAATTTGTCTCTGAATTTGGTTTTGTAATTTGGTTTGGTTATTTGAATAAAGCTTCCGCTTAGTTTGTTCGAATTTGTTTGTTTGTTTTGTTAGTCTTTGAATTACCAACAAGTGGTATAAAGAGCTAGCTTCGTTAGCCATGGAGAAGAAAAAGAAGAAAAAAAAAATTTGTTTCTGAATTTGGTTTGCAAGGTCGATTGTTTGGGTATCGTCTTTTTCTGAATTTGGACTTTTGTGCTGTTTTCGGTTTGTTTGAAAATTCGAATTAGTAGATTGTGTTTTTGCATTGGTTTGTGAATTAAGTTGATTGGTTGCTTGTCACGTGGGTATATTGAATAATTGGTTACGGTGGAGCAATATGATGATTTGGATCGATTATAGGTATCAGTAATTGTTTTTGGTCTTATTGGATTTAATTTGTTTTGTTATGGTTTTTTGTTTGAATTTGAGCCGTAATTCGAATAATTTATGTGGGCGATTAGAACTGGGAATTTGGATCATAATTCTTATTACATAAGTGGGTTATAAGAATTATTGTCCATATTATATTTGGGGTGTTTGAATTATTAGTGCCCGTTCGTCAAGTTATTTATTAGCTTGAATTTAGTTGATACTTAGATAATAAATTTGAAGTTGGACCGTAATACATATCGATAAGTGGGTCATTAGAATTAGAATTTGATATTTGGGTCGTAATTCTTATTATATAAGTGGACCATTGGAGTTTGAATTTGGTATTTGAAATTTCAAGATCGATTTGGTATTTGAAGACTTGGTTCAAGTCGTTTGAATTTGTTCGATCGTTTGGAATTTGTTACTTTTGAAATTTTGATCTTCGTTTGTCGGGCTTTTGAAGTTGGTTTCCCGAATTTGATTGTCTGTGTTGAAGATCATTTGAGCCGATTTGTTTGGTTAACCGAGTTTGAATTTGTCGGTTAATGTTTGATTGTTTGTTTGGAAGATTATCGGCGTTTGTATTTGTTCGGTTTGTTTTGTATCGTTTGATTTGAATTTGGTTAGCATCTCTGGCATTTGGAATTTGGAAACTTTGAATTTGATTTGAAGCAGGTGGAGGAGTTTAAGTCACGGTGGAGATTGTTAGAAAAGTGACTTAAACTTTAGAGGTTATTTGGTAATTTGTGTTACTTGTCCTACAAGTTTGTTTAGCCTATAAATAGGGATCATTGGAATTAGAATTATTTGTACCTTTTGAATTAGGGTTTGGTACATTTGAATTAGAATTTGTCTCTGAATTTGGTTTTGTAATTTGGTTTGGTTTTTCGAATAAAGCTTCCGCTTAGTTTGTTCGAATTTGTTTGTTTGTTTTGTTCGTCTTTGAATTACCAACATAATCATTTACAATGGTTTTGTCGGTATCTCTATTATCTACAACATAAATCAGTAATTATTTACAATGGTTTTGTCGGTATAATTATTTACAACATAAATCAATGATGCATTAGTCGATGTTGATACAAAGTTTCCCATTCAGCTGCAACTGGCTCTCTGAAATGCCTCCATTGTGGGTGGATATGGGGAAGTGGAGAATCTCTGTCTAACGTCTGTAAAATGTAGTGAGCATCCACACTGGCAATCACAAGGGGATCGGTTCCATGTGATAAGTTTGGCCTGGTAAAAAGCGGAAAACATGTGTTCCAACCTTGCTGGGATATAAATACAATAGGTCGGTGAATTATTGAAGCGATAACCAGCCCCGTGATTGGCATCAGCATCCAGCGATCGATATGTGCACCTCCATTGGACCAGTCTATTGTATACCAAAGTAGGTCAAAGTCATGTTGCTGCCACATATCTATGTAAGTTTGCCTATGATAATCTAACTCTTGCAATAACATACGTCTGACTTCGGCCCACCTATTTTCGTTTTGAGTAAGACTGTGGGCACGTACCGAAACCCACAATTTCCATCACCCAGCACATTATGTATGCTTATTACGTGTGGATGGAAAATATGTGGAATATGCTCAATAAAATCATTGCTCTCACTATCTCCAGCATAAAATCTGTGGCGTAGACTTTCACCCGTGTAAGAACTATGTCTTGGAGGTTCTTTCCGCAAGTTCGGGACTTTTGTAGATCTTGAATTTGTACTTCTACGGTGATCTACGATTGGTACTTCATCCAAGTCAGGGATTTCATTCAAGTCCGGGACTTGTGTAGCCTTGCCCTTTTTGTCCTTTGCGCTCGGACGTCCACGGGGTATTTTTTTGAATAGCTGGTTCACGTGTGTCAACAGATTCAGGCTGGAATATCTCTCTCAACTTCGTTAACATATTTTTCTTGACAAACGACGTTGATTTGCTAAAAATATTCTTGAATTGTCGCACACCATCGTTAAACGAAGTATCATCATCATCACCAGGTTCCCTGGAAGAGCCATCTTCAGATGGGGGCCTATTATAACAGGCCACGGAACATATAGGGTTCTCCAAAAATATCAATTTGATCCAGTGGAATGGGGTATCCTGAATTCAATTAAAGTGACTTGTATAAATTACTGATATTTATGTGGAAAACAACTTGATAGTTATAAATTTAATATACTTACCATGATCTATAAAGTATTGCATCTCATGAAAGCATGGTAGTCCGTAATTTGACCGCAACTTATGGCTACAGTCTGCTGCAGTGATCTTAAGGTGGAGTTCTTTGTGCATGAGGTTGAAAGCATGTTTGGAAACTTTATACCACAATTCTTGAAATAGTGGTATATTACACGTATTTAGTTTCTCGTTGATGCTTCTATTGAAAGTCTCTTTTATCGCATTTTCTTGTGAAATGAGAATCTTATCGATCGACCTCAACAACCTGTCTAACTTGGACTGTGTGCCGTCCAAATATAATTTCAACAACGCGTGGTGAGCCTCAACTCTACACGTTGTTGTCTGGCCGTAGGAGCGATATCGGTCGGTAATATACGAGACAAACATAGATGCGTAATCTCACAGCCAGTTATCCAGATACACAGCGACATCTGAAAAAAACAATGAATTAATAAATGGTCATTCGGGTGCTTATTTATTAAATAATTAAAAACAATTAATTAATAATTAAGTACCCGGATGGTTGACCAATAGCTGTTGTAGGCGTTGATAACGTCGCTCGAACGATTCAAATGTCGGAGCTTTAACTATCCAATCCCATCGGTGTTTAACGGACTCATACTCATTTAACCCATCGGTGAATTTATTTCTGCAAAACTTAAGTATATTTTGCTCTATATGCCATCGACAAAGCAATTTGTAAGCGTCGGGAAATTCTTCTCTTATTGCCCTAACCAACGCTAAATCTCTGTCAGTGACGATAACACGTGGGTAATATCTTTCGTCTATCACTTGCTTCACACGTTGCAATACCCATCTAAAATTATGCCCTTGTTCACTGGATAAAAAGCTATACGCCATTGAAAATGTTTTATTTGTTGAAGTTACTCCAACAATTTCCAACAACGGAAATTTAAACATCGTGGTATTATACGTGGAGTCCATCAGCATGACTTCAGGGAATGTACACCATAGAGCATACGACGTGGGGTGCACAAAAAATAGCTCCCCAAGCTCGTTGGTATGCTCATTTACACTCGGGTACCATGTATACCCTGAATCCCTCAAATGCGAGTAAAGGACTTGAATTGGAGTTCTATCACCTACTATGGCTCTCCGGAACTTATTTTGTGCGTTATATATAGTTCTAACGCTAGACACGTTATTCGGATTACGACCCTGTATTGTCGAAAGTATATTAAGTGGTCGTACGTTATAATCTGTCAATTCTTTGACCAAACCCAACTCATCATCCTTTAATCGCATTGCATATGCCACACCATGCAACGACTCTAGCATATCATGATTATGCGTATCATCCTCCACCCTCAAAATCCAATAATTTTTTGTTCGATGATATTTTGCAACTAATCTGAAGGGACAATTGGTTTTATATGTTTTGGTTTTCCGTTTTCCACTACCTCGTACGATATAATTCCCACCCTTTGTACACCTATAATTGATTTCGTTCATATGACCATCTTCTGATTTGGTTCTATTTTTAACAATTACAAAACCGAGCTCCCGAGCTATATTTTGCATACTTGCTCGTGAGAATCGAAAACCTGAAAATACATAAAATTTTTTATAACATTTACATTTTTATAATATTTACATTTTTTATAACAATTACATAACATTTTTTATAACATTTACATTTTTTACAACATTTACATTTTTTATAACAATTACATAACATTTTTTATAACGTTTACATTTTTTATAACAATTACATAACATTTTTATAACATTTACATTTTATACAACATTTACATTTTATATAACAATTACATAACATATACAATTTTTTTTACAAAATATAACTTATACATTTTTTTTACAAATATAACTTATACATTTTTCTTTTTACAAAATACATTTTTTTTACAAAACACAACTTTTACAACAAAAAATAAAAAAAACTAAAAACGCAAAACGCGTATATCTGTCTCTCTCTTTATCACATACCACTCACACACCACACACACACACACACACTAACTCTCTCTCTCTATCTCACATCTGTCTCTCTTTTTCTCTCTCTATTTTAGATCTAAAAACGTTTCTAGATCTAAAATCACTCTTGTTTGTGAGTGTTGATGTGGTATGTGATGTATTTTATGGTGAGTGCTACGTGATTATCTAATTCTGGGTTTGAAAAATTAGGGTTTCATAAAAAAATTGGGGGTTCTGTGGTGATGATTTTTTGATATAACCACCAACAAAGGTTAGTGCTTGATTTTTTGATATAACCACAAAAAATTTGGGGGTTTGAAAAATTAGGGATTTTAAAATAATTTTTTAGATCTGATTAGGGTTTCGTAAAAAATTGGGGGTTTTTTAAAATTAACTAGTAATCTTTCAATTAACCTACATTAATTGAACGATTAACTGATTAATTTTAAAAACCCCCAATTTTTCCGAAACCCTAATTAGATCTAAAAAAATTAGGGTTTGATAATGTTTTTGGGGTTTTTAAAATTATCTTGTCTTTTGTGGTGATTGGGTGGGGGTTTGAAAAATTAGGGTTTTTAAAATAATTTTTTAGATCTAATTAGGGTTTCGTAAAAAAATTGGGGGTTTTTTGATGATGGTTATCTGTGGTGATGGTGGTTAAACGTTAACCGAATACTTTTTTAGATATTCTTTTTTAGATCTAATTAGGGTTTCATAAAACATTTGGGGTTTTTTTAATTAACTAGTAATCTTTCAATTAACCTATGTTAATTGAAAGATTTAATGATTAATTTAAAAAACCCCTAATTTTTACGAAACCCTAATTAGATCTAAAAAATTATTTTGGTGGTTCTGTGGTAATGATGGTTATCTATTGTGATTATGTTGTGCTCTGTGGTGATGAATGTGATATGTGATTAAGTTGGTGGTTCTATGGTGATGAATACCTGTGGCTGTTAGTAGGTTAACACTTTGATCTGTCACCAATGAGTGGTATGAATACCTGCTCTGGCCTACCCCACAATCCACAGGTATGTGATATGTGATTATGTTGTGCTCTGTGGTGATGAATGTGATATGTGATTAAGTTGGTGGTTCTGTGGTGATGAATACCTATGGCTGTTGGTAGGTTAACACCTTGATCTGCCACCAATGAGTGGTATGAATACCTGCTCTGGCCTACCCCACAGTCCACAGGTATGTGATATATGATTATGTTGTGCTCTGACCCTATAGGGTGGGTTATATTGACGGGGGCTATTTGGTTAGATTAACTCTCTCTAATATGCTTGATAAGCAGTTTGTGATGAAACTGCTTATCAAACTGCTTATAAGCAGTTTGCTTTTGAAACTTGATAAGCAGTTTGATTTAAGCAGATTGTTTTAAAAAAAAACTAAGATACGGCAATGATGATTTAAAAAAAAGTTTTGATTTTGGTGTGGCATTACCGAATGGACACGCAAATTTTTTTTTACAACCTTTGAAGTTGCAGCAAAATATGATAAAAATTGCTTATGATGCACCAATATATAATCTAAGCCTAATGTTACCTCTGGTGTGTTAAATGGTGAATTTGACATTTCGGCAGCCTAAGATCTTTGTTGTGTTTCACTTGCGGCTTTCACTTGCTGCTTATGTTTCACTTGTGTGCAATCTGCAAAGAAATGGTTTGTTAAAATATTTAAATAGTGAGGGTTAATCTAACCAAATACCCCGGTCGTTATAACCCACCCCTTTCACTTGCTGCTTCTTTGTGGTTTTTGTTATTGTTGTGATATTGATTGAGAGCAAATAATTGTTTGTGATATTGATTGTGGTGTGAGTTGCTTTCACTTGTGCAATCTGCTTCCTTGTGAGCCTTGTTTATAATAGAGCCTTTCTTGTGAGTTATTGCAGTGATCTTTACTTTCTTGTGAGTAATTGCATGAATCTTTACTTTTTACTGTTGTGAGTAACATGAGTGCAATCTGAGTAACATGGGTGAAATCTGTGCAGTGAATTTTTACTGTTGTGTGGAATATGAGACTTGTGTTTCACTTGTGGTTCACTTGGTTAGGGTGCAATCTGTGCACATTTGGGTGCAATCTGTTTCACTTGTGTAACTTGGGTGCAATCTGCTTGTGTGCAATCTGTGCACTTGGGTGCAATCTGTGCACTTGCATAGTTATCTGTTTCACTTGTGTGCAATCTACACTTGGACAAAAAAAATTTCAAAAAAGGCGATGACGAATGGTTTTCTAAAAAACCGAAAGGCATGGCAAAGTGATATTTTTATCACTTTGCATCCTTCATAACCGAGCCTAACACTTTTTTATCACGGGGCTATTTGGTTAGATTAACCCTCTCTAAATATGTTAGGGTGTACTTGTTTATATATTTTTTTCTAAATCGGCGATGATGAATCTGAGCCTGTTAGCAATCTGCTTGTGTGCTAAATGCTTGTGTGCTTATGCACTTGGAAAAAAATGCAATCTGCTTGTGTTCTAAATCGGCGATGATGATTGTGTTAATCTGAGCCTGCAATCTGCTTGTGTGCAATACTGCATGTGTGCTAAATGCTTGTGTGCAATACTGCTTGTGTGCAATACTGCATGTGTGCTTATGCACTTTGACAAAAAAAACATGGGAGAAAAAAACTTGTACACAAAAATACATTAGGAAAAAAAAACAGCAAAATGACAAAAAAAAAAAACAAAACAAAACAAAAAAACAAGGGGACAAAGGGACAAACACTGCAAAAGGATATGAATAGTAAATGAACAGTACCCTAGTGTTAGGGATAGTGGGGTAGACCCCGTTTCCCTAACACAACCCTTTTCAGTTCATCAATATTTGGCCATTGATGTGATTGTGAAAGGTCATCAATATTTGGCCATTGATGTGATTGTGAAAGGAAAAGTAATCAGAAAATCAAAGGCTACAAGTGTGGTTGAGATTCCCAATTGTAATCAAGTGTGTTATATAAGATTGTAGTAATAAATTTGGTGTTACAATAAAAAAGAAAAATTATACTATATGCGTCCCAAAATTATTGTTCCCAGACAAAAAACACACACTTTAAGAAAAACATAATTAATACAGCTTTCTCTCTCTTACTTTTTTGCCAAATGACAGATTCACCCTTAACCAATTAATTAACACTTCTTTAAAGTTTGTAATATTAATTTCAACTTAGGGTAATATAGTAAACTTGACCAAACTTCACTATCTATTTTTAGTATTGGACAATTAATTTGGGACGTACCAAAAAGAAAAGATGGACAATTAAATTGGGACGGAAGGAGTAGTACATGATAACACCCATTTAACTGAAGCACAGTTCTTTAAGAACATTTAAAATTTATGTCCTCCTCAAACAACACTACCGGTACCAATGTTCAACAACAACATTCAAAATTTAAACTAAAACCCCTCATATTTAACATTATGACCCATAAGACCCTTCAAAAATATAATGCATAACATTAACTTACTAAACTATAATAATAACCAAGCATAGCTTGAACAATGACAATACCAAATTTTTTTACAATAAAGACCTAACTACGGAAAACCAACTTTTTAAAGCAGTATCCACCTACTTGCAGTTACAAGTTTAACCAACAATAGATAAATAAAACACCACATAGACATTTAAGATATCAAAAAAAAAGTTAATAAAAAAAATTAAATGAACAAGAACCTCTCCACAAATATAAATAAACATTTATATATACAAATCTAAAAAAACCAAACACCATTTTCCTTATAACACAAATAACAAACATCGCCTACATTACCTAAAACAATATATTAACTACTATGAAAAGTAACATATAAGTAAAACACCACAGTAGGGCTGAGCAAACGACCCGAACGGATTGGACCGACCGAGACCGGACCGGACCGACCACATTCGGTCTGGTCCACGGTCTTGGCTTTTTGGCTTTTTGACCACATTTAGTTGTTATTATTATTTATTATTTAAATTATTATTCTTAATTAATGTTATTTCTATTATTGTAACATATAAATAAAACACCACAGTAGGGCTGAGCAAACAACCCGAACGGATTGGACCGACAGAGACCGGACCGGATCGACCACATTCGGCCTGGTCCACGGTCTTGGCTTTTTGGCTTTTTGACCACATTTAGTTGTTATTATTATTTATTATTTAAATTATTATTCTTAATTAATGTTATTTCTATTATTGTTATTTATTTATTTGTTCTTATTATTAGTATTTATTATAATATATGTATGTTTTTAAAATACTATTTTTATGTTTAAATATTATCTATATTTTTATTGTTATTATATTATTAATTGTATGATTGTTAATATTATCTATATAAATTATTATTATTATTATTTAATTATTGTCTTTTATTGTAATTATTATTATTATTATTATATATAAGAATTACTAAATTTTGAGTTTACCAAATAAGCTTCAACCAGTACGGACCATACCCAAACCCGGTAACCTAATCGTGTTTAAATGTACCCGACAAATTTCACTCATGTTGTCTTCTCGTATCTGTATGTCAATTTTGGGTTTCTTACACTGTTCATCAATAGTACTGCTCAAATCCAAGATTAAATCAAGGTATGCACTATTTAAATATGTCTGGCAAATTTCACTCATGTTGTCTTCTCATATCTGCTAGTCAATTTTGGGTTTCGTTCCTATTTTTGTTTTATTATTTTAATTTGTAGACCAATTGCTTTATATTTTGTTGAATGTAATTTCACTCCTGTTGTCTTCTCGTAATGGCTAGTTTACACCTTTGTCTTATAAATAAAGTCTTCTCGTAATGGCTAGTTTACACCTTTGTCTTATAAATAAATATATACATACATACATTGCCAGTCCCACTTAGGTGGGCTGGTGGGGGGTCCTCCCCTCTTGGTGTTAACGTGGGTTCGTGGCTCCATAAGAGCATTTCATGGTGTATTAGATTTAGATTAGGAATAATAGTATTAGCCGTTCAAAAAAATACATACATACATTTCACATAAACCTCTTTACACTCAATTTAAACACACAAAACACACACTATGGCTGAACTTTTTGCTGAAATGATCTTATTCGGGATACTAACAAGTGTGCCACCAAAGGCTGTTGGTCGCTTCAAGAGTGTTTGTAAGATATGGTATGCATTACTTTCAGGAAATGCCTTTGTAAGGGAACATTGTTCTTGCTCGGCAATTTCATCTAATCAGAAATTTCTCATAATTGAACACCAAACCTGCTCAATTCATCCAATCAACTTTGAAACCCATGATTATGAGCTGGGCACAAGCATCACCATTCCTTTCGATCATCGATCATATGATAATCTATTCAATGACATCTCTATTCTATCACATTTGAATGGATTATTGTGTGTTTGCAATAATTTCACATCCGAGTTGTTCCTTTGGAACCCAGTCACTACCGCTTTCAAACGTTTGCCACCCCTATATTCCAACAAATTCTATAAAGGCATTCTTGATGCAGTTGGTCTGTACACCGACACGCATGATGATTTCAAAGTCTTGTACATAATGCGTAGGGATGCTACATTTGCTGTCAATGTGTATTCTAGGAGTGACGAATCCTGGAGAAACATACCTTTCACCCTACAATCAGAGTATCTAACTACCCATTTCTATTGGTCATCTGGTACTTTGTGTGGTGGTATTCTGTATTTCACTGTTAGCGAGTTAGTTGTTGGAGGTAGCCGTTTCATGATTTCTTTTGATGTAAATTTGGAGAAATTTCGTATGATCAGCCTTCCACCGATTCCTAACCACGGACTCGCTGTTGGAACACGAAAAGTGTAAATCATTAGTTAGGGTCTTCTATTTATATTTTATCTTAGTATAGAGTATGTTGTGTAATATTAGTTGTATGTTCTAGTAATGCGAGACTTTTGCTATCTCTCTCTCTCTCTTCTCTCTAAAGTGCTCACACCCACTTTATACATTTAGATTAGTTGTAGACGTGATATTTTTGGTACAACAATTGGTATCAAGAGCCAAATATGAATCGTTGTTTCTTGTAGTGATTGTTTTAGTGTTGTTTAATCTTCTCTTGTCTTTAGAGGCTTTTTTTTTCTTGTTGTTCTTCACTTTCTCTCTCTAAAAATAGCTTATGCTTCATACGTAGTGATTAGATTACTCATTTACATGGTTAATCTTGTTATACGTATGTTAGGATAACTTATTTCTGAAAAAGAAAGTTTTTCATCATTATATTCATAGTTTCTAAGTATTTAGTGAAGATCTAGGCTGATTTTTATGGTTTTAAGGTTTTTGAAAAAAGTGTACTTTTTGCTTGTAAAAGTAAGGGTTAAGATTTTGTTCGCATTGTTTTGCTCGCATCGCAAGGGTTTAGGCCGCAATACAAGGGTTGTGGATTCCACGATAGTTGTCTGTGATAAGAGTTTGTGTGATACGAAAGACTTGGCTGCGATACTTTCTTTGTGAAAGTTTTTGTTACCCACTATTTACGAAAGAAAACTCTGCTCGGATCGCATTGGATTTCTGTGATAGCTCTTGTATATGTGTGATACTTTTAAGACTTTGCGACATTAGATTTTACCATACTTACTATTACCCACCTTTCATGAAAGAAAACTCTGCCCAATTTTCACCAGAAGCTGCGATACTTACTGTTCACGAGACTCTATTGCGATACTTTGACCTTAAGACTTTTATAATTTAACAAATCCCTCAAAAAAATTTAATAATTTGTAAAAGACTTTGATCATACTCATTGTACTAGATCAATTCTCAAAACATTCAACCATCACAACTCAAACAAACTAAAACATCTCACTCAAACAAAAAAACATCTCATATCAAAGATCCATTATCACAATGTCTACTAATCATGATTCAATTTATGCTAGTTTGATATTGGGTTCATCTACAAGACCACCAATGCTTTTTCCTGGAAATTATACTACAGGGGGATTTAGGTTCAAAGCATGGTTGAGTCACTTTGATGATGCTGCATACTTGATGAACTCCATCAACAATGGTCCCTATGTTATGAAACAAATTGCTGATCCAATTCACCCAACTTTCACTGTCGCACAATCGCAAAATGATTTGAATGATGATGAACTTAAGCAATACCTTGCTGATTTCAGAGCTAAACATTTTATCATGTTAGCTATTCCTAATGAACTGGTATCACTTGTGGATCAACATCACAATGCTCATGACATGTGGTGAGAACTTGAATCATTACACAACAAAGAAGAACATCAATTCATGAAACAAGATCTTAGGAATCGTATCCATTTTCACATGGACCGAATGCAAACACTTCTTTTTGAATCAACTTCAACAATTCCTTTTAACAGCTCTCATAATGAACATGAAAGATCAATCACTTTCAACAAAAAGGCTAATCCCTTGAACCCTTTATGTGATATGGATGTGAGTGAACACACACTGATTGAAGAACTTGTTAAACTTGGTAATAATCTCAAATATTACTCACTCAACGACATCAACACAAGTGATCTCTCTGATTGTTCAAGCAGCAACCTAAAGGGAAAGACTCGTGACTCTGAATATTACAAGAAGAAAATGGAAATAGCCCTAATGAAAGAATCAAGTCAAGTTCTTGAAAAGTAATTGCTAGAATTTCTATCATGGGGCTTGTGGTCCAATGGGAAATGCTTATTCAGTTAAGCGTGCCCGGGTGAGAGTAGTACCAGTTTGGGTGACCAACCAGGAAGTACTCATTTGGGGACCACAAGCTCTAATGATACTAGGCAATGAAGAGGAGAGCTTGTGAGTCATTAGTTGCGCAGGTTCGAATCCAAGCCGGCCCCTGTTTTTATCCGACCGTTACTCCAGCGAGTGATCTCGTGTGGAGGCGGTACGGTTTCCGGGCGGAAGCCGCTTAATCCCCACTGCGCCAGCGTGGGCCCGGTTCAGACAACATAGTCTGGGTATGTGGTGGATGAGGGCCTGCCGACTTGGCAGGTGCGACTCTAAACCAAAAAGTTGAAAGTCACCTTCAAAAAAAATTGCTAGAATTTCTAGTCGACTCTGAAGATGAGGAAGAAGAAATATTTGGACCAAGCATGGTGTTCATGGCTCATTTTGAGTTTGTGCAGAGTATGAGGGTGTGCGATGTGTGCTATCGCGCATGGCTTCAAATTTTTTGGGGCCTCAAAATATATGTCCCCTTGTATATTTGGGGCCTCAAAATTCACTTTCAACAAAAATGGTTACCGTTATACAATTTTATGTTGTAAATATTTGTTAAAAACTTAAGATATGTAATCAAAATACTATATTTTGGGTTCAAATAGTTGGTATAATATATTTTTTTACCATCGTATTTAGTAGTCGTATAAGTTTTCGCACAGGGCCTCTGTTCACTAAACTACGACACTGAGTTTGTGGAGCCGCTAAAAGTGTACTCTATCCACAGTTTTAGCAATCGTTTTAAAACCCTTTTTTTTCGATTTGGTTTAGTCGCCGGTTCACAGAGTCACCGGTTAGACCGTCGGGTTGAACCGATTCTATATATATATGTATACCTTTTTTCTTTATTTAACATGCAGTGTTACATGATCTCATAATTTCTGCAAATTTATTCCTACATTTGATTGGACCGTTGAATAAGATTGAGACTCTACCAAAAAGCCTTATTTTTAAGTTCTATATCTATAATAACATAACAAAGATTTGTGATAACAATCAACTTATAATTCTAATTTATAACAGTTTATATTAAAACTATATTAGTTGGTGTTTTTAAGATAGTTTATAACTCTTATTTATTGTTTTATAAAATTCAACTAATATTAATCGTTAGCACTTCAACTTGTTAATTAAACTTAGATAGGTTGATGGGAAAAAAAAAAGGTTTGTTAGATTTTTTGATAAAAAAAATATGATCCGGCTGGGTTTATCAAACCGTGTCAATCAGGGTCAACAAAAAGCCTGTTATTCAATCCAGTTCTCAACAAGCAAAAACCTGGTCACATCAGACCCAGTCTCCGAGCAGGTTCCCGGTTCAACCGGTTGAACCGGCCGTATCAACCCGGATTTTAAAACATTGGTTTTAGCTATTTTTTAGTCCATCTCCTCCTACAGGCAATTGACGTAGGTTTAAGTTAGTTCGATGGTGACATGATAACTCCACCGGATAAATTGAAGGTCGGCAGCTATTGGTCTGTGACTTCAGAACTAAAATAAGTTTGATTTAGAGATCAAATCACTGCTATAAAAACTGTTTTTATTCACCGATTTTTCTCCACAGTAGAAAAGTCGTGGTAAATTTCTTATGGATAAGATACAATTTACACACCAATTGATTGACCAAACTTTCGTGGAAAATTGGTTGTAAATTTTTTACAGATTGGCAACAAGTTACACACTAATTTGTTGACCAAGGTTTTTATGAGAAATTTGCCGCACAAAAAATTTCAAGTGTATGTCCGTGTATGGCGCATGTGTATATCCAACACCTATTTATCTGTCTCACTGCATTGGACTAACTAGATTGATAGTCGGATCTTCAATTTGTGGTAAACACACCTAGAAAATCATTGAATAATTATTTTAATCGATTTCATATAATTCCCATGAGACCGATTTGTTATTTTATTACTATATATATATGTATTCCTAATAATTTCGTTACGTTATTTATATATTAACATAGACAATATTTTGTCAGGAATCAGACGAATTATTGAATGAGGATTAAAATATAGGTTTTTTTTAGGATATAAAAGAATGAGACATGACAACTTAGTTTGTTGGTTTCCAAATTAATTATTGGCTCGTGCATGTTTATTTTTTCTCTCACAAGGAAGCCGCACCATGTCCCCACAGAATAATATAACATTTTTTTTTTCATTACCATGGAATTCCATGTAACAAAATCACTTTACAAAAAGTCACACTAATCATTCACTAATACTAGTAGTATTTATTAATACAAACATCAATCTTACACTAATTATAACCTCCACAGACATTGACATATAATTCTCACAATCATCATACAAATGACTCACACACGATATAAAGACATTAATGGTTATTAGTGTCTTTGTTAAAAATCTAGCGAGATGTTAGATTCAATAAAACAAACATATAAGAAGTACCTTTACATTATCGATGAGGGTACTTTTGTTTCGAGCTTAATTTTGTGTTGAAAGTTATGCTTCGGTGCTCCCATAGACACACTATGTTAAATGTATCACGGTTGAAGCAATCCTTTGAATGTCATTTGGACCAGTCGTATCGCGCTGTTGGCATCCATGACTTTGCATCATGCTAACTTATGCATTTATTAATCAGCCTTTCTTTAAGTATAAAAACTACTAAACATGAGAACAAAAGAGGCACCTTTTCTAATGATGTTTGGTTGTTTCCTTCCAGAAAAATTGACAAGTAAACTGGCTTGTTTCACAGACAAAAGAAGAACATCAATGTTTACTTGTTTAATTTCTAGGAAGAATTGACAACTAAACTGGCTTGATTCCCAAGCAAAAGAACATCAATGTTTACTTGTTACTAGGAAGGAAAGAGCAAAATGGATGCTGGCCCACATCACATGTTTGGATCCGACAATAATTCATGTGCATCACATCATTAATACAACACATAAAATAATACAAGTAACTGAAAAATGATATTGGAAGGTTCCTATTTGCCAATAAAACCGCGTCATGGCACACATCAACACTTACTATTAATTTGGACTCGAAGTTTTCCATCTTATTAATAACAAGAACCTTCACTCATTTCCTCAAACTCCTTCAAATTCACTCATTTCCAATTCACCAAACTACAAACTCACTCTTGGATCATCAATCTCTGAATATATAGTACAAAAACGACTTTCGATATGGGTGCTTGTATGTCTTCGGCAGGTGACTCGATACACAAATCGACTAATGTTGCCTTTGTTATATCAACCAAAGGCGAATTACGACAATATCCAACTCCCATATTTGTCTCTGAGGTTCTTCAATTTGAAAAACCTTCTTTCTTTGTTTGCAACTCCGACAGTTTGTATCAAGACCAAGATATCCCTTGTTTGGATTCAGAAGACGAGCTTGATGCTGGTCAGATATACTTTATTCTTCCGAAAACAATGCTTGCTCGTCGTCTTAGTGCCTCCGATATGGCTTCACTAGCTGTCAAAGCCAGTCTTGCTCTTGATTCCAATTCAAATTTGACCCATGTAAAGAACAAAAAGAATAACAAGGCTCGCCTATGGTGTTGATGGAAACGAGTCAGATTAATGTTATAGTCGAGGAAGAGGAAAACAAGAATTACAAGAATGGAGGTTTACGAGTGTCGAGATCAGGATCTATAAGGAAGATGCCAAGATCAAAGAGAGCGAGACTGGCTGCTCGATCCTTTAGGCTTAAGTTGTCTACAATATACGAAAACGCTGAAGGCTGTGATAATTAATTTACTACTCATAGTATAGTTCGTGACACGAGTTTTTGGTTTCTACGTGAACCTGTCGTGATCTATATATGTATCTATGTACAGATTTTGAGGCATGCATGATAGATAATTTTTTGTTACATCGAGAATTGCTTGATGTTTCAATTCCAAAAGAGTGTTGTTTGTAGAATGTACAAAGAAGTTAAATGCTCTCGTACTAATTATATCAATCCAATAGTAAAACCTATGATTGATGAATTTTCTTATTTCCTTTGTTTTGTTAAATTTCTTGCAAAAAAGAACTAAAATTATATCAACAACTATTATATCATGAAATGTATTACAAGAAGAAGAAAAGTCATAATCAAGCGACGATTATCTATCGATAAGAAAGCATGCATGAGACCATGAACCGGACATTGATAGTGAGACCAAAGTGTTGGTGTATATGTCCAGAGGACACGTGCCGAATGACCAAGGTCTTCACGTGCCAAAAGCTTGTATTACGCCCATTTCCAACTTTCTTTTTGTAAAGCAATGGAAGGTTAATTCCAGATGTACTAAGATCAAACTTCAACTTCCTTATTTGTAACCAAGTACCTAAGGAAAGTGTAGAATTGAAATCCTTAATTAAGCCTCCCAAAGGACCATGTAAAGAGTGGATGACTTTACTTTATAGATCATGCTCTTCATTACGATTTCTCCACCAACATTTAGCTAACAAATATTGATTGCTTACCATGAGGCTACCAATTCCTAGACCTCCCTTGCTTCGAGGGGAGGTCAGTTTGTCCCAAGCAATCCATGATATTTTATTTTCATTAAAGCTTCCACTCCAAAAGAATTGTCCTCTACTACCTTCAAGCTTGCAAATGATCTTTTTCGGAACTTTGAATGTTGAGAATTAGTAAACTTCGAAGCTACAAAGTACGGATCTAATAAGAATGATTCGACTACCAAAAGAAAGAGATTTAGCTTTCCAATTAGAGACCCTTTTAAGAAATCGTTCAACAATTGGGTTCCAATTCGACCACAATGTCATTTTTGCACCAATAGGGAGGCCTAAGTAAGTACAAGGAAATTGAGACCCAATGGAAGAAGCAATGGTGTTGAGCTCCAAGTTAGTGACACCAATCTCGTAAATAGGGTTACGTATAGGTCCAGTTTCCTAATTTCTTTTACGATTTTAAACGTAAAAGAAGCAAAGACAACGTACATATTCTAACAATTTATGCTAATTATTCATGGATTATTAAGCAGCAGACTAGCTGGCTTTGAAGTAATTTAGCCCCACTTGTACGTACTACGAGAAAGAATGCGAAATTAAAAGCAAGGAAACAAGTGTAATGCAAGTTGCAAACCTGCGAACCATAAATCCCAACATCTCACGTGTGCCTTGTTGTATTACTTATTAACTGTCAATTGCACGAACACAAATATTTTGCATTAAATGTTACATTTGTAGTTCACATGCCAAAGTGTGTATTTTGTTTAATACCCCATATAATATGCTGTATCGTATTTAAGTTAGTACAGAGTAATATAAAAATAGTAATGTAGCATGATTAATTGCATGAAGGACGGGTCGATACCAAATTAACAGGGCGTAAAATTCCCTTTTGAATTGAAGGTCGGTTGATGCTAAAAATTAAAGGAAACAGATAAGTGTTCCCATAATTACTCAAATCTCACATGCACCATGCATCTTCTTCTTCTTCTAAGTTTTCATCACTAACCTATTACTCTTTTTATGATAAAAGAAATTCATTTAATGTTCAAATTGTTACTATGATAGTACTAATTTAAGACATGCATGAAGCCATTAACAACGACAAAATGAAAAAAAGATATGTACTAGTAATAATCTGACTATCCAAACAAAACAATCATCATATATAACCGAATTAAATAAACGTTAGTATATTTAAATAAATACTTAAATCAGTACCCTCACGTAGAGACATGTTTTACCTTATAAAAGTCTCGTGCGTAAGTATAAACCTCCCCAAGTTGAATTTGAAAGAGGAGCTAGATTAATATACAAAAAGAAACTTTCAGATGATTTACGTGATTTCAGCAAATCTTATTAATATATGAGGGCTGGTTGATCAGGCTGCTAACCAGTGGCCATCAAATAAATAAATAAATATGTATTTCTTTTTCAAGTCAAGATTATATATATATAGTAGTAATTGTCAATTCTAACTTGCGAAGAAAATGAAAATGGACAAAAATACCCACGTCATTGCTTCCATCTACACACCCCCTTTCACTTTCCGTTCTCCATTTCATTGTGGAATTTAAGATCATCTGATTATACTAACTTAACAAATTATGTATCCGATGACTGAATTAATATCACTTATATATGTTCGTCAACAATATAATATATCTATTTTCTTCTATACGTTTTTTAGTTTTGAACGGCAATTGTATTAGAAAACTAGCAAGGCGCTAAGGAAGGATACAAGGGAAAGAAAGAGCGTTACACGGGTTATATATTAAACCACTTAACCAATTTAGACATGATTTCCTACCTCTACTAGAAACCCAAGTGTAAGACCTAAGCTAAATGTCACAAAAGAGGAGATCTTTGCTTGGCCTCTTCACGGAGAAAGTCACCTCATTCCTGAGTTTCCAAATTTCCAAAGGCACCAAATTAAATAGTAGTTTGGACAATGACAGCAAAAAATCTTGAGTGCTTGGCCACAATTGGTGCATGGTCCACCATATGAGTCACTTCATGAAGGTTGTGAAACTGAGTATTTGTAATATGCTACCAATTAAAGACATCCTTCCATATGTCAACTGATATCTTGCAATAAACGAATACGTACTCTTCTATTCTTCTTTACGTTGTTTGATTTTTATTCTTTCTATTAGTTTTGATGTGTTTCCCTAGCGTCTTTATCATAATATTTTTAGGCTATCTATAATTCTTACTTTTTTTCCCGTCATTGAACTCCACATATATGTAATATCATTTATCGTCATTTCACTAACTCAATCACTTAAACCTCGTAATTCTCGCTCACTACTCACCTATATCATACTCTCTCTGTCCAAATTTTATTTTTTATCTTGCTTTTTCGGTTTGCCCGGTCCAGCACATGTCTTTTGGACACATACGCCAACACGTCCCCCAGTATTGTATCATTAGTTGAAGACTGACGGTGCAATACTTAAATATTTTTATTTTCGAAAACGCTATTTAATTCTACTCGGGTCCAACATGTCCCCCACATCACTACAAATCTACAACACAACTGGCCAAATGTAACTGTCGAAATCGGTTGCAAATCTGTTGCAATTGGCTATTTGCAACGGATTTCCAACGGATCATGACCGATGCAAAAATGCTCCATGCAAATTTTATTTACAAAGGAATTGCAACGGCAAAAAATTAATTGTAACGGTCTTGCGACAGAACAAAAGTTGTTAAAAATTATCAACTGATTTGCAACGAAGACTTTTTGTGACAAATTTGCAACAAAAAACTTTTTGCAACGGTAAAATTCCGTTGGCTCTAGTCCAATGGTTAGACATCTTGTTTACTTTATATCTGCGTTTTTTGTGATGTTTAAGTGTTCCTTTTTGTGTCTTGGTATATGTAGAGTTTTTTCAAATGAGTAAAAGAGCGAAATATGCATTCAATTCCCAGCCTATTGCAAAAAAGAAAAGAGCGTCTATTTTTTGTTAGGATATGAGATCATCGTTTACTTGCTCCATGCTAAGAGGTTGTCTGGAATGTGTGCTTCAGTACTTCACTACTAAGGGCCTGTTTACTTTTTTATGTTAGCTAAGGGTCATGTGGGTGAGTGGGTCCTCCCTTTCTCTTAGAACGTTTATATGGGAGTAAGTAATGTTTTATAACCCTTTAAGGTAGTCTTTCTAACGTGGACCCTATCAAATTAAAAATGTTAATATATGTCAACGATCCCACTCCAGTTATTAGACAGAGGTTCCAAAAGAAAAAGAAACGGGCACTAACGCTTATCGGCACTTCGTCCTTAATCATATCGTATTATTTACTCATAAACGGGTTGGTCAAAGTCTTCCGGATTGTGTTGCGAATGTATGCAACTTTCTAAATTATTATCGTAACGATATGTATTTTGTAATCACATAAAACTTGTGTTGCATCAATCTGACCTGACCAGTACCAAAATTACCGTTTTGACATGAACACAACGATATGTTTTTGTGATTCTAGTTTTATTATCATATCTTGCATATCTGTCTATTATGATATCTTGCATGTTGTGATTCTAGTTTTATTATCATCATACTTTTAGATGATTTATGTTCATTAATATACGAGCACCGGTTGATCAGGCTGCTAACCAGTGGCCATCTAAAAAAAATAGGTATTCTTTTTTCCAAGTCAAGAGATTACTTATATCATTAGCGTGCGAAAAAATGGAAATGGACAAAAATACCCACGTCATTGCTTCCATCTACACCCCCTTTCACTTTCAGTTCTCCCTTCATTTTGGAATTGGAATCATCTTATTTTACTAACTTAACAAATTATGTATGCCATGACTCAACTAATATCACCTATCAGATCTTTAGAAAGAGACACCATGAATATTTTTAGGCTATCCATAATTATACTTTTTTGCCATCATTGAACTCCACATATATATAATATCATTTATCGCAATTTCACTAACTCAATCACTTATACCTCATAATTCTCACTCCCTACTTACCTATTCCGGTTTGTGACTTTTGCAATAATCAAAATTATAATAAATGTACATTTTTTTTAACTTTATGTTTTTTGTTTGGTGATAATAATTTTGAGATGGAGGTGGTATTTTTTATCTATACAGACATCAAACTACATACCCTCGGGCACGCACAAGCACATATAGCCTCACACCCCTCATTATTCGGGCCATTTCAACCGAGAGGAGAAGGGTGTAGTTTTAATCAGATACACTAAGAAAAGAGTTAGGGTACACCAAGTCTTACAAGTAAGTTGTATTATACCTATTATATTATAGGAACACAATATTCAAAGATAGTGACCATTGATGATCATAAATTAAATATTTAATAGCAAATCATTTAAACAAAAACGATCATCATCACAATTGACCAAATTATCTCAATGTAGCAAGTAACTAGATTTGCAACTATCCCACGCTTCGCAAGATATACGTTGATAACACTAAAAAAGTCAGATTATACACGCCTTATGAAGACGTGTACTTTTATTTATACATTTACACACTATAAGATGTGTTAAAAATAAACACAAATACAAAATGTGTATAAACATGAATTTATCCATGGTTACGGCACGTGAAAAATGTACACACTTATCAAATGTGATTAAAAAAAATCACAATATCTAAAAAGGTTCACGCTTTCGAGCGTTTAAAAAAATATTTATAAAAAAATGAGTAAATTGCAAGAATCGTCCTTGTGGTTTGCCCATATTGCAAATTGCATCTCTGGCCTTTCATAAGTGCGGGCGGCCTCCCTGTGGGAAAAAGTTGAGTCAGTTTTGGTCCTTTCTAAGTGCAGGAAGCCTCCTTGTGGTTTGCTAAAATTTCAAAAATCGTCCCTGATCTTTCATAAGCAAAGGACCAAAACGGACCAAAGTTTTCCACGGAAGGAGGCCGCCTGCACTTATGAAAGGTCAGGGATGAAATTTGAAATCTAGGCAAACCACAGGGACGATTCTTGCAATTTACTCTGAAAAAATGTAAAAGCAAATAGAGAGTGAATCATATAATTTCTACACACTTGTGAGTGTGGAGAGTATTTTAAGTAATTTCCTTAGCAATATGATTTCTACACGCATGTGGGGTTGATATATTTATATTATTCTTCCACACTTATACATGCGTTTGGTAATTTTCGATTAAAGAGGGGTCAAGTTTTTATAAAAATGATAAAGGATATAATAGAATGATTAGTTTTTATAAAAATGAGATTGGATAATTTATAAATAAGGGTTTAGTTTTTATAAAAATGATAAAGATAGAATAGAATAAATTGAGGAAAAAGAATAATTATTTTATATAAGAGGAATTGATTTGCACACATTTACTTTTTATTGAAACACTTTAATTATCGCATCCTTCTTTGATTATTTTTTATATATGGGCTTATTGACTTCGGCTTATATTTTATAATTCCAATTTTGACTTATTTTAAGACTTGTGGCTTATATAAGTTATCATATTATAATAACGTGATATAAGCCCACAAGTCTCAAAATAAGCTGAAAATTTATGACTTATTAAAATATAAGCCGAAACACAACTAAGCTAATAAGCCACATATAAGCTTAAACAAACATCTTTCACCATTAACTTTTTAAAAACTTAGTGACTTGTAATGTTGATCACTTTTTTTATACCGAAAAATATCGCATATGTATAATGACGAATTAGTGACCACTTTTGAGGTTGGTCTCTAATTGTTTACGGATGACCAAACATTAATGTCCATTTACTATATGGTCACTATTTTGCCCAAATAATATCACTTATATATGTTCGTCAACAATATAATATCTCTATTTTCTTCTTTACGTTTTTTTACGGCAATTGTATTAAAAAACTAGCAAGGTGCTAAAGAAGGATACAAGCCTACAAGGGAAGGAAAGAGCGTTACACGGGTTATATATTAAACCACTCAATCTAATTTAAACATGATTTCTGACCTCTACTAGAAACCTAAGTGTAAGATCAGGGATGGACCCAGGATTTTCGAGAGGGTGTTGCATAAAATACTTGTTAGGCTAATTAAAGTTATACCAAAAACTGAAAGTAGCAAAAAAAATTTATTGGGAGTTGCACATACCAAAAACAACGGTTCAAAAAAAATGCACTTCATCATCAAAAAGGATGTAGCCCGTACAACACCCGACACCAATATAGGTCTGTCTCTGTGTAAGACAAAAGCTTAATGTCACAAAAGAGGAGATCTTTGCTTGGCTTCTTCACGAAGAAAGTCACCTCATTCCTGAATTTCCAAAGGCACCAAATAGTAGTTTGGACAATGACATCAAAAAAATTTTAGTGCTAGGCTACAATCGGTACATGGTCCACCATATTACATATTTGTAATCTGCCACCAATTAAGGACATCCTTCCATATGTCAACCGATATCTTGCAATAAACGAATACGTGCTCTTCTTTTCTTTTCTTTTCTTCTTGTCGTTGTTTGATTTTTATTCTTTCTATTAGTTTTGATGTGTTTCCCTGACGTCTTTATCATAATATTTTTAGGCTATCCATATTTTTTACTTTTTTTCCTATCATTGAACTCCACATATATGTAATATCATTTCGCGTCATTTCACTAACTCAGTCACTTAGACCTCCTAATTCTCGCTCACTACTCAGCTATTCCATACTCTCTCTGTCCAAATTTTATTGTTTATCTTGCTTTTTCAGTTTGCCCGGTCCGACACGTATCGTCCAGAAACATACGCCAACATGTCCACCAATATTATCATTAGTTGAAGACTAATAGTGAGATACTTAAATATTTTTATCTTCGAAAACCTTATTTAATTCTACTTGGGTCCAACATGTCCCCCTACATCACTACAACACAACTGGGCAAATGTAACTGTCAAAATCGGTTGCAAATCTGTTGTAATTGGCTATTTGCAATGGATTTCCAACGGATCATGACCGATGCATAAATGCTCCATGCAAATTTTATATACAACGGAATTGCAACGGCCAAAAATTATTTGTAACGGTCTTGCAACATAACAAAAGTGGTTAAAATTTATCAACTGATTTGCAACGAAGACTTTTTTCGTGAAATTTGCAACAAAAACTTTTTGCAGTGGTAAAATTCCGTTGGCTCTAGTCCAATGGTTAGACATCTTGTTTACTTTATATCTGCGTTTTTTGTGATGTTTAAGTGTTACTTTTTGTGTCTTGGTATATGTAGACTTTTTCAAATGAGTAAAAGAGTGAACTATGCATTTCAATTCCCAACCTATTGCAAAAAAGAAAAGAGCGTCTATTTTTTGTTAGGATATGTTGGCGTATGTGTCCGAAGGTTCACACCCTTCGGACTTTTCACCCGCCTCCGGTAATACACCCTCCGGATTATACACTTAATCCGGACGGCAGATTGAAGACACCATTCTATCCGAGGACCTCTCTTTTACACGAAGGGCAATAGCATTAATTACAGTCACGCCGCCATCCCAGATTTTCAGGGATTGTGTTACCCACGTGATCTGACACCTACCTACTAACATTGTGCGCTCCTTCCCGAGGTAGATCAGGTAAGAGGATAAGGTAGTATAAATACCCCCACCTCATTTATGTCACACAACTAACACACACACACATATTGCATTTACTCTCACTCACTCCTTTACTCTACGTATCACGCATACTCACTCTCACACCGGAGGTTGGTCCTGGGATAACACCCGGGGCGAGCCTAACGTGTGATTCTTGTGTGCAGGATTATACACCTATCCGAAGGTCCTTCACAAGAAGTAATTCCCCGCAAGATTTTACCTTAACAAATTGGTGCCATCCGTGAGACCTGTTATTCATTCTACCTGAGAAAATGACTGGTCCTCCTCCCCCACCCTTCCATACCCCACTTTCTTCAACCGGAGGGAGTGGAGCAAACACCAACTTAGATAACACAAACAACCGTAATAATCCGGAGAATGATTCCCCAAACCTTCAAGAGTTAATCCTCGGGCAAATGGCATCCCTGACCGAACTGATCAGGAAGCATAATGCTTTAGGAGAAAATGTGCTCAGACCGATACGTCTGGATTTCGGGGATGAGGAAAACGAAGTTGCCCGGAGAGATAAGGTAGTTGAAGTGAACGAAGATTTAAGTAAGCCGTTCAAGGAAGTATCGCGGTCACTGTTTACTAGCCGAATAGTGGAGTTTTCCGGAGAGAAGTACGTAATGCCTCTAAACATGAGGTTTTATGATGGATCCACGGACCCGAACGACCATCTCACGTGGTTTATTGGGGCAGCAAACCAAGGGCAATGGCCGATTCCAACTTGGTGTCTTATGTTTCAGCAGACTCTTGATGGCGCGGCCGGGGGATGGTTCGAGCGACTGGAGCCCGGCAGCATCAACAGCTGGGATGAGCTAAGGGAGCAATTTTCCACTCGATTCGCTCTCCGTAAGAAGTGTACAAAAGATCCAACAGAGATTACCAAGATCGTCAGGAGAGCTCACGAGTCATTGGCGGACTTTAAAGAAAGATGGACTGACGAAGCCAGTTACATCAGTGGGGTACCGGAGATCATGCGCATTTCGGCTTTCATGAATGCCCACAAATGACCGACGTTGGCGAAGAAATTTTCAGACAGGGTACCTCGTTCGGTAACAGAAATGTTTGCTAGGGTAGATGACTTCATCAGGGCAGAAGATGCATACCGAACCACTGAGTTACCCCGAGGGGAAGGGTTCAAAGCGAATAGGAAGAGGGGTTTTAAGGATGACAAATATAGGAGTGAAAAGAAAAGTGAACCTCGTCACAAAGATGCATATCACCCGTACATGGCCCCCAGGAAGGACTGGAACCGCAATGATTATCATCGCACATATCGTTAGCCGATGGAAACCTTCAGGGAGGGACCGCAGCGTCTCGGCCTAAACGCACTCACAAAACCTCCTAGGGAAATCTTGGCCACGGAGCGTCATCTAAAATTACCGGCACCTAGGCCAACAGGCAGCAAACCTACGCGAGAAAACATGGGTAAGTTCTGTGAATATCATAAGGAGACCGGTCATCTAACCAACCACTGTCGGGAGATGAAGAAGCAATTAGAAACGGCGTTGGAATCCGGAAGACTTGATCACTTATTGAGAGAGTGAAAATAGAGAGATACTGTCAGAGATAGAGAGCCGATGAAAAATTATGACAAAGGGAAAAACAAAGTGATCAATATGATAAGATCCTCCGGGGGAACAAAACGGAGAAGCTACAGCCATGAGGAGGAGTGGATGAAAACCCCAATTACTTTCCCCCCGGTCATGACAGAGGATTTGTCTCATGAGCCCCTCATCGTTGAAGGAGAAATCAGTGGATGTCTAGTACGTCGGATATATGTGGACGAAGGGTCCTCAGTGAACGTGATGTACGAGCACTGTTTCAATAACCTTAGTACCGACATCAAAGATAGGCTCAGGGAAACCAGTACGTCCCTTGTGGGCTTCTCCAGAGAAACAAACAAACCTTTGGGGAAGATTGAGTTAGAAGTATGCTTTGGTGACCACGACATGTACCGAAGAACAATGATGAATTTCTGTGTGATTAGCTCCCCGTCACCATACAACGTAATCTTAGGCAGAACAGGCTTGAAGGAAATAAGGGCCATACCATCTACCATTCACTCGATGATCAAATTCCCCACACCCAAGGGAATAGCAACCCTGAAAGCCCGTCCGTCGATAGTCTCCAAATGCCGGAAGTTGGAGGAAAGGCAGATGAACGAAGAATCTCAATCCGAGGGTCCTCAAGAAGTAAACGACGATGGGGAAAAAACAACTGGAACCGATGAAGTTTTAGTAAACCCAGCTTATCCGGAACAATTAGTAATGATCGGAAAGAACTTCTCAAAAGAGGGGCGGAAAGGCCTTATTGAGCTATTACGAAAAAATAAAGATATATTTGCTTGGCAACTGTCGGATATGACCGGGATCCCTAGATGGTTGATCAATCATCGGCTGAATGTTAATATGATGGATACCCCTGTAGCTCAGAAAAAACGAAGTCTCTCTGCGGAGAAGAATCAGGTTGTGACAAAGGAAGTGGAGGAATGGTTGAAAGCAGGGATCGTTAGACCCGTCAAGTACCCGACATGGATCTGCAATCCGGTTCTAGTGAAGAAGTGTGACGGAAGTTGGAGGATGTGCATCGACTTCAAAAACCTCAACTCTTCATGTCCGAAAGATTACTACCCGTTACCGGAGATTGATTGGAAGATAGAGTCAATTGCAGGCTTCAGATACAAATGCTTTTTGGACGCCTACAAAGCATATCACCAAGTTCAAATGGCCGAAGAAGATGAAGAAAAGACAGCGTTTTACACGGAGCAAGGTACGTATTGCTATACCAAGATGCCCTTCGGGCTCAAGAATACAGGAGCAACCTACCAACGTTTAGTGGACTTGGCTTTCCAAAGTCAAATCGGCAGAAATTTAGAAGCTTATGTAGTGACATGGTGATCAAAAGCAAAAGCGAGAAAGAAATTTTAGCCGATATTTCTGAAACCTTTCACAATCTCCGGAAAATAAACATGAAGCTAAATCCGAGGAAATGCTCCTTCGGCGTTGAGGAAGGAAAGTTTTTGGGCTATATTGTAACATCCGAAGGGATAAGGGCGAATCCCAAGAAAATGACAGCGATTGCTGAAATGAAATATCCGTCCACTTTGAAGGAAATGCAATGTCTAAGTGGAGAATTGGCAGCTTTGAACCGTTTTCTAGCGAAGTCCGCCGAGAAATCCCTTCCGTTCTTTGAAACTCTGAAAAACATCACGAAGGAAAACAAGGAAGAATATAGATGGACAGACGCGGCAGAGGAAGCTTTCCAATCCCTCAAGTAGTTGATCCTAAAGCTCACATTGTTAACCACACCCAAGCTAAAAGAAGTTCTGTTTATTTACCTAGCGGCCTCTCGCCGAACAATAAGTGCCGTTCTACTAACCGAGAGGGATGGAAGACAATTACCGATTCATTATGTCAGCAGGACGTTACAAGAAGCTGAAAAGAATTACATGCCCATTGAAAAGTTGGCCCTATCACTCCTACATGCGTCTAGACGATTGAGAAGGTATTTCGAGGCACAACCGATCAAAGTTATAACTGATCAACCCATAAAGCAAATTTTGAACAAAGCCGAAGCATCAGGGAGGCTTACGAAATATGCCGTGGAATTAGGGGCATACGACATAACGTACGTACCGAAGAATTTCGTTAAGGGGCAAGTGCTTGCTGACTTTATTTCGAAGTATCTGTTGATCTTAGAGAAAAGGGCGATAAGCAAATAACGAAGGAAATATGTGATGTGTCAAGCTCGGCTGAATGGGTACTGTATACGGACGAAGCGTCGAGCAAGAAAGGCTCAGGAGCTGGGCTAGTTCTGATTGGTCCTGACCAAGTAGAACACACCTACGCGCTCCGTCTAAACTTCGGAAGCACCAATAACGAGGCGGAGTACGAAGCACTCCTCGCCGGTTTACGTATATTAAGAAAAATGAATGTCGAAGCCCTCGATGTCAGAGTAGATTCCAAGCTAGTTGCGAGCCAAATAAACGGAGAATTCGTGGCCTCAAAAGAAAGCATGATACGGTACTTAGCAAAAGCAAAGGAGCACATCGGACTGTTCAAAAAGTTTAAAATCCGTAATATTCCGAGGTCTCAAAACCAAAAAGCTGATGTCTTGAGCAAGTTAGCTTCGGTAGCCTTCAACCATCTCACCAAAGAAGTCTTAGTAGAAGTGCTGGAGAAACCTTCAACACAAGAAGAGGAAATTAAAGCTATTGTAGAGGAAGAAGGTGACAATTGGATGACACCCATCGTTAGATGTTTGCAAGATGGCATTTGGCCGGAAGACCCGAACGAAGCAAAAACACTCCGGATGAAAATCCCTCACTATGTCATGGAAGGAAACATACTGTTCAAAAAATCCTACTTAGGTCCAATGGCACGTTGTGTAAGACGCCTGCAGGCGAATTATTTCTTCCGAGAGGTTCATGAAGGTGCATGTGGCATGCATTCCGGCCCAAGGTCTGTCGTGGCGAAACTCATTAGGCAAGGGTACTACTGGCCAACTATGCATAAAGACGCTCGGGAGGAAATAAATAGATGTGACTCCCGTCAGATTCACTCCCCGGTACCGAAACTACCTAAGACTATATTGACCTCCATCATGGCCCCGTGGCCCTTTTATGAATGGGGAATGGATGTGCTTGGTCCACTGACGGAAGCCCCGGGGAATGTGAGGTACGTAATCGTGGCAATAGATTATTTCACCAAATGGATAGAAGCAAAACCTCTAGCAAGGACAATGGGTAAGGAGGTGAAAAAGTTTGTCTGGGACAACATAGTTTGTCGGTTCGGACTCCCAGCTATTATTGTCACGGATAATGGTACGAACTTTGTAAACGATCCCTTTAAAAGTTGGTGTGCAAAATTAAAAATCAAACAGGTAAACACGGCCGTGGCACATCCTCAAGCAAACGGTCTAGTAGAAAGAGCTAACGAAAGCCTCATGCACGGTATAAAGACAAGGTTAGGTAGGGCGAAGGCCGGATGGGTCGATGAGCTACCCAACGTCTTATGGGCATACAGAACATCTTTGAAAACAATTCAGCCTCACGTATGGTAGTGAAGCCGTCATACCGGCCGAAATTGGGATGCCAACACACCGTACTATGATGTTCAACCCGGACGAGAATGAAGAAGAGCAACGTCTAAACTTAGACTTGCTTCAAGAAAGGCGTGAAATGGCAGCAATACGAGAAGCAAAGTACAAAGCCAAAGTTGAACAATACTATAACCAAAGAGTCCGCCCGGTATCATTCAAAGTGGGCAATTTTGTCTATAGAATGAACGAAGCCAGTAGAGTGGAAAGCCAGGGGAAACTAGGCCCGAATTGGGAAGGCCCTTACCGAGTGATAGAAGCATATCACAATGGATCATACAAACTCGAAATGATGGAATGCCGAAGTGTCCCTCAAACTTGGCACGCAATTAATCTCTGGAATTGTTTCCGATGAACTTGTAATGTAAGAACTTTGCTCTGATGGTAATCTACACTTCTCCAATATCAGGAGAAGAAATTTTCCTATCTACCTATTTTTGGTTTTATTAATTCAACGGATAGTTATCTTACACCGTTGTTGCTATTACACGTTAGTATCAAACGGGTCGTTATTTTACACTGTCATCCAACGGATCGTTATCTTACACCGTTGTCGTTTAATCACGTTAATATCAAACGGGTCGTTATTTTACACCGTCATCCAACGGATCGTTATCTTACACCGTTGTTGCTATTTCATATTAAAATCAAACGGGTCGTTATTTTACACCGTCATCCAACGGATCGTTATCTTACACCGTTGTTGCTATTTCATATTAATATCAAACGGGTCGTTATTTTACACCGTCATCCAACGGATCGTTATTTTACACCGTTGTCGCTTAATCACGTTAGTATCAAACGAGTCGTTATTTTACACCGTCATCCACCGGATCGTTATCTTACACCGTTGTTGCTATTTCACATTAATATCAAACGGGTCGTTATTTTACAACCGTCATCCAACGCATCATTATCTTACACAGTTGTTTTACATCGGATCATTATTTTTCACCGTTGTTGCTAATTTACGTTAATGTCAAATGGATCGTTACTTTACACCGTCATACGACAGATTATATTTTACACCGTTGTTAATAATTCACAATAATATCAAACGGTTCCTCCTAAACAAGCATTCGGTCCTATCATGCATGAACACATTCGGAAAGAACAGTAAAAAAGAAAATACGAATACAGACATCCATCAAAACAAGTTCATGCTATAAGTCCAAAAGACGTTCAAATTACATTTATACCACAAATGACAAAGTACGAGTTACACACATCTGAACATAAAAAGGAAGCCCTATTTCAAAGTATCCTTCGGATCAGCGGTTCCGGCTGTGGGGTCCTTCGGAGGGATCTCCCCAGTAGGGACACTCTTCTGGGGGGGGGGGGGGAGGGGGCAGAACCTTCAGGAAGAAAATTCATCAAGTCACCCAACGGAAGACGGTAAGACTCGGACACCTTCTTAATATATGGATACTCGGCATCAAAGATCTTGTTAAACTCGTCTTTCCATATTGCCGGAGCATCCCTATTCAGGTTCTTAACCTGCCCAAGTACCCTCTCCACATCCTCCCCATCACGGCCCACCTTCACCCCATCTTTGAAGTCAGCCTTCACACCGTCGATGAACCCAACTGTATAAGAGAGACTGTACACCTGCCCCATGCTCTTCTTATACTCACGGCTCTGAAAAAGCCGGCGGCAAACGGCCTGAAGAAGCTCCTTCACCGTGTTGTGTCGAACGACTTCTGACTGAGCGACACTAGCAGTTAATTGCTTGTTCTGTTCCTGCAGCTGGCTAAGTTCAGCAGACTTGCTCGACAGTTGCCCTTCCAGCTCTTTGATCTTAGCGGCTTAAGATGAAGCCGTAGACCGCCATTCATTCTTATCCCTCTCCATTTCCTCCAACTGCTCAACCAAACCCTCTTGACGGGTAGAAGCCGCACTCACTTCGTCCTCCAGGGCACGAAACTCTTTAATCAACTTTTCATGGCTGGCAGCGTAGGCATCACGCTCCTCTTCAACCTCCCTCAACCTGTCGGATAAATCACCACATCCCCTATGAGCCTCCGTCAACTCCTTGTACTCTCGGTTCAACTGACTAAAGCGTTGCAAAAGCGCAGCTTGAATAACCACTCCCGAACCAACGTTAATGTAAGCTTGACGAACCAACTGATTGTTGTTAAGTCCCGCAATGTCCTCTTGTTCGGCTGGAGTGGAAAGATGATCCATCATCTCCCGGCAAGCCCGAAAGGAATTCATGCGAACATCATCACGAAGGGTCCACCCGGGAACAAAGTACCCCCCGGTTTGATCAGTATGACCTA
Source organism: Artemisia argyi (assembly GCA_030686995.1). Classification (NCBI taxonomy): domain Eukaryota; kingdom Viridiplantae; phylum Streptophyta; class Magnoliopsida; order Asterales; family Asteraceae; genus Artemisia; species Artemisia argyi. The sequence continues at coordinate 253,148,220 of CM060700.1, forward strand.
AAAGTAAAGAAATAATAAGAACAGAATACCCTACAGTTGGATCAATATGACTTGAAAAGGATGGAAATAACATACCGGCTTCCAAGGGAGGAGAGGTTCCCGAAGGCTCAGGGGAACGAGAAGCATGACGCTCGGAATGGGCCGTGTGAGCAGAAGCATCTGTGAAAGAAAACAGATAAACAAAAAAAAGAAAGAGATAAAAACGCAAAAAACAAACAAACGAACATATATTTACCGTGGGAATGGGGTTTCGAAAAATCCTCGAGATTCTCCTCGTCATTACGGCCAGCATCTTCGGCCAGATCATCTTGCTGACCCTCCGCAGCATGAGAAGCAGCTTGCTCTTTTTGGACGGGAGGGTTTTTCTTCCCGGCTTCCCCATCAACCTGCGGCTCGGCTTGGTTCAGCGGAGTGACATCCAAAGTCTTATCTCCAGAAGAAACAACCTCCTCCTCTAAAAGCTTCCTCCTACGCTTCGTAACATTCTTGGGGTTGTCGGCGATTTTCCTCTTCGGGGCAAGATTCTTTTCCTTCTGCTTCCTCTCCTTCTCTTCCCGAGCAGCAACCACGTCATCATCGGCAACTTCAACCACCTTCTGCAAGTTGCTTTTCACGGGAAGTTTCTTCTCCGGTGAGAGTGGTCTAGTGGTCCTTTCAGGACGCACATGATCTTCGGGAAAAGGATCTCCCTTGCTAACAACTGTTGCCTCCAGATCCGGAAGCTCCAAATACTCAGACATTGTTATGACTGCAAAAGAGTAGACAAATAAGCACAAATCAAGAAAAGGAACAAAGACAGCTAAAACAAAAGTGAATCATTACCACGCCCCTCGGCATCCTTTATAACCAGTCTGTGCCCAGTGATTCGGAAAACATTGCAAAGCCCGTATTCGTACAAGGGACTCGAAGGGGTCTTCCGAAGAGCAATCGTCTTCCCGGCAATTTTCCTGGCATCCCTCACTGAGTAACCCTCTGGAAACTTGTCCGAGATCTTAGAATCCTTATGCCTCCATGGCATGGCGTCCGGAATGGCCCTACGGTCTATTAAAAATAAAAAGTCTTTCCAAAACTTCAACCCCGTCAGCACTTCCTCAAAACATTTCAACGCTCTTTTCCCGGTTCGGCTTTCAAATGAAAACCAATGACCCTGCTTACATAGCCGATAGAAAACCCTAAAAAGAGGAACGGTAGGCACAACGTCTAAACTATAACACCGAACCTCGAAAAGAGTAACTCTATTTAAGCCTGTAGGTACAAGCTGGGAAATATGTACTCAAAAGTACCGTATGACGGCCAGAAGAAATGAAGAGAATGGTATTCTAACCCCTCCTAATTTGACCTGCTGCACGTATATCCCTATTTTACTCTCCGGTAACTCATTCATAGTGAACCCGTCCGGTGGCACCATGGGATGTAAGTTGGTCGGAATACCATAATCTTTGCAAAGCTGATCTAGCGTGTGTTGAGATAATTTAGAGGTATGCAGATGCATATCAAACTTGCCTATCGGTTTTTCCCTACGGGTTGAAGGACCCTCGTCTGGAATATTCATCTCTCCAGGCTCACTGTTGGCCATATAAAGGAAAAAGGATGCCAAGGGAATGTGTATATGCAAGGAAAATTACAAAGTAAAAGTAACGCACCTCGGTAAAACCTCGAAATAATAGATGTAATATGCTTCGGCGGTACTACAATGCAAGTGGAATAAAAGATATGGTAAGTGCAAAAATGAAAGGTTTAAGGGCACTATTTATAGGGAAGGCCTTGAAGAACACGAAACGTCATGTCGAACAGTGTACCACTGACGTGGCGTGCTATGGAGCGTCCGATCTCTGTACACGCAAGATTAGTGGCATCCAGCTGTTCCCCATCTATAATATTATCTTAATCGGCCCATGGGCCACATGGGTTAAAAAGCCCGATATAAGCCCCGTTATGATGAAAACACCCCGGCTTTCTGAAGTATTGAACCATCAGTCTACAACCGATGCTCCAATACTGGGGGGACATGTTGGCGTATGTGTCCGAATGGTTCACACCCTTCGGACTTTTCACCCGCCTCCGGTAATACACCCTCCGGATTATACACTTAATCTGGACGGCAGATTGAAGACATCATTCTATCCGAGGACCTCTCTTTTACACGAAGGGCAATAGCATTAATTACAGTCACGCCGCCATCCCAGATTTTCAGGGATTGTGTTACCCATGTGATCTGACACCTACCTACTGATTATAATGCTATTGCCCTTCGTGTAAAGTCCGTTGGTAAAGTCCGCTAAAATTTTGAAAGTTCGTTGGTAAAGTCCGCAATAAAAAAGTAAATTGGTCAGGTCGGGACATTTTGAAAAATACGATGGTATTTTATGGCTTTTACCCTTTTGGAATTGCAATCATCTTATTTTACTAACTTAGCAAATTATGTATGCGATGACTCAACTAATATCACCTATATATACATATATATATATATATATATATATATATATATATATATATATATATATATATATATATATATATATATATATATATATATATATTCATCAACAATATTATATCTCTCTCTTCTTCTTTTTGTTGTTTGATTTTCCGAGATTTTTAGAAAAAGACATCATGAATATTTTTAGGCTATCCATAATTCTACGTTTTTTGCCATCATTTATTATCATTTCACTAACTCAATCACATAAACCTCATAATTCTCCCTCCCTACTTACCTATTCCGGTTTGTACCAAACTAATTGTTCACAACTATATATAGTAGTTGAAAACTTGAAATTGCTTAAGTTCACTATATTATCTTTAATCAAATTGTTATTTACAAAATTATATGAAAACATTAAATTATTGTCAAATGGTAAAACTGTATTTTTGTGACTATTGCAATAATCAAAACTGTAAGGAATGTACTTTTCTTAAATTGTATGATTTTGTTTGATGATAACAATTTTGAGACGGATGTCATATATATATATATATATATATATATATATATATATATATATATATATATATATATATATATATATATATATATATATATATATATATATATATATATATATATATATTAATCTATACAAAAATCAAACTACATACCCTTGGGTACGCACAAACACATATAGCCTCACACCCCTCATTATTCGAGCCATTTAAACTCGAGAGGATAGGGGTGTAGTTTTAGTCAGATACCACACGTAAGAAAAGAGTAGGAGTACACGAAGTCTTACAAGTTATTTGTATTATACCTATTATATTATAGGAACACAATATTCAAGGACAGTGACAATTAATGATCATAGATTCAATATTTAATAGCAAATCATTTAAACAAAACGATCGTTATCACAATTGATCCATATTATCTCAATGTAGCAAGTATAAGTAGCTCAGCAGGTTATACGTTGATAACACTAAAAAATTCAGATTATACACTGTTATTTTTACACACCTTATGAAGATGTATACTTTTATTTATATATTAAACACTATAAGAAGTGTTAAAAATAAACACAATTACAAACATGTATAAAATGAATTTATCCACGGTTATAGGCATGTGAAAAACGTACACACTTATCAATGTGTGTTAAAAAAAACAATCACAATATCTAAAAGGAGTCACGCTTTCAAGTGTTTAAAAAGTGTTTTAAAAAAAGGTAAAAAAAAAAAAAAAAAAAAAAAAAAAAAAAAAAAAAAAAGTTGATCTTATGATTTCTATACACTTGTGGATGTAGAGAGTATTTTAATTAATTGCTTTAGCAATATGATTTCTACACGCCTATGAGGTTGATATATTTATACTCACACTTCTTAATGTGAACATTTAACTATTTTGTCTACATTTGCAAATGTTGAGATATTATTCACGCAACATTTATTCGCACATTAGGGAAGCGTGAAGTTTGATATTTTAAATATTTAAAAACGTGTATTTCTTAGCTGAAAAATACGTAAAATTTGACTATTTGTTGTAATGTAAACTTAATTTGGTTTCACAATTCATATATATTTATGAGTAGTTGAGTACTAGCTTTTGAATCCAAAAGTAAAATAAATATGGAGTACAAGTTAATATTAAGACCTCAACTTAAAACTAAGGTTTTTTTTTTTTTTTTTTTTTTTTTATTTTTTTTTTTAATAATTAACCCATTTAAACGACAAGAATGCCGTTTAGCATCAAGATAACACATCATTAAATATCACCTTGTTTTTGGTGTGCCGGGGCCAAGAGAGCTCGGTATGGTGGATCTACCATACGCCAGTCGTCCCATGTGTTACCTAAAGAGCCGCCGTTGGTAAATCATGGCAATAGTCATTCTTCCGCCGAAAAGGTAATAGCCAACGCAACAAATAGGCGTTTTTTTTTTTTTTTTTTTTTTTTTTTTTTTTTTTTTTTTTTTTTTTTATAAGTATACGTTATATAGGAACAAAATGAGACCAACGGCTAAAAATTTAAACCTCCCATTTTTCACAAAAAATACCACTTTAAAACATAAATTTTTCAAACAATCAAACCAAATCACAATTTAAATAAACTTTTATATACATTTTCATCCATTCTTTCATATTTCATACTTTTTTCTTTTCAAAAATCATGGCTATTGAAGAAATCAAGCAAGGGGTTGGAAAACTAATTGAGAGTGATACTATTCATAATGAACAGATTATCGACTTAACCGATGAGTTTTCGAAAGCATCAAGTGTAAAAGATGATTTGATAAAACAATACGATAAATGCTTTGACATTCCGCCCGAAAAATTTGTTGCGGTTAAAAAGTTTTTAGAAGAAGAAAGTTGGAAAGATGTCGAGATTCATAGTGAATTGTATCGATTGGCCAGCAAGAATCTAAGGTAACATCAGTCACAAAGTTCGTTGGATGTATAAAAAAATAAGTAGAATTTTTGTAATGGTTTTTAGTTGTCGTATTTTATTTTTCGCATCGTAGTTTGTATTTTTATTTCAATGGCGACATTTCGATAGAAAAAAGTCACAGGGTTTTTTTGAAGGATATTTATATGAAGCCAAATGAAATGACGGAGGAAATGATCTCCGTCAGTCATTTCATTCAGCTTCATTATAAATATCCTCCGAAAACCCCGTTGCCTTTTTTTTATAATCAAACTGTCGTCTTTTTTATTATGTGTTGTAATTTTATTTTTATTTGAATAAAATTTGTTTGTTTTAAAATAAAATGAAAGGAAAAAATAAAGGGACAAATAACGTGTTATTGAGTTTTTTCCTAGTGAAGAGGGTTTTAGTAATTGGTGTGTTATTGATACCATGTTAAGTTGGTGCTGAGATGGCGGATGAATAAAGCGTTATTGGGCTATACCACACCAGGCACTCTAAGAGCAGATTAGGTGTGATATAGAGCAAACACTAGACCATAAGAGTACATGGAGTGGGTACGTTATAAGAGCATGTGTTGTGTATGTAATATGTGTGAAATGAGCCATTCAAAGGATAAACACAACTTTAATCAAGAGTTAATCACAAATGATATTGAAGAATCACAAAAGGTTTCTTCAAGGTGAAGCATAAAGGAGTAATCATGTAATTTGTGAAATCGTATGAAGAGTGTGATAGTAAAAAATCTCTAGCTAATGTTCAACCAAGGTAAGTGCATCAAATTACTTATTTTGGTTGATACATAACAAAGGTGATTTAGGGTTTATATGTGGGTTACGTGTATCATGGTAGTTAAGATCCCGATTCTTATATTAGGATTTTATGATAGTACAAAGTAAAAATGATCTAGATCCTACGTATGATCTTAGCAAGCTTGCGATCTTACAAGATCTCGATCTTAACTATAAGATCTTAAGATCTAGTCTGATTCAATCTTACTTTTCTTGAACCGCGAATTAAAAAACAACAAAGTTATGGATTATGTTTTACATAATTTAAAAAACGATATGTTAATCTTAAACATTCCATACTCATAATTTAGGATAACATTTCCATGAAACATTAATATAATTTTGTGTTTATGTGATGGTGGTTTTGCAACCTTGCAAAAGGTTTTACTTCTCAAGGGATCTTGAGAAGCTTGCATTCCCCACCACGTAGTGTACCTGACCAATGTAGTATAGTGAGTGGCAAGTATCAGGGGATTGATCGTTCTCTAGGGGAATAGTGTCGCTAGGATTGAAAGCTATGTAAACTAGGTCTAAAGGTGAGGGATGATTCTTTTGTATTTTTGTATTTTTATGAAAGCAAAGTAAAGATCTCGGGTATTGGAAGAGTGGGCGGAATTAGTTGCTAGTCAACTAACCCAAAATTACTAATAATGCAATTAAAATAAAATAACAGAAAAGTAAATTGGTGAACTTCTTATGATGAGAAAAGCGTGTTTACTTATATTTCACTACTCCCTAGTTATCTCTTACTGATTAATTGATTTGTTACAGTTGTTTTGATGAAGAGTTGTATTCCTTAATACCAATCGTGGGGTTATGTACGTCCTTCCCTAATTCTATAAGCTTCTATCTCTTCCTATGACGACACGTTTAGTATCCTATCATGACCTCGTAAACAGTTACTTATGCATTAAATACAACCAATAACATCATAGTACACATCTGTTTAGGTTTCTTAAGACGTTCAAGCTTGTTACCGTATAGGAGATTAGCCAGTTTTCTTAAGCCTAACGCGAAATCAATCACCCAAATCAGGTAATCATAGTATTTGTCCAAGTTTTCTCTGCTTTGCTTTCCCACCAGTGGGGGCGGTGGAGGGAGGCGGAGCTGGTGCTCCGTTGCTAGTATTTCTTTTGGCTGTTTCACCAACGCTGTCAGGTTTGGACGATTGTGGTCGGTCTTAGGTGCTTCTCCTCTGCGGAAGTTATGGCAATAATTCTCGCTTCTTGGGTTCACATACGGGGCATATGCATCCTTGTTCCGAAAGTCACTTCTTCGATCAGACCTCCTTTTGTCCGAGTATGATCCCCGGTATCTATCCGTTCTTGAAGGGAAACCCAGTTTCTTCCCCGGGTCTTGTGCTTCTCCTTTTGGAGGTTCTGTGTTTTTAAAAACCTCTTCGGATCTGACAAAATCATCTACCCTGACCATCATCTCCTTTACCGTTCGGGGTATCATTTCGGAGAAACGTTTTGCCAACTCGGGGCATTTGTGTGCATTCATGAAAGAAGAGATGCGCATAACCTCCGGCACCCTTGGGATATAGCTGGCCTCATCTGTCCATCGTTCCTTAAAACTTAGGAGCGTTTCGTTTGCCCTTCGTATTATCCTATTTATTTTTGTTGGGTCTCGTACCCCCCTCTGTCGGAGCGAAAACCGTGTGACAAACTGTTCCCTCAGGTCTTCCCAACTATCTATGCTTCCGGGATCCAGACGGCTAAACCACCCTTGAGCCGGACCGTCCAGTGTTTGCTGAAACATCCGGCACCATACTGGCATCGGCCATTCTCCCTGCTGTCCGGCTCCGGCAAACCGGGTGAGGTGATCATCCGGATCGGTGGATCCATCGTACAACTTGAGGGTGTTTGGCAAGGTATATTTCTGTCCTGAGTACAATACAATTCGCGTGGTGAATGGCGAGCGGAGGGATTCTTTGTAGGGCTTGTGGAGCTCTTCGTCCGGTGTCACTATGGCCTTTCCTTTGTTCTTACGGACGTCATCATTCGTTGTTTCCACGGCTTAGCCTTTATTGAGAGTATTTCCTTCTTCTCCTAAGTCGAGCCGGATCGGCTTTAGAACCGATCCTCCGAGGACATTGTGTTCTTTAATTAGATCCTGCAACGCTGTGACTTGGTTGAGGCTCATGTCTTGCAAACTGGGTGAATCATTGTTGTCATGTGTGTCGTCTCTGTTCAGGTCTTCGGTGGTGTCGCTATCATGACGGTTCGGTCCATCCCCTCCGCCACGGTCTAGTGGCGTTCGGAAAGAAGGGCCCGACATCTTGAGAGCTTTGGTAGAGTGAACTTCAAGGTCCCACGGATGGCGCCAATTTGTTGAAGTAAAAATATGTTCCTCGAACTTATCTTGCTAAGAGTCCTCGGGTTGTGAGAGAGCCGAGAGTCCTGCGTGAAACAAAGCACACGTTAGCCTCGCCCCGGGGGTTTATCCCAGGACCAAGCTCAGGTGTGAGAGTAAGTGCGGGTTGGCCTCATAATAAATGTAAGTTGGTTGAATAATAAATGGGGTTAGGAGTATTTATAGTACACACCTTTGTTACCTTTCGCAGACCTAGGCCAGGCCTACTTAGTAGGTGTCAGGGGCTAGACCTGACACGATCCCTTAAAATCTGGTATGGCGGCGTGACTACAGCTTCCACGTGTCATAGGAATTGGTCGCTTCGTCATGCGTTCGGCTGGATACGTCCCTTTTGGAACGTACCATCCGGACACATACGTCAACACCGGGATATGTGTAACAAATGGGTGAAGAGATGATGAGCCATGTGTAGCATTTATGACGACAATCACACTTAATTGACTTTTAGTATGAGCGGGTGAATTATCATTGTAATATGAGAAATGATACATGGACCTAATTGTGGACCTAATTATGGACCTATAAAAACATGTGGCAAGATCCTAATGGGTCAGGATAATGCCACGTGTTTTTAGGTCCACGGTTAGGTCCATGTATCATTTCTCAACTAATATATTTAAGTATCTTTATTTGCAAATTTTAATTGATTTTGATAGTGAGAATCCTGTGCGTAGGAGGTGTTTGGGATTGCACTTTGATACACCAGATCAACTGTTTTGTGTTTGTTATATGAAAGTAAATCGCTTTATGATTATATGGAGTGAAATAAGCAGTTTGAAAGTTCTAGTTCAAACTGTATATCTAATTATGATTCTTTTACCTCTTAGTTCCTTAAAGAAGCATAATTGTCGAATACTCAAACAACTCCATCAAACTGAAGAATACTAGCTTCTATGATCTTGCATTTGAGGCCATTTTATATCATCATAAATATATGCAGTCTTTTATGCGCTTAACATATCTTTCATTATCGATCACTGATAATGATTAATCCAACGAAACTTGTGCCTAATTTGTCACACATATTCGGAGTTTTGGTCACTCTTTTTCGATGGAAAAGGCCACGAACTCATCAATGTGACCATATGCGACCTACGATGGCGGGACCTTTAGTGACACACAACGAAAAAAACGTCAATGACTATATGCATATCGTCACACATTTTTGGCGTGACCAATAGCACTTTTTGTACCAGTGTAAAGTTATTTATTTTTTATTTTTTTAAGGAAAAAAGAAAAAGATACTAGCCGTTTGATATCCAAACGGTGAAAAAATTCAAATGTTTCTCACTTTGGCGTAGCGTCAGTTTACTCACATTTTCATTGGCACCAGAGAGTGATGAGTGATGGTGTGATGGCGCGTGTTTGGCGGCGCCAAAAACAAGGTCCAAGTATGAATGGCGCGGCTTGTGGGTCTAGGCGAGGCTGAAAACTTATCGCATACAAAATGAACCTCACATACAAAATTATCCAAAATGAACTTTCAATATATTAATTGTTAGATATATTATTAGATTAGTTTGTAAAGTTACACGTGTATAAAATTAGTGATACGCGAGTGCTGGGCAAGCTATCAAACTCAGAATTATGGGGGAAAAGATGGGCGAGCCCTAGGCGAGTGACGTGCGAGGTGAGGGTTTAGGGCGAGGAGTGGGCGAGGTTATACACACGAATTAAAAATCGTGGGTGAGGTTTAGGAGCTCTGGGCGAGTAATCCTGGGCGAATAAAAAGTTATTGTGGGTCTAGGCGAGGCTGAAAACTTGTCGCGAGGCTGCTTAGGTGAGGTAGATCAACAACATACAGCTTGGGCGAGGTGGTACTTGGGCGAGACATTTAACATGATGGTCAAGGCGAGGACCAAGGCGAACCAGAAGTTATCAGTTGAGGATTATTAGGTCTTGGCGAGGATGTAGGTGACGTTATCCGACGAGGATGATGCGGTCTAGGCGAGGACACCAAGACTGAAAGCTTGGCTGTATAGGTGAAGAAAGGAGTTCTAAAAATGATGAGTTTGAGTATGATGAAGAAGAGGGTGGCAACATTAGTAAGTCATAATCTAGTTGAGTTGGAAATAATTTAGTGTCAAAAGTATTAAGTTCTTGTAAATTAGAAAATGTTGTGTTAGTTTGTGTACGAAGAAATGGAGGTTTTGTTGTTTTCAAAGAAGAAGATAAAAAAAAAAAAAAAAAAAAAAAAAAAAAAAAAAAAAAAAAAAAAAAAAATATGTGGTCTAGACAAATATTAAATTGATAAAGTAAACACAAAAATATTGCTATCACTTTGCAATTTAAGTTGGCCAAAAACTTTGAAAATATTGTCTCTTTACTTTTTCTTTATATGCAAAAAGTCCAGCTCCAATAAAACAAAGCTTACATTAGCCCGTCTATATACATCCCACAAGAATTATCACAAAAGCAAAGTTTTCAAGAGAACCACTAAAGAAAGATGGTAATTGTTTCGGAAGCAATGATAAGCTCTTCCAATGGCACCCGCCCTATTCCAGTTATTGCATTGGGGACTGCAACGCAGCAACGGAGTCAAGTATCGCAGGCATTGAAGTGGTGTCACCGTCAACCTTAATCCAAGCTATTAAGGTTGGCTATCGTCACTTTGACACAGCGGCAATTTACCAAACTGAGAATATCACAAGTGATATTACACATATTGTACTACACATATGATGCAGAACAGATTCAAAAAAACTTTAATATCACAAATGATACTATACATATGAAACAGAATATCACAAGTGATACTACACATATTGTACTAGCGTAGTCAGTTTTTTTCTTTTTTTTCTTTTTTTTTTATCCAAATTGATTGCAGATCTGTTAAGTGATAATATATATATATATATATATATATATATATATATATATATATATATATATATATATATATATATATATATATATGGTAGATATATTCAAATGGTTAATTTAGTACAAAACGCCATCATTGATCATATCATCAAACCTTAGCTAACACAAAGATACATTAGTTTTACAAAATAAATATTAGCATCCTCTTATCAAACATTACAAAAAAGGCTACTCGGTTGACACCTATGGAATAATAAAAGGCGCTACTCGGCTGATATCTAATCATCTATCGATCAATCGGTATTCTTTCACGCATCCTCCGCTTTCACTTTTTCAGGATTAAAATCTGAAAAAATTTCACAAAAATAATAACTTTAATACAAGTTCAAGGGTAAAAAAAAAAGATAGGAATTCTACCTTACTCAGGTGCAATAAACTCACCTGCAAAAAAATCGAATCTCTTCCACTTACCAACGACGGATGCTGATTCAAGACAACAAATTAGCAGATTTCATTAGATGCACTAAGAAACTTGAGAATAAAAGATACACTTCTAAATTAAATATGCAAAGCAGCAGCCACTACTTCTACAAAAGCTTCATTTTGGGCTCGCCTAAAATATGAATTATGTCTTATAAATAATAAGAAATATTACACTATAATTAACAACTTATCAGTAACTTATACTCACAGCTTATCCACACAAACTTATATTTTCATCCTCATCAAAATGTCAAAAATATTATATAAGCAAATTAAATATCTTAACATAAAACAACTTATAAATAAACAGACTAACAATTATCACTGGTGATACTAAACGTATATCACTGGTGATACTAAACCAGCTTATAATCATCAACTTCAAATATCACTGGTGATACTAAACGTATGCTACAGAGCATATTCAAAACCATAATTATACACAAAACAGCATTCAAATGCAGTTAAAAACATAAATTCAACTAACAACTTAATTAATAAGCAAAATTACATGAGCAGGAAAAAAAATTATCAAACATTTTTTACTTACACATTTCATCAAACACTTAGTGTGCAACTTGATAAGAAGAAATGTTAACAACTTGATTCACATAATTATCAACCGATTCAACAACATTATCAATCGCAACAATATCAATCAAATCTGATTCTGAAACAAACGGTTATTTAAAATCAAAAGAAGCCATAAAAAATGATGTTAATGATCGGAACAGTGATGGTGATCGGAGTGTTGATGGTGATGGTGATGGTGATCAGATCAGGATAAATAGTTTTTGGAGGGAAGGAATGAGAACACAAGATAAACACACACGAAGTGTTGAGGTGGAGTGCGGTGGTGTTGCGGTGAGTCACGGTGGTGTTGTGGTGTTCTGATGGTGTAGCGGTGGTGGTGGGAAAATGTAACTGATTATGGAGGGAAGTTGGTTAGAGAAAACACACACAAACTGTATGTGAAAAAAAAGAGCGAATGAGAAAAATTAATTAAATTAAAACTTTAAATAGGTGGGGTAAAATTAGGTTTAAGAGTTTAAATCTTAGATTAATTTCGGCCATTAGATAAAAAAAATGGATGGTGGGGATTTGTCCATTGATATGCACCAAAATAATGATATGCAATTGAATTTTCCTCTGCAAATTTCTCCATATATATATTAGCTTAGCCAAAGACCCTCTCTATCAACTCTTTCTTCGATGTAGACTTAGGGGTGTTTCTTTTTATTATTAATGAGTCTTAATGAGGAAATAGTGGTGAGGGCCACACATATAATATGTTTCTTTTTCTGTTAAATGATCTATATGGGTAGAGGAAACAAAATGTGCTCCTCATCATTAAGACTCATTAACAGAAAATGATCCACTCACTTAATAAAGAAAATAAATGAACAAGCCCTTATATTGCATGGGACGGCCCACCTAATTTCTTCGATAAATTGAAACTGAAATCCAAAAGGACGTGGGTCTAAACTCTAAATAGTAAATATATACTAGTATTAAAAAATATTAAAAAATGAAAATGGTAGATGATGTGTATGGTGAATGAACATAAATAAATGAGAGAATTTGTATGGGATAGAATAGAAAACGGGAGCTGTTAACCCCACGGGGGTCTAGTGGGACTAGGCTGCATACCCTCCCTAGTGGGGCCCACCTGTGCAGCTTTTGTCCTCTCTATTTTTTTATTATTATTATTTTTTTCTTTTCTTTTAGCTGTCCAAGTCTTATTTTTGTCCTAAGTCATATTTTTTTTTGTCAAAGCACAAAAGTGCATTTTTTGGTCCAAAATGATAAGTCCAAAGTGCAAACAACTGCAGGCTCGGATCATTGAATTCGTCATCGCCAAATCCTATTTTTTTTTTGTCATAGCACAAGTGCAGTTTTCTTTTTGGTCCAAAGTGCAAACAAACAAAGTGATCAAGTCCAAATGCAAACATTACACAACTGCAACACAAAACACAACTGCTTAAACATGAAATGTTAAATTCGTCATCGCCTTATAGGCTCGAAATTTTTAGAAGGCTCGGATTTGAATGTTGCGAAAGTGATAAAAATATCACTCCGCCATACATTCGGGTTTTAAAAACCATTCGTCATCGCCTTGGTTTTAAAAACCATTTTTTTCCTCAAAGTTACAAAGTGCAGTTATACACAAAGGTATGTCACAAGCTCAACAGCAAAGCTCAACAGCTCAACAGCAAAGCTCAACAGCAAAGCTCAACTGCAAAGCTCAACTGCTCAACAGGAATGTCACAAGCTAAACACAACAAGGGCTCTCAAAACAGGAATGTCACAAGCGAAACAGTAAGGATTCCAGACTGCAAAGCTTAACAGCAGATTCCATACCCTTACTCAAGTATCACTAGAAAGTATCACAACACAACAAGGTTTTTCCGACAGTAGATTCCACACCCTTACTCAAGTATCACTAGAAAGTATCACAACACAACAAGGCTGTCAAAACAGGCATGTCACATGTTCAACAGTAAGATTCCACAATCTGCAGCTTTGCAAGATTATAAACAAAGCTCAATCAACAAAGCAAGTATCACAACAAACACAACAACCATTACAACAAGGCAACAAACACTACAAGCAGAGTATTCTTATCACTAAGGCAACAAACACTACAAGCAGAGTATCACAACACAAGAAGGCTGCCGAAATGTCTAGTTCACGATTTTACACACAAGAGGTAATAGGCTCAGATTATAGACTAGTTGCACATAAGCAAGTCTTATCATATGTGGCTGCAACATCAAATGTTGCAAAGTTTTTATTGCCGTCCATTTGGAAATGCCACGCCAAAATCATTTTTTTTTTAAATCATCATTGCCATATTCATACCACTAGAGCCTGTGGACTGGGGGTAGGCCAGAGCAGGTATTCATGCCACTCTAAGGTGGCAGATCAAGGTGTTAACCTACCCACAGCCACAGGTATTTAGCATAAACTGCTTAAACATAAGCAGTAACCTACCCACAGAACCAGCACTATTATCACCACAGCTGTCTCACACACAATTAAGCACCACAGAACCATCACATAAGAACAGCCACAGGTATTCAGCATAAACTGCTTAAACATAAGCAGTAACCTACCCACAGAACCAGCACTATTATCACCACAGCTGTCTCACACACAATTAAGCACAACAGAACCATCACATAAGAACATAAGAACACAGAACCACCCTCCCATATAGGGAGGGTTGGGATAAATTATAGACCAGGGTGTGGTCAACACCACGCTTAGGGAGGGTATGGTTAAAAAATAGACCGGGGTATGGTCAACATGTGCCATTTTCAAATGCTAACATTGACCACAGAACCACCACCCCAGCACCACCACAGAACCACCACCCCAGCACCACCACATTACATAAACATCACGTATCTAACAAAACATCACATAAACATCACGTATCTAACAAAACCATCAGAGATACATCACGGATCTATTTTTTTTAGATCTAAACTTTTTTATTACAGAACCACCCACCACTTTGATAAATTAACGTACGAATCTTTCAATTAACACACTTTATATGAAGTAATCAAGTCAGATTCAAAAACCCCCAAACCAATTTTACGAAACCCCAATTTAAAAAATTAGGGTTTCATTAAAAAATCAAGATTTTGATAAATTAACGTACGAATCTTTCAATTAACACACTTTATATGAAGTAATCAAGTCAGATTCAAAAACCCCCAAACCAATTTTACGAAACCCCAATTTAAAAAATTAGGGTTTCATTAAAAAATCAAGATTTTGATAAATTAACGTACGAATCTTTCAATTAACACACTTTATATGGAGTAATCAAGTCAGATTCAAAAACCCCCAAACCAATTTTACGAAACCCTAATTTAAAAAATTAGGGTTTCATTAAAAAACTCAAAATTTTGATAAGTTCACATAAACATCACGTACGAATCTAACAAAAACATCACATAAACATCACGTACCTAACAAAACCATCAGAAACACATCACATAAACATCACGTACCTAACAAAACCATCACAGAACAATCTACCCAACAACATCACCACACACTCACAAACTCTCTCACAAATCACCAACAACATCACACAAATATTAGTGTGATTTTAGATCTAAAAATAGAGAGAGAAAAGAGAGCAGATAACATAGAGAGAGAGAGAGAGTTTGTGAGTGTGTTGTGTGGTGTGTGTGAGACTGCTGTGGTGATAATAGTGTGTGGGTGTGAGACAGCTGTCCACCACAAAACAAAACGCGTTTTTATTTAAATTTTTTCTTTAAAAAAAATGTATTAAAAAGTGTGAATAAAAAGTTATTTGTAAAAAAGTGTATTAAAAAGTTAGTTGTAAAAAATGTATTAAAAAGTTAGTTGTAAAAAAAATTGTGATAAAAAAATATTTTGTCATTAAAAAAAACATTTTGTTATACAAAAAAATATTTTGTCATTAAAAAAAACATTTTGTTATACAAAAAAGTTAGTTGTAAAAAAATTGTGATAAAAAAAATATTTTGTTATAAAAAAAAAACACTTTGTTATACAAAAAAGTTAGTTTAAAAAAAAACGTCACCATACGCGTTCGTAACGTTTTTTCAGTGGTTCGGATCTCACGAGCAATTAACGGATTGGGTGCAAAACATAGCTCGGGAACTCGGTTTTGTGATTATTAAAAGAAGAAGTAAATCAGAAAACGGTATTATGAACGAAATCAATTATGGGTGTACAAAGGGTGGGATTTATTCACCCGAAGGTACTGGAAAACGGAATACCAGTACCTGTAAAACCGATTGCCCATTCAAATTGGTGGCGAAATATCTTAAAAGAAGATCATGTTGGATTTTGAAAGTGAAGGATGATAGTCATAATCATCCTATGTTAGAGTCGCTGCATGGTGTGCCATATGCAATGCGCTTAAATGATGATGAGTTCGAGTTGGTTACAGAATTGACAGAGTATACCGTACAACCACGTAAAATACTCTCGACAATACAGGGTCGTAATCCGGATAACGTGTCTAGCGTTAGAACTATATATAACGCACAAGTTAAGATCCGGAAAGCCAAAATGGGTAATCTAATGTAACACCCCCAAAATACCGCAGCGGAAGACTGTGTCATAAGGGTGCTACTTCATAATACAAAGTACAAGGTATAGAAAACGAACTCTAAATGAGACGTTTTGAAAAGTTACCATTCGATTAATAAATTCCGAGTACAAACATGAGTTCCATAATACAATACATAAGAGTTTTAAGACATATCGAATGGTAAAGATAAAAGCATAAGTCTTCAAAACATGCCAAGCGACTCTATGCTCCATGCAACAGCTTATCATCTTATAGACCTGAGACAAACATGCTAAAGTGTCAACACAATGGTTGGTGAGTTCATAGAGTTTGTCTTAAAATAGTTGAAAAGCCTTAAAAGAATGTTCACACAGCAAAGGTATCGTGAATCCACTCAGTTACAAGTCCCGCCATAAGAGACTTGTAACCTGTGTGTTCACAACCCACTGCTAATATATATGGTATAAGACATGTATAAGTTCATCAAGACAATTTAAGCACTTAGAAGTGAGTCTCTACTTCATCTCCGAAGACCTCACTTTTGGGAGCCAATTCCCAAAGACAACTGGGAGTCAATTCCCAAAGACAACTGGGAGCCACTTCCCAAAGATAACTACTAGCCCATAAATAGAAGAACGCAATTAAGTATAACGCAGTCATGTATGTATGCAATCAAGTATAACACAGTCACGTATAAACGTTTTGAGTATTTGTACAAGTAAACAAGTAGTCGAGCATGTGTCTCCCCCAAAGAGTTAAGACAAGTATGAAATGAGTAGGGGCTATGACTCACCTTAAGCTTAAGTGATGTGAAATCAAAGTGGCAGTCGAATCGTGAAAGTCTCTAAGAGCAGCCTATAATAGAACGTTGCGACTTAGGTTTTGAGTACCGTCTAAGAATACGAAGAATTGCCTATATATGTCTTGCATAATGTTCATGATGTAGTACTTAGTATATAGCGTAAGTTGTTGAATATAAATAGTTTATGAAACATGTATGTTTTGGTATATCGTTTACTACCGTTCGGGCCGACATAATTCAGAAGTCATGTTAGTAAGCGTTCGAGGAGCCAGGACACTTTAACTCGTAAATCCACAACTCAACTCGACGGCTTACATAATGAACTCCTCACATGAGGCTCCCTACTATTGTAGTAGTTGATGAAATATATAGATATAAGTTTTGATCCGAAAAGTTTACATGGCCGATATTTGAATAAACTTAGGAAAGTTTATTAGTACATGAAGATTGTTATTAGGGGTAGTTTCATAAGTCTTGAATGACCATTTTCTCTTGGTAAAATCTCATGGTTCCCTTTTAAGTGAAGTAGATCCAAATTGCTTGTTCAAGTTATCGCCTAATTCATTGTTTCACGTTTACGCCTATGTAAGTTGTTATGGTCATTTCGTCATGGCTTCGCCGTGACCTTGGTCATTTTTCCATGGTCTTGAGACTCAACCTTGGCTTTAGCCATGGTTGTGGTCTCGGCTTTAGGTCATTAGACCTCTTGGTCTTAGTAAATCATAACTATAATATAGTGACTTTGGTCTAAAATGGGCTGTTAAGATTTTGAAGAATTTTATCACTTGGAAAGCATTTTTAGGTCTCGAGCTTCTTTCTTCCTGAACGAAAACGTCGTTCCGGACAACTTTCGTGTTTTAACTTTTTGATGAATCGGACCAGAAGTGGGACTTTCAAAAGCTAAATTTGATCAGAATGCTATTTAGGCAGTTTTGCCGTTTTGGTTTCGCTAACTTCTTATGGTCATAACTTTTGACTCGGGTACTCGTTTTGGGTGATTCAAATTGCTATGTTTTCCTTGTTAAGTCCTCTTTAACATTAAGTAAGTGTCAAATATCAAAGTTATACTATTTTGGTCGTGGTTCTCCATAAAAATCACTAGTTTGCTTGTTTACTTGTCATAAGTTAACATATGTATATCAATACTTGTTTTATCCATTTTTAAACATCATGAACACAATAACAAGAACATATATAGCATGAAAGGAACACAAAGAGCATGAAAATGATAATTAAGCAAGAAAGTATGATAGGGTTTGCTTACAACTTTTGGCCTTAATGAAAAAGGGAAACTAGGACAAGAACTAGGACTTTGATTGAATAAGCTTTCCTCCTTTGCAATCTATGATAAACCGAGGTTATTTGAAGATTATAACAACGCCTTCTTGAAGTCCAAAGCTATTTGAAGATTATAACGACGTCTTTTTGGAGACTTTAAAGTTATAACAACTTTTCTTAGAAAATTTCCAAGATTGAAGATCAAACACTAGTTTTCTTTCAAAAACTAGTTAACTTTCTTACAAAATATAAGAAAAGTGCCTTAGGTTTTAGGACTTGAAGGTTATAAGAAGGTGTGGTGCAAGATTTCTATGTGTTATTAGTTGGCTATTTATAGGATGAGAAAAATAGTTAACCATATATTGGGTTAGAATTTAACCATGGTTAGTTTTAGACACTTGTAACCATCCTAAAGATCAAGGGTTAAGATTTAACCACCCATGGTGACTCCCCCCCCCCTAAATGGCGGTTTCATGGAGATAAGATGACTAGATGATGAGTCTTGGTGTTATCTTGCTTAGTTTGTGCATTTTGACTCCGTAAAATGCTAACCGTAAATGATTAAGCCTTAAAACGTAAAACCGGGTATCGTAAAAATATGAAACTTGAAAGTATTGTTAAACATGTCAATATAGTCCATAATAAAATATAAAATGAGTGGTAGGATCTATCGGGTGCTAAAACCCTGCTAAAAACTGGAAACACGGGTCTAAAACGCGTAATACGTAAAATGTACGAATATTGCGTAAAATTGAGAAAAGTAAAATGTTACTTTTCTAATGTGATAAAAATGATTTAAAATGACTTATAATGTCTAGACTGGGCTCAGTCTAGTGTCGGTTGGTATTAAATGTCTTTTAGACATCAAACCGTAAGCCTAAAAATCACGAAATGACTTATAACATCAATGAATGATTTTTGGTCAATGGAGGAGGGAAAGAATATGTTGACTTTTTCTAATAAGTTGAAAACTCAAATCTTCTTAGAAACGCATTTTGTGGTCTAACGGTTAATCGCCCATACGGTTAAGCGTGCTCATGCGAGAATAGTACAGGCTTGGGTGACCTGCCGGGAAGTCTTTGGTCATGTTTTTCTCAGTCACGATTAATTCTCAAATAAATCATGAGTGTGTCAAACATTTTTCTGATGCGGGGTCACTTAACGCGGTCGAGTTTCGTTGTACGTAGAATTTCTGAATGACGTTTTACCCTAAAACGTGTAATTCCTTAATAACTTTCAAGAAAATGATCTGACGAATGTCAAACATTTAATTTGCCATGGAAATGATTTATCATTCGAGAATATCAAATAAAAATCAACTTTCGGGAAAGATTCGGGAAAGATGAATAGTAAAAAGTGAATAGTAAAATTTTCCGGGAATAGTAAATAAATCTGAAAATGCGAATTGTTACATCTAACTCCAATTCAAGTCCTTTACTCACACCTGCAGCAATCAGGGTACACATATTACGATAGGGTAAGTGCTAATAATGAGCTTGAGGAACTATTTTTTGTTCACCCTACGTCGTACGCTTTATGGTGTACGTTCCCTGAAATCATGCTAATAGACTCCACGTACAATACCACACTATTTAAATTGCCATTTTTGGAAATTGTCGGAGTAACATCAACAAATAAAACATATTCGATGGCGTTTAGTTTTTTAAACAGTGAAAAAGGGCCTAATTTTAAATGGGTATTGCAACGTGTAAAGCTGGTGATAGAGGAAAGGTACTATCTACGTGTTATCGTCACCGACAGGGATTTAGCCTTGCTTGGGGCATGCAGAGCAGAATTCCCTGGTGTTCACAAAGTACTATGTCGATGGCATATTTCCCAAAATATACTTCAGCATTGCAGAGGTAGATGTGAGTCGAGTGATGAGTACGACTCCATCAAACGCACATGGGATTGGATGGTTAAAGCTCAATCACGCGCCTTATTCGAGCAACATTATCGACGACTACAACAAAAATTGGTCAACAAACCGGGTACTTAATTATTAATTTAGTGTTTTTTATTATTTAACAAATATGCACCCGATTGACCTTGTATTAATTCATCGTTTTTCAGAGATTGCCCAGTATCTGGATAACTGGCTCCGAGAGTACGGGCACATGTTTGTCTCGTGTGTTACCGATGAATATCAAAGCTACGGCCAGTCAACAACGTGTAGAGTTGAGGCTCAACATGCATTGTTGAAATTATATTTGGGCACAGCACAATCCAACTTAAACACGTTGTTGATTTCGATTGATAAGATTCTTATTTCTCAAAAGAGCGCGATACAAGAGACTTTTAACAGGAGCAAAAATGAGAAAATGAATAAATGTGATATACCAATATTTTCAGAGTTGTGGTATAACATTTCCAAACATGCTTTTACACTCATGCACAGAGAACTCCTTCAAACGAATTTCGCCGCAGAAGATTGTAACCATCAGTTGCGATCAATTTATGGATTGCCGTGCTTTTTTCAAATGATGGGGTATCGAATTCATGGTAAGTATATTAAAGTCAATATTAATGAATGCTTTCACGGAATGCTTCCACGAAATGGTTTTACATAAGTCACTTTTGATAAATGCAGGTGTGCCAATTCCATTGGAAAGCATTGATATATTTTGGAGAACCCTGTCTGTACCGTGGCCCGTTGTCGGTAACCTTGTGCTTGATGATGATGATGATGATGATGATGATGATGATGATGATGATGATGATGATGATGAAAGAGAGTTTGAAAATGACGTTCGACCATTCAAGAGTGCTTTTGGCAAAGCGACGTCGTTTGTCAAGAAGAATATGTTGAACAAGTTAAGAGGGATATACCAACCTGAATCTGTGGACACACGTCAACCTGTTGTTCAGGAAAATACCCGTGGACGTCCGAGCGAAAAGAACAAAAAGTCCAAGGCTACAAAAGTTCCGGACTTAAATGAAGTACCGATCGTAGATCACCGAAGAAGTACGAACACAAGATCTACGAAAGTCCCGAAATTGCCGAAAGAGCCTCCAAGACACAGTTCGTACACGGGTACTAGTCCACGGCACAGATTATATGTTGGAGATACTGTGAGCAATGGTTTTATTCGGGAAATTCCACTGCTTTACCGTCCATACGTAATAAGTATACGTAATGTTGCGGGTGATGGGAATTGCGGGTTTCGGTGCGTTGCTCACTTTATTTTTCAAAACGAAGACATAGGTTGTTGCAAGAGTTAGATTACCATAGGAGTACTTACACAGATATGTGGGGCCCACAAGACTTTAACTTTCTTTGGAATACGATAAACTGGTTCAACGGAGGTGCACATCAAGGTTACTGGATGGTGATGCCAATGACGGGTCTAGTTATCGCTTCAATGCTAAATCGACCGATTGTATTTCTATCCATGCGTGGTTATAACACATGTTTTCCGCTTTTTTCCGGGCCAAACAACACACAAGGAATCGACCCCCTTGTGATTGCCCGTGTGGGGGAGGGCTCATGTGCTCATTACATTATACCGACGCTAGACCCAACTTTTACACTTCCGCGTAACCACCCACAATGGAGGTTTTTCTGACAGCCAATTGCAGAACAATGGATAAGTTTATATCAACATCGACTATCGACATTGTAAATATTATACAGACAAAACATTGTAAATAATTATTGATTTATGTTGTAAATAATTATTGATTTATGTTGTGAATAATTTTACAGACAAAACATTGTAAATGATTATTGATTTATGTTGTAAATAACTGTTTGTATTAGTAAATAACATTATTGATTGATTATGCAAATTCTTTGGTCAGATGAGCCAAAGAAATCCTTTCTGGTGCCGATGTAATAGAGGATTTATTGTAGAACGGACATCCTGGCAAAACGGTAGTCGTGGGCGACTGTTTTATGCATGTCCTCTTTCAGTGGTAAATAATCATACGTTTGCTTAGTTATGTAAATAATTTGTTTGTTAAAAATACATTTCTTATTATTTCCTGAACATGTAACAGCCAGGTACAAAAGACTATGGGTGTCGATACTTCGCGTGGAAAGATGTATTTGAAGCACAACACTTTAGTCAAGCCTCTTCTTCAACGCATTGCTCAAACTGCGTTGCTACAAAAAAATGAAATCAAGTTGTTGAAGCAAAGAATAAAGGTGCTGGAAATGGAGTTAGAAATGGCAAGGAATCCTGAGGATCACGCTTGTCAGTCAAGTGCCCGGCTCCATGATCTTTTAACCGAAATGAATAATCTTCATATGTCGTAGATATTGTTGTTTTTAAATAATATGTTAACGTTGACGTTTAATTTTATAATAATAGTTGTTGTTTTAAATAATTTAAGTTTAGGTGTAAACACTGATCTTTATAAATGCAAATGAGTCAACGTCATCTTTTTTTATAACGTCATATTTTTTTATAACGTCATATAGGGAATTATTAATTAAGTATACACAAAAATGAGTCAACGTCATCTTTTTTTATAACGCCATATTTTTTTTATAACGTCATATTTTTTTATAACGTCATATAGGCAATTATTAATAAATATACACAACACAAAAACATTATAAACATTAGTTTATAAATGCAAATAAGTCAACGTCATCTTTTTTTATAACGTCATATTTTTTTATAACGTCATATAGGCAATTATTAATTAAGTATACACAAAAATGAGTCAACGTCATCTTTTTTTATAACGTCATATAGGCAACTATTAATTAAGTATACACAACATTACTAACATTACAAAAAAATATACAAAACAAAAACATTACAAACTTAAAAAAAAAAAAAAAAAAAAAAAAAAAAAAAAAAAAAAAAAAAAAACTACAAGACAAAAGTACAAAAAAAAAAAAAAAAAAAAAAAAAACAAAAAAAAAGTACAAATCAAGTACACCCTCCCATTTAGGGAGGGTATGGTTAAAAAATAGACCGGGGTATGGTCAACAAAGAGAAACGCATGACATCTTTAAGATTACTTTATTCACACCTTAAGCTTCTCTCAAACAAAGACTTAGCAGAAACTCGTTCCGAGAGTGGATTCAAATGGGAATTTCCAAACCTGTTTGGAGAAAAAGTTGATATTTTCACTACTTCGATGTTCGAAAACGTGAATAAACTTGAAAAGCAACTTGCAACTGAAGAATTTCACGAGAATGAACATGTTGGATACGGTCGGTCCAAAATATTTGATTCTAATTGATTCGACAGATACATCAACCTTTCTTTGACCCCAATTTTCGTTCAATCACAAACCGCCCAAAGCACACGAATTCATTCACATTCAAACCATTTGTATTTTACATAATAATAATAATAATAATATAAGATGAAGAACGGTTTAAAACAACACTCGAATCAAGTGGTTAACACCTTTGTTTTCTGTAGAACTGGAGGCAACCTTTATACCTTTGGTAAGGGTAGGGCTGTCTACATTATCTCAACTTTTTTTATTAGATCAAATATCCTATTTGTGTCCGTGGTAGTGGATTAATAAACGTAAAAGTGATAGCGACAGGTAGAGAGCTTATATGGGCTGTGTTAGGGAAACGGGGGCTACCCCCTAGGCTGCCCACTTTGTCCCCTATTTTGTCCCATTTTATTTCAGTACAACACAGTTTTTTGTCAGTTTTTGTTTCGTATTTCTGACAATTTTATGCGTTTGACTTATTAAACTTTATATTTTCTGTTCCGCACTTTCAGGTTTATAGCTTTTTGATATAAACAAAATTATAAAAACTAAAAAAAAAATCAAAAAAAAAATAAAAAAAGTGAGAGGAGCGGGGTCAATATAAAAAAACCACCCCGTCAATATAACCCACCCCGCTTATATATGTTGTTAGAGACATACTCATTATAACAGGCTGTAATGCTCCACTAGTCTTACCTTTATTTTAATTACTAACATCAACATCAAAAAACCGTGTGCAGTATTAATCTATCCGTGATGCTTTTCATACTCCACTCATCTCTTTTTAGATCAACATTGACTACAACAAGCAGTGACGAAGCCAGGATTTGTCACTTGGGTGGGCCAAAAAAAGTATCGAAAAACCAATTACATATTGATAGCGCGATAATTATTCAATGAAAAAGTTGCTAAAAACTAATTTCATGATTTTAGTAATAATTACATGTCTGCTACTAATAAATATCGGGCTATGACAATTTTAGTATTTCAAATTTTGATATTAGATGTTAGAAACTAATACTTTAATGTGTTTACATTAATATCAACCAACCTAAACAACCCAGAGGTGGAGAGCAACAGCATGAACGACCCGACTATAGGCATATAACAACTAACCCTCATTGACAATAGGAATGAAAGAAGCACCAGTTGCAGGCGAAACATCATTTGCAGCCGCAATATAACCGGATGAAAGTGAAACGCCGCCACCAACACATTGAGTAGCAAAAGAAGTCTCACATACATTTCGACCCGTAGATTGCGATCCTGCACACAAGAAAAGCAAGGCAGGCATTCTAAGAAAAAAAATACGCATGCACGATAAAGCATAAAGAGAAAACAAATATTACCACATGAACTGCCCGCCGACATCTCATATACTTTCCTTTTTCCCTTGCCAGCAACATCGTTAGACCCCAAAAACTGCTGAGGTCATAAACTTCCTACGCCGCCCGACGAAGACGGTTCGTTAATAGTTATGCCATTGGACAATCATGTAGCAATAGGTACCTCAGGTAAGACATGAACATAATGAAACGGAGCATCTACATCCATGGAAACACCATACCTTTGACAATTATTAGAATCTAAAAAAGTATCCACACCCATGGAAGGCCCGATTGACGTATGACTATTTACACCACCACGGAGATGGAGACCAACATGAGGTGACCCAACATCAGCATCAACACTAACAGACCACCAAATGCCATCTACAACAATTAGTGTTAAGTGTCTGGTCACCCATCAAGAATCCCTTATTTTGTTGCTGAAATCGTAGCACTTCCTTCATATCCACACTTTAAACCTGCAACATTTCCTCCTACCATCATTAAATGAATAGTTTAGGTGGGCTGGGTAACGGATCCAAACGGTCTTAGACTAAAACACCGGTTGACAATCACAGCACTGGTGCGCATGCTTTTATTTAACCCGAAAGAGACAGAAAGACCAATACATTACTTGTAAGTTGTACCAATAATCATTTGTATGAAATGTTATAGAAAACAAAATAAGGGGATGCGCACCAGATACCGTGTAACAATCATTCCCTATCAGCAAAAAAGAATTCGCGTTAGCAACATTCAAATCAAATGCACATGATTTACTAACTTTACTATATAATTAGAAAAACAATCATGATAACTTGAAAAACACCCAAAAGACAGAATGAAAGGGTACATATTCCATCGATGAAAATTCCAAAAGAGAACCCTTATAAGCAACTGCATGAAACAAAATGAAAATATTAGCACCAATGCCAGAACACTGCAAAACCATTAGTTCCAAATATTTTTTGCGACTCAACATAGCGAGCTATTGCATTACTCCCAAAGACAAAGGCTTCCGAAATCTCAAGAACAGGAATCTGCCAATAGGATTCATTTTCATAAGCATGGAAGTGTCACCCACTTCAAAATTATCAGCCATTTTTTTTGCGACGCCAACATTTGTATATTAAGCTGCCACAAAATAGATGACTACCATATACTCTCAATTAAACATAAAATGTCGGTAAACAGCCTCATTCTCGCGTTACTCTAAATAGTCCATGGAAGTCAATTTGAAACACAAATTCATCTACACATTCTACAGATAAAAATCATTTATTGGTGGTAATAATACATTTATCAAAATTATCAATAATAATAACATAACGATAGTTTGTTACCATTTATTGTAACGTTTCAATCAATCACATCAATATAGTATTTAACAATCGGTTTACGTCAACTACCATTATCCATATTCTATTGTCTAAAATATACTTTGTGTAGTCTAATATGCACACTAATACACTATAACAGTGAAATTGTATTAGTACTTCAAGTATACCTTTATAACAGCGAAAGTGTAGTGTTGACATGGATGTAAAATGTAGTGAAAACCAATGCTTCTTATGTGTTAAGTTCGGCTTTGTATTTTGAAGACCAATATTAAATGGAAGAAAAATCATTCACGAACACGAATACATTCGGTAGAAATCAGTAATTGTCATTTACCTATCACCTATCGAAGTTCTGTTGAAAAACCTCCTCCAACTGAGTTCACGTTCAAGTTGTATACATTGAGTTAGAATTCTTTTCTGCGAACGCCTGGCAATATTATAAGATCTACAAATTAGGCCACTTTAATTTGCATTGGATTTGAGGTACTATGTGTCTTGAGCGAAAAAAATTTACTCCTTATAACATCTTGTTGGATCTCCATTTAAGTAACTTAAATGTACATTACAATCTTCATTTGCATGCACATACATCTTCTTTCGAGAAGTCAATATATGTACCGTATAATTTCAATGGAGTTCATATCTAGCTGTAGCTAAAAACGTGATTTCAACAGTTGTGACATTTTTTCTTATACTAACTGTAATCCATTTTTAAGATTTGTACCTAATGCCAATTTCTACAACCAAACTCGTCTATAGGCAGAAAATATTGTTTTTCAAAGAGTTCGTACTGCGTCTATCTATAACCCTAAAGTCCCACGCCATCTTCTAAGAACATCCATGACTGTTTCATAAGGGTATGTTGTAACTTGTAGTCACTATCTGTCACACACACATAACAATAAACCCAAAAATATTATGCCCTAACAAATCATTTTAAAAAAAAGTAAAAGGAGAAAAAAGATTAACAAAAAAGATTATGAATTTTTTTTACCTTACACTCATGGATTACACAACCTACATCAGTAGTATGTTGTTTTGGTTCGTCCGTACTCTGTCATTCTGATTAGCACAACAGTAGTATGAATAACACAACCTACAACAGTAGTATGAATAATCAATTGACCATATGAATAAAATTTTCATAAAAAAACATACTTAAAACACCATCATCAGCCCAACCAAATATTTAAAAAACACATACCTGCAAGGCCGAATTTGATTTTGGTTTTGATCTAATTGGAAACCCACCAGCGTAGGAAATCAACGTGGAGAATTATCTGGAACCGAACCCCTCACGCAGAGAAGAAAACTACGAATACAGTCGGTAGCTGCGTTAATATCAATCCAAAAAAAAAAAATACGGGCTAAGAAATCGGACCTGGACAGCAGAAGTGGGCTGGGCCAATAAAATGCGTTTCAAAACGACATTAGGTGCGTCGTTTCATGACGCTATATTATATATATAGTAATTTATCAACTTGTCATCTTACTAATGCCAGTTAATAATATCTAAAACATACTATCTAGCTAGATATAACAAAAACTTTTGGTACATCTCCAAAAGGTGAAGAATGGTGGGATAACTCTGGTTTCATGCATCCTAAGGATGTCAACCAGACCCTCTCCCAAGTACCCGGCCCCAGGCAAAGAGCACATGTCTCAGTGACTGTACTTATTAGGAAGTGGGCTTTAAACCCTGGCCATTTTCTCCAATAGGCCCTCGTTGACCAGTCAATCTGAGCATTTGCGGTGGGGATGATACTTTTTTTTTTTTCATTAACAAATAGCAGTTAAAAAAGGAGTAATCATTTAACAGATATGTTTTGAAATATTTAAAAGCACTAAACGTCAGTTTATTTCAGGATAGCGAAAATATAAAGTGATGCTAATGTCTTCGATGATGAGGACATAACGTCTCGCTCTTTTTCTTTCCTTCTTCTTTCTTGTGATTCTAGACAAATCTCGTTGCGAGTATTAGTGCATGATTGTGGTCCTAGGATGGGACTATCGCAGCTTCCTAAGACTGTCGTTGTAATTGACTATTGAGCTAGGATACGTTTAGCAAAACTATTACTTCTAGTTAATAGTGATGTCATATGTACCGGTTAGCAATAGTTGTTTGTTTCGTAAAAAACTACGTATTTGTTAACTTAGCTGTATATTTAAATTATGAAGTGTAATAATAATAATAATAATAATAATAATAATAATAATAATAATAAATTACAAATAATTTTTAGAAGTAAACTGCTAATCGTTTATAAAGGTTACTAGTTATAATGTCCGTGCACACGTGAGCTTTAAAAAAAATTGAATGATATATATTTTTATTTATTAAAAAACAAATTATTAGGTCTTGGCGAGGATGTAGGCGACGTTATCCGACGAGGATGATGCGGTCTAGGCGAGGACACCAAGACTGAAAGCTTGGCTGTATAGGTGAAGAAAGGAGTTCTAAAAATGATGAGTTTGAGTATGATGAAGAAGAGGATGGCAACATTAGTAAGTCATCATTTAGTTGAGTTGGAAATAATTTAGTGTCAAAAGTATTAAGTTCTTGTAAATTAGAAAATGTTGTGTTAGTTTGTGTATGAAGAAATGAAGGTTTTGTTGTTTTCAAAGAAGAAGATGAAGAATAGTAAAAAAAAAATAATAATAAAAAAAAATAAAAAAATAAAAAAAAAATTTTGTGGTCTAGACAAATATTAAATTGATAAAGTAAACACAAAAATATTGCTATCACTTTGCAATTTAAGTTGGCCAAAAACTTTGAAAATGTTGTCTCTTTACTTTGTATTTATATGCAAAAAGTCCAGCTCCACTAAAACAAAGCTTAAATTAGCCCGTCTATATACATCCCACAAGAATTATCACAAAAGCAAAGTTTTCAAGAGAACCACTAAAGAAAGATGGTAATTGTTCCGGAAGCAATGATATCTTTTTACAAAAACAATTTTTTTGAAAACCTACAATAAGCTCTGGAGAAGCTAAAACTCCTAACAGTTACCACAAGCACTAAAAACAAAAATTTCACAATTTAACAACTATTCTATCTAGACCTATAAGCTATACTAGAATTCCAATAAACTCAACCTAGCTTTTACCAGCTTAAACTAACTTCCTTCTAACCTTAACAGTCCAATTCAAATAATTCAAATTACAACAATCAATTAAGCTCACAATGAATAATAAGCAAGGATGGTCATCAATTAATCTAAACAGACCTCAAGGTGAACTAGCAGGCTGCAAAATAACTAATGAAGAGGCTCCTAAGCGAAATCAAAGCTCAGAAATGAAAAGCTTAAGCTATAGGCTACCAAAGAAAACAAATACCAGCTAAAATGAGCTTATGAGAGAAACTTAGTAAATGGCTGTTGGGACAGAAATCCAGGAGCAGGGTACAAGCAGGCCAATGGGGCTATTTTTGGATCAACTTTCTAACAAGCAAACTGATTAGAAAATATGAATACACAGCTTATTGAGGGACAAATTTAGCTTATGCAAACAAGCTCACAATTGAGGATTAAGCACTGATATCTCAAGCTATCACTATGAACTTTCACCATAAAAAATTTCACTCCATTTCAAATCCATTTAATCACTTAAATTTAATTCTAAATGTGACAGCATGAACACAAATTGCACCAGCAGTTATGACTCATAAACTTGCTACAGGGTACACTAATGGAACAATAAGCTAAAGGTACTAATTGTGAGTCCAAATAAGCAATAGGGAATCCAAAATAAGCAGATTTGAAGAAGCAAAAAGCACTAAACTAACCAAAAATCTGCTAAAGGGCTGCTGAGACAGTAGGTGCAGGGGAGATACAGGCCTAAGAGGGAGCTTTTGAGCTTATGAAAAGCTTATAAGGAAAATTCCAAAAATTATTCTAAAAATATCCTGAATATCACAAACTGACAAGCTTTTCAAAGCAACAAGTTTCAACCGATATGATTAAGAAATAAAGAAATGAAAAATAAAAACAAAAATGAATTTAAAATGTTTTTTTGTATTTTTGACTTTTTTCAATTTACACTAACTTTGACTAACATGAACTTTGATTGTGTCTAAATGATTTAAAATGAGATTATAAGCTGAATTAAAACTAGTTTAAGCTATAATAACAAATATTACACCTAGATTGATGATAATGCAAGTTAAATCCTAACCATGTATGTTAGAATAAAAATTAAACATGATTTTGACTATTTGAGGTAAGAACACTGAATTTTATGATTAAACTAACCTACATGCATCTTATGAGATCTGTGTAAACTATAATTAGCACCTACAAACAACTAGAGCACAGGATCAAAGCTTAAACCAAACGACCCTATAACTGTCAAATAACGCTACTAGATGCAGAATCAAACCAATATTTGATTATCTAGAGACTAAAACAGATGTAAAAACAATTAACTAAGCTAAACCACCAATTAACAGATGTCAAATATTTGTTAATTTGAGGATATAGTGAATTAGGGCTGTGTGAATAGTAACAATTGGGGGCGGGTAAATGGGGGAAGAGGTTTTATTCTTATTATTTTGACTTTGGTCTTTGACCGGGTGGAAAGGGATGGTGGATCGGGTTATTTGTGGGAAATGGATACCAGGTACCAGGGATAGGATGGTGGGCTTGTGATTATGGTTTTGGGCTCATGGGTTTTATGTATTGTTACTTGGACTAGGATTGTTTATTGTAAGTTAAGTATGAAATCTTCAAGGACCAATTTTGTAATCTTCCAAATCTCCAAGGACCAAATCTGTAAATTGTGAAATTTTATTCCAAGGGCCATTTTTGACATGCTTCAATTCTTCAAAGGTTGACTTTGACATATGAGCATAACTTGATACACTTTGTAGAAATCCTTCCCCGGTCTCGGCTTTTGAACCTTTTTCCATTCCCGTGCTCATGTTGTCGTTTTTCCATGATTTTTGTCCATTTCTGCAATATTCGTACCTGCACATGTAAAAACACAAAAACAACATATATTTGGCATTTTGGTTCGGTTTTTGGTCTTTTTGGTTCGGTTTTAGTCAAATAAAAGTGAGTGAATAAGCACTCACCATTTATCCGTTTTTATACGTCTTCAAATGTTTCCACATGTTTTTATACGTTTTTGCCAGTTTTCTTACATTTTCCTACATTTTGTAGGTTTTCATACGTTTTTATCCGAGATGAAAATGTCTAAAACATGATAAAAATGTAAAAAACGTAAAAAAGGACAAAAACGTATAAAAACGGATGAAGACATATAAAAACGGAAGAAAATGGAAGAGAACGTATAAAAACGGATGAAAACGTATAAAACAAAACGGATGAAAATGTATAAAATAGAAGAAAACATTTAAAAACGTATGGAAACGTATAAAAACGGATGAAAACGTATAAAAACGGATAAAACGGATGAAAACGGGTAAAACGTATAAAAATGTAAGAAAACAGGTGAAAACGTATAAAAACAAAGAAAAATTGACGAAAACGTATAAAAACTGTCAGGAACATATAAAAACGGAAGAAAATGGATAAAAACGCAAGAAAATGTATAAAATGGACGAAAACGTATAAAACGGATAAAAACGTTTGACAATTTAAGAAAAATGGACGCAAACATATGAAAACGGATAAAAACGTATGAAAACGGATGAAAACATATAAAAACGGATGAAAACGGGTAAAAATGTAAGAAAAACATATGAAAACGGATGAAGAGTATAAAAATGTAAGAAAAACGGATAAAAATGTATAAAAACGGTCAAAAGTGTAAAACCAGATGAAAACGGATAAAAACGTAAGAAAATATATAAAAACGGATGAAAACGTATAAAAACAGATAAAAACATATGGAAACTTTAAATTTTAAACATCCGTTATTATTAAGGATAAACGATGCAAAGATATTTAATCAAAGGGGCTAACGTGTAAATTATAATGAAACTACTTAATACCAGTTAAACTAAAAGACCGGTGGTGTTATTTGTTTACCAACTTAAGGACTACTAGTGCAACTTTAAACATCGAGGGATGAAGGTTGTTACTTTTGACACACCACAGGGACCATCCATGTAATTTACTCTTTATATAAATAAAAACAAAGATTTCTAAAAAAAAAAAAAAAAAAAAAAAAAAATACTGTAATGGTTAATATTTTACATGATAACCTTTAAAGTATGACATTTTGTGTATGGGTAGTACTATCGGTACTCATTCAAGTAATACCCTCTAGTATTCAATTTTGACATGAAAGGACCTTTTTTTTTTTTTTTTTTTTCTTTTTTTTTTACTTTTTTTCTTTTTTGACTTTCAATATTCGGGAATTTCATATTTCCCCTTCAAAACCACTTTAATTTTATATATACCCAATCACATTTTTAAATATCAAATATACCTATTAACGCACTTGAAATATCGTATTTGTCCAATCCTTTTTTTTATCACTCATAATTTTATTTGTGTTTTTCTAACTTGTGTGCTGGTGGCACAAGTTAAGCACATCAAAAAAGTATAAATGGTACTTAAGGACCCATAAAAAAGTACAAAAAAGTACTCAAGGAAATTCATGGGTCATAAGTACTTTTTATACTTTTTCGTGGGACCCTCTGTCCTTTTGGTGTGCTTAACTTGTGACTTATAAATATGGCCATTACGCCCTCCTATACATCAAGACACCACGTACACCATCCTCTACATCAAAACGTTAGTGTTATATGCATATTCATCCAAATATTGCAAAGCAAAATGAAAGCAGTTACCATATCACACGAAAAAACAGATTACAAAGCAAAATGACATGACATATCCATTCCAAGTAATGTTAAACAAAGACCATTTATTAAAAGTCAAATTGGTATTTAACTACATCACGTTGTAAAATAAACACTAGCGTATGGATGATAGAAAGCAAATCACAGTGGCACTTGCTATATAATGGTGTTCACCCATTTAATGGGTTCTATGGTTTAGAAAACAAGGGTAAAACACTTATAGAAAGTCTTAATGAAAAAAAATGGGTATATTTGATATTTGAAATTTGGTTAGGGTATATATAAAATTAAGATGGTTTTTAGGGGATATATGAAATTCTTCCTTATTATTTTTTACTTGTTAAATTTTAAATTTTTTGTTCCGCACTTTTTTTGCTAGTTTTATTAACAGGACAAGACCGTTTTTTATTGTTTTATGCGCTGTCTTTTATCTAAAAACAAGGGTTTTTATGAAGTTTTAAACAGAAATGTTGCCGTAGAAATACAAGAAATTGATAAAATAATACCTTTACTGTTTTTCCTGAATATACCGTAGGGGTTTAGCCTTCCATAGAGCTAAGAACGTTTTGATTAGCCGAATATAAAAAGAAGCAATGTACAAACTTCAAACTTTAATTAAACATATTTTTGGACAAACTTTTCAAACTTTTGTTGAGTCCACGTGTAATCGTGACCACATTCACCACCGCCACATCAGCCTTTTTCTTCACCACTAACTTCAACACCAAACAATTGTAACAAGACACCACCTTCACCACCTAAAACATGTCCTACTTAAACAAAAATATATCCCACAATTTACTCACATACACAATTATTTAACTCTTCAATACATGATTCTACTTGTGTTTCAAAGCAAATATTGTAACACCCCGAAATTTTGATGAGCAGCGGAAGTCTAATCGGGGTCATTACAGTTTAGTACACAGTCATACTCATAGAAAACAATTCAAAAGATAGTTAATATCATTCCATGAAAACTCAAATATTCAGAGTTACAAACATTTTCCAAATGTTAATTGTTTCGCAAAAGAAGTGATGAGTTTGAAAAGAATGATATTGTTATTCAAATAAAAGGGAGGTCCTGCGCCCTTTTGCCATCTCCGTGCCACCATTCCCGCTAGTTACCTGAGATAAACATGCTAAAAAGTCAACACAACGGTTGAGTGAATCCATATTAGTTTTAATAGTAATAGTGTGAACACAAGTCAAGCATTTGAAATAAACAAGCCAAGATAGATGGGTCTTGACTAAATCAGGTGTCATATTGCTCCTAAGCCTCACGAAGCTCAAGCCTTAACATAGTATCGAAATATCATAAAGATAAAAATTACCTACACCACAGGGGTGTAAATAACAAAGGGGCCCTCGGTGATGGAAATGTACTCGGTTTCCATGTTACTTCGAATATAGCACACCTCTTGCCAAATGATCATTTTGACAGAGGTGGGCTGCCGTTCCAATAGATCTATTAGCTATATTCGCGCTCACTCTCAAGTGATTAAGGTTCGTGATATGAGGAACTTGTAGTATGGGTGTCAACTTAGGCAATATCAGATAGTAATAGCATACAGAAAAATACTTGTGTTCGGTTTATAGCATGTATCTCCCCACGGGGTTTAGAAATAATTAAAATGTGGGACCATGAACTCACCTGACGGGTGTCTGTGAATCACAACGGTGCTCAAAGGTGACGGTGTACTGCTATGACTAGCAATGGAATTCCTCCGACTTGCGACCTATATAATACATTGTCATCGGTGTCTTAGATTCGATTCGTAAATGACATGTGATATGTCTCGAGTACGGTGATATTCATTCGCGTGTCTTGATATAATCCAAAATAACTTTACATAGTTATTTGTAATGTTGATTCGAAACGGTGATCAACAAATGTTAATTTATTTGCGATAATAATAATGTTAATAAAAATATTTATAAATAAATATTTTTAGTAAAAATACATATCTATTTTGAAGTTACAAAGTATATATATATATATTTATATGTGCGAAATTTAATTATGTAAAATAATTAATTAATAAAATATCTTTTGTCAAAATTGACCTTTAACTTTAATAAAGTTACACTTTTTACCCCTTGGTCAAAAATAATTATATTTTAGTCCTTGTTATAACTTTTTACACTATACTCCTCGATTTTTGGAAGAATTACAGTTTCTACCCTCAACTTCTATTAGAAATCGATTGTGTTTTATTTAGTCCAAAAGTTTTGTGGTTTTGTTTCTTTTGGTCCCTTAACGCAAGGTTTTGCAAAAATAGTCCTTAGTTAAGTTTTTGAAAAATAAACTTTTTGGTACAATAAATGTAGTAATTACAACTTATAAGATCCTCCAAAAATTAGTTTTGAAAGTTAATTGTGTCTCGCTAGTTTTCAAAGTTTAAACCGAAAATCTCTTTTGAAACCAAATGGGCTCGTTAGCCCAAGTCAGGCCCAAGTGGCGTTTTATTTTGTATAAAAGGGTGCCGACAAGGATTTGGTTTTGGCTTAGTTTACGTAACATTAGATCGAGTGTGTCTTGCATGTTTCGTTAGTTTAGTTAAGCGTGAGTAGAAGAATTAGAGTATCGAAAAATATACGTATGTAGTATGTGTAAAAACGAAACGGTGAGCCCTTTCCAAAGGGGTGTGTCGAGGCGTGAACATATATGTAGTTAGTGTCTCGTGTGCTTATATACTTAGTTAATAAGTGCATTGTGTGAAAAAAATAAGTGTGACATGCATGAATGTAGTAGAGTAGGAAATGAAATAGGAAATGACGACTTACAACACCAAAGATGGTGGAGAGTCCAAGTGATACGAGACAACGAGAATCAACAACGTTATACCCCCTTCGTGTAGTGACCTTCGTTCCAAAATATGTTACCCAAGTAGTTCTTAACCCAAGAATCTTAGTGTGTGCCTTAGATTCCTCCTCGTTAGTAACCAAAGAAAGGTAGTGAAAGAGTTTTGTGAACTTGAAATCTTGTGAATTCTTGCAAGTGTGAGGAAATTGCATTTAATGTGGCTTTATATAGGATGGAAATGGTGGTTCGGATGGTCTCCATACACAACTACACAATTCGAATTGTCATTCAATCTTGGGACAAAGTTGTCTAGTTTCCAAGGGTGTTGTCAAATCGAGTTGCAAGGGTTTAGGTGCTATGGTTGTATTTTAACACTAGGTCAAGGGTGATTAGGGCCATGTGCTAGTACTTCTCAATTTAGTTTATGTTTGTGTTGTTGGTTAAGGAGGCACTCGATCTAGTGGGTAAAGAAAACGTAGTGTGTATTGTGAAGGACCATGGGTTCTACGGCTACATAGGGTGGCTTGTTGTCTATTTTGTGTTGATTTCACATGCATGAAACAAGGTCAAAGGAATTGGCATGTGTTAGTGTCGAGTGAGTTGGGAACCAAAGAAAGAAAAACATGTGTAATATTACTCATGTTGTACATGAGCTGAGTTCGTTTGAGTAGTATGCAACGCAAAGAAACCAAACAGCCATACGGGCTTGTGAAATCTCGGCCCAAAAGTAAACATAGAAACAAAATCGATTGTTGGGCTTGTGGTGTGCTCGGCCCAGCAGTAGGGAAAAAGAAAGAAAGAAACATTTGGGCTTAGGGTGGTATACGGCCCATCACAAAATGGTATGGTGTCGGTGACTAGTGCTCTCGTAACTTTAGTTTCGATATCGGTATCGGTGTCGGGTCGATTCGTGTAGTCCACATAAATGGTGTCGTTCCTAGGTATATATACTTATATATATACATAGTGTGATAGTAGTTTCGTAATAATTAATACATATACTTAATTTTGTATATATAAATATATCGGTGTCTTTCCAAGGTGTCGGGTCGCAAGAGGGAGTTACCGGTGTTAGCCTCATTGGGTGACATCCAAGAGTGACAATCAGGTGATACCAGGTGACAAATAAAACAAATCAAGATGATAGATCTTGATTACACAGGTGATAAACATACGGTGACCAAAGTGTTTCGGGTGTCATGCAAATGGTGATCAAAGTAATCGGGTGTCAAACAAACGGTGATCAAAGTAATCGGGTGTCAAACAAACGGTGTCTCATATAGAAATTTCAAATTAGCCCGCAAAAATGGCTTAGATTAGAATAGTATCGATAATTAGCATTAATAAATGACCTGGGATTTTACGGAGTATTACAAATATGAACCTGTTAGTACTATTTGATCAGTTAACTTGTAACAACTTTTTACCTAATGGCCTATTTTCTTGCACTAACAAGTTCAAGAAGCTTTAAACTTGGCTATTATTGAAGTTTAGATAGCTATACTGACGAAACTATTATTTCTATCTTTGTTTGATCTCCACTTATTTATTGACGCGTATATAGTTAAGATTAAAGTACCAATTAACTTACAAACTTTTACTTGTGTACCAACTGCTAGATACACATCCTTTGTAATAACTTTCTTGCTAATGTCGTTGATCTACTAGCTATATATATTCTCAAACTTTTGATTCTCTGCAAAAGAAAACATGTAATTGAAACCAAGACACACGCAATATACTAAGTTTTGTGGGAGCATCCATTCCATCCAACACAATATGCGCTTGCTCTGTGACAAGGTCCAACCTTAATTTATTGGAAAAGCATCAATTCTTGAACTTTGAGATCATTCCTCTTCTTTTTCGAACATGAAGAATCCACAAACAGAATTCTTTACATTGACCTCAACAAAATAGGTAAACGGCATATTCTAACAATAACAACAGCTTGTTAGTATGAACATGCTTAATTTTGCTGAAACATTTTCTTCTCATGAGCATTATAGCTTTCCCTATCATTAGAAACTTGTGTTTTGCGGGTTTTCTTTTGCAGAAGAGTACCAAGGAGAATGTGAGCTATTATTGTTGTTGTCGTTACTTATAATTATGATTTAGCTTCATATTATTGATCATCCGTGATAGGATTTTGAATAAAGAGAAACATAAAATGCGAGTTCTGAATTCTAAAATGTGACCCGCAAGCTCTGAATTCTTTGGAGGTGTTTAGATTACTAGTTAAGCTTATGTAAAGCATATATAAATTGTCTTAAAATTTTAAGAGGTGTCACATTTGATGCAAAAGGGATGCAATGCGGGTCGGGTTCGGATTGGCGTGTCGAACACGAACTATTTAAGTAATCAGGTCATGTTTGTCACTCCTAACTTATTTAGGCCTAACTCGTACACAACCCATTAAATCGCTTATCTAAATGGGCTGACACCCACCAAGTGTATGATGAAAAATTGAAAATGAATTACTTTTCTTGCAGTAAATCATATAAATAAAGAAGGATTATACTATGATAATTTCACCAATAATTTTTTTCCAAAATGTTTTAAGCAACTGATATTGCACACGTAATTTGTTTACATGCAACTTTATTAACAAAGTACATTCTTTAATAAAGTATAGTTTGAAGCGATTACAAAAGAAAGTATAAAAATTGCAAAAAATAAAAAATAAAATAAAAAATAAAAAATTATTTCTCAAAATTCCCCATAAAAATAATAAAAATGAGACTAACCAAATTACACTACCCATTTCTCTATCAATTTCTTTTCAATTCTCCACTTTTTTACTTATCTCTACCAAAGAATGAAATTTAATTCAATTCCATTTCCCTTATTTCTTTTTCCTCTGACAAACACACCTATAGATGAAATTGATGTATAATATCATGTCACGGTGAAAATTATTTGATTGTAACCAGGGGCGGAGCCATGTTAATGGTAGTGGGGGGCGATGCCCCCAACAATGTTCTTCCGGACACATTAAAACATGTAGGGAAAAAAAAATTTAATGATGGAAAAAAGTCCAGTGCCCTCGGTTAAATAAACTGAGTGCCCTCGCTGCTCTTTGAATTTTAATAAAATGAGTGCTCTTTAATGTCCAACAAATGTTTTTCCCAGTTGTTTTGCTTAGTCGGAAAAAATGGAGGAAAGGGATAAAGTGGAACTGTGGAAGAGAGAGTGGAAGGTGGGAACCGGGAAGTTTAGGATTGGGTAGTGGGTCATTGATAAACAAATAAAATATTTTATATTTCATGTGGGCCTTTCTAAGTGCACGTTTTGTGTTTATAGAGTATAGGGGACCTAGGAAATATTTGTTTGGGAAATTGGAAAAGAAAAGTATCATACTTGCCACTTTTTGTCATTGTATGTAGCGTCATTTTTTTTTATTGTAGCACTAACTTTTCAAATCCGTGTCATTGTGTGTACTGGTGACCTGCTTGACCTGTTAAAGCAGGTTGAGTTAACGATCGTTTGTTTTATTATTGTTGCGTTAGTCCTATATACTAACGACAGTTTATAAATAACTAAATGGAGCATGTTAACTTAACGATCGTTTATTTTATTATTGCAATGTTAGTCATTTACGCGTTTTCGACCGTTTTTACACATTTTCGTCCATTTTTACACGTTTTTGTCCGTTTTCGCAAGTTTTTGTCCGTATTTACATGTTTTCGTCCGTTTTTACATGTTTTCGTCCGTTTTCGCATGTTTTTGTTCGTTTTCGCACGTTTTCGTCTATTTTTGTCCGTATTATTATACGTTTTCCTTAGTTTTTCTTATAAAAAATCAGAAAATAAAAAAAAATCAAAAATTTTTTTTGACAAAAAAAATCAAATTTAAAAAAATTAGAAAATAACAAAACTTTAAAATAGAAAATAAAAAATTTCCAAAAAGAATTTAAAAAAAAATAAGAAAATAAAAAAAAATCAAATTTTTTTTTCAAATTTTTTTTTTCTAAAAAACAAAAATAAGAAACTAAAAAAAAAAAAAAAAAAAAATCAAAATTTTTTTCGAAAAACAAAAATAAGAAAATTAAAAAAATTAAAAAAAAATTCAAAATTTTTTTTCGAAAAGCAAAAATAAGAAAATTAAAAAAAAAATCAAAATTTTTTTTCAAATTTTTTTTTCGATAAACAAAAATTAGAAAATAAAAATTTTGAAAAATAATTTAAAAATAAATTATTTTTCTATATCTATTTAAAAAAAATATTTTTAGATAATTGTTTAAAAAAAATATTTTTCTATAATTATTTTAAAAAATTATTTTCCAAAATTTTTTTATTTTCTAATTTTTGTTTTTCGAAAAAATATTTTCGAAATTTTTTTTGAATATTTTTTAATTTTTTTAAAATTATTTTTATTTTCTATTTTTTTAATATTTTTTATATTTTTTTAAAATGTTTTTAAAAAAATTTTGAATTTTTTTGTCAAAATATTTTTTTGATTATTTTTATTTTCTATTTTTTTAATTTTTATATATATTTTTTTATTTTCTATTTTTTTAAAAAAATTTTCTTTATTTTTTTTTTGAAAATATTTTTTTGAAATTTTTTTTGTGGATGAAATGTTTATACATATTTAAGGACATGTAAAAACAGACGAAAATGTGCGAAAACGGACGTAAACGTATTAGAACGGACGAAAACGTGCGAAAATGGACGAAAACGTGTAAAAACGGACGAAAACGTGTAAAAATGGTCGAAAACGTGTGAAAACGAACGAAAACGTGTAAAAACGAACGAAAACGTGTGAAAACGGATGAAAACGTGCGAAAACGAACGAAAACTTGCGAAAAGGACGAAAACGTGGAAAAACGGTCGAAAACATGTGAAAACGAACGAAAACGTGAAAAAACGTGTGAAAATGAACGAAAACGTGTGAAAACGGACGAAAACGTTTGAAAACGAACGAAAACGTGCGAAAACGAATGAAAACGTGTGAAAACGGACAAAAACGTTTGAAAACATGTAAAAACGGTCGAAAACGAACGAAAACGTGTAAATACGGACAAAAACGTGCGAAAACGGACAAAAACGTGTAAAAACGGTCGAAAACGTGTAAAGGACTAACGTTGCAATAATAAAATAAACGATCGTTAAGTTAACAGGCTTCATTTAGTTATTTATAAACGGTCGTTAGTATAAAAGACTAATGCTGCAATAATAAATCAAACGATCGTTAACTCAACCTGCTCCACAGGTCGAACAGGTCACCGGTACACACAATGACACGGATTTGAAAAGTTAGTGCTAAAAAAAAAAAAAAAAAAAAAGGGTACATATAATGACAAAAAGTGGCAAATATGATATCTTTTTTTGCCAATTTCCCCATTTGTTTCACTGCCTTTTGTTTTTAAACAAATACACCAATAATACTATTATAGTTCTATTATAGATTCGATTGACATTTTTTTAACGTGAATATTTTAGTTTTTAACTTGATACTGTTAAAATTTTTATTTTATATATGTGAATATGACAACTTTATGTTTAAATTTCATAGCATGCCCATGGCTTTAATACATTTGGTATGAATAAATTTTCGCAAGGTTCTTTTATTTGACATATGGACATTATGCAAAGGCTAAGTCGGTTTATTCTATAATAATGTGGTTGAAATTACCAATTGGATTAGACTTATATTTAGTGTTAGTTGCGTCAAAGTATAGTGCTTTTGTTATCTTCAATCAAACCCAACCCGACTTGTTTCAAATAACGCTAAAAGGTGACATCGATCTCCCGAAATGTTATTTAATCCTGATTAATGCTCGATTGCCCCCTGCAATCACATTTCCATGGTTATTGGTTGCCACTTAAATTTACATGTAACTTAATAGACGAAATTGCATAGTATCTAAAACGGAGGGACTGAAAGTGAAATTAAAGTTGACTTAAAGTCAACCAACTTGCCTTTACTCTTTTCTCCTGAACTTCATTTCATCTCTTTTCATTCTCATTGCGTTCATTCCATCCATCCGCTAACTGTAAGTTAATTCCAGTTACCAATTACTTGTTCAATAGTTTTAAATTATTGTTGTTTCGCTGTAATCTTTAGGGTCATTTGGCGGAGGCGACGGTTGTAGTAGCGGAGGATGATGGATTGGGAAGAGATGAGATGTCAGAGAGTTTGTGTGTGTTTTGAACGTGTTTACTATGTGTTTTAGAGGTTTATATATGTGGGAAATACAATATTAAGTAAGCATAGAGTGATTAGACACGTGTCAACACCTAATTGGTGTTACTTATCTTAATTTTAGATGGGACCCACAATCAAAATGCATTATATAATAATATAGATAACTTTGAACAAAAGGTGTTATGGGTTGAAAGTAAATGGTGTGTATTAATTTACACACCTTTTATAAGATCAAAACCGGACCAAATAAGACCAAAAACTGACCAAATATGCCAAATATGTTGTGTTTTTGTGTTTATGTGTATGCAGGTACGGATATTGTGAATATGGACAAAATAAAGATCAAAACGGACAAACACGAGCACGGGATAATGGAAAGAGATCAAAAGCCGAGGCTGAGGAAGGATTTATGCTCAATTTGTCAAAGTTATCCTTGAAGATTCATCATTTGACAAATTCAAGCCTTGGAAGTATTTTGGAAGATTTGGAATAAGTACACTTTTTGTCCCTTACTTCACTCATGCCTAAAATCCAAAATCTAAATAATAGTAAATCCCAAATTTAGTCCAATCCAAGTCCACAAACAAAACACAAAGGCCACTTTCAAAAATCTCATACCCGGCCCACTCACCACTTTGGTCAAACAAACAAATAAAAATAATATTTTCCCTTTTTAACCCCGTACACCATCATCCCCAGCCACATGAACCCTAGAAATTACGAATCTCCAATTAACCATAAATTAAATGTTCTAGAAGCTATCCCACATGTTTGGAGCGTGACAGAGAGAATATTCAAGCTTCGTCAGACCTTGTGGACACTTGGCAGAAATATATTGGAGCAAACACATCATTGGATCCTTCTGACAAGGACAGAGAAGGTGCACACGCTCGGATTGCCACCTCACACCATTTGATCCAAGGGATGAAATAAGAGCTTCTGGAGCCTTCTGAAGCCCTAAAGACCTCTCTCCTCAACTGGCTATTTATACTCCTCCTCATTCACACTTTGAAGTCATTAGCTTCTAGTAGTAGATTTTAGCTTATGTCTTTCTGTTTTAAGTAGTGTAATTCTCAGCTTATTTTCATTTTAACTCAGCTTTGTAATCGATTTTTAATCAATATAATCTCAGTTTTCAATTTCAAAGTTTTGTCTGAATTTACCTTTCAAGCTTTCATAATTTTCATCTATAAGCACTAATTACTGTTACATAAGCCCATTTAAGCTTTTAAATCTTCTCTGAGCTTATT
The DNA here is from genome assembly GCA_030686995.1 of Artemisia argyi. NCBI lineage: Eukaryota > Viridiplantae > Streptophyta > Magnoliopsida > Asterales > Asteraceae > Artemisia > Artemisia argyi. The sequence continues at coordinate 253,191,535 of CM060700.1, forward strand.
AGTTGGATAGTTACCGTTTCATCTATTAATTCCATAAAACTCAAAGAGCTCAATGGTCTGACAAGCTACTTCGTTTTGAGGTTAGCTTACTTATTCTCATTCTTCATCTAAATTTTAGCTTAACAACTGTTTTTGTGCTCATTGCTCATCATTTAATGCTCATTGCTCATCTATAAGTACTACTTCGTTTTGAGGTTTTAGCCACACACCTGTTTTGAACCATTTTGTTCCCATTTTCATTAACTCACTTTTTCTCAGTTTCAGTTCTCCTTCTATTTAGCTTATTAGGATTTGATTTTTGGATCATAAGAATGTACTAGTACCAGCTCGTTATAGTATTTATTTGGTACTCTAGCTTATTGTTTTTTTATAGCTTTTAGGTAGCTTGTATACACCTCAGCAAACTTGCATACCTCTGCTCAGTTTCAACCCATTTTGCCATCTGCCATCAGTTAGATATTTGCCCAAATCCATTTTGTTTTTAATTTTGCATTTGCTTATTATTAATTCTTATCAGCTGAGATTTTGCATGTTTAATCTTTTGGTTCTCTTGTTGTTGTTTCTAATTTTTTTAGATTTTTACATAAGCTTTTTATTAGTTTTTTTTCTCCTAACTCAATAAGCCCTTCTTAGGCTACTGTTCCCTGCACCAACAGCTTTGGTCTAATTAGCCTTTTTCAGAAGCTCATAGTGCTCATTTTTGGTTTCCTAAATAGCTTCTAGTGTAGAGTTTAGGTTTTAGCTTGTAGTTCAGAGCTTATTCTTAGGCTTAAAGTAGCTTTGTGAACTGTTTGTTTACTGATGCAAATCTGTCCCAACATAGCAATTTAATCAGCCCCTTTCGACCCATTTTTACCAACTGCTTCAGCAGTCCCCCTGTCTTACTAGGCCTTCTTCCTTGCTCCATAGCTGCTTATCTAGATTAGCTTTTTGATCGAAATTTGGTTCGATTAAAAGTTTTTGGTGTAAGCTTCTCATAACTAAGCTTGTTTTGGGGTTTAAAACTTATTCGCTAGACGGTAAATAGCCTGCAAGTCAGCTCACCCACTGTTGCCCTGCACATCATTTCTGTCCCAACAGCTTACTTTATAACCTATTTTAGAAGCCACTCATAAGACCATAACTGTTTGAGATTTGGTTTACATGTTCCTTGCTTGGTCATTGATTTAATTTTTCACTTATGGATTAGCAGCTTAGGAGATTGTGCATTGGCTTATTAGTAGGCTTGTAGACTGTTTGAACCTTTGTTTCAGTTATTGTTTTTTTATAGCTTGTTGGCTTTTCTGCTTTTTAGAATAAAGTTTTCAGTAATAATATAGCTTATTAGAGGTAGTTTACTTAGTTTAGTTGTACGTATTTAGGTTTCCTTAAATCAGTTTAAGCTTATTTGATCATTGGTTAGAGTTTTTAGTCCCATTAGCTTAAGCTTTTAGTAGATTTTTGGATTGCCATAATTAGCCTTCAGTCCACTTTCACCTCATATGCCCCCATAGGGAGTATTTGTCTTAAAATCAGTTTCATTATTATACTTTTTGTGCCTCTTAATTGCTTATCTGTTCAATTTTTAGTTGCTCATTTGGACTAGGTAGATGCATTAGGTTAGTGTTAGGATTAAGTGTTAGCTTTTTATAAGTTTTGGCTCAAGGTTATGCTTAACCACTCTTTTTCTACTTTAACTTTTCATGTTACCCTTACAAAACTGTTTTGCATCTAAGTTCTAATCTCAGCTTATTTTCAATTTTCATAAAAGTTGTTTTCACAAAATATTCTCATTTTCATTTTCAGTTTTTCAAAGAAAAATAATAATAATAATAATAAAAAATAAATAAATAAATAAAGTTTTAATAAAAACCTGGACCCTCTGCTCCCAACACCTCACACAGAACCACTCTTGCCTTTGGGCTTTCTTGTCACACTTCTCTTCATTAATTCTTTTAGTATTTATTTTTCATTTAGCTTATTAACTGTCTTGACTTATTACTAGTAGCTTTTCTAAATTTTGTATTTTTCTTAAGTTCAAATTAGTTTTAAGTAATTTTAGAAAAAGTTTCAAAATTATTTGATTAATTTTAGTATTTTTAAACATTTATTTTGTTTTAAATAGTTTTTAATTCATAATAAATAAATAAAAAGTCAAAAAAATATTTTTCTTTTTCCCGTAATTTTCTTTTATCTTTCGTAACGTAGGAAAATCATTTTAATGCCCGTAGGATTAGATTCGCTTTAAATTCACTTTTTATTTTGCGCTTGTACGTAGTTTCTAAATTAGATTTTGCGTTTTTAGTTTAGATTGCGTTTTAGGTTTTTAAAGCTCTTCGTTATTATTTCTTGTGTTTTATTTTATGCTTTTTAATATCGTTTTACTTTCCGTAGTTAAAACTACCATCAAATCTCTCTTATTTTCATTATTCACTACACGATTCACGAACCAAAATCACGATTCCATTCAACCTTCGCTGGGACCACGACCCGGGGAAATACTTTCACCGGTATTTCTTCGGAAATATTCTTACCCTATAAATCTACAACTTATCAGTAAACGGAAGCGTAAATTAAGCTACTTCGTTTGTTTTAATATATGTATGTTATTTACAAAAACACGATGCTATACATACATTATTTATTAACTTGCAATTTTAGTTTTTTAGCTAAATCGTGGGCATCGATGTCATATAGTGTTTATTGTGTCAAGAAGTGGGCTGGAAATGAAACTTCGGCTACTTAGTAGATAATTTCTGTGAGCAAGCAAGGAAAAGAAACTGGAAGAATGAGAACTCAGGCGACGTCACGTAAAGCTATCAGTGCGATTAAGAATAGCTCCGCTGTTAACTCGGCCAAAGTTAATAGTGACTACAAGGTACGAAAGTATTTTCTTTGGAATTCAGTTTACAATTTGAGACAGCGTATGAATTTTGGTTGGCGTTAATTTATTTAATTTGATTTCAACTATATAGGAATTGGATATAAATATTGTGACACTTCCCAGCTTGCGTCATATGATCAGATCAACTAAACAACATTAGCAAAAGAGGTACTTGAAATCCTCCAAACCCAACACCTATGGGCTACTGATGTATAACACAGGTAACCAATCTTTAATTGCGCTTCTTTTATAAAGAAAAATTCCTGATTGAAAAGTATATGTTCAATACGATATATCAAACTATATGTCGAATTCGATATAAATGTGTTTCGAGTCTGCGGTCATGTTTGAGGTGGATATTGGCATATTGATATATTATTCGGTATTGTATTAACAATCTGATACACTTCATTATGAATTATGAATGTAATGTGTATAAAGTGAAACTGCGAGAAAATGCAATGCTTATTCGCTGTTTATCATCATTTTGTGGTTGAAAAGCTGAATGCCAATCTAAACGAATGGATCCAAGCATTGTTGTTAACAGGTTTGTTTTACCTACGCAGGATAATTGCTTTGAGCAGCAGCTTGGTTGCAGAAGGCGTCAAGAAGACGACACGGCTGGAGACACCGTGGATGAATTTGGTTGGGATAACAAACATGGTGGCATCAATGTTCTCCTTTCAAAGGTACATATAAAAGTAAATTATATGATCAGTTTATAGCTTTCTCATGCACTTGGGTTTCTGTGTTACAGGCCACAATAAGTTGTGCCATGGTTTAATTTACGATAATTAATAAATAAAACCAAAACGAGTTAGTCAAAGAGGAATGCATTGTCAAATGAGAATAAAGATATGCGACGTTATCATTCTATGCCACAGGCTATTTTAAATGTTTTTTAAGACTATCTAGCTAATATGAAATCTACATTGCTATTAGACGAATTAAACCCTTCTAAACTTATCTAGCTGATATGAATTAAGCTTATCGAACAAATGTTATTTAAGGTGAGGATAAGGGTGAAATTGGAAAAAAGCGAAAATTTGTTTGCCATGCGGGAATGGACAACCGCAGCAGCTAATTTAATCGATTGCTAAGCCTCCCCATCTGCCTTTGAGCATGCTTTTCGCGCCTGTGCATTCTTATTTTTTTATGATTTCTTCATGCATAACGAATTAGTAATATTAGTGTATATGTACCTGTGATTTATAAATCTTTGATCTTGAATAAAGTTTGAGTGTCCACACAATCAAAATTATGATAGTACCTCACCGAAATTAAAATGTTGCAAACGGGTAAAAATGGGCACGGTTTAACGCAACACACAAATAGTGACAGATCCTCATGGGTAAGATATGGGTCAGTAGGAAAAGGACCAAAGGGTGGTGCTAATCATCGAGACACATTATAAAGTTGTTATAAAAAGTTAAAAACCATATTTTATGATACCAAAAGGTATTATAATATGGAGATTTTATATCGTCAGTTCCATTGTTTATACGTTGTACATAGAATCGAAGTATAGAAATTTTGATACAAAAAGTATATTGTGTGCTTTAAGGCTTACTATCTTTCATTCCCTCATGTTAGATTCACATTTTTTGCTTTACCTCTGGAGTCTGCTTCTTCCTATAAGTGTTTAATGATATGCATTCTAAGTCTTCAATTTTCCTTAACTTTGAAGAGCCATGTACTATCATCTGGACTTTTAGTTATTGCAATTCAGCATCCTTCTTTTAGTCCTGCACCAGGCCCAAATCTGGACACACGCGAGAACGGGGCAACACGTCCAAGGCAAAGAGGTTGGCCTCACGTAATCCTTAATGGTTCCCTTGCATTTATTTCTTATCAGTTGCCAAAAGATTCTCAAGTAAGTAGCTACTGGTATCGCTAAAATTACCCAAGTACACAACTAATATCGAAGCAACGTAAGTTTTCAAATAGACACCATTTTGATTATATTAGCATTGATTTCATAAAAATCCATTTACATTGTTGTGTTATCGCTATCTACACAATCAGGTTGAGATTAGCTTCTTAACCAAAAAGATGAACGGGTCGAAAGTCAAAGTCATAGAATAACACTAATTCTAAAAATATGACCGTTTCATCGTGAGCAAAGACGCAGAGCAGATGTAGTTATAGTAGTTAGAGATTTCTGTGTAATTTGTTCATATGTGATTCGTAGATTAATTTGTTGTCTGGTTTGTAAACAGTTTGCAGCGAGTTCATTGGATAGAATAACTGACAGTCTCGGCTACTCAGCCCACTGCACATTGCTCAGTGTTCTGAAACCATATGGGAAGATTAACGAATGAGACGAAAGGGGGAAGACTGAGAGTTGGAATTCAAGGGTGCAAAATACTGGAAATGAGTTGTGAAGATCATGACAGACTAGCTGTTAAAAGCCAATTTTTTAGTCACACCTGTAGACACAAAGGGGTTTGACAAGCTACCCGTGTCACTGTTTAATACTTAGTTTTGCAGTTTTGCTTTTGCTATTAGTTTAGTTACTAATGTCATCAATAACTTTATGTTTTATTTTTTTTGGCTACTTCATCATATTTCTGTTAACACAACAGAAGATTGTATACTACACATGAGCAGCACAAGTTGAGATTAAGATTAATGGATTAAGCGCACCAACAGAAGTTTGTTTTTATTTCTTTGTATGGTTATTAGTTGTATAAAAACACCCCGCGGCAACGCGCGAGGTTAAAACCTCATTATGTTACAAAAAGTGAGCTTATGAAACATAAGCCCAAGACCAAATAACCGTAAGCCGGCTATATAAGCCGAAAGAAACACCCCTAATTTTATGTTACATTTGGAGTTTTTGAACCCACGTAATAGTATAATGTTATCACAAAACATTGGTTGAAACTAAGCACAGTAACATAGATGATATACTGTATTTGCCTAAATTGCATTTATGTTTTTTAAATTTGACATTGTAGCTTAATACAATAGATTGCATATTATCTAAAATAGAGGGACCAGAAATGAAAATAAATTGACTTTGGAGTCAACCCCAGTTGCCTTTACTCTTTTCTAACTTCATTTCATCTTTCATTTTGAATTCATCTTCATTTCTTTGTAACTTCACTTGACCTTCCATTTTGATTGCATTCATTTACTCAACTGGAAGTTGCATTTTGATTGCAGCCATTCAGTGATTTAGATTTCCATCCATCCATCGGTAAATTGCAGGTCATTTCTATTCTCAATTTAATAATATATATATATATATATATATATATATATATATATATATATATATATATATATATATATTATTGTTTCATTGCATATTTTATTTGTTGAGTAGTCGTTTATATGCCAAAAAAGGGTATTTTTAAAACGAAGCAAAAAGTAGTAATTATATATAGCCAAAATAAAAATAAAAATTATGTCAAATATTTACTGAGCAATTGACCCATATACGTAAGTTGGGTTTTGTCCTTGGATTGTTGGGCTGCCATATTCGTAATTTAGGATCGTTGTAGTGTTTAGGGTCATTTGTTATCTCAAAAAGAAAAAATGATATTTCAAGTCCAATATTTCAACAAGTTTTTGTACACCAGATTTTTACAACAATAGAAAATAGTATTATCTTGGTTTTGTTAGCAATACTAACTAAAAATAGTGTTAAGTGTGTTCCACCTGCTTCATATGTCCAGTCTATTTGACCCGTTTTCTTTTTATTTTACCACTTTGCATGTTAGACATAAAACAACCTGCATCAACCCGTTAAAATATATACGGGTCGAAATTGGCACCTCGATTTCAAGAGCCTTTAGGTAAGGATCAGGTGCTTTCACCACCGATGATAACCAAATGGAAGAAATCAGTATGACCAAGAGTTGAAATCATTAGGTAAGCGTTTGGCCTCAGGGCATTAGTAACAGCAGCACGTGATCTTCAACGCATTTTGTTAATTTGTATAGACTCTCTATAGGCTCCACCTTTTCCTTCACCAATCTGTATACAAAATAAAGATCACACACACCAAATGAAAACACACAAACACAAAGAGTGTCTTAGTTTCTAAAATATTCTTCTTTGTCTTCACCAAACTTTAAGCCCCTTGGGATATCATCAGGGAAAAGGCAATGTCTCAAGTTGAGCTTAATGCCTTCTTAAAATTCATAAGCTTAAACTTCATAAGCAATTTCAAGCGTAAAAACTAAATCCAAACAGTCCTAAATCTTAATTTGGGTGATAAAGTAGCGATACCACTTATTTGGATGGTGACACTACAGGAAGGACAAAAGAGCAACAAATGGACAACAGGCATCACAAAAGACACAACATTCACAAACAGATAAACACGCACAAACTGACCACAAAAGCACATAAGTCTCAGTATCAGCAAATGCACCCAGAAAACACCAAAAGGTTACAGCTAATTGGCTAGATTACAAACTGCACTTTACGGGTACAAATCGCTAAATTAGGATTTAGCCGGTGCCAAATACCCACGTTGGCTGCAACCACAAAGTCCATGTGGCTACTGCGCTGAGATACGTGAACTGAAAAAGCCGAGATAAACCAAAAGTGGTAGGCGTCAAACAACAACCCCCACCATGGCTGCAGCCAAAAAGTCCATGTGGCTACCCCGCCAAGATACGGGAGTCGGCCACCGCCTAACGCCAAAAATTAGGGTGCCCAGTCAACCGTGTCAGAAGTGGTAGGCATCAAACGGCAGCAACTCGCAACAACAAACTCGCCGTGGCTACCCCGCCAAGATGCGGGAGTCGACCGTCGTTAAGATTTTGTGGGGTACACTGTTTTGGATCCAGGGTTTGATAGATTACCCCAAGATCAAACAACAGATTATGAACATGGTGGATCCAGGGTTTGATGTATCTGGAGAATTCGGATACAATGTGTATGGGCCAAAATTAGCCCACTAAAAAAGGCATGAAAAGCCTGCAACAAAATAGTGTAGTGTGGAACGGTATATTATATATATATATAGTAATAATCGATCCAATGGGCAGAGTCACATATTTAGTAAAAGGAATTTTCTTAGAAATTGCATTATGTGTACCAAGTTATATATATTTGTTTTAGGGCAGATTGATGGATGAAAATTTTAGTCATGGATTCTTTGTACTATTATTGATAATGGCTCTACGTACTCTTTCTGATGCTCTTTACTTGTGGACGCAGCTCGATCTCATTATTGATAATGGCTACTACTTCCATTCCTCATCGGTGGAAATATGATGTTTTTGTTAGTTTTAGAGGTGAAGATATCCGCAAAAACTTCATGGATCATATGTTCAATGATTTCAAGCAAAAAGGAATTCATGCTTTTAGAGATGATAGAGAGTTGCCTAGAGGAGAATACATTTCCCCTCAACTATACAAAGCCATTGAAGAATCGAGGTTTTTGATTGTTATCTTCTCCAAAAATTATGCTTCGTCATCATGGTGTTTGAGGGAACTTGTCAAAATACTCGAGTGCAAGCAAATGGGAGAGCCTAAACACGAGGTTCAAATCATCTTTTATGATGTTAAACCCAACATGGTGAAGAATCAAACTGATAGCTATGCTGAAGCTTTTGCTAAGCATCAAGATTTAAATAGACCAGAGGTAGCTAAATGGAAGGAAGCTTTATCCATGGCGGCTAACTTATCTGGATGGGATCTCCAGGACATGACAAATGGGTAAATTTCTTGTTTTTGTGTAATTAGTCTTGTAACTCTACTAAAGCTTAACACTACGTAGTTTCACTTACTTATTGTCTCTTTGTGGTTAACAGATACGAGTACAAGTTCATCGATTGCATCTCCAAACACATCCTCATAAAGTTACGTGACGGACCCTTAGATGTTGGTGCGAACCTTGTTGGCATAGATATCCATCTCGACAAATTAGACTTGTCACGCTTCATTGGGTCAGATAAGGTTAACATGATTGGAATATGCGGTATAAGCGGGATAGGAAAGACTACCCTTGCCAAAGCTATTTATAACTTGATGTATGTCCACTTTGAAGACAGGAGCTGCTTTTGTGAAGATGTCAATGAAAAACAAAGCCTAACTCAAGTCCAAATGCACATGATTGGTAAGATTCTGAAGACAGATATGGAGATATCAAATGTTGGAGAAGGTTCTATGGAAATAAAGCGAAGGATGGCATGTAAGCGGATCCTTCTTGTTTTGGATGATGTGAATAGCGTGGAGCACTTAGAAGCACTAACAGGTTCACGTGTAACAGGTTCACGTGAGTGGTTTTCTCCTGGAAGTCTTATTATATTCACTTGTAAAGATAAACAGTTGTTAAGATCACATAGAGTGGATGAGGATGACATCCATGACATGGACTTTCTAGATAAGGATCGATCTCTTGAGCTCTTCTGTTCCTATGCCTTTAAAGAAAAAGATTATCCTAGAGAATTCGAAAAGGTTTCTGAGAAACTTGTGGACTATGTGCAAGGTCACCCTATGGCCCTCAAACATTTGGGTGGTTTTTTATACGGCAAAACTGTGGAGCAGTGGGATAATGAACTGAAAAGGCTCAAAGTACGTCCTAATGAAAAGATACAACAAGTTCTTCGTTTAAGTTACGATGGGCTAGACTTCGATCAGAGAAACATCTTACTTGATATTGCATGTTTATTCGTTGGAGAAAAAAGGGATTTTGTAGAAAGCATACTAGATGGCTGTAACTTTTTTCCAGTTATAAACATGCAAGTTCTAGTTGATAAGTCATTAATCACTATCTCTAGTGACATGTCACTTCAAATGCATGACTTGATTAAAGCAATGGCAAGGGAAATTGTTCGTGAAGAACAGAGAAGATTGTGTATATCATCTGAATCGAGTGAAAAGGAAGTAAGAAGTGGCATATTCTTCTTTACCTTCATATTAATATAAAAAGTATACACAATTGCATATGTGAATCTTTATAATTTAAGTTACATGTTCTTGCTATTTCAGGTGGCAATGACTGAAGCAGTTGAAGTTCTAGTCATTTTGTTAAGGCAATCTAGTCAAAAGGTTGACATAAACGCTAATTCTTTTGCACTTATGAAAAATTTGCGGATCCTAAAAATCTATTCTAAGGAAGAATTCCATCAGAAAGTGGAATTGAAGGGCTACAATGTGAAGTACTCGGGCAGTCTCAAAATTTTGAATTTCTTGTCGAATAAGCTAAGCTTGTTTTATTGGCATGGATGCCCTTTCAACTACTTGCCTCCAGAATTCTATCCAAAAAACATTGTTGCCATCGACTTGTCTCACAGCAACATAAAACAACTTTGGACAACACCAAAGGTATTTACTTGTTCATACATGTGTTTACATTTGACACCTCGAGATATAAGAACTAATCCTTTTTCTGTTGATGCCAGTGCTTAAGAAGGTTGAAAGTAATGAAGCTAAGGTACTGTTGTAACCTAACAACCACACCTGACTTCTCCGAGACTACAAATCTCGAAGAGCTAGATTTTGAAGGTTGTGTGAATTTGGCTACAGTTCACCCATCTATTGGACTTCTTAATAAGCTTGCTGTCTTAAATCTGAAAGACTGCACACGGGTTGGGAGTTTTCCTGAAGCCTTTTGGTCTAGATGCTGGACTTCAATCTCTGGTTTCATATGGAACCAACAACATCCCCAAAGATCAGTTTCATTGGCAGGTTTACATATGTTAAAGGAACTGAATTTCAGCAACTGCAATTTAGTTCAAGTGCCTGATGGCATTGGAGGCTTATCATGTCTAAAACAACTAAACTTGGGAGGGAACAATTTTACTAGCTTGCCTGGAAGTTTGAGTCAACTTTTTAAACTGCAATTTCTTTTTGTTAATGGTTGCAAGAAGCTGGAAGTGTTGCCCGAACTTCCACATAGTCTAAGTGATCTTTATGCAGATGATTGCATCTCCTTATGTTCAATTAAGGGATCAAACCCAATCATGAGCAGAAGGTACACTAATCTCACCGATTGTCCAAAATTGTTTAAGGTGTCGATATCGGAGACTCAATGTCTCGACTCATCTGTAACTTCCCAAGGCTCTCGATTTTCTTCTTTCCTTCGGTATGCGGATAACAGATGTGGATTGTTCCGTTTGCCAGGAAGCCCCATTGAGAATATGCATATAATATATGATGGAAATAGCATTCCAAATTGGTTTACAAATAAAAGTTTGGGAAATCATGTAAAGGTTGAATTGCCATCAGATTGGAGCTTCAGTAAGTTAAGGGGATTTGGAGTTTGTGTTGTTTTTAAGAGAAAAAAACCTTCCATCGCATCTTTTGGATACTCTGTAAACAACTTTGATGGAGCTTATTTTGGATACGGTGTAAAGAATTTTGATGGAGCCAATAAGCCAATAAGAATCGATGAGTCAGATATGATATGGTTGCATTATACAACAAGTGAAATACAGAGATTGAAGAAAGCAAAGAATTTTGTAACATTTTGTATTGATGAGAATGAAAGAATTGAAGTGAAGGAGATGGGTGTAAGACTTGTTTGTGATCAAAAAGCAGACGTGAGTATGTTCCAAGACCTCCCTCTATCACAACATGGTGGGGTCTGGTGCGGGTTAAACTGTGGATATATCAACTGGACATGGTAGTCGGATAAAAAGAAAACCTTTATTATTTGGCCTTTTTATTAGCCACAATAATCTTTGATAAATCCATGTAGGAGACACCCACCAGGTGTTTGATGAAATGCATGAGTAGAAATCATTTACTATTATACCGGCACACTGTGTAGCTATTATTACTCTTCAGCTTGTTTGTATAAAATTTTTGGATTTCCAACAGATTAAGAATAGATTGCTGTCTTTTGAAATTGCGATGCCTACAGTAAGATAAGAAACTTTGCTGCGGTTAAAGCACATCTTTGTCAGAAAAACTTGACATATGCTTTGATCGCTGAAAATGTTCTTGATGCTTACATTATGCATCTCTTCTTTGTTGCACGTATAGCTGAAGCTTAGTTCTTTGAAGTACCTACCTGACATGCAAGATGCTACATGTGTTTCGACACATTACATACGGGTCAGATTTCAACCCGTTTACCAAAGATGTGTCTTTTACCATTTATGTGATTTACACACTCAGGAGGCACACATAAGTGGTATTTACATTGGCTTAAAAGATTACTCATCGCCAAACCACAACTATGCCGCCTGCATACTCTTTTATCTATTTGACAGTGTGTTTCTTTAATTGACCCATATGATAATGAGCTTTTCATATATAGTAGCCCACACCAGGTGTTTGTTAGAATGGAGTATATCAGTAGAAATCATTAACTATTATATTGGAAAACAGTTTGGTAGCTATTACTCGTCAACTTGTTCGATTTTGCAACCCGCTGATGTGTAGTTGCAGTTAAGAAAATTGTATTTTGTTTTGAAGTTGCTATGTATATTGTAAGATTATATCTCTGGAAAAGATTATCGACAATGCTTGTCGAGACTACATTCTTGCCTGCCAATTGAAGTATAGTTTACTGATCATATTTATGTAGTCCAGTTTTGCAGCTCTTCATTAAGCTTATCTTTTTATAACTAGCTAGTTGGGAGAAATGCCAGGACTAGATATGGTTGACTGTTATGTAGGCTAATATGCATTTTTAAAGAGACAAAGTAAGAACATCGTCGAAACAAATATACTAGTTGATGATAAACATTGGTAATTTTAACATAACAGACAGTTGGATATGAGTTATTTTATCAGGTCCTATGTCTTCCTCTAACAGAACTTAAAATTTCTAGGCAAACAACCAATAAGCCTTTATAGGAAACAGCTATTACACACCCTTATAATGCTAGCATACTCGAGTTTTGCTACCCGACATTACTTAGATGTGGTACACAGAGAAGACATGATCAAATTGTAGCATGCTGCACTTTTGGAACATAGTGCCACTTTTGCTAATTGAAGAAGTTTATTAAGTGAAGTTTCGTTCATTTCAACTGGCAATTTCATATAATATACGAGTAAATTGATGCTTTCATGTCTAAAATGTTCAACCTGAGTTCAAGAAACTTCAAGCAATAAGATTGATATCTTAATTGATTAAGTCAACAAGATGTAATTAGGAAGAAATTTACAAGAGAGAAGACTTTTGTAGAATGACGTCATCATGTCGGTCTTACCTAAAACTATTAAAAAGACTATTGCTGGTTAAATTATAAGTTTTACCAATGGGCATCATCTTCCTTCAAGAAAAGTGAATTTATCAAATCCACATATCTAATTTACAATCAAAGTCTATATAATGAGTAGCTGAAGTGTTGGTTACCACTGATAGTTTTATAGGCTAATATCAATTTGATCTACTGTAACTTTCTAATACCATAAGTTAGATAAACTAATTTTTTACAAGTTAAAGAAAAAGGAACTCATTAGGACTACATGTCAATACATATAATGTCTTTATGCAAACCCCATTGTATCAGGAGGTATCAATTAACGCGTAGTTTTATATTATGCTAACATCACCACCAACCCACACCTTTGTGTGCGTGTATGAATCTCTGTTTGTCTTTGTCTGTTAAAATAACGGTTATATTTACCAAGAAATTGTAATGAATTTCCCCACTAATTCAGGAAACACAACATATGCTCTTGTGTATATAACTGATAAACTGAATATCCAAGCTTTATCAGTGTCTACTGCAAGCACAAAACCAATTATAACCACTTTAATTCAAGAATCTGGAAGGAAGATGATGCCCATTGGTAAAACTTATAATTTACTTTGTTCTGTTACTTTCGATTTGGCATATGGTAACAACCTTAATTATAGGTTTGATCCATGTTTTTTTTTTTTTTTTTTTTTTTTTTTTTTTTTTTTTTTTTTTTTTTTTTGGTGCAAAAGGGTGAAATATTTTATTAACATCAAACTTTTACAACAAGAATTCAACTGCAATGGACATGCCCATTCAGTGAAATATGCTAAACAATCATTACATTCACAACAAGATCTCAGACAACAAACATAAGTCTCTAACAGACATTCCATACCAAATTCATACAACCTATGCTACATGAAATGAAGCCATCAGACTAATTTGTAGCAGCAAAGTAGCAAACCAACCCATAGTTTGCATACTCCAATTCACCCATAATTGCACCAAGACCATAACCTCACAATATACATTTCCCTACCAACATCCTAATTGATCCATGCTCTTTTTTTCCTCTATATCAATGTTCTTTCTGTGTTAATGTTCTGTTTTAACTTTTTCCAGTTATAGGTTTGATAACGCTTTCATATCACAGAAAGCTATTCAAGTGGTACCAGATGACGTTAAGCATATGTGGAACGAGTGGGCCCTACGTGGACTTATTGTGATCAGTCTTGTTTCACAGATCACCTTAAGTCTACTAGGAAATGTTCGGAAATACAACCCAATAACACGAGTTAGAATGGCTCTCTGGTTTGCCTACTTATTAGAATTAGCTGTTGCATCAGCAGCGCTTGGTGTTATTACCCGAACCGCCATAGACGTATGCAGCAACACTTCTCATTTCAGTTCAGAAGATACTTACAAACAAAACACAAGTGAACTTATGTCTTTTTGGGCACCTTTTCTTCTCCTTCACCTTGGTGGTCCAGATTCTATTACCGCGTTTGCATTGGAAGATAACGAGCTTTCATTAAGGCACTTTGTTGAGATTGTGTTTCAGTTAGCAGTAGCTCTTTATATCTTCTTGTTGTCCTGGCCAGGCTGTTCTGATCTCCCTAAACTAAGTGTAGTGGTTTACTTAGCCGGTTTCATCAAGTGTTTTGAACGTATTAAGGCTCTACGGTTAGCAAACACTGAGAACCTTCGTGACTTGATGCTTGGTCCTCCTGACGCAGGTCCCAATTATCCTAAGTTTTTGGAGGATTACCAGTTAAAAAAGTCACAAGGGTTTGATGTAAACGTGGAGGAGATCCCTGAACTCTCCCATACAGTCAATATTCTTTTATATCCTGAAGAAGGTAAAGAGATATCTGAAGCTTATAAACTATTTCAAACATTCAAACGGCTATTTGTTGATCTCATCCTTACTTTTGAGGATAGAGAATATAGTCAATCCTACTTCCGCCATCTTGCATCAAGCAATGCTTTCCATGCTGTCGAGATTGAACTTGGATTTGCGTTTGACATGCTTTACACCAAGGCTAATGTGGTTTATACATTTAACGGGCTTTTGTTTCGCATTACTAACATTTTTGTCCTTCTTCTAGTACCTTTGGGCTTCCATTTTATTTGTAATATCAACGATTACCACTTAATTGACATCGTCATTACTTGCCTATTATTCGGTACTGCATTGATAATGGAAATCTTTGCGGTAATAACCATGCTTTGCTCTGATTGGATAGATCATTGGTTGATCCAACAAAACCTCACTCCAAAAATCCTCATATTCCCATTCTTAAAGCAACCGAATAAACAAAGGTGGTCCGGTTATATTGAACAGTTTGACCTGCTAAGTGTTGCCCTTAATGAGAGACCCGCTTGTTTCTTAAAAACTCAAATATTTTTAAAAATAGATAAGGTTCGCGAACAACATCGTTACAAGAAATACAACGAAGTTTCTGACAACCTAAAAGAATTAATTTACTCAGTTTCACGAGTATATGGCTGTCAACTCAAATCTGAATGAGTGTGACGCTTTTCTATGGAGTATCAATGAAGTTGAATTTGATCAAAGCATTCTTATATGGAACATTCCTACCACTCTTTGCTATTATTCAGATGTTGGCAATCAAGATGGTTCTGATATTGATATATGTCGCATGGAAAGCAAGCACATATGTGACTATCTTATGTATACCCTGTGATGTTGCCAATAGGTATTGGCATGATCAGGTATCGCGACACCTGTGCTGAAGCAATGCGTTTTTTCAAAGAAAAAGGTCTTATTACCGAAAAAGTTGAAGCATGTCTAAAGCTGCTGGAAGTTGATTCTCTTGAAGTGCTGCCTAGTAAATTGAAGGGGGATCGATGTAAATCTGCACTGTTTGATGGTTGCAGGCTCGAGTTATCTTTGAAAAAGATGGAAAAAAAGCGTATGTGAAAAGTCATGAGTCAAGTATGGATCGAGATCTTAGCTTATGCTCCTACTAACTGCAGAGGATTTCACCACGAGCAACAGCTTAGAAAAGGGGGCGAGTTTTTGACTCATGTTTGGCTACTGATGGCACATTTGGGCATCACCGAGCAGTTCCAGGCAGGTGCTGTACCAGAAAATCTTTTAAGAGGGGGCAAAAGTTGAGAGTAAATGTCAAGTCGGGTCATGTCACTAACTTGGCCTTTGTTGATGTAATGACAACGACTTTACTTTGAATGAAAGTGAACTTATTTAGGTAGAACCTAAACTAGTTGTAATTATATAACAATATTTAGGACATACTTACATTTTCCGATCGATATTAATACGAATAGAGAAAGCGAAAACAAAAATTTAGATAACAAAATTTTGGGTAGCACAAAAATCGAACATTAAATCTCACCGAAAGTAAAGAATGTCCTTAACCATTATATTATTTATTCTCTTACGGGCACAGCAAAAATTGCACATCATGATCATCCGAAGAAAATCGACGTTGATAGAAGTGTTAACATCTACTAGAAACTTTGTGGGGGCAACTACCCACACTGCCCCCATTGTAGTACCGCCCGTGTTCCAGGTGTCTCAATGTCATGCTAGAGCTAAAATCAGAGTCCTGTAATGCACATAACTGTGATATAGCTAGGCTCCCACATTCTTTTGTTACTTATTGTTACTTCTGTAGATAAAGAATTTATATTCATATATTTGTACATTTCTTCTTAATACCATGAACAAATATGACTTCATTTGTTTTATCCAAATCTTTCTTGTAAATTACTTTGCTCTGTCAATATACCAAAAAGGCTCATTCATCATATCGCCAGAAACCTTTTTCAATATATGTTGTGGTTTACAGTCTATCATTTGTAACATGATTATATCAAAATTGTATTCTAGGGCTTTAAGGATGAGGTTTGGTACGTGCTATTAGGGCGGACATGCTTAAGGCGACGTGCATACCTTAAAGGGCTAATGGCCTTTAATTTAAATGTATCATAGTTGTCATCATTTACTTCTATATGTATCGAACAATTTTTTTTTTTTGCTATTATATATACTAAACTTGGCTTTTTTGGCATTTTTTGTGTACTTTATGATCATTTTGCCCCTCTTATGTTAATAAAATGAAAGGCAAAATGGTCATTATGTACACAAAAATGCCCAAAAAATTAAGTTTAGTACATATAATAGCAAAAAAAATTGTTCGATACATATAAAAGAAATAAGTGACAACTATGATACATCACTAGTGTAAAAACGAATTTTCTTAACATATTTCAAAGTTTAATACTAAGTGCATACCCATTTCAAATTTATATAAAGTGCATATCATGTGACAAATTTGTGCCTCTGCCACTACATCCACGGCTGTTCTCAAAGGTGGCTGACCGCCCATGCCAGTTTTATGAAGCCCAAAACTTTTACGACGCCAAAATTTACATTCAATGCATAAAACTTGAAAGATGTTATTTATACGAATAAAGACAAAGATTTCTTATTTTACCGGGTATTTACCCTTTTATCCAAGAAAAAAGACAGATTTTTCACAAAAAGTGTTTGAAAAATAACTAACATTTTATACAATAACTCTTGATAGTTATCATTGTACGTTTTAAAATATTTTATTTAGCTTTTTAATAGAGGCCCCATTTTTCACTTCCCACTCAACTCCTTTAAGGTCAAATGTACAACATGGCTCTACTATCCATACATTTGTTAATTTCTATGCGTGATTTAGCTCGACACTTTCCTAACTATATTGTTCAAAACCTCATTTGACACCATCGCTAAGTATAAGATCCAAAGTACAAACTTCAAACTTATATTAAACATGCTTTTGGACAAACTTTCCAAAACTTTAGTTCGATCCGGATGTAATCATGACCACATTCATCATCGCCACATCGATCTTTTTCTCCACCAACAACTTCAAGACCAAATAATTGTAATAAGACCATCAATTTCATCACCTAAAACACACCCTACTTAAATAGATATATACCCCACAATATACTCATACACACACAATTATTTAACTCTTTACAAAACATGAGCGCATGCAATATCTTGAAAACGATTGACCTACTCAAGTCACCGGTTCATTTGGTTACCCGATTCAACTGGTTCAACCAATGTGTCACTCCGGTTTTTCTACAAAAATAATCTTATTTCCAAAAAAAAAAATCGTATATATATCATGGCTATTGATATATTGAGCCTAAAAATATATTTACCAAAAAGGTGACATGTAAATATAAAATTACGTCACAATTACATATATTTAACTTGTGTTATTTGTAAAAGAAGAATAAAAAAAACCGGTTTGGATCTCGAGAACCAGGTAGCCTTAAACCCAGCTGGGTTTCGAAAAAAAAATAGATTAATTTGACCATTTTTTTACCGCAATCGGTTGAACAGGTATCTGGTCGAGTCGGGTGTTAAAACAATGCTTATGCGCACCACCATATTATCAACAAAAAGAAAAATAAGGGAGACAACTGTGGTGGTGAGTATGCATTTAATAGCACGACTTGATAGTGAGAGGAAGACATTTTATGGTGAATTTTACCATTACACTTAGCCTCATGGCCGTAGAGTACCAGGCCCGGATATTAGCTTGTGCATAACTGCATAGGGCCTCACTTTTCGGAAGGGACCAAAATTTAAATCCATTAAACGTTTAAAGGGTCTTAAATATTGGGGGGAGAGTTAATTTGTATACCAAACATTTTTTGTATATAGAATGACTAATCTTCACCATCCATCTAAAAAAATCAATGGTAGAGTGATAAAGTCGTTGTAGTATATGTAATTATTTCCGAAGAAATACCGGTAAAAGTATTTCCCGGGTCGTTTTCCCAGCGAAGGTAAAATGGAATCTTGAATAACCGAATCGCGAAATCGTGTCGTGAAAAGCGGGAAAATGAAAAATATGATTTTGGAATTCAAGTTATGATAAGAAATGATGAAATATAAAGAATTTACAATCTAGGTATGTACGAATGTTAAAAACGCGAAAACGGGAATGCACACGCGTTATTTAAAACGTAACGTTTATTTAAAAATGATCCTACGAACTTGGAAATATTTTCTAAAAATCTAAAACTATTAAAAAGAATTTTAAGAAAAGGAAAAATATTTTTTTGAGTTTTTATTTATTTTCTATGAATTAAAAATGATTTTTGGAATTAAAATTGAATTAAAAATTAGGAAAAATAGAAAATTAACTTGGAAAAATGAAAATTAAATTCTAAAAATTCTAAAATATTATAAAAGATATTATAAAAATATTTTTGTATTTTTCAAGACTTTTTCTGTATTTTTATGGATTTTTGTTATTTAAAATTGATTTAAAAATGATTTTAAACTAAAAGAAATTAAGAAAAATAGCAAATGACCTCAGAAAATTATGAAAAATTACCAGAAATTCTAAAATAATATATAAAGCTTGCAGAAAAATTTTGGATAAGAAAAATTAAGCAGAAGTGCTTATAAGCACCAAAACAGATTATAGCAAGTGCTTATTTATAAGCACTTGCCACAAATCTTTACCAAATTGATACCACTACTGTAATATGCTATAAAGAACTCAAAGGTACTCAGATAAGATCAATTGAAACACAGAAACATTAATAACAAGCAATAAACAGTTGAGATAAGCTACTAGGATAAGCAGAATTGAACCATGATAAGCAAAAAGCTATGAACTGAAAGAGATAGCCAAATGACCACTATACTAACTCAGAACAATCAATGAACCTCAATTAAAAGTTCAATCAAACAAAATGCAGCCCTATGATCAACTCAGATTTCTAGTCCTACTTTACCAATAAGCATAACTGATTAAACTATTCTAATGAGCTTTAAACTAGAAACTAATGGGAGCAATACAGAGTCTACCATACAGAGATTCTATAAAATAAAGAAACTAAAGCTATGACTATCAGCTACTATCTAAAAAGATGCCAAGAGAACAGGTCAAAAACCTGTGTGCAGGGGAAATTAGTGCTCAAACAGCCAACTAAAAGCTACAATTATGATAAGCTAATGAATTTAAAACTTAAGTCTACTTACTGATTATAACTAGTTAACTATCAGAGAACACAAATTAACAATTCCTATCTAATTCTAACCACTAATGAGGCCTACAAGTTCAATCAAAATTCAAACAAAAAAATGAGTACTAAGCTAATTTGACTTTTTGAAAATGCTAATTACTTTGACTATAATGAATTTCTATTTCTGATTTCTACCACTAATGTGTAATAATAAGCTATGATTATTCTAATATAAGCAACTATGATAAACTATGCATCTACTATTACTCTACTACTAACTGAATCTCATTTTAGCTAATAGTTAAAGGAATTTCAATCTAATTTTGACTATTAAGTAGAACACCTACTGATTTTATTGATCCTAACTCTATTACTATACTAATGAAGCATAAATAAAAACAGCAAATCAACATTACAATATCAACAATACTCAGCAAGACTTAAATCCAAACAGTCCCTGAACTGTCTAACTATTTCTATTGTATGATGATTCATTGAGATTACTGCTTAACTACTAATGTAGAACTAGTATATACGCTAGAAGAAACTATGTAAAGCTGAAGGTTTGCAAAAATCTGATAATCTCAATGAACTTCAACCTACTATTACACTATAACAGTTAATCTAAAAAGAGAATGATTAAGAAATCTAAATGCTCAAATGAGACAAGTATGTAATAAGCAGGATCAAATATACTCAAATAACACAAAAACACAAAAGAGACACAGTTCTAAGCTATGAAATTCTAAAAATGCAGTGCTTAAGACGGGAGTTGAAAAAGAAACTTACTCAAACAACCTCAGCTGAACAGAGGTACATTTGAATACAGCCTATCTTTAGATAGGCTCCAATCATCCATTAATCATCACCCAAACATCATAAACCCAGAAATCCATATGATGAACAACCCTTGACTTTCGTTGACCAGCTTGAAAAGTACATGAACATATTATTTATCCTAATCTATAAGCTTTCATAAGCTTGAAATGAGCTTGTAAATGATTTGATGAATGCTTATAACAAAAATTGAAAGAGTAAATTGCATTAGAAATTTAAAGTGATCAATTAAAAACTGAAAATCAAACTTTCATTAAAACGTAAACTGAGTACAAGCTAATTAGTAAATGAAATATTATAAGCTGAATGATTAAGCTAAAACTACTCTATACTACTCCTACTCCTATTATCTAACCACTCCAAATCGTGAGTGAGTAGTGGCTTTTATAGCTGAGCTGAGGTGAGATGAGGAGCGTCTCTCAATCTTCTAGAAATGGAATCTTCTCACGAATATGCTCCTTAGATCCCTTGTGACACATGATAACCAATCAGAGCTTTGCATTCCTTGTGGTGACGCGTTCAGACCAATCCACAGCTGCCACATGTCATTCTTTTGCTGTTAAACTCTGGCAGGGTGTCAGGGGTGTGGGAATTGACCATCGTACCCTTAATACGAGGTTAATTAGAGTGGAAATGGGTGATTGGGACTTGGGGTAAATTAGGGTTCTTGTTTGCCTGGGTAGAAATGGATTTGGGGGTGAATTATGGCGCGGGGTATTTTTTTATATTTATTTGGTTTATGGACCGGGTCAAGGGTAAAAGGGAATGGGCCTTTGGGGTTAATGGATTGGGTAACACAATTGGACCAAGCTTAGTTGTAAGTATTTTTCAGATTTTGCATTTGTGAAATTACAAGGACCAATAATGTAGAATTTGAAAGTGCAAGGGCTGATCATGTAATAATTCCATAGTAGAATCCAAGGGCTGAACTTGACAAAGTATGATTCTTCAAGGGTTGATTTGACGCTTTGAGCTCGAATAATGATCCGGACTTTGAAAAATGCTTCCCGGCATTGTCTCTTGAACCTTTACATACTCTCGTGCTCGTGTTTGTATGTTTTTGTCCACTTTTATAAATATCCGTACCTGCATAATCACAAACACAAAAACACGTGTTTTCTTGGCATTTGTTAGCTCAAATAGTCATTTTGGGTCGATATTTGGTAATAAAAAGGTGTGTAATTAATACACACCAAAATCCCCCCGACTAAGGTATTGCCGTGTCCTCACGCAATGTGATCAATTCACGCTCTTAGGATAAATAATTTTGATACTCTTCCTACTAACTTTGAAAAGTAGCAAGGAGGTTCAAAAGAGATTACAAAATCATTTATTCACGAAAACGCTCCGTTTTCCAAAATTGTCCTTTTATTCCTTTATTCCTATTATACTTTCTATTTTTGGACTTTTCCATACTTCAAAACTTGTGACGGTTTGTTGAACTTTCATTATTTTTGCAATAATTATTAGGGTCAACGAGTAGAAACACTTTTCATAGAAAAGTGACCGTACGGATAAAAATCGTCATCCTTGATTTTTCACGAGTCCCCAAACTAAGCGTACAAACGAGATCACAGCTTATTTACAAATTAGATGCTAACACTACTCATAACAGTTACTTGTGGAAACTCCTTACTCCCATATCCTAGGTTTTGTATCTCAATATTTTATTTTGTTGAGAAATGAATCGCTTCATATTTTCTCGTTTCAATAGTTTTTAGTCCGATAGTGACACCTAAGTTAAACGATAAGTAGTTAATCATTTTCTCTTAAGAACCACTGCAATAGAAATTCGGTCCACATCAAGGAATTTGGGATACATACAATATCAAGAATATAAGTTGCGGAGTACGATCACGTGCACCTCATGTGACTGATTACTAATCACTTATCACATGCACCTCACGCGCCAACAACTTATTGATACATACATAGCTCTTATTCAACAATACTACAACTTTTATTTTTTTCATTTTTCACTTTTTTCATATTTTTCATATTTTTCTTTTCTTGACTTTTTTCATAACATCAATGGAAGCTTATCGGGTAGCTCCAAAACCACATAGATAATCAACTTTTGACTTTTGATTTTTTTTTTCACTTTTCGCTCTTATTTTTGATGTTCCTTGATATGTACCCAACTTCTAAAGCAAAAATTCTCTTAAGAAAACAAATAACTAAATATTATTCAAACCTAAATACCACTAATTAACCTAGAACATCTATTATATATTGGTGACGTATCTGATGGGAGTAAAAAGCCACAAGTACCTCTCATGAGCTCTAAAGAGAACCACTACTCCACGTTTAGCATCTAACTTCTAAATAAACTCTATCATTTCTCGCTCTTCGCAATTTAAGATTCCAAATAATGAAACCAACGAATACTTAGCCGATAATCAGCCACACATATATAAAGTCAGTTACGGAAACTTGCAAATTCTAGAAGAAGAATTCGCGTTTTCTAGTTCCTTATGTAAAAAACTAGCGAAAGCTTTTAAGCTGCGCATGTATAAAGTCAAGTACGGGAACTTGCAGATTCTTAAGAAAGAATTCGCATTTTATAGCTCCTTGTGTACAAGACTAGCACAAGCTTATGTGATCATCATTGGTTAAGGGAACAAGCTAGGGCTCAACATGCCCGGTCAAGTCAAAATATTTATTCCTACTCTCACCAGCAAGAAAGTCAACAAGGTGTCAAAACACTTATTCAAACTTTATTATATTTTTGCACAACTTTTCAACTTTTTCACATATTTTTGTACTTTTTCATTTTTTTTCATTGCTTTTTCATTCAAAAATTTTGAAATTTTTCAGTTTTTTTCAATTTTTTTATTTTTGGTTGAAAAACGGAGTTGCGAGAGTACACGACATGTGAAACATGCAAGGTCAAAATCGAATCGAAGATTCACCCTCCCCCCGACTAGAACAAAACATTGTCCTCAATGTTTGATGGGTTAAGGTAATCCTAACAAAATTCTAGGCCGTTTATTAATTATGCCAAAGAAAACGTTAGTCGATAAGATTCACGGATATAGGATTTCCAAGTAGCACCGATGAATGAGACTCCAAGTGAAGAGATAACGAGCACGAGAGTCATCATAAATCATGGACAATCCTGAACAAACAATCACAAACAACCACAAAACACAAGAAAATGGAAGAGGTCGCCCTCCTCACGTCACGTTAATAAGAAATAAGAAATTTAAGAAGATGAATTTGGATAAGCATGGGGTGCCTCCCACGAAGCGCTTGTTTTTGTTCACCGAGTCACATGAGCTTGACTCGATCCCCGAATTAATTCGTCCTTGGGGAGAGCAAATGAAACGGACACATGGCACAAAAGATAAAAATGCCAGGGTCAAATACGGTGTCTTCACTCCCGGTGGAGTGGAAAGAAGAAATGATGGGATAAGTATAGAATGGATGAAACACTCGGATGGTAAAAGCAAATTCGAGTTCAGAAACCTCGTCCACCATTCTAAAAATATCTTCATTCGTACCGGATTCATAATCTATATCGGGTGGTTTTGCAGGTGGACGAGAAGAAAGCAAATCGGAAGAAATATCATTCTCGTCATTCTCAATACCCGGTGGTATCGAGTCATCCGCAGCAAGAAATAGATCGTCATCCTCTAAAAGAGGGTCACGTAACGGATTATCGGAAATAGGTATAGAGTCGATCTCAAAGTGAAAACACTCATAATCCGGAAGAGAGAAAGCATGAATAGTGGGATTGCCACTACTCGTCTCTTCAAATCGAAAAATTCCAAGCTCGGGTAAAGAATCACTATCCATAACGGGGATAGGAGAAGAAGTAAGAGGATCATTCAATGCCTCAATACGGGAGATAAGAAGATTGAAATTTAACAATGTCTCACGTAAAGCTTCATCTCGGATTTCCGTATCAACATCTTCTTCATAACCATCGATATCTACACAAGAGTCTTCATCACTCGTAATATACTCATTGTGAGAATCGGAATAACTTTCGACTTCATCATAATCATCATTGTTCATCGGAGGAAGAGAAGTTAACGGTTCGTCATTCAATAACTCTTCAAGTACACGAATATCTTCCTCCGGATCAAAATTAGCATCGTTGACCATTGTCGGAATAGTATCACTAACAAGAAATGCCTTGATCTCATCTGAAATGACATCATTCCCTTCAACCTGTGTGAAAGAAGGATAGAAAGTAGAATCACCGTTAGAATTTTCCCCGGACTCACTTTGGATTGGAACGAGGTTCTCAACACTAGACTTATTGAATTCGTCCGATTCCGTTGCCGGAATAGTGTCAAGATGCCCGTCCCCCATTGTTAGAGAGT
Source organism: Artemisia argyi (assembly GCA_030686995.1). Taxonomy (NCBI): domain Eukaryota; kingdom Viridiplantae; phylum Streptophyta; class Magnoliopsida; order Asterales; family Asteraceae; genus Artemisia; species Artemisia argyi. The sequence goes on from CM060700.1 coordinate 253,216,710, forward strand.
CCACGGGCTCTACAGGAGAAGAGATAGAATCATTTTGAGGGTTTATATTGATCGTGATTGTGGAACTATCATCATACAAACAACACTCACAAAATTGGAACTTTCTTTCTTCGACAAGAGGTTCTTCCATCGATCTCTCATAAGGCTCGGGAGTATGCGTATAACGATTATTCACCATCTCTTTCAACTCATCCATCATGGATTTGATTTCCAAAATTTGATTAGAAAAATTGGAAGATTGTGGGGGTTGGTAAAAACCATTATAATCGTAACAAGAGTTAGGTTCATGATAAGAATTTTCAAACGATCCCCCACAATTTTCAAAACTCGATGTATTTTGAAAATCACCATTGTAGCACGAATTTGGCACATAAAAATCATTTTGAGGAAAATTATTCAAGCTCGGATCGTAAGCGTAAGACGTATCAGCATTCGAAGCATAGCATATACAATCGGTGTATCCACATACATCACAAAAACATCGCCCACACGGCCTACCTTCTTCGGACGGGTTTCCACAATTATAGCAAGAAAATGACGGTGGTGGTGGTGTATAGAAATCGGGAATATTAGACGAATTGTTGAACGAATTTTGATCACACGAGTGAGAATTACAATTCAAACAAACGCCATCACGAATATTATCTCCACATTCGTCGCACGTACACCACACACACAACCCTCCGAAGAACGGTTCTCCACAATAAAGACAAATCGGATCCATAAGAATTAAACGTAAGAGAGTTTGAGAAGTAGAATCAAATTTTAGAGGATAAGAAGATTATTTTTGTTTTTGATTTTAAAATTTTTATATTTTCATAGAAAAAATATATACAAGATAGTAGAAAAACTTAACGCAACACGATTTTTCAACTCGAATATTCAAAACTCACGTCCACCTTCCCCGGCAGCGGCGCCATTTTGATAAAGTCGTTGTAGTATATGTAATTATTTCCGAAGAAATACCGGTAAAAGTATTTCCCGGGTCGTTTTCCCAGCGAAGGTAAAATGGAATCTTGAATAACCGAATCGCGAAATCGTGTCGTGAAAAGCGGGAAAATGAAAAATATGATTTTGGAATTCAAGTTATGATAAGAAATGATGAAATATAAAGAATTTACAATCTAGGTATGTACGAATGTTAAAAACGCGAAAACGGGAATGCACACGCGTTATTTAAAACGTAACGTTTATTTAAAAATGATCCTACGAACTTGGAAATATTTTCTAAAAATCTAAAACTATTAAAAAGAATTTTAAGAAAAGGAAAAATATTTTTTTGAGTTTTTATTTATTTTCTATGAATTAAAAATGATTTTTGGAATTAAAATTGAATTAAAAATTAGGAAAAATAGAAAATTAACTTGGAAAAATGAAAATTAAATTCTAAAAATTCTAAAATATTATAAAAGATATTATAAAAATATTTTTGTATTTTTCAAGACTTTTTCTGTATTTTTATGGATTTTTGTTATTTAAAATTGATTTAAAAATGATTTTAAACTAAAAGAAATTAAGAAAAATAGCAAATGACTTCAGAAAATTATGAAAAATTACCAGAAATTCTAAAATAATATATAAAGCTTGCAGAAAAATTTTGGATAAGAAAAATTAAGCAGAAGTGCTTATAAGCACCAAAACAGATTATAGCAAGTGCTTATTTATAAGCACTTGCCACAAATCTTTACCAAATTGATACCACTACTGTAATATGCTATAAAGAACTCAAAGGTACTCAGATAAGATCAATTGAAACACAGAAACATTAATAACAAGCAATAAACAGTTGAGATAAGCTACTAGGATAAGCAGAATTGAACCATGATAAGCAAAAAGCTATGAACTGAAAGAGATAGCCAAATTACCACTATACTAACTCAGAACAATCAATGAACCTCAATTAAAAGTTCAATCAAACAAAATGCAGCCCTATGATCAACTCAGATTTCTAGTTCTACTCTACCAATAAGCATAACTGATTAAACTATTCTAATGAGCTTTAAACTAGAAACTAATGGGAGCAATACAGAGTCTACCATACAGAGATTCTATAAAATAAAGAAACTAAAGCTATGACTATCAGCTACTATCTAAAAAGATGCCAAGAGAACAGGTCAAAAACCTGTGTGCAGGGGAAATTAGTGCTCAAACAGCCAACTAAAAGCTACAATTATGATAAGCTAATGAATTTAAAACTTAAGTCTACTTACTGATTATAACTAGTTAACTATCAGAGAACAAAAATTAACAATTCCTATCTAATTCTAACGACTAATGAGGCCTACAAGTTCAATCAAAATTCAAACCAAAAACTGAGTACTAAGCTAATTTGACTTTTTGAAAATGCTAATTACTTTGACTATAATGAATTTCTATTTCTGATTTCTACCACTAATGTGTAATAATAAGCTATGATTATTCTAATATAAGCAACTATGATAAACTATGCATCTACTATTACTCTACTACTAACTGAATCTCATTTTAGCTAATAGTTAAAGCAATTTCAATCTAATTTTGACTATTAAGTAGAACACCTACTGATTTTATTGATCCTAACTCTATTACTATACTAATGAAGCATAAATGAAACAGCAAATCAACATTACAGTATCAACAATACTCAGCAAGACTTAAATCCAAACAGTCCCTGAACTGTCTAACTATTTCTATTGTATGATGATTCAATGAGATTACTGCTTAACTACTAATGTAGAATTAGTATATACGCTAGAAGAAACTATGTAAAGCTGAAGGTTTGCAAAAATCTGATAATCTCAATGAACTTCAACCTACTGTTACACTATAACAGTTAATCTAAAAAGAGAATGATTAAGAAATCTAAATGCTCAAATGAGACAAGTATGTAATAAGCAGGATCAAATATACTCAAATAACACAAAAACACAAAAGAGACACAGTTCTAAGCTATGAAATTCTAAAAATGCAGTGCTTAAGACGGGAGTTGAAAAAGAAACTTACTCAAACAACCTCAGCTGAACAGAGGTACATTTGAATACAGCCTATCTTTAGATAGGCTCCAATCATCCATTAATCATCACCCAAACATCATAAACCCAGAAATCCATATGATGAACAACCCTTGACTTTCGTTGACCAGCTTGAAAAGTACATGAACATGTTATTTATCCTAATCTATAAGCTTTCATAAGCTTGAAATGAGCTTGTAAATGATTTGATGAATGCTTATAACAAAAATTGAAAGAGTAAATTGCATTAGAAATTTAAAGTGATCAATTAAAAACTGAAAATCAAACTTTCATTAAAACGTAAACTGAGTACAAGCTAATTATTAAATGAAATATTATAAGCTGAATGATTAAGCTAAAACTACTCTATACTACTCCTACTCCTATTATCTAACCACTCCAAATCGTGAGTGAGTAGTGGCTTTTATAGCTGAGCTGAGGTGAGATGAGGAGCGTCTCTCAATCTTCTAGAAATGGAATCTTTTCACGAATATGCTCCTTAGATCCCTTGTGACACATGATAACCAATCAGAGCCTTGCATTCCTTGTGGTGACGCGTTCAGACCAATCCACAGCTGCCACATGTCATTCTTTTGCTGTTAAACTCTGACAGGGTGTCAGGGGTGTGGGAATTGACCATCGTACCCTTAATACGAGGTTAATTAGAGTGGAAATGGGTGATTGGGACTTGGGGTAAATTAGGGTTCTTGTTTGCCTGGGTAGAAATGGATTTGGGGGTGAATTATGGCGCGGGGTATTTTTTTATATTTATTTGGTTTATGGACCGGGTCAAGGGTAAAAGGGAATGGGCCTTTGGGGTTAATGGATTGGGTAACACAATTGGACCAAGCTTAGTTGTAAGTATTTTTCAGATTTTGCATTTGTGAAATTACAAGGACCAATAATGTAGAATTTGAAAGTGCAAGGGCTGATCATGTAATAATTCCATAGTAGAATCCAAGGGCTGAACTTGACAAAGTATGATTCTTCAAGGGTTGATTTGACGCTTTGAGCTCGAATAATGATCCGGACTTTGAAAAATGCTTCCCGGCATCGGCTCTTGAACCTTTACATACTCTCGTGCTCGTGTTTGTATGTTTTTGTCCACTTTTATAAATATCCGTACCTGCATAATCACAAACACAAAAACACGTGTTTTCTTGGCATTTGTTAGCTCAAATAGTCATTTTGGGTCGATATTTGGTAATAAAAAGGTGTGTAATTAATACACACCATAGAGATTAAAAACATTTTTATATTTCTCATATTTTTTATTATTTAAACATCTCATGAAATGATAATCGCTAGACAAAACAAATTATACCGTCACGACCAGCATTTAATTATCTGTATATAGACGGGCCTTCTAATATACTTTCGATAAACTTTTTTTTTTCATTTTTCCTTCGTTTTTTCTTTCCTTTTTCTTTGTATTTGAAAATAGCATGTGATTAAACACTAATTTGAATATTCTAATAGATTATAGTAGTTTGTTTATGAAAATCACATGTCATTGAGATCACGTGTGGGAAAAATCACATGTAATTAAGATAGGTGTTTGAAAAACACATGTGATTTTATTAAAAATATTCAAATTAGTGTTTAAACACATGTAATTTTTCATGCAAGTTTCAACAATGAGGAAAAAAAACGGAAAAAAATGTAAAAATGTGAAAATAAAAGAAAAGAAAAAGAGAAATTGTCGAAAGTATATCAAAGTACACATTTATAGAAACATAGTTAAATGATCGTTGTGCTGGTATATTTATTTTCGCGTAACGATTGCCGGTTTTAAAGATACGATTATTAATATTTGAAAAAATATGAAAATGAATTTGTTAAAATGATGAGTTTAATGTCATCCATTTGATCAAATGAAGATGAAGGGTGGGGATTGGTCCCTATGTAGATAAAGGTTTAATCAAAATATTGAGTGTTTTATTTATATTAGCAAGGGACTGTGTACGATGGTATCAAAGATAATCTAAAACCTCAAACAATCTTTTATTAACTGATAAAACTCAATACTTGGCACAAATTACCAACTATCAATAAGCGAAGAATACAAGATCAGATACAATAATAATCAAACGATTACAGTGAAAAGACTGATCAAGATGATAGAACAACATGAATGAAAGAAAGAAGCATTAACAGATTTTTGAGAGAGAATTGATGTATCAATTGTTCCAACATAACCCAAGCAGATGAGATGATTATATAGGCTAGGATCATTCACTTTAGTCCTTAAGCTATGTAGAAGTATCCATAAGCTGCCCAAACTTCTCCTTACTCTTCTTATAAGTATCCATTTGCACAGGATCAGACCCTCTACTTTATTACCTACAAAGCATAAAAAAATAAAAAAGATAACAAGCAAAAGATAATAAGTGATATGTTTAGATGTCAAATTACTGCTTATTTGAACATTCCCCCTTAATCTGACAGCTAAATATATCAAACATAGTTAGTTTATCACATAAAAATTTAGGGGAAATCTTACATGCTTTACAAAGCAGGTAAGTTACCTGCTTTACAAAGCAGATAAGTTATCTGCTTTTCCTTTGTAAAACATTTAAAAATTTTACAATTAAGCCCCTGCACTTTCATTGTTCTCTTTGTTTAATCCCTGCCCTCTTCTTTTTTTTTCAAAAAAAAAGCAAGTAACTTACCTGCTTTGTAAAGCAGGTAAGATTTCCCCAAAAATTTATTGATGAGTGCTCAAACACTCATCATTTTTTGTCTAATCTGAACTGCAAAACATACAAAAACACTCAAAAATGCATCACAATACCAAAAATATTTCAAAATTGTGTTTTACATGTTTTAGATGCAAAATGAGCAAAAATAGACGAAAAACGTACAAAGTTTGCATAATTAGCAGTTTCAGTCCCTCAACTTTCATAAAATGACAAAACTAGTCCCTGGTCATTCAAAATATGGAAAATTATCACCAAAGGTCCTTTTGAAATCATAAGTTGTCATATTTAGTCCTTTGGTGAAAAATTGGAAAAGTTTTGGAAATTTACAGTATGGTCCCTGTACTTTTAGATTTTGGCAGTTTTGGCCCCTGAGAGTGCAATTTTGGAGAAAAAGTCAAATTTGGTCCTTGGAAATTCACATTTGTCACTTTTAAACCCTGGATGAAAATTTTGAGGAAATTACATGTTTGGTCCCTGGACTTTTGAAAATTGACAATTTTGGTCCCCGGGAAATTTAATATTGAAAAATCACATTTTTTGACCTTGGGTAAATAAAAGATGGCAATTTTAATCCTTATGGTTACTTTGGAGCAATTGCAATTTCAGTCCTTGGGTTTTCATCAAATTACATCATTGGTCCTTATATTACACACTAAACCACATGGACCATTTTTATTATTTACACCAACTGCCAAACATAACCCAATCCACCCAAAATACCCAGCCCACCAAGCCCATCATACTCCCTCAGCCCATCCAACACTCCAGCCCACCCCCTAATTATAACTTCCCCCGTTTTTTTATATATTCCCCCAAGTCAACCCAACTTTGACCTCACCCTCTTCACCCCCACTTGCCTGCTACTCCACTGCAACACCCCATCTCCCCCTCCTCCACATCATCCAAACCCACACTTTGTTCCCCTTCCAAACCACTACCCTCCAAATCCCATTTATTACTCACAAAACTCCCCAAGCAACCATTACCTGCCAAGAATGATTTTCCCGCCAAAAGGATTTAAAGGGCCAAGATTGCACCAAGCCATCCAATGGCTGAGATGATGTGTAGGAAAGTCCAAAGAAGCTGCAAGGACCCTTATAAGTGAAGAAAAACAGAGAAAGATATAGTTAGTTAGTTAATATAGTTCTTAGTTTAGTAGATTATGTCGTTATTATGTAATTTCAATTTCTAGTTAATGAAATTAGCTTCAAAAGCTTGTAATCAACATTCTCATTGTACTCTTAACTGCTTTTAATCTTAATTTAAGTTTCCTCATTTAAAATTTAGTTTTTGCATTTTTCATTGAAATCACCATTTTTCCTTAAACTTGTTTAAAGATATATTTAACTACTCCATAGGTTCAAATGAAGTCACTTATAAGCTTTTGAAAGCTCAGTAGGCATAAAATCTTGTTTCACATCAAAACCAAAAATAATCACAAAAATATAAATAAATAGAAGAAAAATTAAAAATCAATGTGTAACAAAGAAGAAGCTGAGCAGGGTGGTGATTTGGATTGCTTTGGGATATAAAGCTTATTGGGAAGCTATAGAAAGTATTTTGTGGTTCATAATTCTCAGTTCTCAGTCTTGGTTCATTATGTAAGCCTCATTCTCACCTTTTTGCATTTAACTGTCCTTGTGTTTAAATACTGTTGTGGTTGTTAATTCATGCTTATTTAGTGATATTTATTTAAGTTGTAGCTTAGAATTAAATGTTTGCTTACTAGTTTTCATTATAGCTAATTTGTGTTCTTAAACTGCCAATATAGCATAATTGTGATCTTTAAGTCTATTATGTTATTGTTGGTTTTTGGATGATCATTTCCGCCTAGTGCATCTTAAATAGTACTTACAAGTCAGTTTCATGGGATAAAATAGTGATTTACTTTGAAATTCTCAGAATCACCTTTTTAAAGGAGTGTCTGGTTCAAGTTTGTATTGGTGTTAGAATCTGTTTTGTGTGTTGTTTTTTCGTTTGTACATGTCCCTTTAGGTTCTAATAGGTTACTTTAGTTATAAAACATAAGTGTTGTACTTGAAAAAGTCAAAGGCACCTTCAAGTTGATTTTGGGAGTTCACTGTTGAGACAGAAGGACTCAATGTCACCCATTTTGCTAAAGAATGTGTCCTAGTAACTAAATTCAGTCACTTAGCAGCTTAATACTTCATGATCAACCAGAAAATCAAGCCCAAAGTTCAAGAAAGTCAATTTTCAAGTTTTTGGAAAAAGTCAAATTTGTGGTTTAGGCAGAATTTCCATTTCTTGTGGGAATATTTATGAATTTTGTAATGTGTTTTGGATCATGAAACTTGTTTCCATATAAAGCCTTCCAGCTGATCTTTAGTGTCATCTAGTTGTTTCATTTTTGTGATTTTTCCCTTGGGCCCCACTTGGCCTGAAACTCACCTGCAGGGCAACCCTTGCCCACTGCTGCACAGACCACAGTCCACCACCACCACTTGGTGGTGGTTTTCTGGCCACCATAGTGGTCCACAGCCCTCAACCTTTGTTCCTTCCAACCCTCCTCCTACCAGGGTTGAGATATTGACCCTTGGTTTGACCTTGGATCCACTGGGACCCACCTTATTTGGCTGCTCAATCCTGTCCCATTTCTGTGCATCCAAGAGTTTTGCAATGTGCTTAATTCAGCTTATTTGCTTATTATGTGGACTCCTTGTGCTTTTTCTTGTTTAGAAATGTTCATTTAACTTATTTAGATCTGTTTTAACCATAGTGGGTCCCACTTAAGCCATTTTTAACTCATTTCCTTGTTTGGTCAAACATAGTCAACTGTCTCAACTTTTAGCTTGTTCACAGCTTAATTTTAAGTTGTAGAAAACTTGTTTTCTCAAAAGTTACTTGTTTTTAGGTTTAAATTAACTTTCCAAAAGAAAAATTCCAAGAAAAACCAATTTAGTATTAAGTGATAGTTTCTATTTAATGTAATTTAATTTTAATTTTCATTGTTAAATTTTTATTAAGTACATAGCTATTTTATATTTTTCTTAAATTCCTCTTATATTAAAGTATTTATAGTAGTTTTCTCAGATTTTTATTTTATCATTTAGTATTTATTAGAATTAATTTTAGTTTTATTAATTATTAATTAATATTAAGTATTAAATAGCATATTTAGTTTTTATTAAGTAAAACCTAGTTTTTATATTTTTTTCTAGCTTTTATAAGTTGTAAAATATTTTTAGAAATTTTCTTGTAATTTTTACTGTTCATTTTCTATTTTTCTTAATTAAAAATATTTTAATTAGGTAATTAATTATTAATTACTAATTAATTAATAGAAAAACCACAAAAAGACAAAAATACTTATTTTTAATTTTAAAACTTATTTTTAGTTATTTTATAATTTTAGAAATTTTATTTTCACCTTTTTAGTATTTAATTAATATTAAATTATATTTAAGTGTTTTAAATATTAATAATAAGTATTAAATAGTATTTAATTAATAATAAATAATTAATTAGTGTTAAAATTTATTTTCATTTTCTAAAAATTTTCTTTTATCTTTTAGTTTGTAAAAAAGTCATTTTCACCCCCTGGGTGTTTTCAGATTTCAGTTTTTACTTTTATTTTGTACGTTTACGTTTTATTCAAACGTGAACGTACGCGTTTTAAGTTTTAAACGTTCCTGGTTTTTCCTAGCTTCCAGTTTTATTCAAATAGCTTGTTTAAGATATTTCATTGTAGATTCCTTAGTTCAGATCACTCACAAACCCCTTTTCATCCAAATTCACCCGATCACAAAGCCGTTTGTTAATCATCCACACCTCATCGGGACATAACGACCCGGGGAAACACTACATTCCGCGGAGCGTTGACTCTGAGCTGTTTGACCTTGTTGACCATTCACCTGGTCAATTTAGGTTGACCGTTTGGAGCCAATCAAATTTTGGCGCCGCTGCCGGGGAGGTGTGCGCACTATTCTAAACGGTTTTACAGATTAGTGAATCTGGATATACACTCATTGTATATTTACCATCCTTTGTTCATATTTTCTCATTTTAAAAACAAAACCATTCCCGAAAACATTTTAAACTCAGTTTTCAAAGAACACAAAAAACACAAAAACATTTTCTTTATCATTTGTACAAAATGTTTATCAAAAAATCCAAAAATATTCACCTTTACCCTCTCACATATTTGATTATTCATTCCTTACCCTCCCAAACCTTTTGATTCTTTCTATGTCTCATCCACACCTTCTGATTTGTCAATGGTGTGGTAGTTCTTATAATGGTGGTAATTGCCCCAATTGTGGCATGGTAGAGTCGGGAAACGGGTCTGTCTATAACCAAGATCCCTATTCCTACCATGACACGACTAATTTATTCCACCAGCTACCACACCATGATACTCAGCAGTTTTACTGTTGTGAGTATTGTGGTGGTTCACACTACAGTTCTGATTGTCAATCGGGAAACACGCTTGTCTGTGAGCAATTTCCTGATAACAATTATGACTTTAGCACATACGACTCACAGCCACATCAGTTTTACTGTTGTGATTACTGTGGAGGTCCACACTCTAGCTCGGATTGTCAAACAAGGAATCCATTTCCTTGTAACAATTACAACTATTCGTATCAAGACCAACCTCCACAGTACCAAGCAACTCCTCATGATACTGAGCAAGACCTTTTACTTGAGGCTCTTGAGATATTGCAAGAACTTAAGGAGGAGTTGGCTACTACATCGTTTCAAGATTCTCGTGAGAAATCCATGGCAGAATTGCTTGTTGAAGAACGAGATGCTAGAAACGAATTGAGCAAGGAAGAATTGCTAGTCTTAGAACAAGCAGCTAAAACACGTGCCATATTTCGCAATGCTGCTCTTCTCGACGATGATGATGATGATGTTACCCTTGATATTTCTCAATTTTGTAAGGGTTCATCAAGTTCATCTGTTGTGATTCCTTCCTCGGTAAATCAGGGAGAAAAGACCATGATAGAATTACTAGCAGAAGAACAAATGAAATTTATAAAACCCATGTCTGCTAGTCCTTCTCAACTCCCTCAGTCTGATATCACACCCGAAGTTCACACCCACTCTCTAAACATGGGGGATGAGCATCTTAGCACTGTTCCTAATAAGGAATCGGACGAATTCATAAAGTCTAGTGTTGAGAACCTTGTCCCAATCCCGAGAGAGTCACAGGGAACTTTTGATCATGTGTGTGACTTACCTTCCTCTATTGAGTGTTCAAACGATCATTTTGAGACTTTCTCAGATTTTAATGATGATTGTACATCTCATGGAGACATCGAGTATGTTGAGGCATCAGTTCCACAAACTGATGCTGATCATCTTCTTGAGGAGTTCGCCGATGAACTTACTCACATCAATCCACTTTCATTGGAAGGTGATGATGGTCTCCTTGACTTCGAGGCCGATCTGGGAGAAATTGAAAGTCTCCTATATCATGATCCGTCACTCACTTCTTATCCCAGCAGTCCAATAGAGAATAATAATCACTTTGTTCCCGAAACATTCAATACTACTCTCACTAATCCTCTATTTGAATTCGAATCTGAATTCACTTTGATTTCTGATAATCCACTCTTTGATATTCAGAATGAGGATTGTGATGAGTCTATTCCGGAACATGAATTCACAGATTCACATCTTGTGAATAATTCTCTTCATGAGGAGTTCTCCGGTGAACTCACTCATCATATCATGACTCCTCCGGAGTTTGATAGCCCGGGGGAGATGCACTCAATCATGAGGATTTGCAAATTCCCACCCACCCTCCCGGGTTGTTTACGAGCTTAACCTTTGAAATCCAAACTCAGGCTAATGAGCCTCCTCTCGAGGAAGAAGATCAACACATGATTTTCATCATGGTTTTCTTCCTTTTCTTCACCTATAAGGTGACTTCTTCTCTTCTTCACTCCTTCGGGAATGAAGACACTATATTTGATCCCGGCATTTTCATGTATCATTATCTTGAGCCGGTATTCTATCTCATCGGTGTGGAACTCTCACGTGCTTCAAATGTTTGTCCAAACATCTTGAATGAAAATCCGATGGAGATTGCTTCTTCCACATCATGCATCCCCAAGGACAAATGAATTCGGGGTCGAGTCAAGCTAGCGACTCGGTAAACAAAAACAGTAGCATGCTTATAGGGTTTTCACCCTAAGTGTGGGGGAGTCCCCCATGCTATGGTTACTTATGAAGTGAAAATACAAAATGGTGTTTTCCACACTTAGCTTGTAATGTTGCCCTTTTACGTTCAAAATGTCGGCATAATAGCCGGGATTTTTAATATTGAGGACAATATTCATGCTAAGTGGGGGGGGGGGGGGGTATTTCGCTATTCTAGCGAATTTTATCACATTTTACTATATAGTACCCCCGTTTTAGCCAAAATTTCAAAAAATTTAAAAATTTTTCACTGGTGCTTCAAAATTTTTGTGGTAATCAGTCCGCCTTGTCTAAGCGACAAAAAGGATTGGATAGTCCAGGAGCAAACGGCTCTTGGTAAAGACATCTCAAATCCGTTTACGGCTTGCAATTTGCCCAAAATTGTATGGTTCCTCAACTCCCCATATCCCATAAAGCGAATGAGTTGGCTAGCCCGCAAGATTATGGCTTGTGGTAAAGGCAGTGGAAAATCCATAATTGGTAATCAGCTCACCAAGATGTTGACTAGGTCCCTCAAGAGCTGGCTAGTCTAGAAGCAAACGGCTTTTGGTAAAGACTAATCAAATCCGTTTACAGCTGGTAGTTTGCTCAAAATCACACGGTTATCAGGTGTGCCACAGTTCTTACACCTGGCTACTCCAGAAGTGATGGCTTTTGGTAAAGAGTTTAAAATCCATCAAGTTTTCAAAACAGTATTGCTAGGGACTAGCAATAGTTTAGTGTGGGGGATTGATGAGTGCTCAAACGCTCATCATTTTTTGTCTAATCTGAACTGCAAAACATACAAAAACACTCAGAAATGCATCAAAATACCAAAAATATTTCAAAATTGTGTTTTACATGTTTTAGATGCAAAATGAGCAAAAACAGATGAAAAACGTACAAAGTTTGCATAATTGGCAGTTTCAGTCCCTCAACTTTCATAAAATGACAAAACTAGTCCCTGGTCATTCAAAATATGGAAAATTATCACCAAAGGTCCTTTTGAAATCATAAGTTGTCATATTTAGTCCTTTGGTGAAAAATTGGAAAAGTTTTGGAAATTTACAGTATGGTTCCTGTACTTTTAGATTTTGGCAGTTTTGGCCCCTGAGAGTGCAATTTTGGAGAAAAAGTCAAATTTGGTCCTTGGAAATTCACATTTGTCACTTTTAAACCCTGGATGAAAATTTTGAGGAAATTACATGTTTGGTCCCTGGACTTTTGAAAATTGACAATTTTGTTCCCCGGGAAATTTAATATTGAAAAATCACATTTTTTGACCTTGGGTAAATAAAAGATGGCAATTTTTATCCTTATGGTTACTTTGGAGCAGTTGCAATTTCAGTCCTTGGGTTTTCATCAAATTACATCATTGGTCCTTATATTACACACTAAACCACATGGACCATTTTTATTATTTACACCAACTGCCAAACATAACCCAATCCACCCAAAATACCCAGCCCACCAAGCCCATCATACTCCCTCAGCCCATCCAACACTCCAGCCCACCCCCTAATTATAACTTCCCCCGTTTTTTTATATATTCCCCCAAGTCAACCCAACTTTGACCTCACCCTCTTCACCCCCATTTGCCTGCTACTCCACTGCAACACCCCATCTCCCCCCTCCTCCACATCAGCCAAACCCACACTTTGTTCCCCTTCCAAACCACTACCCTCCAAATCCCATTTATTACTCACAAAACTCTCCAAGCAACCATTACCTGCCAAGAATGATTTTCCCGCCAAAAGGATTTAAAGGGCCAAGATTGCACCAAGCCATCCAATGGCTGAGATAATGTGTGGGAAAGTCCAAAGAAGCTGCAAGGACCCTTATAAGTGAAGAAAAACAGAGAAAGATATAGTTAGTTAGTTAATATAGTTCTTAGTTTAGTAGATTATGTCGTTATTATGTAATTTCAATTTCTAGTTAATGAAATTAGCTTCAAAAGCTTGTAATCAACATTCTCATTGTACTCTTAACTGCTTTTAATCTTAATTTAAGTTTCCTCATTTAAAATTTAGTTTTTGCATTTTTCATTGAAATCACCATTTTTCCTTAAACTTGTTTAAAGATATATTTAACTGCTCCATAGGTTCAAATGAAGTCACTTATAAGCTTTTGAAAGCTCAGTAGGCATAAAATCTTGTTTCACATCAAAACCAAAAATAATCACAAAAATATAAATAAATAGAAGAAAAATTAAAAATCAATGTGTAACAAAGAAGAAGCTGAGCAGGGTGGTGATTTGGATTGCTTTGGGATATAAAGCTTATTGGGAAGCTATAGAAAGTATTTTGTGGTTCATAATTCTCAGTTCTCAGTCTTGGTTCATTATGTAAGCCTCATTCTCACCTTTTTGCATTTAACTGTCCTTGTGTTTAAATACTGTTGTGGTTGTTAATTCATGCTTATTTAGTGATATTTATTTAAGTTGTAGCTTAGAATTAAATGTTTGCTTACTAGTTTTCATTATAGCTAATTTGTGTTCTTAAACTGCCAATATAGCATAATTGTGATCTTTAAGTCTATTATGTTATTGTTGTTTTTTGGATGATCATTTCAGCCTAGTGCATCTTAAACAGTACTTACAAGTCAGTTTCATGGGATAAAATAGTGATTTACTTTGAAATTCTCAAAATCACCTTTTTAAAGGAGTGTTTGGTTTAAGTTTGTATTTGTGTTAGAATCTGTTTTGTGTGTTGTTTTTTGGTTTGTACATGTCTCTTTAGGTTCTAATAGGTTACTTTAGATATAAAACATAAGTGTTGTTCTTGAAAAAGTCAAAGGCACCTTCAAGTTGATTTTGGGAGTTCACTGTTGAGACAGAAGGACTCAATGTCACCCATTTTGCTAAAAAATTTTTCCTAGTAACTAAATTCAGTCACTTAGCAGCTTAATACTTCATGATCAACCAGAAAATCAAGCTCAAAGTTCAAGAAAGTCAATTTTCAAGTTTTTGGAAAAAGTCAAATTTGTGGTTTAGGCAGAATTTCCATTTCTTGTGGGAATATTTATGAATTTTGTAGTGTGTTTTGGATCATGAAACTTGTTTCCATATAAAGCCTTCCAGCTGATCTTTAGTGTCATCTAGTTGTTTCATTTTTGTGATTTTTCCCTTGGGCCCCACTTGGCCTGAAACTCACCTGCAGGGCAACACTTGCCCACTGCTGCACAGACCACAGTCCACCACCACCACTTGGTGGTGGTTTTCTGGCCACCATAGTGGTCCACAGCCCTCAACCTTTGTTCCTTCCAACCCTCCTCCTACCAGGGTTGAGATATTGACCCTTGGTTTGACCTTGGATCCACTGGGACCCACCTTATTTGGCTGCTCAATCCTGTCCCATTTCTGTGCATCCAAGAGTTTTGCATTGTGCTTAATTCAGCTTATTTGCTTATTATGTGGACTCCTTGTGCTTTTTCTTGTTTAGAAATGTTCATTTAACTTATATAGATCTGTTTTAACCATAGTGGGTCCCACTTAAGCCATTTTTAACTCATTTCCTTGTTTAGTCAAACATAGTCAACTGTCTCAACTTTTAGCTTGTTCTCAGCTTAATTTTAAGTTGTAGAAAACTTGTTTTCACATAAGTTACTTGTTTTTAGGTTTAAATTAACTTTCCAAATGAAAAATTCCAAGAAAAACCAATTTAGTATTAAGTGATAGTTTCTATTTAATGTAATTTAATTTTAATTTTCATTGTTAAATTTTTGTTATGTACATAGCTATTTTATATTTTTCTTAAATTCCTCTTATATTAAAGTATTTATAGTAATTTTCTCAGATTTTTATTTTATCATTTAGTATTTATTAGAATTAATTTTAGTTTTATTAATTATTAATTAATATTAAGTATTAAATAGCATATTTAGTTTTTATTAAGTAAAACCTAGTTTTTATATTTTTTCTAGCTTTTATAAGTTGTAAAATAATTTTAGAAATTTTCTTGTAATTTTTACTGTTCATTTTCTATTTTTCTTAATTTAAAATAGTTTAATTAGGTAATTAATAATTAATTAGTAATTAATTAATAGAAAAACCACAAAAAGACAAAAATACTTATTTTTAATTTTAAAACTTATTTTTAGTTATTTTATAATTATAGAAATTTTATTTTCACCTTTTTAGTATTTAATTAATATTAAATTATATTTAAGTGTTTTAAATATTAATAGTAAGTATTAAATAGTATTTAATTAATAATAAATAATTAATTAGTGTTAAAATTTATTTTCTTTTTCTAAAAATTTTCTTTTATCTTTTAGTTTGTAAAAAATCCATTTTTACCCCCTGGGTGTTTTGAGATTTCAGTTTTTACTTTTTATTTTGTACATTTACGTTTTATTCAAACGTGAACGTACGCGTTTTAAGTTTTAAACGTTCCTGGTTTTTCCTAGCTTCCAGTTTTATTCAAATAGCTTGTTTAAGCTATTTCATTGTAGATTCCTTAGTTCAGATCACTCACAAACCCCTTTTCATCCAAATTCACCCGATCACAAAGCCGTTTGTTAACCATCCACACCTCGTCGGGACATAACGACCCGGGGAAACACTATATTCCGCGGAGCATTGACTCTGAGCTGTTTGACCTTGTTGACCATTCACCTGGTCAATTTAGGTTGACCGTTTGGAGCCAATCATTTATGCTGATAATCTGGAAGATGTTTGGTTAAAATGTCTGCAATTTGGTCTTGAGAACCAATCTTTTTGGTACTCAGAACACCTTTTGCAATTTTCTCTTTAATAAAGTGCACATCTATTTCAAAGTGTTTTGATCTTTCATGGAAAACTGGATTTATAGTCAATTGCAAAGCAGATTTGTTATCACAAAATAGATCAACAGGAAGAGTGATTTTTGTGTTCAAATCAGCTAACAGTTTTTGAATCCAAATAATTTCACAAGCTGCTGAAGACATAGATCTATTCAGCTTTAGTAGATGATTTTGAAAGAGTATTTTGTTTTTTACTTTTCCATGAAATAAGACATTTGTTGAAATAGATACAGTAACCAGTCACAGATTTTCTGGTTTTTAAGCATTTTGCCCAATCTACATCACTGTATCCTTCCAAAACATTATCACTACTTGAATAACAATACCTAATACCTTTACCTGGAGCACCTTTCAAATACCTTAGAACATTGAAGGCAGAACCTAGACGAGACTTTAAAGGTGAGTGCATATATTGAACAAAACTGTGAACAGAATATGCAATATCAGGTCTGGTATGGGTCAGATAAATGAGTTTACCAAGTAACATTTGATATCGAGTAATGTTATCAAGCAAAGGATTATCTTCAGTTGGAATAAAAGGAAGAACTGAATTTGGTTCCATGGGAGTAAACACTGGTTTACACCCAAGAAGACCAAATTCTTTAAGCAGTTCTAAACAATATTTCCTTTGAGTGACACATATATTATTTCCATTTTTCAAACCTTCAATTCCCAGAAAGTATTTAAGAGCACCCAAATCTTTTATATTAAACTTAGTGTTGAGAAAAATCTTAAACTGATCAATTTCATTACAGTTTCCTGTGATAACAATGTCATCAACATAAATAAATAAGGCGATTAACTTTTTATCTTTGGTTTTTGTGAATAAAGAATGATCATTTATAGACCGCACGAAACCATTTTCTTTAAGAACACTAACAAGCTTTTCATTCCACTTTCTGGGTGCTTGTTTAAGACCATATAAAGATTTAGTGAGCTTACAAACTTTATTCTTATTAGATGAATCAGAAAAACCTTGAGGAATAGTCATATAAATATCCTCATCTAAATAACCATAAAGGAAAGCATTATTTACATCTAGTTGATATAATGGCCACTTATTTTTCACATAAATAGCAATTAAAAGTCTAACTGTAGCAACCGGCATTTTAGGGCAATACTATTTTATAAAACTTAAAACTATTTATGTAAATCGGTGACTTCTAGTACTCATTTATATAATAAAATATGTTTATTATTATCTATTATATATTTTCCGAGCTTTTTGGACATCATTTGAACTGAAAACGAGAGGTTTTCTCGTGAAACGTGGAAGTAGAGCACAACGCGAGTCGGCATGAGTCTGAACCTAATAAAGACGTGAAACAATTAATCTTAGACATTTAGAACGAATATAAACGTATTTATGGTCATTTTTAATGGAAAAACAAATTTAAAAATATTGGCGCAACTTAAAACGGCTCTTGAGAATTTTTACTGTGTTAAACGAACCCGAAACATGTTATAATGAAAGTTTAATAAAAGGTGCCACATATAACCCCTCACACCTCCTCATTTCTATTAATATAACCCTATACAGTATACACCTTCATTTTTCTCAAACCCTAATATTTCATTCTCTCTCTCCCCCTTAACACCGCCGCCATCACACCATACATGGCCACCCCCACCTTCGAAACAACAACAAACCCACCTTGTCTTCGATCTGTAATGTACGCGCTGTATAACCACTCACGAGCCGCCGCCGCAACCGTATTTTGATTGTTTTCTTGTTTTGGTAAGGTAAGGTAGATCGATGGGTTTAAATGAAATAGGAAACGAATAATAACTTGGTTTGTTTGTTGGGTCACCTTGGGTCGCGGCTGGAACTGAACCCGCTCATGGGTTTCGGTCAATCATGGGTAGCTAGATTTGGTTATGTCTTTTGGTTAGAGTTTTGTCCGTTTGTGTTGTCTTGCTCGCGGCGTAGAGTCACAGCCGAGACCCCGTGGTCTCGGCGAGGTAAGATTATTTGGTCCGATTGATTTGTGATAATATGGTGGTTATTATGACTTGGAACTCGAGCCATAGGATTAGATTCGGCTGAGTATTATTGTGGTTGATTGTGACTTGGACTCGACATTGTGATGTTTTGTCCATGTCATCTGTTAGCCGAGACCCCGTGGTCTCGGTGTGACCTCAATAGCCTATAATGGACTTATGACTAGTAACTTATTATTGACATAATTGACTTTTGACCCGGCGTTATGACCGAGGGATTGATATGGAGATGTGACTCAAAACGGAAATATAACTCTTGACACAATTTGACATGATAAAAACTAAAAGAAAATAAGTACTAAACATACTTATTAGAAATAGTAATTTACAAAACTTATTTGTTAATTATTTTATATATCACTAAAAGGAGAGTTAAAGTGTAATTATTTAATTTTGAAATGAAAACGGAAAAAAACAAAGGTTATTAGACGTTTCGAGGCACGTTTATCCTATTATACTATTTGGGATCATTTGTTGGATTATTTAGCCGGTTGTTGATTGGTAGTCGGATTATTTGGGATTTTACAACATGAAGTATATTCTAACTTGAAATATTATTGGACTTTAGACATTATGGACACTTGGGCGCGAAACGACTTAAGTACATTAGACTCATTATGAATTTAATGTATTCTAGCCGCTACGGACAACAATGGAAATAATATCTAACGAACAATAATATTTATAACATTTGTTGTTTAAACTTATTTGGAAATTAATTAAGTCATTCGACTTGGAGACGTCCTCTAAACGGATGAGTCATGGCGAATTTCTATTTAAACATATACAAGTATGTTTCATGAAATTAAATGGGGTTATGGAAAAATATCGACGATTACGAGTCTATCCTTTTTATTTGGTGTGTTTGCTATGTGGGATCACTTTAGGTTATCTCCATCATCTCTTCTTGACTTTTTGTCTTATTATTCGAGACATCTTCATTGTTCGTTCTTCGTTTGGCGTGTGTACTCTAGAGTCAGTTTCTTCCTACCGTAACACAAGTGATGATACCAAACTCTAATAAAAGGATAAAACGATATTATTTTGGTAATGTAATTGGAATAACTATGGGAATGGGAAATAGTTAAGTTTTGGAAACTTTTACGCCTTAGATTATTTTATGGAATATATGTTAAGACTAGTCTTTATATTATTAGGTCATGCCGATTCCGTCATGCTGTGAGATTCTAGTTGCTGTTATGCTAGGCTACCCTTGACTGTTGAGCTGTGCTACTGTTAGGATCGTTGTGTTGTTCCATCCCAGTTATTGTTGTTGATATTGCATTGCTGAGACTAAGGTGAGTTCTCGTAGCCCCACTTTTTAATATGCTTTACCTTGGGGTGGAAATGGTACTCAATGTTTTCAAATGTTTTCATGATGTGATCCACTGTTTTCATGTTTTTGGACAATATGTGTGCTTTGATTTGCAATATGTGTCTTATTTTTTAAATTCCAATTTGTGTGACTTGGCTTGAATGTGCTCAAATAATTTTGGGAAGTGGCACCCAATATATCATTTTGGGAAGTGACACCCGGTATATCATTTGGGAAGTGGCACCCTGACTATGTGTGGACCAATTATATGTATTTGCAGTCTGAGATAGTTTGCGATCTTTACTATGTGCTCACATTTGTATATTTCGCCCACTGTTGTGCTACATTATATTATTCACAGCTTCGTGGTTTAACTTTCAAACCTACGAGCTCACCAACATTATGTTGACGTTTTCTAGTACCATTTTTAGGTGAACATTGTTAAAGTATTTGAGGGCACATTTATTGGAGTCAGACTATTTGGTACCTTACTACCATGTTTTCAAGACAATAAGATTTCAATATGGAGACACTTTTACTTTAAATAGTTATACAAAAATTGTTTTGTAATGATGTAAACTATTATTGAAATTAATGTATGGTGTGTACTATAATGTTATGCAATGTGCCTTCTGTAATATCCCGTTAAATTTCCCTCTTAATTTTAATGATCGGGTAATCTATAATCACAACTTAATTAACCCTTTTTACGGGCTAAATTTTTGCTTTTATTAAAACTATTAACATTACTAAGCTTACGTATCGACAGTTTATTGAACAAGTTTATTTATTTATCAAGCTTATGAAAAATTAAACAAAAACTTAACTAAACATACACTAATAGCATGGGCCTCGGCCCACATCTCAAAACAACCCAACGGACCCTTATTACATTTTCTTTTCTTCCTTTCTGTTGGGCCAGTCCTCGACACAAACCCAAACACAAACAAAAACCTTTATATTATTTTCAAATTACATGTCCTAGGCATGTTTACTTTGGCTAGTTTGCTCGCAAATTTCCTTAACAACATACGAATATTTCTGCACAACTCGATTCACCTCCCAGCTGATAATCGTAAGCAACAAACTATTTAATTTAACTCGATCATCTACAAGTCTAAAAAGACCCAAAGCCAACCCCGTTTGTCACAATACCAACTTGACTCAAAACTATTTTTGTCCTAGCTCTATGTATTGTACCAACTCTAAACGACTTCAAGCGATCCTTAGATGTTTTCTAACACGTTTTTAACAT
Source organism: Artemisia argyi (assembly GCA_030686995.1). Classification (NCBI taxonomy): domain Eukaryota; kingdom Viridiplantae; phylum Streptophyta; class Magnoliopsida; order Asterales; family Asteraceae; genus Artemisia; species Artemisia argyi. The sequence goes on from CM060700.1 coordinate 253,237,902, forward strand.
TTCTTTGACCTTCAAACCTATCCAAATGACGTAAACAAAATAACCATGATCATTTTTGTTTTCTTCTTCTCGACAAAGACACCACAAGGATGATACCATGCACCAACTATCCTATTCACTCTTTGACTCCAAATGATGATCATGAAGCAGGCATTTGAACACATGTTTAAGAGGGATTGACCTTCCCTTTTGTGCCAAAGACCTCAGCGCAAAACCATGGTTTCTTTGTCTCCTTCTCGTCGGAGATTTGCACAAGGACGAATTATACTACTTACTCTCCATTGACTTCATCATTACACTTCTACCAATCCATACCCTCTTCATCATGGTGCATCATTTCACTAAAAAATCTAGTGTCTTCTTCTTTGTGTCATCCCAAAATTCTCGCTGCCACATTACCATCTCCAATTGACTATATTTTTAAACATATGCTAGCTTCCCTTTATAAAACCATGCACACTACCATCTGTTCTCACCACAAATCAAAAACAAAGACAAAACATAAATTGTAACACATTTCGTTTACTACTGTCGCGAGAGGAGGAAGAAGGAAGAAGCAGAGTTGAAGTTGAAGCTTAACTTCGTTTCTCGTCCATCCCTTGTTGGCTTGTTCACATGCTTCGGTCGTCCCTCACCACCTTTTGGTGTCATAAGTCTCCAAACCCATTTCGATACGTAGCATAACTTCATTGTTAGGGTTCTTTAAAACTTTCATGTCGTATGCATGCTCATTCGATATAGTCGATCCCATGCATCCGTAGCATAACTAACGTGGTATTGTCAAAACTTGTGTGGTCATGCAACGAATAAACTTCATCAACAAAAACTACATATACACGAACGTAAGTATTGGCTCTTGTACACAAGTACTTATTCGAGACAAAATTCTTCTTGTAGCTTATTTTCAAGCGATGAGATACTTATATACTATGTTACAAGCTTATATCTTATCTGCAGGTTAATATCGCGAACCCAAACCAAACACATAACCGAGCTATAAAGCCCAACCCATTTTACCAAGTGCTTATTAATAATCAAACTATATTTTAAATGTTTTTAGCGTAAAAGAACTATTGAAAAATTTCACAAAACGGATTAAGGTTTTTGTTTCGTTTTGAACGAGTTGGGTTTCATTTTGTTTTGAGTCGTGGTAAACACAAGGATAAATTGGAGTTATTTTGAGCTCGGTTTGGTTTACACGAATGGAACCCCAGTGCTCATTTGGAGAAGAGAAGAAGAAAAAAAAAAAAAAAAAAGTGAAATTTAACACAAAATAAATCAATGATAAGTAAGATTAAATAAAGTTAAAGGAAAAATGATACTAAGAAACACCATTAGCTCAGTTGGTTGTGTCGTTGCTCTTGTAAGCAAGAGGTCCTGAGTTTGATCCTTAGCAGTGGCACTTTGCCCAATTTTTGTTATTTTTGCAACTTTTGCTTTTGACAGTTTCAGCCCCTCCAATTCGAGTAACTTGCTACTTTTCTTAAAATTTTTTTAAGTTGTATAACTTATATAAATTGTTACATTTTCAACCCCTCAACTTTAAACCACTTGACATTTTCTAAAAATCTTTATAAGTTTGTAACTTATATAGTTTTTACAACTTCAATCCCTCAAGGTTGAACACTTGAACACTTTTCATCCTAAAACTTTTGTAAGTTAATAAACTTATGTTATTTTTACCATTTTTCACTAAATAGATTTGTCTAAACACATATTTTATATGGCGACCACGTCGACGTAAACTATAAATAATATATTGTCCTAATATATTATTTAACCACGACTTTGATAAATATCTATTGTATGTATATTTTCACACCTTGAAATCAAACGAATCTAATAAATACAATTCGACTTGTATTTATTCCCACTTTGATCGTACTTTAGCCAAAGTTGAGCCAACTCTTATATGAATATATTGTATATATTCCCATACTTACTCCAAGAGCCAATACTTACAAACATTTTTACAACTACATTTTTATATAGATTATCGAAAATCAAACTAATTTATGAAACTCAGCATAAGCAATAACGATACTTTATACTTAAAGACAAGTTATATAGTATATAACTTTGTCCTTGAACTTTAAGCATTTTATCACACAAGCAACCTCTGCCACAAAACTATTTTGTCATCCGACATTTATTCAAATCACTATTCTCGATAAGTCAAACTTATCTCAAACTTCCATATTATTCAGGTTGTCTTTTAGAGCCATTCCTATTCTGCATCTAGCAGTACTTTACTCTGTCTACCATTCCACTATGGTGAGTCATAGCCCCTCTCTTACTCTTTTTATAAATTGTTTTATAAATGTTTTGGGGGAGATACATGCTCAATTACATGTTTTTATACTTTTACAAGTACTCGTTAACTATTTACATATTACTGTGAGTTCATAGCCCAATTTTAAACTATTTTGTGGGGAGATACATGCTTAAAACATGAACACACGTCTTTTTATTGGTATTGCGATACCGGCTGGCTATTACTATTGCCTAAGTTAACTATTGCCAAAAGTCCCCCGATCATGAACCTTAATCACTTGTAGGGTGAACGTAAATAATTATGGATAGATCTATTAGGGACTGACAATCCCCGTTTGGTTTGTTGGGAAAACCAGCAAACGCGCTTTGTTTGATTTCATAGCTTATTGGCAAATACCTATCTTGGGGGCCTGGTTACTGTAACACCCCCAATTTTAAAATATGTGCAGCGGAATTTAGTTTGGGTATTACTTCATGGAACATCAGTTTTTCAGTAGAAAATGATCATTATTTTAGTCGTTAAAAGATTTACCATTCGAATTTTATAAATATTAGAGTTTTCAAAATGAGGTCCCAGTGGTTTCAAAGTTTGTTAAATAAGTTTTCGAATGATAGTAAAATTTATAGCCTTTGTAAGAATCCATGCTCCTCCGTACCATCCTTGCTCATTATGGACCTGAGATAAACACATGCTAAAAGTGTCAACACAAAGGTTGGTGAGTTCATAGAGTTTATAAGTATAGTAGTTGATTTTCAAGAATTAAAAGAGTTTGTGAGTCCATAGTAGTCATAATAAATAATTTATTATCAAAATCAAAGTGTGAGTAAATCCATAGTGTTTATAGTAAAAAACAGTTGATTCATCAAAATCAAAGTTAACATAAAATAATTCGTTGGTTTGCCCTAACTGGGTCAACACCAAAAATAGTTTGTTGGTTTGCCCTAACTGGGTCAACACCAAAGTTGTAGTTGGTTTGCTAAGTAATAGTGATTTTCTGCTATATAGTGAACGCAAGTTTGTCATTTGATAAAAATAGTCATTGTAGTTCTGTGTCATGACCACAGCACTACTACTCTATTGCTCTAAGTCTCATGACACGCAACGATTAACTGGTCATCAAATATGATGTAAGGTAACAATGGCCCTATGGTAGGTTTTTGCTAGTAACCTATAGGTTTAAATAAAGTGCATTTGGTGGCCCATCCTGGCAGACACAAACGGGGATTGTCAGTCCCTAATAGATCTATCCACAACTATTTACGTTCACCCTTCAAGTGATTAAGGTTCATGATGTGAGGGTCTTTTTAGCAATAGCAAACTTAGGCAATAGAAATCAGGTATATCATACGGTTGATAAGTCACTTGTAATCATGTTTATAGCAGTTATCGCTCCATGAGATATTAATTGTATAAAAGGGTGGGCTATGGTCCCACAGTAATATGTAAATAGTTTAACGAGTACTTTTAAAGTATAAAAACATGTAGTTGAGCATGTATCTCCCCCAAAGCATTTATAAAACAATTATAAAACGGGGCTAAGAACTCACAATAATATGTAAAAGTTTAAAATACTTGTGAAAGTAAAAGTAGTAGTTGAGCATGTATCTCCCCCAAATCATTTATAAAACAATTATAAAAACGGGGCTAAGAACTCACCTTAAGTGATACTGGAAAAGATGAAAAGTAAATTCGGGTGAGATTATGGTAACGGCTTCAGTATAAAACCTGATAAATAAATTTATCTGAGAATCTAACCAAATACTCTTTGGTAATGAATAACGATTAATCGTTATGATGAAAAGATGAGGTGCAAATGAAATTCTTATGTGTATAATAATATGACGAGATATGTTATTATTTCTAAAGTTTTCCTTTCTTAACCAAGATGATAATATTACACAAAGATAATTAGTTAAAATATAGTTATACATATTATTAACGTAAAGTTAACTAATATATAAATAAAATGTAATGAATATGCATATGACGTGATGGGGTGACGTAAAATAGAAAATAAAATAAGAATATGAAATATAATATGTGGGTCCTTGTCTTTTTTCCAATTTTTACACTTTTTACTCTAACGGCGTTAGCGTTGCACCGTTAGTCCTTATTTTATAATATTTGCATTTAAAGTCCACTACTTGTCCAAAATAACTTTCTGAGCTTGGAATTTAAATAATATCAATTTCTACTCTAATGTTTCTGTTTTTACAGTTTCCGTCCAAGTTTTTAAAGGTTGGCAGTTTTAGTCCTTTAACGTGAAAATGCGTTACAAGTTTAGTCCTTTTTACACAAAAGTTATAAGAAAATATTCCGAAAATTTCTATAACTTTATTAAGTTTATTATAACTTATTTCAATTGCTTTTTACAGAAAAGAGCTTATTTTGGTGTCAATGGGCCAATTAACGCATACTAACAAGGCCCGTTAAGAAATTTAGAGGCGAGGGCATGAAAATAGTTTTGGGCCTGGACTTGGGCTATTTTTGTGATTCTAAAACTGTTTCATATGGGCCTGGTGGACTGATGGATCGTTAACTCTTGTTGGGCTTTGAATAAGCCCAAACCGAATTTAGTTTTTCTATGTTTTTATTTTAGTTTGAAATTGTGATTGGTGGTATATACGGAGATGATCGATTCACTTTGGTCATTTTAGAGGATCGAGACGTGATCGTTTTTACAAGTTACTTATACGAAAATGATAGCTAGTTAGGTGGTCTATTAGATGGTGTAAAAATATAGTATGCTCGTTAAACTAATTTTCAAAATATACGTTCGTTTCTTAGGCTGCTGGAACGTTTGTATATATTCAAAAGACTTGGTAATATTTTCTAAGTGTTTAACAGATTTTAATGATTGAAACATAGTTTAGAAATGAGTTTGTATGATGCATGAAACATGAAAATAAAAGTGAAATGAGTGTGTATCGTGACTCCTAGGCTTTCCACAAGGGAGGCTAGTCATTTTTAGTGTTCTATATGTGAGTATGTACGTAATTAAATAAGCAAAATATATACGTTCGAATATGAAATATATGTGATGCATGAAAATGAAATAACGCTCGAAATGAAATGGGAATAGATTCAAGGTAACTTACTACACCTCCAGGGTGATAGAGAGTTGAGAGTGATGAAGGAAACACAAGAAAAATCCCACGTTAGCTTATAAACCCAAGAAACGATTTATAAATATAACTCGATAACACTTGTTTTCTTCCAAACTTGCGAATGATACACTATTAGTTGATCAGTGATGGTTTTGAGAGTATAAAGGAGTTATTATGGGTGTGTCGAATGAAGGAAACAAGGGAATGAGAATTGTGTATATATAGCATGAAATTTTAACACGTAATGGTGCAAAATTTTCAAGGAAACAAGAAACACTATGTATTGTCAGTAAATAAACGAGGGTTGCTTGCTTCTCATTCATTCCATGACTTTAGGAAACCTTTGAGTGAGCTTAAAATAAGGATATTTGTCCTTGTGATTTTATACATGTCGACAACCATATAATTGTGTACACGAATTGGAGAAATGCATAGGACTTGGTTTCTAGCTGATGTAATTCGACTTTTAACATGAAATGAGACTTAAAATGTTATTAGGATTTCATAGAAACACACGGGAATCAAAATGGTTTAGTTTTGGATTTTTGGTCATGTCGAATGGTTTGTTTTTGGACCGGATGAATTGCCCTTCAAAAACATATCAATTCTCGACATGTGATCCTGAGATTTGGCATACTTATAGTTGGCTAGGTGAGAAACGAGGTGGTGCAAAAATATATAGGTGTCGTGTTTAAGAATTGAGTGTACGAGATGCGTTTTGAAGCATGTTACTAATCGACTACATGAAATTAATAGGATTAACATTTGGGCTTTAAAGTTTGGGCTGATGAATAGTAACATATCGTGGAAAGATTTGGGCTGAGAAATAATTAAGGGCCCGATTAAATGTAGTTTAGGGATATATTAAGATTAGTGAAATATTTAAGTTTCGTTAAACGTGTCGAGAACTTGTTTCGTCATTTGGTGAATTTTGCAATATCGTAATCATGACCATTTAATATAATAAGAAAAATTTCAAATTTTTCTGTAAAAATGGTGATTAAAATAATGACAGAGATTAATATATAATTAACCGTTGTTAACTATATGGATTTTTGCGAGGTTTTACAGTACCCACGTGTCACTCTGAATTTCGTCCCAAAATTCAAGTTTATCGTGATTACTTGAGTAGGGAATTTTTGAACAGAGGGTTGTCGAGAGATTTTTATTATTAAAATTAAGAAAACGTGATTCAGTTAGGTTTATCTTTACTAGACAAGACCAAGTAACTGATGTATTTAAGGGTTGTGAATATTGAAAATGGTGGTCATGAATAGTAAAATAACGGCTAGTGCACAGTATTCCAACGGTCGGAATAGTGAATTCCAACGGTCGGGAATAGTGAACCAACGACTATATTTTAGCCTATAAATACCCCTTTCTAATTTCCATTTCTTCCATCAATCATTTTCCTCTCATTTCCCATCTCAAAATGCAGCACCTCATCACTATATTAGCGATTGTGTATATCGTCCTTGCCGCTATCTACTTAGCGTATGTTCCAGATGAAGACTTTGGATTCTTGGTCTCGATCTTGTTGTTCGTTGTACCCCTCACGGTCCTAGCCATTACTGTAGACAAGATATGGGGGTAATAATCTTGAGCTAGGGTTGTTTTAAATTAAGTCCTTGTTGTGTTTCTATGTACTTTTTAACGAATATCGAATAAAACTTGTTTTGTTTTTATGTTTAAGAACTTGTCTCGTCATTGTTTTTAATGATTTGTTTATATTTATTTTTCAGCATAATTAGAGTGATTCATTTTGTGGTGGCTATTGCTATTGTAGTGTTGGTGGGGGTCTTTGTTGCCATAGCGGATCAACCTATTGAAGATTCTATGATTTACATTGTAATTATTGTAACATTAGCACTTCCGATGCTAATTATTTGTTTATTTATTAATTTCCACAGATTCGAATAAAATTTTCGCTATTTGAGTTTTATATCAGTCTTTGTGAATTATTAGGGTTTTCCTAGTTGTACTTTTGTCGATTTCTCATCATAATGATGAGGGGATAAGATTGGTATTTATTGGGGTTTGTCCAATGTAATATTTATGAACAGTTCATTTTATCTCTATATTTTGTTTTTAAATGAAGATTGTTATTTTAGGAAATCTGAAATTATGATTGTTCCCTTCATAACATGATTTTTCCTAAATTAGATAAAGTTGATCAGGCTATGTATAATTGAGGATTAAATGATGTGATACTTGGCTCAATTACCGTGGTATTTATGTTTTTTTAAATTGTTTTAGATGGTATTCAACGCGTTGTTTTTATAATATAACACGTAATTTTTTTTAAGAATAAAGTAGAAAATTCTTGTTCCTACTATAATGATGAGTCAGAAATTTCTAGGGTAATAACAGTATATTGTTATTTGGTAAATGGAATAGAAATTGAAATTTGACATAGATTATGATTATTATGGAAATATTACAAGGTAGATTTTTCGATACGGTAGGAAGATAGTTGTTATACTTAGGTTACATCCATCGTAACTTAAAGTAAAATGCAAGAAAAAGATACAACTTAGGAAATTTTTGAACTAGAATTTATTTATTCACAACAGGAATTTACTCATCTGCTTAAATCTAGTTGTCATTCCCTTGATACTATCGAAAGTGTGATCAACTTGATTCCCTCGTTGTATCATTTATTTATAGCATGATCCGGGAGAGATTAGAAAGTGTGATCCTCGACCTCAAAGCCACGCCTAGTTCTTTATGGAAATTTCTTGAAATGATCTTCCATGATAACAAAGCAAACCGAATTATTCAGGCTGACAACGAACTTTGTACCTTATAACTTGGCATTCAATCGGTTGCGTACTATTATTAATAGGTAATGTTGTCCCATAATTATCCTTAATGTATATTAATCTAGAAAGAGAGAATGGGTGTGGACACTTATTAATCTAGAGAGAGAATATAGATAAGTATTTGAACTTTAACTGATGAACACACCCTCCAATGTGAGGAGGTGATGTGGTATTTATGTCCTTACAACCAAATGTTCCAACTTGGAACTATTGATCCCCTTGCAACTATACAAGTCTTAGCACGTGATTTGGTGACTTTGTTTTATTCCCCTTGCTTGCTGGATTAAAGGAGGATACATATTTTGGCAGATTTAATCATGTAGCACTTTTTATCCATTTTCTTATGAATGGGTCACTTTGTGTTATGTTATTTTTGGAAAGTGAAAAAAAATGAGTCTAATGGATTGAAAGTAGCCCAAAGCCTAAATTAGGCGGGCAACGCATTAAATAAGTACATCTATTAAGATACATAACTTTGAACAAAAGGTGTTATGGGTTGAAAGTAAATGGTGTGTATTAATTTACATACCTTTTATAAGACTAAAACCGGACCAAATAAGACCAAAAACTGACCAAATATGTTGTGTTTTTGTGTTTATGTGTATGTAGGTACGGATATTGTGAATATGGACAAAATAAAGATCAAAACGGACAAACACGAGCACGGGATAATGGAAAGAGCTCAAAAGCCGAGGCTGAGGAAGGATTTATGCTCAATTTGTCAAAGTTATCCTTGAAGATTCATCATTTGACAAATTCAACCCTTGGAAGTATTTTGGAAGATTTGAAATAAGTACACTTTTTGTCCCTTACTTCACTCATGCCTAAAATCCAAAATCTAAATAATACTAAATCCCAAATTTAGTCCAATCCAAGTCCACAAACAAAACACAAAGCCCACTTTCAAATATCTCATACCCGGCCCACTCACGACTTTGGTCAAAACCACAAATAAAAATAATATTTTCCCTTTTTAACCCCGTACACCATCATCCCCAGCCACATGAACCCTAGAAATTACCAATCTCCAATTAACTATAAATTAAATGTTCTAGAAGCTATCCCACATGTTTGGAGCGTGACAGAGAGAATATTCAAGCTTAGTCAGACCTTGTGGACACTTGGCAGAGATATATTGGACCAAACACATCATTTAATGTTCGTTAGTTGTTGCTTATTGCTCTATATGACTTATTATAGTTAGTTTGTCATGTGTTACCTAAACATCAGCTTGGTTTAGTAATTTCAAGTCTTATAATCTGTTTTTAAAGTGCTTAAAGGAGTGTTTGTGACAACCTGTCCTTGTAAAGTTTAGTTCATGAATTGATTTGTTACAGCTTCATTGTAGTCATTTGAGTTGTTTAAAAGTCAATTTTAGCATCTTTGATTAGTTTCGTAGGTTTTGCAAAGGATTTCTCAATTTACATGTTCTTACATTTAGTTAAACAGTCTCTTTTTTATTCTACTGAATTAAGGTGTTTTTGGTTGCTTAGGTTGGTTCAAATGAGTCTATTTTACATGTTTCCAAGTTCTGTGCTCAAAGGTTTTAGCCACACACCTGTTTTGAACCATTTTGTTCCCATTTTCATTAACTCACTTTTTCTCAGTTTCAGTTCTCCTTCTATTTAGCTTATTAGGATTTGATTTTTGGATCATAAGAATGTAGTAGTACCAGCTCGTTATAGTATTTATTTGCTACTCTAGCTTATTGTTTTTTATAGCTTTTAGGTAGCTTGTATACACCTCAGCAAACTTGCATACCTCTGCTCAGTTTCAACCCATTTTGCCATCTGCCATCACTTAGATATTTGCCCAAATCCATTTTGTTTTTAATTTTGCATTTGCTTATTATTAATTCTTATCAGCTGAGATTTTGCATGTTTAATCTTTTGGTGCTCTTGTTGTTGTTTCTAATTTTTGTAGATTTTTACATAAGCTTTTTATTAGTTTTTTTTTTCCCTAACTCAATAAGCCCTTCTTAGGCTACTGTTCCCTGCACCAACAGCTTTGGTCTAATTAGCCTTTTTCAGAAGCTCATAGCAGCTTCCTAGTGCTCATTTTTGGTTTCCTAAATAGCTTCTAGTGTAGAGTTTAGGTTTTAGCTTGTAGTTCAGAGCTTATTCTTAGGCTTAAAGTAGCTTTGTGAATTGTTTGTTTGCTGATGCAAATCTGTCCCAACATAGCAATTTAATCAGCCCCTTTCGACCCATTTTTACCAACTGCTTCAGCAGTCCCCCTGTCTTACTAGGCCTTCTTCCTTGCTCCATAGCTGCTTATCTAGATTAGCTTTTTGATTGAAATTTGGTTCTATTAAAAGTTTTTGGTGTAAGCTTCTCATAACTAAGCTTGTTTTGGGGTTTAAAACTTATTCGCTAGACGGTAAATAGCCTGCAAGTCAGCTCACACACTGTTGCCCTGCACATCATTTCTGTCCCAACAGCTTACTTTATAAGCTATTTTAGAAGCCACTCATAAGACCATAACTGTTTGAGATTTGGTTTACATGTTCCTTGCTTGGTCATTGATTTAATTTTTCACTTATGGATTAGCAGCTTAGGAGATTGTGCATTGGCTTATTAGTAGGCTTGTAGACTGTTTGAACCTTTGTTTCAGTTATTGTTTTTTTATAGCTTGTTGGCTTTTCTGCTTTTTAGAATAAAGTTTCCAGTAATAATATAGCTTATTAGAGGTAGTTTACTTAGTTTAGTTGTACGTATTTAGGTTTCCTTAAATCAGTTTAAGCTTATTTGATCATTGGTTAGAGTTTTTAGTCCCATTAGCTTAAGCTTTTAGTAGATTTTTGGATTGCCATAATTAGCCTTCAGTCCACTTTCACCTCATATGCCCCCATAGGGAGTATTTGTCTTAAAATCAGTTTCATTATTATACTTTTTGTGCCTCTTAATTGCTTATCTGTTCAATTTTTAGTTGCTCATTTGGACTAGGTAGATGCATTAGGTTAGTGTTAGGATTAAGTGTTAGCTTTTTATAAGTTTTGGCTCAAGGTTATGCTTAACCACTCTTTTTCTACTTTAACTTTTCATGTTACCCTTACAAAACTGTTTTGCATCTAAGTTCTAATCTCAGCTTATTTTCAATTTTCATAAAAGTTGTTTTCACAAAATATTCTCATTTTCATTTTCAGTTTTTCAAAGAAAAAAAAAATAATAATAATAAAAAATAAATAAATAAAGTTTTAATAAAAACCTGGACCCTCTGCTCCCAACACCTCACACAGAACCACTCTTGCCTTTGGGCTTTCTTGTCACACTTCTCTTCATTAATTCTTTTAGTATTTATTTTTCATTTAGCTTATTAACTGTCTTGACTTATTACTAGTAGCTTTTCTAAATTTTGTATTTTTCTTAAGTTCAAATTAGTTTTAAGTAATTTTAGAAAAAGTTTCAAAATTATTTGATTAATTTTAGTATTTTTAAACATTTATTTTGTTTCAAATAGTTTTTAATTCATAATAAATAAATAAAAAGTCGAAAAAATATTTTTCTTTTTCCCGTAATTTTCTTTTATCTTTTGTAACGTAGGAAAATCATTTTAATGCCCGTAGGATTAGATTCGCTTTAAATTCACTTTTTATTTTGCGCTTGTACGTAGTTTCTAAATTAGATTTTGCGTTTTTAGTTTAGATTGCGTTTTAGGTTTTTAAAGCTCTTCGTTATTATTTCTTGTGTTTTATTTTATGCTTTTTAATATCGTTTTACTTTCCGTAGTTAAAACTACCATCAAATCTCTCTTATTTTCATTATTCACTACACGATTCACGAACCAAAATCACGATTCCATTCAACCTTCGCTGGACCACGACCCGGGGAAATACTTTCACCGGTATTTCTTCGGAAATATTCTTAACCTATAAATCTACAACTTATCGGTAAACGGAAGCGTAAATTAAGCTACTTCGTTTGTTTTAATATGTCTGTTATTTACAAAAACACGATGCTATACATACATTATTTATTAACTTGCAATTTTAGTTTTTAGTTAAATCGTGGGCATCGACGTCATATAGTGTTTATTGTGTCAAGAAGTGGGCTGGAAATGAAACTTCGGCTACTTAGTAGATAATTTCTGTGAGCAAGCAAGGAAAAGAAACTGGAAGAATGAGAACTCAGGCGACCTCACGTAAAGCTATCGGTGCGATTAAGAATAGCTCCGCCGTTAACTCGGCCAAAGTTAATAGTGACTACAAGGTACGAAAGTATTTTCTTTGGAATTCAGTTTACAATTTGAGACAGCGTATGAATTTTGGTTGGCGTTAATTTATTTAATTTGATTTCAACTATATAGGAATTGGATATAAATATTGCGACACTTCCCAGCTTGCGTCATATGATCAGATCAACTAAACAACATTAGCAAAAGAGGTACTTGAAATCCTCCAAACCCAACACCTATGGGCTACTGATGTATAACACAGGTAACCAATCTTTAATTGCGCTCCTTTTATAAAGAAAAATTTCTGATTGAAAAGTATATGTTCAATACGATATATCAAACTATATGTCGAATTCGATATAAATGTGTTTCGAGTCTGCGGTCATGTTTGAGGTGGATATTGGCATATTGATATATTATTCGGTATTGTATTAACAATCTGATACACTTCATTATGAATTATGAATGTAATGTGTATAAAGTGAAACTGTGAGAAAATGCAATGCTTATTCGCTGTTTATCATCATTTTGTGGTTGAAAAGCTGAATGCCAATCTAAACGAATGGATCCAAGCATTGTTGTTAACGGGTTAGTTTTACCTACGCAGGATAATTGCTTTGGGCAGCAGCTTGGTTGCAGAAGGTGTCAAAAAGACGACACGGCTGGAGACACCGTGGATGAATTTGGTTGGGATAACAAACATGGTGGCATCAATGTTCTCCTTTCAAAGGTACATATAAAAGTAAATTATATGATCAGTTTATAGCTTTCTCATGCACTTCTTTCTTTGGGTTTCTGTGTTACAGGCCACAATAAGTTGTGCCATGGTTTAATTTACGATAATTAATAAATACCAAAACGAGTTAGTCAAAGAGGAATGCATTGTCAAATGAGAATAAAGATATGCGACGTTATCATTCTATGCCACAGGCTATTTTAAATGTTTTTTAAGACTATCTAGCTAATATGAAATCTACATTGCTATTAGACGAATTAAACCCTTCTAAACTTATCTAGCTGATATGAATTAAGCTTATCAAACAAATGTTATTTAAGGTGAGGATAAGGGTGAAATTGGAAAAAAGTGAAAATTTGTTTGCCTTGCGGGGAATGGACAACCGCAGCAGCTAATTTGATCGATTGCTAAGCGTCCCATCTGCCTTTGAGCATGCTTTTCGTGCCTGTGCATTCTTATTTTTTTATGATTTCTTCATGCATAACGAATTAGTAATATTAGTGTATATGTACCTGTGATTTATAAATCTTTGATCTTGAATAAAGTTTGAGTGTCCAAACAATCAAAATTATGATAGTACCACACCGAAATTAAAATGTTGCAAACGGGTAAAAATGGGCACGGTTTAATGCAACACACAAATAGTGACAGATCCTCATGGGTAAGATATGGGTCAGTAGGAAAAGGACCAAATGGTGGTAAAGTTGTTATAAAAAGTTAAAACCCATATTTTATGATACCAAAAGGTATTATAATATGGAGATTTTATATCTTCAGTTCCATTGTTTATACGTTGTACATAGAATCGAAGTATAGAAATTTTGATACAAAAAGTATATTGTGTGCTTTAAGGCTTACTATCTTTCATTCCCTCATGTTAGATTCACATTTTTTGCTTTACCTCTCGAGTCTGCTTCTTCCTATAAATGTTCATATGGCCCGCTAATTAATTAGTTTTACTCAAGAAATAAAGAACGTAAAAGAACAGGAAAACACAAAATGTAACATATGTCAGGTAAGTTTTGTTACCATCAAGTCTTTGACCATATATTCCCATGTATGAACAGCCGAAATGTGTATGCTTACTCGAGCTAATAGTTGAAGGGTGGCTGGAAACACTAATTGTTCATTTTTACAAAGTAAGTTGTTTGCTAAGAAAATAACAATAGCCTATCTCCCTTCTACCAAAGTCCATATCTGAGTAACGGGGTTGTTTATAGGATGGAAATTAGTGAATATTCACATTTTTTTGTATAAAGTGTTTAATGATATGCAATCGAAGTCTTCGATTTTCCTTAACTTTGAAGAGCCATGTACTATCATCTGGACTTTTAGTTATTGCAATTCAGCATCCTTCTTTTGGCCCTGCACCAGGCCCAAATCTGGACACACGCGAGAACGGGGCAACACGTCCAAGGCAAAGAGGTTGGCCTCACGTAATCCTTAATGGTTTCCTTGCATTTATTTCTTATCAGTTGCCGAAGGATTCTCAAGTAAGTAGCTATTGGTATCACTAAAATTACCCAAGTACACAACTAATATCGAAGCAACGTATGTTTTCAAATAGACACAATTTTGATTATATTAGCATTGATTTCATAAAAATCCATTTACATTTTTGTGTTATCGCTATCTGCACAATCAGGTTGAGATTAGCTTCTTAACCAAAAAAATGAACGGGTCGAAAGTCAAAGTCATAGAACCTCCTCTTTCACTTTGTTATAACATAAGTGGAATTACTGTTGTACTATTATAATGAAATGTAACTATATTTAACATGTTACTGTAATTATTTGCGTATCTTGAAGAAATGTACAAAAAAGGTGTTGGTCGTTTGGCCTAAACACAATCCATTTTGACAAGTAAAATTGACCCGTTTTGACCCGAACTCATTTTGACCCATTGATCAGCTTCTTTGACCTGACCTGCTCATTTTTTCACCTTTGGTTTAAATGGATAACACTAATTCTAAAAATATGACCGTTTCATCATGAGCAAAGACGCAGAGCAGATGTAGGTATAGTAGTTAGAGATTTGTTTGTAATTTGTTCATATGTGATTCGTAGATTAATTTGTTGTCTAGTTTGTAAACAGTTTGCAGCGAGTTCATTGGATAGAATAACTGACAGTCTCGGCTACTCAGCCCACTGCACCATTGCTCAGTGTTCTAAAACCATATGGGAAGATTAACGAATGAGACGAAAGGGGGAAGACTGAGAGTTGGAATTCAAGGGTGCAAAATACTGGAAATGAGTTGTGAAGATCATGACAGACTAGCTTTTAAAAGCCAATTTGTTAGTCACACCTGTAGACACAAAGGGGTTTGACAAGCTACCCATGACACTGTTTAATACATAGTTTTGCAGTTTTGCTTTTGCTATTAGTTACTAATGTCATCAATAACTTTATGTTTTATTTTTTGGCTACTTCATCATATTTCTGTTGACACAACAGAAGATTGTATACTACACATGAGCAACACAAGTTGAGATTAAGATTAATGGATGAAGCGCGCCAACAGAAGTTTGTTTTTATTTCTTTGTATGGGTATTAGTTGTATGAAAACACCCCGCGGCAACGCGCGGGCTTAAAACCTCGTTATGTTACAAAAAGTGATCTTATGAAACATAAGCCCAAGACCAAATAAGCCGTAAGCCGGCTATATAAGCCGAAACAAACACCCCTAATTTTATGTTGCATTTGGAGTTTTTGAACCCACGTAATAGTATAATGTTATCACAAAACATTGGTTGAAAGTTGAAAATCCAATAGATTGCATATTATCTAAAACAGAGGGACCAGAAATACAAATAACTTGACTTTGGAGTCAACCCCTGTTACCTTTACTCACTTCATTTCATCTTCATTTCTTTGTAACTTCTGATTTGCATTCATTTACACGAACCAAAATACTTTTACTAAACTGGAACTTGCATTTTGATTGCAGCCATTCAGTGACTTTGATTTCCATCCATCGGTAAATTGCAGGTCATTTCTATTCTCAAATTACTTTTTTTTTTTTTTTTTTTTTTTTTTTTTATATATTATTGTTTCATTACATATCTTATAGTAACTCCTTATCAATTTTGAAACATCAAAAGTTTTTATTTTTCGATCTAATACCCCATAACTAAACAACTTATTAATATTATTATTTGAAACATCAAAAGTTTTAAAAAAGGGTATTTTTAAAACGAAGCAAAAAGTAATTATATATAGCCAAAAAATAATTTATGTCAAATATTTACTGAGTAATTGACTTTGGGTGGTTATACCTAAAATAGTATTATCAAGATTGAATTGCAAAATCACACATTTTGTTTTTTGAAATGCACTCTTCCAAGCTTTTTTTATATAAAATTGTCTAAGATATAAAATTGTATAAAATTGTCTAAGATATATAAGCAACTAGCATGTATGTCCTATCTACAGGTTTGATTAGTACAATTCAACCTAACAGACATACACAGATTTGTAGGATTTTTGTTAAAATTTAATAATGATAAACACATTATATTTTGTCGCTTAAAAAAGTATGACACCACGTATGTATGTCCTATCTACACGTTATATTAGTACAGTTCAACCTAATCCGAAATGTATGTACTATCTACACGTTGCGGCAGGGCATTGTTTCACGTCATTTGTCAAATTCTTATAATAAGCAACTAACATGTATGTCCTATCTACACGTTGGATTAGTACAATTCAACCTAACCAACATACACATATTTGTAGGATTTTTGTTAAAATTTAATAATGATAAACACATTTTATTTTGTCGCTTAAAAAAGTATGATTCTTGAATTATTCAGTTTGACATGTGATTTGACGATGCTATAATGTTATCACAAAACATTGGTTGAAACTTGAAACTAAGTAACATAGATATATTTGCCTATATTGCATTGTTTTTGAACTTTGACATGTAGCTTAATCCAATAGATTGCATATTATCTAAAAGCGAGGGACCAGAAATGCAAATAAATTGACTTTGGAGTCAACCCCAGTTGACTTTACTCTTTTGTAACTTCATTTCATCTTCCATTTTGATTTCATCTTCATTTCTTTGTAACTTCTAAATTGACTTGGAGTCAACCTCAGTTGCCTTTACTCTTTGTAACATCACTTTCATCCAACTGTTAAACGGGTAAGCCTTCTTCTTATACTCTATCTAATTATTACTTTTAATATAACGAGGTGGGCGATGGCGCATTGCGGCAGGGCGTTGTTTCACGTCGTTTGTCAAATTCTTATAATAGCTTACTTTACTTCAACACCCTTCTGGTTTTGTTAGTAATACTAACTAATAGAGATAGTTTAGAAGGTTTTATTAAAAATAGTGTTAGTGTGTTCAACCTGCTTCATATGTCCAGCCCATTTGACCCGTTTTCTTTTTATTTTACAACTTTGCACGTTAGACATAAAACCTGCATGCTCTTTTGACACATTAACAACTTCAAGAGCCTTTAGGTAAGAATCGGGTGCTCACATTCACCACCGATGATAACCAAATGGAAGAAATCAGTAAGACCAAGAGTTGAAATCATTAGGTAAGTGTTTGGCCTCGGGGCATTAGTAACAGCAGCATGTTTCAGCCCATGATCTTCAACGCATTTTGTTAATTTGTATAGACCCTTTATAGGCTCCACCTTTATAAGCAATTTCAAGCGTAAAAACTAAATCCAAACAGTCCTAAATCTTAATTGAAAACACATTCCGCAACCACTTTTTCATTTAAGAAACCGTAAACTTAACCGCACCTAACCGCTAAGGTTCACTATCATAAGAATCAAAATGATAAATACACAAAATGGCCTTTATTATTTTCAACATCTAGCTATATATATTTGTTTTAGGGCAGATTGATGTTGTTTTTGTGTAGCTATCATTTTAAGACAACGTATGAACCAGAGTCACATATTTAGTAACAGGAATTTTCTTAGAAATTGCATTCTTTATATCAAGTTATATATATTTGTTTTAGGGCTGATTGATGACTAAAAATCTTAGTCATGGATTCTTTGTACTATTATTGATAATGGCTCTACTCTTTCTGATGCTCTTTACTTGTGAACGCAGCTCGATCTCATCATTGATAATGGCTACTACATCCATTCCTCATCGGTGGAAATATGATGTTTTTGTTAGTTTTAGAGGTGAAGATATCCGCAAAAACTTCATGGATCATATGTTCAATGATTTCAAGCAAAAAGGGATTCATGCTTTTAGAGATGATAGAGAGTTGCCTAAAGGAGAAGAGATATCTCCTCATCTCTACAAAGCCATTGAAGAATCGAGATTTTTGATAGTTATCTTCTCCAAAAATTATGCTTCTTCAACATGGTGTCTAAGGGAACTTGCCAAAATACTTGAATGCAAGCAGATTGAAGATCCCAAACATGAGGTTCGGATTATCTTTTATGATGCCAAGCCTGATGTTGTCAGGAAACAAAAAACGAGTTACGCAAAAGCATTTGCCAAACATGATGTTTCAAATAGAACAGAGGTGGATGAATGGAGGGAAGCTCTATCCATGGCGGCTAACTTATCTGGATGGGATCTCCAGGACATGACAAATGGGTAAATTTCTTGTTTTTGTGTAATTATCTTGCAGTTCTACTAAAGCTTAACACTATGTAGTTTCTCCTACTTATTGTGTCTTTATGGTTCAACAGGTATGAGTTCAAGTTCATTGATTGCATCTCCAACGAAATCCTCAAAGTATTATGTGACGGACCATTGCATGTTGGTGAAAACCTTGTTGGCATAGATTCCCATTTCGACAAATTAAACTTGTCACGCTTCGTTGGGTCTCATAAGGTTAACATGATTGGTATTTGTGGTATAAGTGGAATAGGAAAGACAACCCTTGCCAAAGCTATTTATAACTTGATGTATATGCACTTTGAAGGAAGTTGCTTTTGTGAAGATGTCAAAGAAGTCGCAAAACGACAAGGCCTGATTCAAGTCCAACTGCATATGATTGGAAAGATCATGAAAATAGAAGATTTGAAGATATCAAGTGTTGGTGAAGGAATTATGGTAATAAAGAAGATGATGTCATCAAGGCCAATCCTGCTTGTTTTGGATGATGTAGATGATCATGAGCAGTTAGAAGCACTAGCGGGTTCACCTACATGGTTTTGCCCAGGAAGTTTGATTATTTTCACCGGTAAAGATAAACAGTTGCTAAGATCACATAGAGTGGATGAAATCCATGAAATGGGGAATTTAATTAAGTGTGAAGCTCTTGAGCTCTTTAGTTTATATGCATTTGGGAAAAGGCATCCTACAGATGATTTTGCAAAATTTGCTTCCCAGATTGTGAAATATTTGCATGGTCACCCTTTGGCTCTCAAAATTATTGGTCGATCACTGTATGAAAAATCTATATATTTTTGGAAAAGCGAATTGGAAAGACTCCAAACATATCTTAACTCAGAGATAGTACAAAAACTGCGACCAAGTTTTGATAGCTTGGAATCTTGTCAGAAAAGAATGTTTCTTGACATTGCATGTGCCTTCATTGGGGAAAATAAAGATATTGCTGCAAGTGTACTACACAGCAGTCATTGTTTTGCAAATGCTATTATTGAAGTTCTAGCTGATAAGTTCCTAATAACAGTATCTGCATATGATATGCGTCTTCAAATGCATGAATTGATTCAAAGCATGGCAAGGGAAATTGTTCGTGAAGAATTCAGGATGCCTGGGAATCACAGCAGAAGATTGTGGATTTCATCAGAGGACGATAAGGACGATATGCTGAATGAAAACAAGGTATTAAGTGGCATATGATTCCTTTTTCAACATAAACATTTCATTTGACTATTTGAGTATAAGCAATTGCATTTTTTTTTTTTTAATAAAAGTAAGTACAATCCGATGATCTGTTATTTGTATCTAGGTAGCGGAAGAAGTTGAAGTTCTTGCCCTTTTGCTAAAGAAAAACTGTCAAAATATTCCCATAGATGGACAAGCTCTTACATGTATGAAAAACTTGCGGATACTTAAAATATGCTTTCCGAAAGTCGAAGGACGTTGGCAGCCATTTGTAGTAAACTTCTCTGGAAGACTGGATTTGTCTTCCAATAAATTAAGGTTGCTTTATTGGCATGGATTGCCTTTAGAGTCCTTACCTTCAGATTTTTATCCGGAAAACATTGTTGCCATCGACTTGTCTTACAGCCACATAAAACAGCTTTGGACAACACCAAAGGTATTTACTTGTTCATACATGTGTTTGTGTTCGACACCTAATGATATACAAACTAATCTTTTTTCTATTGATGCCAGTGCTTAAGAAGGTTGAAAATAATGAAGCTAAGGTACTGTTGTAACCTGACCACCACACCTGACTTCTCAGAGATTACAAATCTTGAAGAGCTAGATCTTGAAGGTTGTGTGAATTTGTCTACAATTCACCCATCTATTGGAATGCTTAATAAGCTTGTTGTCTTAAATTTGAAATACTGCACACGGGTTAGGAGTTTTCCGAGCAAAATGGAAATGGATTCTCTTCAGATTTTGAATCTCTCGGGATGCTTAAATGTCATCCAACTGCCTCAATCCTTTTGGTCTAGATGGTTGACTTCAATCCCTGGTTTCATATGGAACCAACAACATCCCCAAAGATCAGTTTTATTGGCAGGTTTAAATATGTTAAAGTCCCTGAATTTCAGCTACTGCAATTTAGTTCAAGTGCCCGATGGCATTGGAGGCTTATCATGTCTAAAAGAACTAAACTTGGAAGGGAACAGTTTTACTAGTTTACCTGGAAGTTTGAGTCAACTTTCTAATCTTGCAGAACTTACACTTGATGGTTGCAAGAAGCTGGAAGTGTTGCCCGAACTTCCACCTAGCGTTTGGAGAATTGATGCATCTCATTGCACCTCCTTAAGTTCAATTAGGGGATCAAACCCAATCATGAGCGGAAGGTTCACTTATTTCAACAACTGTCCAAAATTGTTTAAGGTGTCGATATCGGAGACTCAATGTCTCGACTCATCTGTAACTTCCCAAGGCTCTCAATTTTCTTCTTTCCTTCGGTATGTGGATAACAGATGTGGATTGTTCCATTTTCCAGGAAGTTCCATTAGGAGTATGGATATGTTTTATGAAGGAAATAGCATTCCAAATTGGTTTACAAATAAAAGTTTGGGAAATCATGTAAAGGTTGAATTGCCATCAGATTGGAGCTTTAGTAAGTTAAGGGGATATGGAATTTGTGTTGTTTTCAAGAGAAAAGGACCTTACCCACCTTTTGGATACTCTGTAATGAACTTTGATGGAGCTTCTTTGGGAGGAACCTCTCCATGGTACCATTTGCAATATTTTGAGGATAAGCCAATAAGAATCGATGAGTCAGATATGACATGGTTGCATTATACAACGGAAATACAGAAGTGGAAGGAAGCAAAGAATTTTGTAACATTTTGTATTGATGAGAATGAAGAATTTGAAGTGAAGGAGATGGGTGTAAGACTTGTTTTTGATGAAGATTTAGATCAAAAAGCAGACGTGAGTATGTTCCAAGACCTCCCAAGTCTATCACAACATGGTGGGGTCTGGTGCTGGTTAAACAATGGACATATCAGCTGGACATGGTAGTTGGATAAAAAGAAAACCTTTATTATTTGGCCTTTTTATTAGCCACAATAATCTTTGATAAATCCATGTCTTTTATTTAGATAAATAGCTTTCATCTAGGAGACACCCACCAGGTGTTTGATGAAATGCATGAGTAGAAATCATTAACTATTATATTGGAAAACAGTTTGGTAGCTATTACTCGTCAACTTAATTGTTCGATTTTGCAACCCGCTGATGTGTGGTTGCAGTTAAGAAACTTGTATTTTGTTTTGAAGTTGCTATGTATATTGTAAGATTATAAGCCTTGCTGCTGTTTACATCTCTGGAAAAGATTATCGACAATGCTTGTCGAGACTACATTCTTGCCTGCCAGTTGAAGTATAGTTTACTGATCATATTTATGTAGTCCAGTTTTGCAGCTCTTCATTAAGCTTATCTTTTTATAACTAGCTAGTTGGGAGAAATGCCAGGACTAGATATGGTTGACTGTTATGTAGGCTAATATGCATTTTTAAAGAGACAAAGTAAGAACATCGTCGAAACCAATATACTAGTTGATGATAAACATTGGTAATTTTAACATAACAGACAGTTGGATATGAGTTATTTTATCAGGTCCTATGTCTTCCTCTAACAGAACTTAAAATTTCTAGGCAAACAACCAATAAGCCTTTATAGGAAACAGCTATTACACACCCTTATAATGCTAGCATACTCGAGTTTTGCTACCCGACATTACTTAGATGTGGTACGCAGAGAAGACATGATCAAATTGTAGCATGCTGCACTTATGGAACATAGTGCCACTTTTGCTAATTGAAGAAGTTTATTAAGTGAAGTTTCGTTCATTTCAACTGGCAATTTCATATAATATACGAGTAAATTGATGCTTTCATGTCTAAAATGTTCAACCTGAGTTCAAGAAACTTCAAGCAATAAGATTGATATCTTAATTGATTAAGTCAACAAGATGTAATTAGGAAGAAATTTACAAGAGAGAAGACTTTTGTAGAATGACGTCATCATGTGGGTCTTACCTAAAACTATTAAAAAGACTATTGCTGGTTAAATTATAAGTTTTACCAATGGGCATCATCTTCCTTCATGAAACTTCAGGAAACACAATTATAGGTTTGGCATATGGTAACAACCTTAATTATAGGTTTGATCCATGCTCTATTTTTTTTTTTGGGTGCAAAAGGGTGAAATATTTTAGAGTAAATTACATGGTTGGTCCCTGTGGTTTGTTCAAAATAACAACTTTCGTCCCTCGAAGTTTAAAGTTGCATTGGTAGTCCCTAAGTATGTAAACAAATATGCTAAACAATCATTACATTCACAACAAGATCTCAGACAACAAACATAAGTCTCTAACAGACATTCCATACCAAATTCATACAACCTATGCTACATGAAATGAAGCCATCAGACTTTGTAGCAGCAAAGTAGCAAACCAACCCATAGTTTGCATACTCCAATTCACCCATAATTGCACCAAGACCATAACCTCACAATATACATTTCCCTACCAACATCCTAATTGATCCATGCTCTTTTTTCCTCTATATCAATGTTCTTTCTGTGTTAATGTTCTGTTTTAACTTCTTTCCAGTTATAGGTTTGATTACGCTTTCAGATCACAGAAAGCTATTCCAAGTGCTTCCAGATGACGTTAAGTATATGTGGAACGAGTGGGCCCTACGTGGACTTATTGTGATCAGTCTTGTTTCACAGATCACCTTAAGTCTACTAGGAAATGTTCGGAAATACAACCCAAGAACACGAGTTAGAATGGCTCTCTGGTTTGCCTACTTATTAGCATTAGCTGTTGCATCTGCAGCACTTGGTGTTATTACCAGAACCGCCTTAGACGTATGCAACAACACCTCTCATTTCAGTTCGGAAAATGTTCACAAACAAAACACAAGTGAACTCATGTCCTTTTGGGCACCTTTTCTTCTCCTTCACCTTGGTGGTCCAGATTCTATAACAGCGTTTGCATTGGAAGATAACGAGCTTTCATTAAGACATTTTGTTGAGATTGTGTTTCAGTTTGCAGTAGCTCTTTATATCTTCTTGTTGTCCTGGCCAGGCTGTTCTGATCTCCCTAAACTAAGTGTACTGGTTTACTTAGCCGGTTTCATCAAGTGTTTTGAACGTATTAAGGCTCTTCGGTTAGCAAACACTGAGAAGTGAGAACCTTCATGACTCGATGCTTGGTCCTCCTGACGCAGGTCCCAATTATCCTAAGTTTTTGGAGGATTACCAGTTAAAAAAGTCACAAGGGTTTGATGTAAACGTGGAGGAGGTCGCTGAACTCTCCCATACAGCCAATATTCTTTTATATCCTGAAGAAGGTAAAGAGATATCTGAAGCTTATAAACTATTTCAAACATTCAAACGGCTATTTGTTGATCTCATCCTTACTTTTGAGGATAGAGAATATAGTCAATCCTACTTCCTCCATCTTGCATCAAGCAATGCTTTCCGTGATGTCGAGATTGAACTTGGATTTGCGTTTGACATGCTTTACACCAAGGCTAATGTGGTGTATACATTTAACAGGCTTTTGTTTCGCATTACTAACATTTTTGTCCTTCTTCTAGTACCTTTGGGCTTCCATTTTATTTGTAATATCAACAATTACCACTTAATTGACATCGTCATTACTTGCCTATTACTCGGTACTGCATTGATAATGGAAATCTTTGCGGTAATAACCATGCTGCGCTCTGATTGGATAGATCATTGGTTGATCCAACAAAACCTCACTCGAAAAATCCTCATATTCCCATTCTTAAAGCAACCGAATAAACAAAGGTGGTCCGGTTCCATTGCACAGTTTGATCACCTGCTAAGTGTTGCCCTTAATGAGAGACCCGCTTGTTTCTTAAAAACTCAAATATTTTAAAAAATAGTTAAGGTTCGCGAACAACATCGTTACAAGAAATACAACGAAGTTTCTGACAACCTAAAAGAATTAATTTACTTTCAGTTTCGCGAGTATATGGTTGTCAACTCAAATCTGAATGAGTTATGTACTCATAAAGGCAGTTTTTCGCTACAAAAGAAAGAGTATGACGCTTTTCTATGGAGTATCAATGAAGTTGAATTTGATCAAAGCATTCTTATATGGCACGTTCCTACCACTCTTTGCTATTATTCAGATGTTGGCAATC
Organism: Artemisia argyi; assembly: GCA_030686995.1. Taxonomy (NCBI): domain Eukaryota; kingdom Viridiplantae; phylum Streptophyta; class Magnoliopsida; order Asterales; family Asteraceae; genus Artemisia; species Artemisia argyi. Next base: position 253,262,789 of record CM060700.1, read on the forward strand.
AAGATGGTTCTGATATTGATATATGTCGCATGGAAAGCAAGATATCTGACTATCTGATGTATCTTCTTGTGACATACCCTGTGATGTTGCCAATAGGTATTGGCATGATCAGGTATCGTGACACCTGTGCTGAAGCAATGTGTTTTTTCAAAGAAAAAGGTCTTATTACCGAAAAAGTTGAAGCATGTCTAAAGCTGCTGGAAGTTGATTCTCTTGAAGTGCTGCCTAGTAAATTGAAGGGGGATCGATGTAAATCTGCACTGTTTGATGGTTGCAGGCTCGCGTTATCTTTGAAAAAGATGGAAAAAAAGCGTATGTGAAAAGTCATGAGTCAAGTATGGATCGAGATCTTAGCTTATGCTGCTACTCACTACAGAGGATTTCACCACAAGCAACAGCTTAGAAAAGGGGGCGAGTTTTTGACTCATGTTTGGCTACTGATGGCACATTTGGGCATCACCGAGCAGTTCCAGGCAGGTGCGGTACCAGAAAATCTTTTAAGAGGAGGCAAAAGTTGAGAGTAAATGTCAAGTCGGATCATGTCACTAACTCGGCCTTTGTTGATGTAATGACAACGACTTTACTTTGAATGAAAGTGAACTTGTTTAGGTAGAACCTAAACTAGTTGTAATTATATAACAATATTTAGGACATACTTACATTTTCCGATCGATATTAATACGAATAGAGAAAGCGAAAACAAAAATTTAGATAACAAAATTTTGGGTAGCACAAAAATCGAACATTAAATCTCACCGAAAGTAAAGAATGTCCTTAACCATTATACTATTTATTCTCTTACGGGCACAACAAAAATTGCACATCATGATCATCCGAAGAAAATCGACGTTGATAGAAGTGTTAACATCTACTAGCTGTCCACACTGCCCCCATTGTAGTACTGCCCCTGTTCGAGGTGTCTCAATGTCATGCTAGAGCTAAAATCAGAGTCCTGTAATGCACATAACTGTGATATAGCTAGGCTCCCACATTCTTTTGTTACTTATTGTTACTTCTGTAGATAGAGAATTTATATTCATATATTTGTACACTTCTTCTTGATACCATGAACAAATATGACTTCATTTGTTTTATCCAAATCTTTCTTGTAAATTACTTTGCTCTGTCAATATACCAAAAAGGCTCATTCATCATATCGCAAGAAACCTTTTTCAATATATGCTGTGGTTTACAGTCTATCATTTGTAACATGATTATATCAAAATTGTATTGTAGGGCTTTAACGATGAGGTTTGGTACGTGCTATTAGGGTGGACATGCTTAAGGCGACGTGCATACCTTAAAGGACTAATGGCCTTTAATTTAAATGTATCATAGTTGTCATCATTTACTTTTATATGTATCGAACAAATTTTTTTTTGCTATTATATGTACTAAACTTGGTTTTTTTGGCATTTTTGTATACTTTATGATCATTTTGCCCCTCCTATGTTAATAAAATGAAGGGCAAAATGGTCATTAAGTACACAAAAATGCCCAAAAAATTAAGTTTAGTACACATAATAGCAAAAAAAAAAAATTTGTTCGATACATATAAAAAGAATAAGTGACAACTATGATATATTTTGATGCCATTAGCTCTACCTTAAAAACATCATCACTAGTGTAAAAACGAATTTTTTTTCTTCACATATTTCAAAGTTTAATACTAAGTGCATACCCATTGCAAATTTCTATAAAAAATTGCATATTATGTGACAAATTTGTGCCTCTGCCACTACATCTACGGCTGTTCTCAAAGGTGGCTGACCGCCCAGGCCAGTTTTATGAGGCCCAAAATTTTTACGACGCCAAAATTTACATTCAATGCATAAAACTTGAAAGATGTTATTTATATGAATAAAGACAAAGATTTCTTATTTTACCGGGTATTTACCCTTTTATCCAAGAAAAAAGTCAGATTTTTCACAAAAAGTTTTTGAAAAATAACTAACGTTTTATACAATAACTCTTGATAGTTATCATTGTATGTTTTAAAATATTTTATTTAGCTTTTTAATAGAGGCCCCATTTTTCACTTCCCGCTCAACTCCTTTAAGGGCCCGTTTGGTAGAGAGAATTTCAGAGATTAGAAATAGAGCAGAGAATAGAAATTTAGAGAAATGAATTAAGTGGAGAAATTTTGGTAAATTTCACTGTTTGGTAACAATAGAGAATTGACATTAAAGAATTGGTTGAAACCAATTCTTTTGTTTGGTATGGACTATAGAGAAATGAGAATTGATCTTAATTACGATAATGCCTTTATTTTTTGGTTAATCGAGCTTGGCTCGAATTTTTTTTATATGTTTCGAGCTCGAGCTCGTATAGTATTTCTTAACTAGGCTCGAGCTCGAGTATATGTTTTTTTGTTCGAGCTTGAGCTTGGAGCTCGTTTATAAGTTTTGGCCATTTTTTACTTGTTACAATTTGAAACTATTGCTTGTTTACGAGCTCGAGATCGATTAGCTCGCTTATTAGCTTGTGTACGATCTCAAATAACCTCACTTATTAATTAAAATTACTTTTTATGACATAAAATGTAAAGCTCAAAAAATCACTAAATAATTGACTAATAAATCAAAGTTTCATGTCATGGACCGATTAAAATGATTCAAAATTATAAATGACTGGTTATGTATAAATGGCATACATTAATATGCACATATTAAAAGACCAAACATGACTAATAGCCCATATATAGCAACAAGATGACAACTTATATGTAGTCATTTTGCACTTTTTGTATACATCAGCACACCAAAGTTGAAGCAAAGTAGGAGACCAGTAGGAGCAGATTTGAAATCACCATTTTTGCAGGTTGCCACACAAATCAATCATAGTGTTAGTGTATACCTGGTGTTCACAGCTGCACAACATGAAAAACAAAAATGAAAAACAGCCACAAAGCCCTTTGACCATTAACAAACAACAACAGCAACATGATTCCATTTCTAATAATCAAATATATAATATCCGATACACAAAACTATACACTACTAGCTTTGACAACACTGTCCTGATTTGCAGAAATTGCCAACGGACTCACAAAAAAGTGTTGAGACAGAAGATTACATCTAGATGATCTTAAAGATAAACTAAATAACTATCCAAGAGCAGCACTACACATATATATGGTACATAATAATGTATAAGCAGGTTGTTTGTATATAGAAAAAGCAACGTTTTAGACTCGATTAAATGATTGATGATCAAACAACCCACTTTGATACACCATGCTCCACATATTGTCACGTCTACTACTCAAACTCACCATATATTTTCTACGAAGCGTTTTAGACTCGATTAAATGATTGATGATCAAACAACCCAACATAAACCAACGAACCATAGTTGTTATTATGTTGAAATTTCCTGTGGCAGCTATCATGGCAGCTTGTATCCTTCGTTTTCTTTGTTGGGCAAATGGTGATCTCGTCATCTACATATATATGGTACATAATAATGTATAAGCAGGTTGTTTGTATATAGAAAAAGCAACGCAATCTATACCAATAATGTATACAAAATTACAAAGTACAATAGCAAAGTTTATTGAAACATTGGTCTGTTGATAACCCAAAATACATATATCAGTAAGCATAGAACAAATCAATATGTACAAGTTAGTTCTAATAATCAAAAAATGGACCATCAAACCCAAAATACATTGCATTGACTTTTCAAAAAACCCATCAACCACATGAAATTTTCATTATCTGATGCCCAGAATTTGCACACAAATATATAAACTGTTAATAAAATTAAAGAGTGTAATTTGTTTCAGGTATGTGTAAAGATTCTATTAGTCCAATTTTACACAAAAAGTAATGATTTTACTTCGCCCAATTTCGAAAAAAAAATCATATGAACCCTAATTAATTAACAAAATAAAACTTACAGATCCAACGAGAATGATTTTTACATTGAATTACCTGAATATCTTGGTGGTGGAGCAACGATTGGTGAAGAATTACTGATGGATGTGAAAAGAATCAAAGATCATAAGGTGAATAAGGTGGAGAAGATGAGTTGCCAGGGTTGGGCTTCAATTATCTTTCACAATAATGTGACTTGCACGTGATAATCATTTTATACCCCTCTCTTTTTAGTTATTGTCAAATTCTCAAATAAAAAGGCGGAGAATTGGTTTGTGAAGAAAACTCATTTCCACACCAAATGAAGTGGAAATCAAAATACAAAGAGGGCAATTCTCGAGAAAATACTCCAGTTTCTCCGCTTTTTCTTTTTAGCTTACCAAACAAGAGAAATGGAACCATTTCCAATTCTTTGCCCTCAATTCCCGCTACCAAACACACCCTAAGGTCAAATGTACAACATGGCTCTACTATCCGTACACTTGTTAATTTCTATACGAGATTTAGCTCGACACTTTCCTAACTATATCGTTCAAAACCTCATTTGACACCATTGCTAAGTATAAGATCCAAAGTACAAACTTCAAACTTATATTAAATATGCTTTTGGACAAACTTCCCAAAACTTTAGTTCGATCCGGATGTAATCATGACCACATTCATCATCGCCACATCGATCTTTTTCTCCACCAACAACTTCAAGACCAAATAATTGTAATAAGGCCATCAATTTCATCACCTAAAACACACCCTACTTAGGGTATGTTTGGCAAAACTAGCTGTAAGCTGTAAACTGTAAAGCTGTTAACATGAGCTACAAGCTGTATTTTTTAATTAATAAAAGTGTTTGATAAATTAGCTGTTAAATGTAATTATAAGATGTAAAATGACATAAAAGTACATATTTATAATTGTAAACAAATGTTTGGAGGGTATATCAGTAATTTAAAATTTTAACAGCTCTAAGATTTTAAAAGGCTTCATGAATCAACTTTTCATTCAGGAGCTATTTGTTTGAAATAAAAGCTAAAAGTTAATGTGTCCAAATAGAGCTATTTATTTTAGATGAGATTATTTTTGTAACAAAAAGCTAACAGCTCCTCAAAAAGCTCTTACCAAACAGGCCCTTAAATAGATATATACCCCACAATATACATACACACACAATTATTTAACTCTTTACAAAACATGAGCGCATGCAATATCTTGAAAACGATTTACCTACTCAAGTCACCGGTTCATTTGGTTACCAGATTCAACCAATGTGTTACTCCGGTTTTTCTACAAAAATAATCTTATTTAAAAAAAAAATGGTATATATATCATGGCTATTGATATATTGAGCCTAAAAATATATTTACCAAAAAGGTGACATGTAAATATAAAATTACGTTGCAATTACATATATTTAACTTGTGTTATTTGTAAAAGAAGAAAAAAAAAACAAAACCCGGTTTGGATCTCGAGAACCGGGTTGAACCAGGTAGCCTTAAACCCAGCGGGTCTAGCTGGGTTTCCAAAAAAAAATAAAGAGATTAATTTGACCATTTTTTTACCGGAATCGGTTGAACAGGTATCTGGTCGAGTCGGGTGTAAAAACAATGCTTATACGCACCACCATATTATCAACAAAAAGAAAAATACAAAGTGTTGTAACAATACCCCAAAATAAAATAACCAAAACAAAACATAAATCCAAACATAGATAATAAACCACTTCCAATGCAACTAAGGTCTCGTCTATCCACATCCTTCTATCTTATCCTTAGAAAGCTCACCTGAAAATGATGCTTAAAACGTCAACATAATGTTGGTGAGATTCATAGGTTTGAGACTCAACACACAAGGCCACCAAATTCACTGTGATTACAAAATATAGCTGGACAAATAGTTATAGTTATCATATAGCTACATGCATTTGCAAGTCATTAATCACACATAAAGGCAACAACACTCATAAGGCAACCATTAGGACGGCTCGTGTCCTCCGACCCCATAATCATCAATTAGGTCGCATGCGCGAGCAACAGGATAAGCATCCTCCTAATTGGATCCCATCAAACATATCATCAATTAGGTTGCATGCGCGAGCAACAGGATAAGCATCCTCCTAATTGGATCCCATCAAACATATCATCAATTAGGTCGCATGCGCGAGTAACAGGATAAACATCCTCCTAATTGGATCCCATAAACATCCACACAAGCAAATAATCACACATAGCATACATACGATAACATTATAAGTCCAAGCTCTTTAATACCACACACATAATCACAGTAAATCAAATCATTTAAGACAAGCATCATTCCCATACCAAGTTTAAAACAAAGTAAAAATATGGGACTATGAACTCACCTTAAACTCCGCAGCTTCCACAAAACAATCCACAATCTATCGCACACAAAAATAATCCACATTACACAAGGTCAAGCTAAAAGCTACAACCCATGTAATACTCATATGATGGATGTCTAAGACTCATATGACCCACCATGGATCTCCTAGACACCATACTAACCACCACCATAACCTAACACTCACTAAATCCCTTGCACTCTTAAAATCAGAAAATGCAGAATTTTTTGGTACATTCACCCACATAAAATCACGCCAAATAAAGCTCAACAACTCACACCAAAAATTTACCATGGTCTCTAATAAGCATAGAAGCTAATCCCAGAAGGCCATGGACCAATAACACACACAAATACTCATAAGAAATTCAAACTTGTCAACTACTCAAATTCGGATCTGAACACACACCAAACAGTTTTGATTTTTAATAATTACTTCCACAAGTTTTTATCGCGAATCCTCTTCGTGGTAGTCTAATATAATCTAAAAATTAACTATTCCAGAAGGCCAAGTCAAAATACCACTTTTACAACCACATGACACCCTCAAACTTTTACCCAAAATCTGTCCCGGTTTGACAGCTTTGACACCTTAACAAAGAAAAATCAAAAGACCGACTTCCCGACCTCAAAATCAATCGTGGCTGGACTTTTTGGAAAGCTCTTTCATTATAATTCAATTTGGACCTAAAATTCGTGACTTAACTCATCACCATCTATTATTTACACTCATATCTTTACAGCCTTACAAATCTGTCCAAACCCTAACTCAATAACTAGCATGTTTTACGCTCAATTCTCTTAACAAATCATCATACTATTATCATTAATTGATCCCAACATGTTTAATAACATTAATTTACAGAAGTTAACACAAACCCTAATCCATCATACTTTATATTACATGAATCATAACAACAACTAATTAATTACACATAAGGGTTAAGGATTTTACCTTGATTCTTGATTATTGCTTCACAATTATAAACCCTAATTTTTATCCTCTTCTCATGCCCTTGTGATCGACTCAATTATGCAGGAAAATCGTTTGTGAGGTGTTTGGGGTTGTTTATATATTATTTATGGATAATCCTTATCATTAGGTGTTGTAATTGGGCTCAAATTTGGTTTCCTTTTTCTTTTTTTTTTCCCTAGCCGATTTTTATACCATATATATATATATATATATATATATATATATATATTTTACTAAACTTAATTTATTACACTCAAAACCTCATACTTTTCATATTTTATGTATTCCCATATCGAAACCTAACGTCTTTCGCGATAAACCTTAATTTTACGACAAACCGAAAAATATTCATTTTCAAAATAAAGTTTCCAAAAATAGATTTTTACACTCTTTTGAAATATAACTCATAAAAACAAACTCCTCGTAACCCGCTAACGCTCAAACACTTGAACGAAAACTTGTTACGCAAAATCACAAAAAACACCAAAACTACATAAGTCATTTCTACACCACAAAGGTGATCAAAATGAACTTTTTCAAATTTCAAACTTTCCAAATCACCATAATAACCATTTACACAAAGGGATTTAGTGCTAAAACTCACCTATATCACTCATATATCACTTCAAACACCTAATTCACACCAAACAAACGTCAACCGAGTCAAGACTATCAGTCAAACTGACCTGCTAAAACTACGGTTGTTACACTTCAACATGTCTAACCGGGTTTTGAAAATATATAAACCATTTTAATTTGACTTGTTGCTATATGTATAAGGGTATTGTGTATGGTACAAGTAGGGTATATTTGAAAAGATATCTCCGCCTGAAAAAGAGAGAGGGTTTTAAAATAAAGAAGATTGTTGTGATTGAGAGTTGGAAATGGATACTTCAATCAGATATGGTGGAGAATCAAGTGCTCTCAGGAACATCGGTGACTACAATCCCCCTTCTCCGACGGTTAAGTACGCCGGAAATGTGGGCGCCGTCAGAATAAATGCGAAACAGAAGCTTCAAATTAGGGATTCCGATATTCTTCTTCAGAATAAATGCGTACGACGGTTAAGTACGCCGGAAATGTGGGCGCCGGAAATGTGGGCGCCGTCAGAATAAACTAGTACTATATATAAAAGGAAAAATCCTCGAAGTGGAAAAGTGGAAAAATTAAGTAAACTATTTATGGAAATCATAAACTTTTATTTTTATTTTTGTTTATAACACATCTTATTAATTCAATTTAAATAGTGTTAGTGTTTAATCAATGTTTTGAAGTCGGGTCTCTAATCGACTCAGCCAAGTCACCGGGTCACCAGGTTACCTACCGGTTCAACCAGTTCGACTATTGAGTCAACCCGGTCTTCCACAAAAATTAAATTTATATATATTTGGAATGATATATATCTCGAAAACTTGGCTGATCCAAGTTACTTCAAACCTGACAGGTCTTATCGGGTTTTGAAAATATAAGGGTATTGTGTATGGTACAAGTAGGGTATATTTGAAAGAGCTAATTCTACAAATGGCCCAGTTGCCCAAACCCTATACCTTTTTTAGACCAAAAAAATTTGACTTCTCAAAATGCCCCATGAGACTTGAGCGACTTTTCATATAGTTTTAAATCTTGAAAAGTGTCCATTTTTTGTACTTTGGGCGACTTTTTTTGTAAGTGATATGTAAGACATTTTATATACTTTTTCTGACATGTATTTTTAGGAGACCTAGCATTGTATTTCGGGTGATTTTTTTTTTTCTTTTTCTGAAAATTATTTTTTTTGAGTTAACTACATTTTTGGTCCTTATGATTTACTGAGTATTTCATTTTCAGTCTAACAAACAATAACCAACACTTTCGTCTTTTCCCAGTTTCTTCACACCGCAATCTTTTCATTCTTTCTTTTTCTATTATTATTATTATTATTATTATTATTATTATTATTATTATACACAAAAGCCAACTCTACTCTGCATCTTGTTTACCCCAGTATATACAAAAGTACAAAACCAATCCAAATACCACATCTAATCTTCTTCCACAGACCTACTTCTTTCTTTTTTTATTAACAAAGAAAACCCATAATCAAACAAAATAAAGCCTACACAAGAAAACCACTGCTGTCCTTTACTACTTCCGACCACCACCTCTTTCATTTCCAGATCTTCTCCTGTGTAGATCCACGTCGCTGGGATCTTGGTTTCACTATCGAGTTTAGGGTTAGGGTTTTAAATTTGGGGATATTTTGGTCTTGTTTGAATTGAGAGAATTTGATGAAGGGTTATTGTTTGATTTGTATTTGGTCGACGGTTAGGTTGTTGTAGTGGGGTTAGGAGGTTGTAGGACTGGTGGTGATAGGTGTTAAATGGCGGGTATGGTGTTTAGTGGGACTGTCGATTATTGCCGGAGGTGTTAATGGTGGCGACTAGTGTTAAATGGAAAGGATTTTGATATTTCTTTTTTCTTTTTTTTTTTTTGGATTGTAGTAGTGTGAAGACAATGGGGAAAGAGGGTTGGAAATGGATACTTCAATTAGATATGGTGGAGAATCAAGTGCTCTCAGGAACATCGGTGCTTCTCCGACGGATACTAACCACCACCATAACCTAACACTCACTAAATCCCTTGCACTCCTAAAATCAGAAAATGCAGAATTTTTGGGTACATTCACCCACATAAAATAACGCCAAATAAAGCTCAACAACTCACACCAAAAATTTACCATGGTCTCTTATAAGCATAGAAGCTAATCCCAGAAGGCCATGGACCAATAACACACACAAATACTCATAAGAAATTCAAACTTGTCAACTACTCAAATTCGGATCTGAACGCACACCAAAACGTTTTGATTTTTAATAATTACTTCCACAAGTTTTTATCACGAATCCTCTTCGTGGTAGTCTAATATAACCTAAAAATTAACTATTCAAGAAGGCCAAGTCAAAATACCACTTTTACAACCACATGACACCCTCAAACTTTTACCCAAAATCTGTCCCGGTTTGACAGCTTTGACACCTTAACAAAGAAAAATCAAAAGACCGACTTCCCGACCTCAAAATCAATCGTGGCTGGACTTTTTGGAAAGCTCTTTCATTATACTTCAATTTAGACCTAAAATTCATGACTTAACTCATCACCATATGTTATTTACACTCACATCTTTACAGCCTTACAAATCTGTCCAAACCCTAACTCAATAACTAGCATGTTTTACGCTCAATTCTCTTAACCAATCATCATACTATTATCATTAATTGATCCCAACATGTTTAATAACATTAATTTACAGAAGTTAACACAAACCCTAATCCATCATACTTTATATTACATGAATCATAACAACAACTAATTAATTACACATAAGGGTTAAGGATTTTACCTTGATTCTTGATTATTGCTTCACAATTATAAACCCTAATTTTTATCCTCTTCTCTTGCCCTTGTGATCGACTCAATTATGCAGGAAAATCGTTTGTGAGGTGTTTGGGGTTGTTTATATATTATTTATGGATAATCCTTATCATTAGGTGTTGTAATTGGGCTCAAATTTGGTTTCCTTTTCTTTCTTTTTTTCCCTAGCCGATTTTTATACCATATATATATATATTTTTTTTATTTTTTTTATTAAACTTAATTTATTACACTAAAAACCTCATACTTTTCATATTTTATGTATTCCCATATCGAAACCTAACGTCTTTCGCGATAAACCTTAATTTTACGACAAACCGAAAAATATTTATTTTCAAAATAAAGTTTCCAAAAATAGATTTTTACACTCTTTTGAAATATAACTCATAAAAACAAACTCCTCGTAACTCGCTAACTGATGCGTGGGAATCGCAACAGGCTTTACCTCTCGAGGAATCTCGAGAAGCTTACAACCCCCACCAGGCAGTGTACCTGATCGTTGTAGTATAGTATAGTGACAAGTACCGGGGGATTGATCGTTCAGCTTAGGAATAGTGTCGCTAGGATTAGAAAACCTAATTACTAGTTCTAAAGGTGAAGGATGATTATTTTTGTCTTTTTATATTTTTTATAAAAGCAAGTAAAATCTCGGGTTTTGAAGGAGTGGGCGGAATTAGTTGCTATTCAACTAACCCAAAGCTAATATATAATTAAAATAAAATACTAAAAATGAAATTAAACTAAATTATACTAAGGTTGTGAGCAGTAATTGGAGGAGTTGTGTTTACTTAGACTTCACTACTCCCTAGATATCTTTTACATGTTAATTACTTGTTATACTTGTATGGATGACGGATTGTATTCCTTAATACCATTCGTGGGGTGGCATACATAACTCCCCAACTCTATGAGCTCTTATCTCCCCCTACACCATGACCCAGCACAACTATAGGGATTGTAAACAGTGGCTCATGCATTAAATACAACCAATAAAGACCTAGTACGCCTCGGTTCATGTTTCTTAAGACGTTCAAGCATGTTACCATTTGGAGATCTACCAGTTTTCTTAAGCCTAACATATCAAATCATCCATCCAAGACAAGAATAGACAAGTAATCAACACATAATTAACATCTAGGTTTCATTAGATCTAAGCAAACACAAAAGAGATCTAGCCTAGCATAATGGAATTGAGACAAGAACAAGATATAAACAACCAACACATAGACATATTGATTGAATTGGAAGAACACTTATCTCAATTACAATGCAAGGTCTCAAGGGTTTGGAACCCTTGAAAAACCTGTAAAAGATACACCAAATTCGTCTTTAGGGTTTCACCAAAACTTCTCTCTCCTTTAATGAAAAAACTAGAAAACTATATATAGGAAAACTAGGCTGACGGCGTCAAGACTACCATGTGACGCCGTCACCTCGCCGCCAAATACTTCCTCGGACGGACTTGATCTACTTATGACGGCCTATGTGACGCCGTCACCACCTACGGTATTTTATTCTTGGGACTTTGACGCCGTCAAGATGACTTTTGACGCCGTCACCACCTACGGTATTTTATTCCTCATTTCTGACGCCGTCATGGTGTAACTCTTGACGCCGTCACCAAGTGCTTCCAGCATGGAAAATTGATACTTTGCCGTTTTCTTCACTTTTATGCTCCAAAAACGTCCAAAATAGCTTCTTTTCCAGAATTCACTCTCCAAACACCTAAAATCACAAAAGGAACGATTTAGGGCAATATTTGATCAAATAAATTCGGATTCGGGCTTAAATGACCCCCTAAAAACGGATCATTTTTCGCCTCATCACTAACGCTCAAACACTTGAACGAAAACTTGTTACGCAAAATCACAAAAAACACCAAAACTACATAAGTCATTTCTACACCACAAAGGTGATCAAAATGAACTTTCTCAAATTTCAAACTTTCCAAATCACCATAATAACCATTTACACAAAGGGATTTAGTGCTAAAACTCACCTATATCACTCATATATCACTTCAAACACCTAATTCACACCAAACAAACGTCAACCGAGTTAAGACTATCAGTCAAACTGACCTGCTAAAACCACGGTTGTTACACTTCAACATGTCTAACCGGGTTTTGAAAATATATAAACCATTTTAATTTGACTTGTTGCTATATGTATAAGGGTATTGTGTATGGTACAAGTAGGGTATATTTGAAAAGATATCTCCGCCTGAAAAAGAGAGAGGGTTTTAAAATAAAGAAGATTGTTGTGATTGAGAGTTGGAAATGGATACTTCAATCAGATATGGTGGAGAATCAAGTGCTCTCAGGAACATCGGTGACTACAATCCCCCTTCTCCGACGGTTAAGTACGCCGAAAATGTGGGCGCCGTCAGAATAAATGCGAAACAGAAGCTTCAAATTAGGGATTCCGATATTCTTCTTCAGAATAAATGCGTACGACGGTTAAGTACGCCGGAAATGTGGGCGCCGTCAGAATAAACTAGTACTATATATAAAAGGAAAAATCCTCGAAGTGGAAAAGTGGAAAAATTAAGTAAACTATTTATGGAAATCATAAACTTTTATTTTTATTTTTGTTTATAACACATCTTATTAATTCAATTTAAATAGTGTTAGTGTTTAATCAATGTTTTGAAGTCGGGTCTCTAATCGACTCAGCCAAGTCACCGGGTCACCAGGTTACCTACCGGTTCAACCAGTTCGACTATTGAGTCAACCTGGTCTTCCACAAAAATTAAATTTATATATATTTGGAATGATATATATCTCAAAAACTTGGCTGATCCAAGTTACTTCAAACCCGACAGGTCTTATCGGGTTTTGAAAATATAAGGGTATTGTGTATGGTACAAGTAGGGTATATTTGAAAGAGCTAATTCTACAAATGGCCCAGTCGCTCAAACCCTATACCTTTTTTAGACCAAAAAAATTTGACTTCTCAAAATGCCCCATGAGACTTGAGCGACTTTTCATATAGTTTTAAATCTTGAAAAGTGTCCATTTTTTGTACTTTGGGCGACTTTTTTTGTAAGTGATATGTAAGACACTTTATATACTAGTACTTTTTCTGACATGTATTTTTAGGAGACCTAGCATTGTACTTCGGGCCATTTTTTTTTCTTTTTTCTTTTTTTGAAAATATTGTTTGAGTTAACTACATTTTTGGTCCTTATGATTTACTGAGTATTTCATTTTCAGTCTAACAAACAATAACCAACACTTTCGTCTTTTCCCAGTTTCTTCACACTGCAATCCTTTCATTATTTCTTTTTCTATTATTATTATTATTATTATTATTAAAATACACAAAAGCCAACTCTATTCTGCATCTTGTTTACCCCAGTATATACAAAACCAATCCAAATACCACATCTAATCTTCTTCTTCCACAGACCTACTTTTTTTTATTGGTGGTAGGTGTTAAATGGCGGGTATGGTGTTTAGTGGGTGATGGGGAAATTCTAGCGAGAACATCCGGGTGATGGTGGGACTGTCGATTATTGCCGGAGGTGTTAATGGTGGCGACTGGTGTTAAATGGAAAGGATTTTGATTTTTTTTTTTTTTTTTTTTTTTTTTGGGATTGTAGTAGTGTGAAGACAATGGGGAAAGAGGGTTGGAAATGGATACTTCAATTAGATATGGTGGAGAATCAAGTGCTCTCAGGAACATCGGTGCTTCTCCGACGGTGAAGTACGCCGGAAATGTGAGCGCCGTCAGAATAAATGCGAATCAGAAGCTTCAATTTAGGGATTCCAACATTCTTCTTCAGGTTTCACTCAACTTCTTTTTATTTCTTAATTATTATTATTTTGTTTTTCCAATTATTACATAGTTAACATCGTTATTGGAAATTTTCAATTTTGCTTTTCTTTGTAACATCACCACCAATACCCAGAACCAGAAAAATAGCTTTTGGGTGGGTGGGGGGGGGGATTTTTTTTTTTGTTTTTTTTTTGACAATAGCAGCAAAATGTGGAAGAAAAAACTATGTGGGTCGGGGGCAATTTGAGTTTTGAGTGGGGGCACATTCAAAAAAAAGGTAAAAAAAAAAAAAAAAAAAAAAAAAAACACACACACTGAAATTACAACTTTTTCGACGATAGTTACACCATGGATCCGTCCCTGCAAATACCCCTATCAAATAATATATATTTGTGTTTATGTCTCACTACCTCTGATTCAATCTCAAGAACCCACCACCACGCGTCATGAATAGCGTTTTACGCGTTTACGGTCAAGTCTAAATATCCACCCATTTTGCTCCATATGTTTCATCCAATGTTACTATAGGATGTGTTTCGCGCAGAGCTTTTAGGATCATTTAGGAGTGGTGAGCGTTGAGTGTTGTTATTTTAATGCTCGTTTGGCAAGCAACAAGTAGCTTTATCTATTTTAACCTAATTATCTGGCCCCAAACTATATTTAAGGTATTTTCACCACAAGGTTTGTTCGAGTTCCTATTTCCCTAGCTTAAACGTCCTTGTGGGGTCGACTTCTATAAATTATTCGCAGGAAATCAGCATGAAATGCCATTTCAAATGTGGTGGAAGTTATTTTCAATTGTAAACATACACAATGCCCACAAATAAGCAATGTATAATTATTTATGGTAATGCTAATTAAAGTTTCAAAAAAAATAAATTTTTATAGTGTTAATGAAATGTTCAAAATAAATGTAAATACTTGCAACTTTTAATCCTTAATGTTGAAAGTAATTAAGAAACAGGACTCTCTAAATTGCTTGGATATAATACTCGTTTGTACGAATTTGAATATGATTTTATTTTTGTAAAAGTCAACTCACACAACCACCTATACTATATACAATCTCACACATGTGGGACTTGATCCCGTAAAAATACTTAATGCTTCAGATGATGTTTGTGTTCTATATGCACATTTTATCTTTCTCTAGGTATGGCTAAAACGCCACTTGTGTTAGTAATGTTTTAGCTTAAACTTGCGAATTCTTATAAACTTTTCAATTGCTAATATTGCAGCTTAATGGAGAGCTCGATACAGGGACTGGAGCTCCAACCTTTCTTTGTGCACTTGTTAGGGAATTCTATCCTAACGTATGTATGCTACTATTTCTCTGCTTAAGTTTACTTTCTTCAGTATTGACCCAATTACTATCTGTACCGAAAATGTCTACCTGTCCTAGTTTACATGATGTTAACACATCTACTTACTCAATACAGCTGTCAGCTAGTCTTGGAGCTGGATTACACTATGATCAAAATGAAAAACTCCATTGTACCCTACGTGGCAAAAAGGCATATCCACTGGCATCCAATCGGTTTGTGAACTTTGTTCTGAAAGGGCGTTGTGATATTGACCAAGAGTTGAATCAGGTGAGTCTCGGTCTTCATTTTTCGAGTATGTTGGTTTTAAACTACATATAAGCAATGGTGGAAAATTGGGTTCAGGGGAAAGAGAGTGGTTAAAATGGGTGTTTATCAGCTACAAGATTAGGAAAACATTGTTAATACTAATTACTTTCCTAAACTTAAGGCATCAATAACTTTCGTTAATTCCTATTCTCTGTTTGTGCATCATAACCAGCCAACACCACATGGAGCTCTCGTGTTGGTGTGGAACATTCTAGATTTTCAGAAAGAACAAGACGTGAGGCTCAAAGTTGGCTATGAACTTGTTGATAAGGTATATTTTTACTGAAGCAAAGTTACTTGGTACAAGACAAGTTCGTATCTTTGCTATCATAATCTAAGTAAACAAGCATAGTACATTATTATTCATGCTTCGTTTCTAATTCAACTTATTTGCTTATTCAATATCTCTTGTCACATTTAACCACAATATTGAGAGGCTATTAAACCCAATATCCTAACCGAGTTAATGTGTAGCATAAGAACTAAAGTTACCAATTCCAACCTGCTGACTTCGTCGATTTGGTTTTGTTCTATCTATGATGAGTCAAGCAGATAACATTGAAAAAAGTTTAGAGAAAACTTTCAAAGTACCCAAAGTGTATTGACTCCAACGGAACGCATCCTGTCTTGAGTTTTGCCCTGTTATCCAAACCAACTGCCACCCATTTCACCACATCTAATAGTAATAGGTACCGTGATATAATTAAGATGGTTGATGCGTAAGGTAGTCATACTACTAGACGTTCCTTACTTTATTAAACAATGATGAACAGCCCACGAGACAATTAACTAAATTACATTCTAGTTATTGATTGGCTTAACAAGTATTTGGGTGTGCCTATTAAAGCTCTTATTGCAACTAACAAAAATTGCCTGATCATCTAAGTTATGGTTAGTACTATTGCATTTATCTTAAAAATCAGTTTTCTTGTAGAAACTTTACATCACTACTTATATTGTCACTAGTGGTGTCATTTTTACCAGAACACCAATAACTTCAATCGGGTCAGGTTATTCGTGTTTCCAAACCAGTGTCATGTTGTAATACTCCACTAGTGTGCTATCTTAGTTGATATATTAGTTAGAGCTAGGGGCAGACCATCTATTCCTGCTGGACTTACTTCAAGATACGAAATGAGCAGCCATTTATCGTGGCATCATATCACTATTCGGGAAGGTGGCTTGTCTGAAATCCAGAATTCCTGTCAAACTTTTTACCGGATGATTGATTTGGAAACATTTGTCACATGGTTTATATTATTGCACCCTGTTAAATCAAGAAATACCTTGTATTATATTTGTCTTTTTGGTTATGTGATCTCATTTTAATCCTTGTTTTATCTGTATCCCCATTTCATTTTGTCAAGTTCATATCACTTCGTCCTCTAATTCATTTGGAAATCTTTTTTAAATTTGTGTTCTGATTCTCAATCTTTTTGTGCAGATTCCATATGTACAATTAAGGGAAAATAATTGGACATTCAATGCTGATATTAGTGGGAGATGGGATGTGAGATACAATCTATGAGATCATCAACTTATCATGTTGTTTTTTAATTGGTCAGAGTCCGATTTAAATGAAAAAAAAAAGAGTAAGATGTGTAGGTTCATAGAAGCAGTAACTGTAACTATTGAATTCAAGTATTTAGTATATGCTTCTGTTTATTCAAATTTACTATGGTTAGTCATTTGTTGCAATTTTTGCCTTCAGTGTTCTGTTATTGGGTTTATCTGATTGTGATATAGTGAATCGATTGACCAGATGTCTATTGACCGATTGAAACTGATTGGGTTTGAAATGTTATCGGAGTTAGAGGTGGCAAAGCAGATGGTTTAGTTGGTTAATGGGTCAGCATAGGTTGGCCTGCTTACCCAGTCGAACTTATGTTCCCATTATTTTAAAGTTATTGAAGGTATGTCATGGGGTTTGTTGCATAAAAATCCTGGACAGTTATTTGTTTGGCTTGACATTTTAGTTAGAAAATAGACTATTATTTGTGCAGTCTACACTTATGAGTTATGACGACGGTAAATGCATAGGTGGTTCGGCTAGTTAGCGAAGATGCGGGCAGTGTTAGTTTCAGTGTTTTGGGTGGAGGCCCGATGACGGTGGTGTGAGTAGGGTTTTTCTTATGAGTGTCTAAGAGGGAATAACAAGTGTATTAACGGTGTTTTCTTATGTGAATAGTGTATACTAGTGCGGGTGCTGTTTAGATCATGTTATCTTTTGTAGTTAATATTACCGGGGTTTGGATGCATTAAAACAAGAGTAAAATGGTCCTATTTGAAAAGTTGAATGGAGGGACGATTTTACCTTTTGATGGTTCTATGCTATAGTTTTCGAGATGGATGGCTTCTCAGGCAAAAACATAAAAACCACATGATCATCTTTTACAGTTTACTCTTATTATAATACTCCGTATTAACCATTTTGGTAGTAAAGTATAATGAAAAAAAAATGTGTTGTTAAAAGAAAAAATCAAAGGACCTTTCCTGAAAAGAAGTTATTAAAGCAATAAGGGCTATCCTTGTAGTAACACATGTATAATAAGATTAGTTAACATCATAAATTCATTTTTTCCCTCTCTACCTCACGTCACATAACTCATGTATTAAGGCTTGGAAAGCTAATACACGAAATTGCATAGTATCTAAAACCGAGGGACTGAAAGTGAAATTAAAGTTGACTTAAAGTCAACCAACTTGCCTTTACTCTTTTCTCCTCAACTTCATTTGATCTATTTCATTCGATCAATACTTCCAACCATCCGTCAACTGTAAGTGAATTTCAGTCCCCAATTATTTTTCATATTTGTAATTTGTTTCATACTTGCTGGGTTTTGGTTATTCGATCAATAGATTTTCATATTTGTAATTTCCAGTATTATTCATTTGATCTTTAAAATTGAGCTTATAAAAACTTCAATAAGCTCATCTAATAAGTTAAAACAAACACCCATTAAACTAGTTGGGATACAATTGACATGATTGAGTGATTTGAGCCTGTGAGAGATGTTTTTTTTATTAGGTTATGTAGTATAAGATACATGGCATTGAATGGAATGAATAGCTAGATTTTGTTAAAGAAAGTAAATGCTAATCGAAAAATGCCACTGTAGCAGAAATGGTGTTTTCGTGTAAATGACATGAAGTGTGGAAAACTTTCAAAAGTTGTAGTGTTGTGTGGATGAGTGACTCGAAGGAACTTTTACTTTACGCTTTTGGTTTCTTGATGCTTGTGCATGTATTCTATGAAAGCTTTAACGGTTACTAAAACGTGGCAAGCTTGGTGTCAGTTATAATTAACATTCATAGTGGTCAATTTAATCTACATTCATATTCTTAGGAAACATGGAAGAAAGAACGCCTCTCTTAAGCTAAATACAATGGTAATATTATGCCTCTCTGTGTATGTGTATTCATATTCTTAGGCCTTAGTCTCAGTGGCGAAGCTTGGAATTTTTAAGTGGGGGGTCGGGATCTAAATTTTTTTTCCTAAGGCTATATTTCAGGTATACCGAAATTTTCGGAGGGTCGAAACCGAATATACCGAAATTTTTCTACACGAAAATTATATACCCCTACATCGCAAAAAAAATTTCGAGGGGTCGGGCCCCCTCCCCCCCCCCCCCCCCCCCCCCCCCCCCGGACCCTTAAAAGCTGCGCCACTGCTTAGTCTATACAACATACATATAGCTTTAGATTAATATTGTATATATCTTTGTAAATTCAACATTGTAAGCTTTCATATATAAAGGGAACGTTTGTGTATATATTGTTTATGTATATATTAGTAGCTAAGTTATGTCTTAGCACTTTTGGTGGTCCGCTGAATGTTTGTGTATTGTTTTGATGAGTAATATATAGTTCACCCTTTCACCCAATAAAGGGAACGTTTGAGGATATATTGTCTTGTGTGTTATGTTATTCTGGGCGACATCGTTGTTTATCTCGTGTTCACTAAATTGTTGCTTGTGCTTGATACAAATTTATGATCTAGCGTTCCGCGATCGAGCGTCAGGTTTGTTGTCATAATTTTCCAACAATAATAACATAGTATGATCATATTTAACCAGACCATGTTGTATCTAAAGACATATTTTGTTAAGAGGTTTAAGAATCCGAGACCATGGTGTTTATTTGCTTCTGATTTTTTGCATTTTGGCCTTTACATCAAACATGATCTAATTGTAGCACGCTACGCATATATATATTGAACCTAGTTGCACATTTAGTGATTGATAAACTTTGTCAAATGAATGAGTTTCATTCATTTTAATAAGTAGTTTCATATAATTATACGAGAAAATTGATTGTTTAATGCGTAAAAGGTAATTTCGAGGAAGTTTACAGGAGACAGAAGATAGTGGTCACTTATGAATATAAAGTTGACTTGAGGTCAACCTACTTGCATTATTTAACTTCTGATCGACATGAGTATAGTAGAATTATCATTCCTTTTTCGATGCCCATTCATATCCAGTACATGCTTCTTAACCAATGAGAAAAGGTTCAAAAGAATTTAGTACTGACTTAATTTTGTCTGCAAGGGTTAGAACTGGTGATGCCCAAAAATCTTTTAATGACAGAAAGTTCAATCAGTAAAAGTCAGAAAACACTGTTTAAACCATGTTGGTACATTTTCCAGCATTTATTTCACTTAAACCTGTATCTTAAACAATACAATGTATTCACAAGTCACTAAAAGGCACATCAGCTAACTTAGTATTTGAACCCTGCTGAATGTTTGTTCTGCATGTAAATGGCATTTCATCAAGTTTAGTGCATAATTCATCATCTGTTAGTTAGTAGTATGTATGAATGTGTGATCAAGTTTGTCATAGTGAAATTTGCTGAAGTTTTGCGTGATAAGACTCTACAGAATCATACATTAATTTTTAGGAGGCTATATAGATTATAAATACACTTTGGGTGACTTTTGGGACATATTGAACTTCATTTCAGCGGTAAGCCAGTAGCAATACCAAATATTCCTTAAATTTTAACTGATCCTTTGTTAGATGTACTTTGACTTTTGTGGTCAAAGTTGTTATGTCAAAGCTCATATTGTTGATATATAGCGAAAGGGGTAGTGTTTTATTAGATTTTGTTAAAATTATATCTGCTACAAAGTTCTGAATAATCACAAAAGCGTCAAATAATAAACAAATTGTGTTATCGCATCTGGACCTAAACCAAAATTTAAATAAACAGAAAAATATTGAAAGATATGAGTTTGGTTTAATGTTAACAGTGTGAATGTTGGCTATACTCTGAGTTTGGTTTTTGGTAGACATAATCATTCTTTTAGTCTAAAACCCTTCAATAAAGACGGATCCAGTCCTAGCCTAGACAAGGTTTTTATGCATTCATATAATCTGTTAACAAAATGATTTAAAGGTTTTTATAAGATATATTTTCATACATAATCTAAGTTGTTGAATTACTGCTCCACTTTTAAAGATTTTCTTAATGTATGTACATTCTGGTTTTGTATGTAGAATCTTGAAAACTTCAATATGTTAAAACATGTTAAACAAAGCGGGTTTTAGAAAAGGACCACTCAAAATCGGGTTGCTCACTATGCCTGACATAGTTGTATCAGTGCACCACTATAAAAGCCGCTCAACTCAACCCAACACAGTAGTCAGCCAACTTGTTTGACCTGTTGTATAAAGTGACCCATTTTGATTCTAATCTGTTTTGAGATGTTACCAAATCCTAAATCATTAATCCTATAATTTTTGGTTTCTTTCTCATTATTTAGGAGCTTGTTGAAGACAAAAGATCGGAGAAGCTAGCTTTCAATGATATTTTGTAAACAACTAAACATACTTAGAAATTGCTTTGAAAGTGTTATTTGAGTATCGGAGGTTTAATTAGTGTAGTATGAAATTGCTACAGATTTGAGTATCTAAAGTACATGAAGCATGATGTTGCTATGAAATTGTATGTGCAGAATTATGCTGCAAAATTTGTTTTAAAATGTAAAATTATCAAAATAGTGACACTCAAAGGCATGTAGAAGTTTGCAATGTGTTTATGATTAAAACAGCACTAGTTAAAGCGTGTGCTTTTCAAAATTTGCAACAGTTCTAACTAGAGCGTGTCTTTTGAAGCTTTTTCATTTTAAAAAGCGTGGACTTTTGGATCAAATTTTCCAAGTGATAATTAACTTACTTTCTCCACGCTCTAAGATGTCGTGCATTTTGTGACGCCAAGTATTTCCACACTATCCTCATGCGTGTACTTCTAGTTTTAACACACCAAAAAAACATGGAAATATGCCCCAACCAGTGTGTATTATTACACCATTTGCTGTAGGTCCTATACATCAAACATGGTCTAACTGTAGCACGCTACACACATATATTGAACCTAGTTTCACATTTAGTGATTGATGAACTTTGTCAAATGAATGATAGTTTCATTCATTTTAATAGGCAGTTTCATATAATTATACGAGAAAATTGATTGTTTAATGTGTAAAAGGTAATTTGGAGGAAGTTTACAGGAGACAAAAGATAGTGGTGTTTGTTTTGAAAGATATCATGTACGAAATTTCTAGAGCCATTCATATAAAGTTGACTTGAGGTCAACCTACTTGCATTATTTAACTTGTGATCGAACACCTAGTGGAATTATCAATTCATTTTCGATAGCCATTCATTTCATCTACTGTGCTTGATTCTTAACCAATCAAAATTATTGTAAGTCTTCTCCTCAACTTTGTTTTTATTTATGAATTTGTTGATTGTTTTTGCATTTGTGTTTATTTATAGCTTGAACCTAATACGATTGCTTAAAAGTAAAATACACGTGACGTGAATAGAAGTGTATGATTCTGATATAAAAGATTGACTTGAAGTAAACCCAGTTGCATTATTGTAGTTCTAAAAACCGTAAGTCATCTTCTCTTTTTGTACTTTTTAAATGTTGATTCTTTTACTCTAACTTAGTGCTTTTATAAATCATATTCTAAATGATTTCAGTTTTAATCCGGATCCTTTTTGATTTGATGAGGTTCGTTATTAGATTAATGGTTCGTTATTAAATTTCATAAGCTTAAATTGATCGGTAGTTGTTAAATACTCAAATATAACTACAGATAGAATTATATAGACTTGGAGACTTTTGAAGTCAAGTTAATTATGATATTGATCCAGCCATCTATGTTTTGAAGTTGAAAATTTCAATAAAAGCTTCATTAATCAATAATCATCTGTTTTAAATTCTCAAACAACCTAGTTGATCTTTATCACTTAATTTATTATACTTTATAAAGTTTTCAAACAACCTAGGTTTTTTTTTTAACTAATAAAAATTGTAAGTTTACTCTTTTTAGTTTGTTACACATCAAGTTAACTTTAGAAATAAAAATAAGTTATTAGATTTATGTTGAGAATAGTAAGAACTAAAAAGTAATAAAAATGAGTTTGATTTGTTTTCCCCATTGAAATAAATATGAAATAAAAAAAGGAATAATCAAAGACTTTTAATATTTGAATTTTGAAAAGAGGAATACATTGCTTTGATTGAACTGAATAGAGATAATGAGATGGTGTGATGTCATATAACATGTAACTTAATACACGAAATTGCATAGTATATAAAACTGAGGGACTGTAAGTGAAATTAAAGTTGACTTAAAGTCAACCAAGTTGCCTTTACTCTTTTCTCCTGAACACTTCATTTCATCTCTTTTCATTTTCATTGCATTCATTCCATCCATCCATAAACTGTAAGTTAATTCCAGTTACCAATTACTTGTTCAGTAGTTTTAAATTATTATTTTTGTTTCGCTGTAATCTTTAGGGTCATTTGGTTGACGTAATCCTTGTATATTTCAAATTTATAGTATATCAGACCTTTGAGTCTGACTCGATTAATAGTATTAGGATATCGAATGGTTATTTTCGAGCTTCATTATAGCTTGATAATATTGAAGCTTGTTAATTTTGGTTGATTGAAACCAAAAATTTAAAGATGTTCTAAAGATAGATGCAGTTAATTAAGGGGGTGTTTTTCTTGGCCTATTTGCTGGGTTTTGGTTATTCAATCAATAGATTTTCATATTTGTAATTTCCAGTATTATTGATTTGATCTTTAAAATTGAGCTTATAAAAAGTTCAATAAGCTCATCTAATAAGTTAAACCAAACACCCCTTAAAATTGACTGATCTGAGCCTGTGAGAGATGTTTTTTATTAGTTTTGGCTGTCTATTTATGTGATGTTGTTTCCCCTATCTATGTTTTGCCTTTGTTTTTTTTAACAGTTTACTTATATATAAACAATTAGCATGCTTGTTCTGCCTACATGTTACATGGTATAACACAAAAGCGCTCACATGTTTGATTGTTTTATGCTACTTAGTCATGGATTCTATGGTGCTAATTACTAGTAATTGTTTCAACTTAATTTTCATTTTTTTCTGAAAACGTTTAGTGTACTTGTGAACGCAGCTCGATCTCATTATTGATAATGGCTACTACGTCCATTCCTCATCGGTGGAAATATGATGTCTTCGTAAGTTTTAGAGGTGAAGATATCCGAAAAAGCTTCATGGATCATATGTTCAATGATTTCAAGCAAAAAGGAATTCATGCTTTTAGAGATGACAATGAACTGCGTAAAGGAGAAGAGATATATCCCCATCTCTACAAAGCCATTGAAGAATCAAGGTTTTTGATTGTTATCTTCTCCAAAGATTATGCTTCTTCATCATGGTGTCTGAGGGAGCTTGTCAAAATACTCGAGTGCAAGCAAATGGGAAAGCCTAAACACGAGGTTTATATAATCTTTTATGATGTTAAACCTGATGTGGTGAGGAAGCAAACTGGAAGCTATGCTGGAGCATTTGCCAAACATGATGTTTCAAATAGAACAGAGGTGGATAAATGGAGAAAAGCTCTATTCATGGCTGCTAACTTATCTGGATGGGATCTCCAGGACATGACAAATGGGTAAATTTCTTGTTTTTGTGTAGTTATCTTTTATCTCTACTAAAGCTTAACACTATGTAGTTTCTCTTACTCATTGTATTTTGTGGTTAACAGGTTTGAGTCCAAGTTCATCGATTCCATTTCCAGAGAAATCCTCAAAACAAAATGTGATGGACCCTTACATGTTGGTGACAACCTTATTGGCATAGATTTCTATGTCGACAAATTAGACTTGTCACGCTTTGTTGGGTCAGATAAGGTTAACATGATGGGAATATGTGGTATAAGCGGGATAGGAAAGACGACCCTTGCCAAAGCTATATATAACTTGATGTATGTCCACTTTGAAGGAAG
This sequence comes from Artemisia argyi, assembly GCA_030686995.1. Taxonomy (NCBI): domain Eukaryota; kingdom Viridiplantae; phylum Streptophyta; class Magnoliopsida; order Asterales; family Asteraceae; genus Artemisia; species Artemisia argyi. The sequence goes on from CM060700.1 coordinate 253,288,120, forward strand.
TTGCTTTTGTGAAGATGTCAAACAAGTCACAAAACGACAAGGCCTGATTCAAGTCCAGATGCATCTTATTGATAAGATCATGAAAACTAAAGATGTGAAGATATCAAGTATCAGTGAAGGCACTATGTTAATGAAGCAGGGGATAGCATGTAAGCCGATTCTGCTTGTTTTGGACGATGTGGATGATCGTGAACAGTTAGAAGCACTAGCAGGTTCAGCTGATTGGTTTTGCCCTGGAAGTTTTATTATTTTCACTGGTAAAGACAAACAATTGCTAAGGTCTCATAAAGTGGATATAATTCATGAAATGGAGACTTTAGATGATTTTCATGCTCATGAGCTCTTTACTTTGAATGCATTTGGCAAAAGGCATCCTACAATAGAATTCAAAGAGCTCGCTTCCCAAGTTGTGAAATATTTGCAAGGTCACCCTTTGGCTCTGAAAGTTTTTGGTAGTTTGTTGTATGAGAAGTCAGTGCAGGTATGGAAAAGCGAATTGGATAGACTCCAAACTTATCCTAACTCAGAGATACAACAGAAACTTCGACCAAGTTTTGATGGGTTAGACTTCGATCAGAAAAAAATCTTTCTTGACATTGCATGTTCATTCATAGGGGAAAATAAAGATTTTGTGGCTAATGTGCTAGATGATAGCAATTGTTTTGCACATGCAAATATAGAAGTTCTAGTTGACAAGTCGTTACTTACATTGTCTCAACATGACATGTCATTACAAATGCATGAATTGGTTCAAAGCATGGCAAGGGAAATTGTACGTGAAGAATCCAACATGCCTGGGCACCGAAGCAGAATTTGGATTTCATCAGCGTTTTACGACGTATTGAGTGAAAACAAGGTAAAATTCACATACCATAAAGTTAGCTACATGCTTCACAATACTTGCACTATAATGATGATAATGTGATATACTGTTCTTGTCTAGGTGACAAAAGAAGTTGAAGTTCTAGTCCTGTTGCTAAAGAAATTTAGTCACAAGATTCAGATAGATTGTAACGTTTTCACATATATGAAGAACTTGCGGATCCTAAAAATTTATCTTCCCAACATCGGAAGATTTTGGCAACCATTTTCATTAGAGCTAGCAGTGAATTTTTCTGGAACTTTGCAATATTTATCCAATAAGCTAAGGTTGCTTTATTGGCATGGGTATCCTTTTGAGTTCTTACCTTCCTACTTTTATCCGGAAAACATTGTCGCCATTGACTTGTCTTACAGCCGCATCAAGAATTTTTGGACAACACCTAAGGTATATACTTGTTCAGATATATGCATTTCTTTGCTGCTTGACACATATGTTTTAATTAATCCCATAAACACGGTTCCTCTTTGTCCTTAATGTCAGCATTTTACAAGGTTAAAAGTGATGAAGCTAAGGTACTGTCTTAACCTTATAAGTACCCCCGACTTCACTGAGATTAGAAATCTGGAAGAGCTAAATCTTGAAGGCTGTGTGAATTTGGTTGAGGTTCACCCATCTATTGGAATGCTTAAGAGGCTAGTTGTGTTAAATATGAGAAACTGCAAACGTTTTGAAAGTTTCCCGCTCAAAGTTGAGATGGATTCTCTTCAAGTTCTAAGTCTCTCAGGGTGCTTAAAATTGGACAAACTACCTGAATTCTGGGGTAGGACCAAAACCTTTGTGGAGCTTCATATTGATCGAACTGCCATAAAAGAACTTCCTTCTTTCGTATTCTCTCTGAAAAACCTTGAACCATTGTCATTTGTTCGGCCTAATTGGCTCATGCCTAAATGGTGGATGTCATATTGCCCTTTTAGTTTACCAAGTAAACAACAATATCCCCAAAGATCAGTTTCATTGGCAGGTTTACATATGTTAAAGTCCCTGAATTTCAGCTACTGCAATTTAGTTCAAGTGCCTGATGGCATTGGAGGCTTATCATGTTTAGAAGTGCTATACTTAAAAGGGAACAATTTTACTAGCTTGCCTGGAAGTTTGAGTCAACTTTCTAATCTTGTTGCACTTTATGTTGATGGTTGCAAGAAGCTGGAAGTGTTGCCCGAACTTCCACATAGGCTATATTATCTTGATGCATCTGATTGCACCTCCTTAAGTTCAATTAGGGGACCAAACCCAATCATGAGCACAAGGTACACTAATCTCACCGGTTGTCCAAAATTGTATAAGGTGTTGATATCGGAGACTCAATGTCTCGACTTATCTGTAACTTCCCAAGGCTCTCAATTTTCTTCTTTCCTTCGGTATGCGGATAACAGATGTGAATTGCTCCGTTTGCCAGGAAGTTCCATTGAGAAAATGGATATGTTTTATGATGGAAATAGCATTCCAAATTCGTTTACAAATAAAAGTTTGGGAAATAATGTAAAGGTTGAATTGCCATCAGATTGGAGCTTCAGTAAGTTAAGGGGATATGGAATTTGTCTTGTTTTTAAGAGAAAAGGACCTTCCACAGATTTTGGATACTCTGTAAACAACTTTGATGGAGCTTATTTGGGAGAAAGCTATCCATACTACTATGAAGAATATTTTGAGGATAAGCCAATAAGAATCGATGAGTCAGATATGATATGGTTGCATTATACGACAGGTGAAATATGGAGATGGGAGAAAGCAAAGAATTTTGTGACATTTCGTTTTGATGAGAATGAAGAAATTGAAGTGAAGGAGATGGGTGTAAGACTTGTTTGGGATGGAGATTTAGATCAAGAAGCAGGAGACTTGATTATGTTCCAAGACCTCCCAACTCTATCACAGCATGGTGGGGTCTTGTGCGAGTTTGGGGACGATGGAATAATCAAGTGGACATGGTAGGATAAATTATTTATACGTCCCCTGTAGATTTTGTAATTTTTATTTGTTCTGTTTATTAACCACAATAATCTTTGATAAATCCATGTAGGAGACACCCACCAGGTGTTTGATGATATGCATGAGTAGAAATCATTTGCTATTTATTCTACAGCCTGTTTGTAGTTTTTTTTGGATTTTACGATGTATTAAGAATTGATGTTGTGTTTTGAAGTTGCGATTTGTACCGTAAGATAATAAACCTTGCTACAGTTTTATGTCTTTGGAAATTAATATCGTAGCAATTGTGTGACTGGTATGGTATCATGTTAAAACATGCACCATCTTTGGAAAGTTTATTGTTTCCAGTGCCAGCTCAACCAACATTTGAGACAAAATGTTTATTGTTTGTTATAAAAACATGACATTTGTTTTGATTGCTGAAAACACTCTTCTTTGATACCTGCTTTCAGCATCTGTTCTTCACTGCACTAATAGCTCAAGATCCGTTCCTTGAGGTAGCTGCCTAGACATGCTACATGTATTTCGACCCATTTACATACGGGTCAGATTTCAACCCGTTCCCAAAATTACATCTTTTACCATTTATGTGAGAGTATTAACCACTGGTTCTATTCCAAGATTGCCTTACCCTTACTGCACCCAGGTTGTTGTTACCTTCTGTTTCATTACCCTCACCCAAGTGGTTTCTTGAGACTATATGGATATCATTGTACTTTCTGCTAGCCGTGGTAGCCTAACTGAAAACCTTTATTAGGCCAGGTCGTGCTTCTTGCGATATCAAAGTGGGGTGGTAGGAAAATTCTTTGTTCTTTAATTTTTATTTAAAAATAAATAAAATTCATAGGGGAAGAACACATGGGAATTTTAGTCATTTCACTTGGTCCATAGAGAAATAAACTTGAAACTTTCTCATGTCCGCCTGCACTTTCAAAACCACTGCGTCACTGCTTCACTGCTCACCCAATTTGACCAAACCACAACGATGGTTTTTGCAACATGAACTTTTCATGTAACGTACACCAGGCGTCCGTTAGAATCGAGTATGTCAGCAGAAACCATTGACTATTATATTGGCAAACTGTTTTGTAGCTATATATTACTCATCAATTTGTTCGAAATTTGCTACCTGCCGAAGTGCCGATGTGTACTGGCAGTTAAGAACAATGTGTTTTGTTTTCAAGTTTCAATTCCAATTATCGTATACTGACAGATTAAAAGCCTTATTGCAGTTTTGATCCCTGGAAAAGATTATCGACTATTCTTGTCGAGACTGCGTTCTTGCCTGCCAGTTGAGGTATAGTTTACTGATCATATTTATGTAGTCCAGTTTTGCAGCTCTTCATTAAGCTTATCTTTTTGTAACTAGCTAGTTGGGAGATACACCAGGACTAGATATGGTTGACTGTTATGTAGGCTAATATGCATTTTTAAAGAGACAATGTGAGAGCATCGTCGAAACAATTATGCTAGTTGATGATTAACATTGGTAATTTTAACATAACAGACAGTTGGATATGAGTTATTTTATCAGGTCCCATGTCTTCCTCTAACAGAACTTAAAATTTCTAGGCAAACAACCAATAAGCCTTTATAGGAAACAGCTATTACACACCCTTATAATGCTAGCATACTCGAGTTTTGCTACCCGACATTACTTAGATGTGGTACGCAGAGAAGACATGATCAAATTGTAGCATGCTGCACTTATGGAACATAGTGCCACTTTTGCTAATTGAAGAAGTTTATTAAGTTAAGTTTCGTTCATTTCAACTGGCAATTTCATATAATATACGAGTAAATTGATGCTTTCATGTCTAAAATGTGCAACCTGAGTTCAAGAAACTTCAAGCAATAAGATTGATATCTTAATTGATTAAGTCAACAAGATGTAATTAGGAAGAAATTTACAAGAGAGAAGACTTTTGTAGAATGACGTCATCATGTGGGTCTTACCTAAAACTATTAAAAAGACTATTGCTGGTTAAATTATAAGTTTTACCAATGGGCATCATCTTCCTTCAAGAAACTTCAGGAAACACAATTATAACCACTTTAATTCAAGAATCTGGAAGGAAGATGATGCCCATTGGTAAAACTTATAATTTACTTTGTTCTATTACTTTCGATTTGGCATATGGTAACAACCTTAATTATAGGTTTGATCCATGCTCTTTTTTTTTTTTTTTTTTTTTTTTGGTGCAAAAGGGTGAAATATTTTATTAACATCAAACTTTTACAACAAGAATTCAACTGCAATGGACATGCCCATTCAGTGAAATATGCTAAACAATCATTACATTCACAACAAGATCTCAGACAACAAACATAAGTCTCTAACAGACATTCCATACCAAATTCATACAACCTATGCTACATGAAATGAAGCCATCAGACTAATTTGTAGCAGCAAAGTAGCAAACCAACCCATAGTTTGCATACTCCAATTCACCCATAACTGTGATATAGCTAGGCTCCCACATTCTTTTGTTACTTATTGTTAGTTCTGTAGATAAAGAATTTAGGGTCCGTTTGGTTTGCTGGTTTATAGGATCAGTTTAGGCTGAATCCAATAATTAATTGCTTGTTTCATTTTTTCAGTTTAGGAATTGGGATCAAAAGTAAGAAATGTCCACTATTTAAATTCCAGGGAAGAGGGCCTGGATTTCTGACAATACACGGGCCTAACTTTAGCAACACTCTTCCATATCTCTTTTATATATTATAAAATATTAAAATTATTTTTAAATACTTTTATTAATTATTAAAATATTATTTTTTAATTTAAAAATATTATTTTCTCAATCCTACATTAAATCCAAATCCTAATCTACAATTTTACATTTAAATCCAAATCTCAATTTAAACCCATCTACAAACCAAACGGGCCCTTATATTCATGTATTTGTACACTTCTTCTTGATACCACATTCTTTTGTTACTTATTGTCTTCTTTAGATAAAGAATTTATATTCATATATTTGTACACTTCTTCTTGATACCATGAACAAATATGACTTCATTTGTTTTATCCAAATCTTTCTTGTAAATTACTTTGCTCTATCAATATACCAAAAAGGCTCATTCATCATATTGCCAGAAACCTTTTTCAATATATGTTGTGGTTTACAGTCTATCATTTGTAACAGGATTATATCAAACTTATATTCTAAGGCTTTAACGATGAGGTTTGGTGCGTGCTATTATCGAGGTTGAGGCGGACATGCTTAAGGCGACGTGCATATCTTAAAGGGCTAATGGCCTTTAATTTAAATGTCTCATAGTTGTCATCATTTTCTTCTATATGTATCGAACATTTTTTTTTTTTGCTATTATATGTACTAAACTTGATTTTTTGGGCATTTTTGTGTACTTTATGACCATTTTGCCCCTCCGATGTTAATAAAATGAGGGGCAAAATGGTCATTAAGTACACAAAAATACCCAAAAAATTAAGTTTAGTACACATAGTAGAAAAAAAATTGTTCGATACATGTAAAAGGAATAAGTGACAACTATGATACATTTTGATGCCATTAGCCCTACCTTAAAAACGTCATCACTAGTGTAAAAACGAATTTTTTTCTTCACATATTTCAAAGTTTAATACTAAGTGCATACCCATTTCAAATTTCTATAAAAAAAAGTGCATATCATGTGACAAATTTGTGCCTCTACCACTACATCCATGGCTGTTCTCAAAGGTGGCTGACCGCCCAGGCCCAGTTTTATAAGGCCCAAAATTTTTACGGTGCCAAAATTTACATTCAATGCATAAAACTTGAAAGATGTTATTTATATGATTGAATAAAGACAAAGATTTCTTATTTTACCGGGTATTTACCCTTTTATCCAAGAAAAAAGACAGATTTTTCACAAAAAGTTTTTGAAAAATAACTAACGTTTTATACAATAACTCTTGATAGTTATCATTGTACGTTTTAAAATATTTTATTTAGCTTTTTAATAGAGGCCCCATTTTTTACTTCCCTCTCAACTCCTTTAAAATCACGAAAACGGCCCTACTAATACCATGAATGTGTAGTGTCATATTATGGTCAAATGTACATCATGGCCCTACTATCCGTACGTTTGTTAACTTCTATACGTGATTTAGCACGACACTTTCCTAACTACTGTATATCGTTCAAAACCACATTTGACACCATCGCTAAGTATAAGATCCAAAGTACAAACTTCAAACTTATATTAAACATGCTTTTGGACAAACTTTCCAAAACTTTAGTTCAATCCGGATGTAATCATGACCACATTCATCATCGCCACATCGATCTTTTTCTCCACCAACAACTTCACGACCAAATAATTGTAATAAGATCATCAATTTCATCACCTAAAACACTCCCTTCTTAAATAGAAATAGACCCCACAATATACTCACACACACACACACACACAATTATTTAACTCTTTACAAAACATGAGCGCATGCAATATCTTGAAAACGATTGACCTATTCAAGTCACCGGTTCATTTGGTTACCCGATTCAACCGGTTCAACCAATGTGTCAATCCGGTTTTTCTACAAAAATAATCTTATTTAAAAAAAAACGTATATATATCATGGCTATTGATATATTGAGCATAAAAATATATTTACCAAAAAGGTGACATGTAAATATAAAATTACCTCGCAATTACATATATTTAACTTGTGTTATTTGTAAAAGAAGGGAAAAAAAAAAAAAAAAAAAAAAACCCGGTTTGGATCTCGAGAACCGGGTTGAACCAGGTAGCCTTAAAACCAGATTAATTTGACCATTTTTTACCAGAATTGGTTGAACAGGTATCTGGTCGAGTTGGGTGTTAAAACAACGCTTATGCACACCACCATATTATCAACTAAAAGAAAAATAAGGGAGACAACTGTGGTGGTGAGGATGTATTTAATAGCACGACTTGGTGGTGAGAGGAATACATTTCTTGGTGAATTTTACCATTACACTTAGCCTCATGGCCGTAGAGTACCAGGCCCTGGATATTAGCATGTGCATAACTGCATAGGGCCTCACTTTTCGGAAGGGCCCAAAATTTAAATCCACTAAACATTTAAAGGGTCTTAAATATGGGGGAGAGTTAATTTGTATACAAAACATTTTTTGTATACCTAATCTCCACCATCTATTTAAAAAAAAATCTACCAATCCATCTAAAAAAATCAATGTTAGAGATTCAAAACATTTTTATATTCCTCATATTTTTTATTATTTAAACATCTCATGAAATGATAATCGCTAGACAAAAAAAATTATATAGTCACGACCAGCATTTAATTATCTGTATATAAACGGGCATTCTGATATACTTTCGATAAACTTTTTTTTCATTTTTTCTTCGTTTTTTCTTTCCTTTTTCTTCGTATTTGAAAATTGCATGATAAATCACATATGATTAAACATTAATTTGAATATTCTAATAGATTATAGTAGTTCGTTTATTAAAATCACATGTGATTGAGATCACGTGTGGGAAAAATCACATGTGATTAAGATACGTGTTTGAAAAATCACATGTGATTTTATTAGCAATATTCAAATTAGTGTTTAAACACATATGATTTTTCATGCAAGTTTCAACTACGAGAAAAAAAAAAAGAAAAAAGAAAAAAAAATAACAAATGTAAAAAAAGAAAAAAGAGAGAGAGAAATTATCAAAAGTATAACAAAATGCATATTATAATGAAAGCTGCCACATATAACCCCTCACACCTCCTCATATCTATAGATATGCATTGTTATATACTTTCGACGAACTTTTTTTTCACCCAGAAAGAATCATATATGATTCGTAAAAATCATATATGATTCGTAAAAAATCATATATGATTCGATTCTTCGAATCATATATGATTCTTACGAATCATATATGATTTTTCTGGGCCAAAAAAAAGTTCGTCGAAAGTATATAACAATGCATGTCTATAGAAAGATAATTTAATTCTCGTCGTGATGGTATTTTTTTGGTAGCTTGACGATTTACGGTTTACGAAATATTTAAGTTTTTAAAAAAGGGTGGAAGTTTATTTTTTTATTTTGATAAAAAAAAAATGAGTGGCTAAGATTGCTTGATGGGTTCTATGGTAAAAGTTGGATCTATAAAGAACTTTTGGCTTGGTACTTTACTACCATGTTTTCAAGACAATAAGATTTCAATATGGAGACACTTTTACTTTAAAGAGTTATACAAAAATTGTTTTTTAATGATGTAAACTATTATTGAAATTAATGTATGGTGTGTACTATAATGTTATGAAATATCCCGTGAAATTTCCCTCTAAATTTTAACGATGGGTAATCTATAATCACAACTTAATTAACCGTTTTTACGGACTAAAATTTTGCTTTTATTAAAACTATTAACATTACTAAGCTTACGTATCGACAGTTTATTGAACAAGTTTATTTATTTATCGAGCTTATGAAAAATTAAACAAAAACTTAACTAAACATACACTAATAGCATGGGCCTCGGCCCACATTTCAAAACAACCCAACGGACCCTTATTACATTTTCTTTTCTTCCTTTCTGTTGGGCCAGTCCTCGACACAAACCTAAGCACAAACAAAAACCTTTATATTATTTTCAAATTACATGTCCTAGGCATGTTTACTTTGGCTAGTTTGCTCGCAAATTTCCTTAACAACCTACGATATTTCTGCACAACTCGATTCACCTCCCAGCTGAGAATCGTAAGCAACAAACTATTTTATTTAACTCGATCATCTACAAGTCTAAAAAGACCCAAAGCCAACCCCGTTTGTCACAATACCAACTAGACTCAAAACTATTTTTGTCCTAGCTCTATGTATTGTACCAACTCTAAACGATTTCAAGCGATCCTTAGATGTTTTCTAACACGTTTTTAACATTGCTTTGGCCTTCAAACCTATCCAAACGAGCCAAACAAAATAACCATGATCATTTTTGTTTTCTTCTTCTCGGCAAAGACACCACAAGTATGATACCATGCACCAACTATCCTATTCACTCTTTGACTCCAAATGATGATCATGAAGCAGGCATTTGAACACATGTTTAAGAGGGATTGACCTTCCCTTTTGTGCCAAAGACCTCAGCGCAAAACCATGGTTTCTTTGTCTCCTTCTCGTCGGAGATTTGCACAAGGACGAATTATGCTACTTACTCTCCATTGAATTCATCATTACACTTCTACCAATCCATACCCCTCTTCATCATGGTGCATCATTTCACTAAAAAATCTAGTGTCTTCTTCTTTGTGTCATCCCAAAATTCTCGCTGCCACATTACCAACTCCAATTGACTATATTTTTAAACATATGCTAGCTTCCCTTTATAAACCCATGCACACTACCATCTGTTCTCACCACGAATCAAAAACAAAGACAAAACATAAATTGTAACCCATTTCGTTTACTACTGTCGCGAGAGGAGGAAGAAGGAAGAAGCAGAGTTGAAGTTGAAGCTTAACTTCATTTCTCGTCCATCCCTTGTTCACATGCTTCGGTCGTCCCTCACCACCCTTTGGTGTCGTAAGTCTCCAAACCCATTTCGATACGTAGCATAACTTCATTGTTAGGGTTCTTTAAAACTTTCATGTCGTATGCATGCTCATTCGATGTAGTCGATCCCATGCATCCGTAGCATAACTAACGTGGTATTGTCAAAACTTGTGTGGTCATGCAACGAATAAACTTCATCAACAAAAACTACATATACACGAACGTAAGTATTGGCTCTTGTACACAAGTACTTATTAGAGACAAAATTCTTCTTGTAGCTTATTTTCAAGCGATGAGATACTTATATACTATGTTACAAGCTTATATCTTATCAGGTTAATATTGCGAACCCAAACCAAACACATAAACGAGCTATAAAGCCCAACCCATTTTACCAAGTGCTTATTAATAATCAAACTACATTTTAAATGTTTTTAGCGTAAAAGAACTATTGAAAAATTTCACAAAACGGATTAAGGTTTTTGTTTCGTTTTGAACGAGTTGGGTTTCATTTTGTTTTGGAGTTATTTTGAGCTCGGTTTGGTTTACACGAATGGAACCCAAGTGCTCATTTGGAGGGAAAAAAAAATGAAATTTAACACAAAATAAATCAATGATAAGTAACATTAAATACAGTTAAAGGAAAAATGAAACCAGGAAACACCATTAGCTCAGTTGGTTGTGTCGTTGGTGTTGTAAGCAAGAGGTCCTGAGTTTGATCTTTAGCAGTGGCACTTTGCCCAATTTTTGTTATTTTTGCAACTTTTGCTTTTGACAGTTTCAGCCCCTCCAATTCGAGTAACTTGCTACTTTTCTTAAAAACTTTTATAAGTTGTATAACTTATATAAATTGTTACATTTTCAACCCCTCAACTTTAAACCACTTGACATTTTCTAAAAATCTTTATAAGTTTATAACTTATATAGTTTTTACAACTTCAATCTCTCAAGGTTGAACACTTGAACACTTTTCATCCTAAAACTTTTGTAAGTTAATAAACTTATGTTATTTTTACCATTTTTCGCTAAATAGATTTGTCTAAACACATATTTTATATGGCGACCACATCGACGTAAACTATAAATAATATATTGTCCTAATATATTATTTAACCACGACTTTGATAAATATCTATTGTATGTATATTTTCACACCTTGAAATCAAACGAATCTAATAAATACAATTCGACTTGTATTTATTCCCACTTTGATCGTACTTTAGCCAAAGTTGAGCCAACTCTTATATGAATATATTGTATATATTCCCATACTTACTCCAAGAGCCAATACTTACAAACATTTTTACAACTACATTTTTATATACATTATCGAAAATCAAACTAATTTATGAAACTCCGCATAAGCAATAACGATACTTTATACTTAAAGACAAGTTATATAGTATATAACTTTGCCCTTGAACTTTAAGCATTTTACCACACAAGCCACCTCTGCCACAAAACTATTTTGTCATCCGACATTTATTCAAATCACTATTCTCGATAAGTCAAACTTATCTCAAACTTCCATATTATTCAGGTTGTCTTTTGGAGCCATTCCTATTCTGCATCTAGCAGTACTTTACTCTGTCTACCATTCCACTAAGGTGAGTCATAGCCCCTCTCTTACTCTTTTTATAATTGTTTTATAAATGTTTTGGGGGAGATACATGCTCAATTACATGTTTTTATACTTTTACAAGTACTCGTTAACTATTTACATATTACTGTGAGTTCATAGCCCACTTTTAAACTATTTTGCGGGGAGATACATGCTTAAAACATGAACACATGTCTTTTTATTGGTATTGCGATACCGGCTGGCTATTACTATTTCCTAAGTTAACTATTGCCAAAAGTCCCCCGATCATGAACCTTAATCACTTGTAGGGTGAACATAAATAATTGTAGATAGATCTATTAGGGACTGACAATCCCCGTTTGGTTTGTTGGGAAAACCACCAAGCGCGCTTTATTTGATTTCATATGTTATTGGCAAATACCTATCTTGGGGGCCTGGTTACTATTCATCATATTTTTATGGTTGGATGTTAATTGTTGTTTGTCATGAGGCTTAGGGCAATAGAGCAGTACTGTAGTCATGATACAGTACTGCAACTACTGAATTTATGGGCGTATAACAATGTAGCCCACTGTTTTATCAAACTTCGAACTTGTGTTCACTATATAGCAGAAAATCACTACTACTTGGCAAATCATAACTATTTTGCTGTTGACCCAGTTAGGGCAAACCAACTAACTATTTTGGTGTTGACCTAGTTAGGGCAAACCAACGAACTATTTTGTATTGACCCTGTTAGAGCAATCATCCAACCTTTGATTATTGAAAATCAACTTATTTTATGCAAACACTATGGATTCACTCACTCTTTGATTTTGCTAATCAACTGTAAAAACTATGGATTTACTCACATTTTGATTTGATAATCAATTGTTTATTATAAACTCTATGAACTCACCAACCTCTGTGTTCACGCTTTTAGCATGTATTTATCTCAGGTCCATAATGAGCATGGATGGCACGGATACTTATGAAGGCTATAAATTCTACTATCATTCGAAAACCTATTTAACAAACTTTGAAACCACTGAGACCTCATTTTGTAAACTCTGATATTTATAAAGTTCGAATGATAAATCTTTTAAAACGAGTAAAATAATGATCATTTTCTACTATTAAACTGTTGAGCCATGAAGTAACACCCAATCTAAATTCCGCTGCATATTTTAAAATTGGGGGTGTTACACCTTTTTTGTTACATCTCGTGTTTCCGCCATTGACGGGGTGTGACACTAACAGTGGACATTTTAACAACAAGAGAAAATGTTTCATTGTAATCAATACCTTCCATTTGGTTAAAACCCTTAGCAACTAATCTTGCCTTGTATCTATCAATTTCTCCATTAGATTTATATTTAATCTTAAAAATCCATTTATAACCAATAGGAGTTCTATTAGCAGGAAAATCAGTAATAATCCAAGACTTATTTCTATTAAGAGCTTCAATTTCAAAATTCATGGCATCGATCTAATTTTGATCAAGAATGGCCTCTTCATAACAAGTAGGCTCAACACTTTTATTAAGACTAGTAGTAATGCAATAATTATCAGAGGTAAGTTTAGAATAATTCACAACTTTATCCACACGATACTTAACTTTACCATCAATAATAAAATCATTTAAGCTTTTAGGTAATCTAGAAGTTCTAGAGGATCTCCTTGTTGTATTGACTGGCAAGTCATGACTTTCAGGATTCATAACAGAATCCATATCTGGAATAGCATCAAAGTCTGTTTCATCAGAAACATTGCCCTTAGGGTGTGCATTTTCATCCTTGGAAGTTGCATTAGAGTTATCATCATTCTCATGTTGAGAATTAGACTCTAAGCCATCATCATTGGAAGGCACTCTCCCTTCATCATCGGGTCTTTTAGGATTTTCAGTGTCAAAAGTTTTTTTTTTTTTTTTTTTTTTTTTTTTTTTTTTTTTTTTTTTTTTTTTATGATTTAAATCTTTTGTTGTTCTAGTTTCAAAATTTTGATCTTTAAAATTATTTTTTATTTTTAAAGGAAACACTGTTTCATAGAATTTAACATCTCTTGAATAAAAAATCTGTTTAGTTTCAAGACTTAAAAGTTTTTAACCTTTTTTCTCATTAGAATACCCTATGAAAACACTTTTTTTTCAAATCTACTACTAAATTTACCACTGTTATTTAAAACTGTAGCATAACAAAGACAACCAAAAACCTTAAAGTGAGAGAGTGAAGGATCATGCCCATACACATGAAAGAAAGGAGATTTGCCAAACAACACAGAAGAAGGAGTCCTGTTAATAAGATGAACAGCAGTTACAATACAATCAGACCAAAAATATAAAGGTAATTCCCCGTGAAACATAAGGGATCTAGCCACATTTAGAAGATGCCTATGTTTCCGTTCAACAATGCCATTTTGCTGAGGACTATATACACATGAGGTCTGATGAAGTATTCCATTGTAATTTAAAAACTTTTGAGTCTGTTATTAACAAATTACGATCCATTATCACTTCTAAAAGTTTTCACATTGGTTTCAAACTGATTTTTAATCATATTGACATAACTAACAATGGAATCATAAACATCTTCTTTCCCTTTTAACATATACACCCAAATAGCTCTAGAATAGTCATCAACAACAGTTAGAAAATATTTATAACCATCCCTGCTAGTGACTCTATAAGGACCCTAAACATCTAAATGAACCAATTGACCAATTTTAGTAGATTTATGCACTTAATGGAAAGGGCTCTCTAGTTTGTTTAGCTTTATTACAAGTATCATAGAAATGATCAGAAGTTGAATGACTATCAAGATTAAGACTGTTTTTTAAAACATTCAAAACTTGATCAGAGGGATGACCAAGTCTTTGGTGCCACAAATATTTAGAGACAAAACAAGTAGCAGTGCAATTACTAGAAACAATCTTACAAGCATTGCAACATTAAACACATATAGACCATTGCATTGGTTACCAATCCCCACATTCCCTTTTTCCTTTAAATCCTGAATATAACAAATATTATCATCAAATCTAACAAACATTTTACTGTCTCTTCCTAATTTATAAATAGAAAGAAGACTAACAGTGTATTCAAGAACAACAAGAACATCATATAAGTTATATTATTATTGATTTTCAAATCTCCAATTTTAGTGATAGTAGCTTGAGTACCATTTGGGTGATCAACAGTAAGACCAAGATTTGAAATATCAGTTATATTTACCAAAAACTTTGAAGAAACAGTCATATGTTGATTTGCTCCTCAATCAACAATCCAACCATGACTAATGTTTCCAATTATAAAATTTGTGTTACCATTAAAATATTTTTTAAAATTTAGATTAAATTTAACACTTCCATTAACAAAATTCCATTTAAGACTTTTACCTGCCATATTGGCATTAGCAGAAGAAACATTGTTATCATTAAGCAAGCTCATAAGCCTAGCAAGCTGTTCATTAGACAAAGAGACATGAGTATTGCTAGTACTATTATCATTAGTATTATAAACATCAGCAGAAGCATTATTACTGGTAACAGACTTAGTATTAGCATTAAAGTTTCTCTTAACATAACCAAGAGGATAACCAACAAGTTTAAAACACCTATCAACAGTATGACCAATCTTGTTGCAATTACTACATTTTAAATTAGGATTAGGTCCTCTGTTGTTAGAATTATTACCAGAAGTATTACTTGAACATTTGTTGTTATGATTATTGTTATTAAACCTTTTCTTGTTATCAAAAATTTTTGATGCAAAAGTAAAAGCATTAGGTTTAACAGGACTAGCCCCAGAGGAAAAATTCCTATGGGATTCTTCCCCTGAGACTACAGAAAAAGCTGTTTTAACAGATGGCAAAGGGTCTCTAGTTAAAATATTACTTCTAATTGACACATATGTGTAATCAAGACCCATTAAAAACTGCATTAACCTGATTAACTGAGTATGTTTTTCAAAATGTTTTGTAGCGTCACAGGTACAAGCAGGTAAACTTATCATTAAATCAAATTGTTTAAAGAATTAAGACTATTATAATAATTAGCAAGAGAGGACCCATTTTGATTCAAAGAGTTAATATTTTTATGTTTGTTGAAGACAGCAGTGTAACAATTCGCATTTTCAGGATAATTACTATTCCCGGAAAAATTTTACTATTCACTTTTTACTATTCACTTTTCACTATTCATCTCAGAAATTTTTATTTCATATTCTCGTAAGTTAAACTATTTTAACGATAATCCGAGAGTTTGACGCTCGTCGGATCATTTCTGCAAAAATCACAAAGCCGTGTCCGAGATTTACTTTTAGGTTTAAACGTCCTTCCAGCATCCCGATATATCCATAAAACATTATAAAGAATAGAAATATGATTTTCTATCATTTTATGACAATTCCAAAAGTTTCGGAATTTTACGTTTTTCAGTTCAGCGTTTTACGCGAATTGCGCGTTTTAGACCTGTGTTTCCAGTTTTTAGCAGGGTTTTAGCACCCGATAGATCCTACCACTCATTTTATATTTTATTATGGACTATATTGACATGTTTAACAATACTTTCAAGTTTCATATTTTTACGATACCCGGTTTTACGTTTTGAGGCTTAATCATTTACGGTTAGCGATTTACGGAGTCAAAACTAGCTACATACTTAGGATACTATCATCCAAACACCAAGAGTCATCATCTAGTCACCTTATCCCATTCCAAACCGCCAATGTGGGGGGGAAGTCACCATGGGTGGTTAAATCTTGACCATTGATCTCTAGGATAGTTACAAGTGTCTTAAACTAACCATGGTTAAATTCTAACCCAATATATGGTTAACTATTTTTCCTACCCTATAAATACCAAGCTAAAACACATATAAATCTTGCACCACACCTTATTATAACCTTCAAGTCCTAAAACCTAAGGCACTTTTCTTATATTTTGTAAGAAAGTTAACTAGTTTTTGAAAGAAAACTAGTGTTTGATCTTCAATCTTGGAAATTTTCTAAAAAAAGTTGTTATAACTTTAAAGTCTCCAAAAAGACGTCGTTATAATCTTCAAATAGCTTTGGACTTCAAGAAGGCGTCGTTATAATCTTCAAATAACCTCGTTTTATCATAGATTGCAAAGGGTGAAGCTAAAGTCTATCAATGTCCTATCCTTACATGTTAACTTCCTTTCATCTTTGAAAGCCAAAAGTTGTAAGCCAAACCCTAACATGCTTCTTGTTGAATAATCATGTTCATGTTATTTACATATTATTCATGCTATATTATGTCTTGTATTCATGTCCATGATGTATAAAAGTGAGTAAAACAAGTATTGATACATATATGTAACTTATGTTATTCAAACAAGTAAACTAGTGACTTTCTTGGAAAACCACGACCAAAATGGTAAAATTATGATATTGGATCATTACATATTACAGTAGAGGACTTAACAAGGAAACCATAGCAATTTGAACCACCTAAAACGAGTATACGAGTCAAAAGTTACGCCCATTTGAAGTTACCAAAGATTTCCGGCAAAACTGCCTAAACCTTACTGAATCGCATTCTGACTTTTTGAAAGTCCCACTTCTGGTCCGATTCATCAAAAAGTTAAAACACGAAAGTTGTCCGGAACGACGTTTTCGTTCACGATCAAAGAAGCTCGAGCCCTGAAAACGCTTTCCGAGTGATAAATTTCTTCAAATTCTAAACAGCCCATTTTTAGACAAAGTCATTACATATAGGTTATGGTTTATGAAGACCAAAGGGGTCTTATGACCTATAATCAAGACCACCACCATGGATAGAGCCAAGGTTGTGTCTCATGACCTTGAAACAAGGACTAAGGGTCATGGCTAGGCCATGACGAAATGACCATAACAACTTACATAGGCGTAAACATGAAACAATGAATTAGGCGATAACATGAACAAGCAACTTGGATCTACTTCATCTAAAGGAACCATGAGATATTACAAAGAGAAAATGGTCATACAAGACTTATGAAAATACCCTTAATAACAATCTTCATGTACTAATAAACTTTCCTAAGTTTATTCAAATATCGGACATGTAACTTTTCGGATCAAAACTTATATCTATATATTTCATCAACTACTACAATAGTAGGGAGCCTCATGTGAGGAGTTCATTATGTAAGCCGTCGAGTTGAGTTGTGGATTTACGAGTTAAAGTGTCCTGGCTCCTCGAACGCTTACTAACATGACTTCTGAATTATGTCGGCCCGAACGGTAGTAAACGATATATAAACATACATGTTTCATGAATCATTTCTTTCAAAGACTTACATTATACATCATACCACATCATGGACTAAATGCAAGATATATATATAGGCACTACTACATATTCTTTACTCCGAACCTAAGTCGCAACATTCGATTATAGGTTGCTCATAGAAACCTTCACGATTCAACCGTTACATTCATTACTTGCTATCTTACTTAAGGTGAGTTCATAGCCCCGCTTTACATTACTTCAATGTTTTACAAACCCTTGGGGGGAATACATGCTATTTTAATCAAGCACAATGTTTTTAAATTGTATGCTTGCCTGATTGTTTTATTATCACTAAGTACCAACCTTGCTAAACCGAGATCCCTTATTATGAACCATTTAATCACTAGCAATAGTGAGCGCAAATATTGTGAATAGGCCTATTGGGATTGACGAATCCCATTTGTATTGACTAAGTTCAAACAAATGCACTAATATTTGAGATTTAGGTATGTTAGCAAAGTACCTACCGGGATAAATCTGCCGATCGATATTGGTACACGTTAACGTTTTGGTGTCATAAGCTTAGTGTATAATACATTTTATGGGCGTATAATAACGTAGCCTACCTGTTTTGTTTCCAAACATTGGTGTGAGTCTATAGCTCACACTACGATTATTGTGTTCAACGATTTAACTACCAACACATTGTGTTCAAACATTAAACAAACTCTATGAATATCACTCAACCTTTGTGTTGACCTCTCAAGCATGTATTTCAGGTTCATGACGATCAAGGATGGCACGGAAGGACACGGATACTCAAGAGGGCTATAAATTTTATTATCATTCAAAAACTCATTTATTATACATTGTAAACATGGAACCATTTGGGACCTCATTTTGTAACCTCTGATATTTATATAATTTGAATGATAAATCTTTTTAATACGACTCGGTTAGAGATCGTTTTCTATTATTGTGACTATTGTGCCATCAAGTAACACCCAGTTCGAATTCCGCTGTATCCATGAATTGGGGGTGTTACAGATTGGTATCAGAGCCATGGTTATAGAGAAACGGGTCTAATTGAGACCTAAACTATAACTACAACTACAAGCAAAATCATTTTTATAGCCTTCCGCTCTCCGTGTCTTCCATCCTCCAGACGATTATGGACTTAGTAAGCATGTTATGCTACACAAACATATAAGTATATTGATATATACACACTAAGCATTTTATGCTACATGAACACATATTAGTATATTGATATATACACACTAAGCATTTTATGCTACATGAACACATATAAGTATATTGATATATACACACTAGGCATTTTATGCTACATGAACACATATAAGTATATTGATATATACACACTAAGCATTTTATGCTACATGAACACATATTAGTATATTGATATATACACACTGAGCATTTTATGCTACATGAACACATATAAGTATATTGATATATACACACTAAGCATTTTATGCTACATGAACACATATTAGTATATTGATATATACACACTAGGCATTTTATGCTACATGAACACATATAAGTATATTGATATATACACACTAGGCATTTTATGCTACATGAACACATATAAGTATATTGATATATACACACTAAGCATTTTATGCTACATGAACACATATTAGTATATTGATATATACACACTAAGCATTTTATGCTACATGAACACATATAAGTATATTGATATATACACACTAGGCATTTTATGCTACATGAACACATATAAGTATATTGATATATACACACTAGGCATTTTATGCTACATGAACACATATAAGTATATTGATATATACACACTAGGCATTTTATGCTACATGAACATATTAGTATATTGATATATAAACTCGGTTTATTTTCAATCATTTATCTAAACAATGAACTAAACATATCTGTGTATGCCTATTCTAAGGCATTTCGACATAGCCACACTCTCCCAATCATGTTCCTACTCCAACATTCATTTTCCAAGACATTGTGAGATACAATGGTCTCATTCATTTTTCAAGACATTGTGAGATACAATAGCCTCATTCATTTTCCAAGACATTGTGAGATACAATGGTCTCATTCATTTTCCAAGACATTGTATGATACAATGGTCTTAATCATTTCTCAAATGTTTTGAGTCACATAATGGTTTAACCTACTTCCCAGACATTGTGAATTGCACAATGGTTTAACCTACTTCCGAGACATTGTGATTTGTGCAATGGTCTCTGGAATTATTTCACGACCTCATCAATATCATTTCTTATGATATCAAAAACCCATCACAATCTAACAATTTCCGAACAAGAAATATGAGATTTCTAAAGGACAAACTAATCCATCATCGACAAAAGCTGAACTTTCTCTACATTCATCAAAGTTTTCTGATGAAACCTTCATTATTAAAAGTTCGTGATCCTGGCCAAGTATGTTCTATTTTAGAACTACTTAAAACTTCCTTTCCATACGTATCTACCCTTACTACCTTCTATGCAATGGAATATGAAAACATACGTTACAAGTCTTGTATGGACGGGACTTGCAACTTAAGGGTTGACATCGCCTTTGTTTAGTGAACAGTTTCCCAAAACCAACGGACATATCACAAGTATACCTAATTTAAGTATTTGAAAATTTTATCGAACCTTGGCTAAATATAGACTAGTCACCTATATTTAACCTAGGGACAGTGGAATATAGTCTGACTAACTATATTCGACTTAAAATTTTCAAATACTGAGAGTAGTTGTACTAGGGTTATGTTTAGGTTGATTTCCTACATGAACACGATAAACCACCAGAATACATTAAAACAATCTAGAGACACGATAGTGTCTTACCACTCAGCGAAATCTTAACACCTTATTTGTATGATCTAAATTCATTCTTGAAAGTTTTCATTTATGAGAAAATCCGAACTACTATCTTGGGATAGTTATCAATTATTCTCTTCATCCTGTAGAAGTACCATCCTGTTTAGGATACCATTCCATCATAAACTTTTAAAATCTCTTAAGATTTTCAAAACAAACTCAACATCTATACCTAAGAGTATTAATGTTAAGCATACACTACACACTTTTGTTCATCAACATATCATAACATTATCTTCACAACCGTTGGAACCACAAGCTCATTAACAGATCTTGACGCACTTTTAAAGCTCAAATCATCCTTAGTTACACCACAAGCACCCTTATCAGCTTTACAAGTTTGAATATTCATCTTGTACTTTTGGAACACCAGTATCATCTCGTAATACACTACCTTGTAACTCACCGGCTAATTGTGAATGTTGTGTTGGGAATTCTTAAGTAGGATGATTTGTAATTATTTGAATGGATTGGGATGCCTTTTCATTTAAATAAAGAAATTGTAAATCACCGAACCATAAGTTTATATTTCCGCATTTACATTGTTTGGGATGCCTCTGTATGTAAATAAAGAATTATAAACAAGTGGGCTTATTTGTATCCGAAATAACATATGTATGAAGTCAATAAACACTAGGTACAACAACAGATTACCTACTATGCTATGATTGCAACTACTATCCCAATTTCCATTGATATTCCACTACTATATCAATTTCCATTTATTGGATTCCTATGTAAATTGCTATTGTTGTTCAACTGTTATATCAATTGCTATTGATACTTGACAACTATATCAATTTCCATTTTGATATTTAACTATATCAATTTCTGTACAACTACTATATCAATTTCTATTAATAATCGACTGCTATATCAATTTTCTTTGATATTCGACTATTATATGGATCTCTACTGATATTCAACCATGTTATCAATCTCTATTGACACACCATATTCTGAGACAAATCAAACTACATCACTAGTAATTCCAGACTTTGGTCCTCATAAGTAACCACACATCTTTATCGACACCACTCCAACATATGACACACATAGAACTTCGGGACGAAGTTCCCCGTAAGGGGTAGAGACTGTAACAATTCGCATTTTCAGGATAATTACTATTCCCGGAAAAATTTTACTATTCACTTTTTACTATTCACTTTTTACTATTCACTTTTCACTATTCATCTCAGAAATTTTTATTTCATATTCTCGTAAGTTAAACTATTTTAACGATAATCCGAGAGTTTGACGCTCGTCGGATCATTTCTGCAAAAATCACAAAGCCGTGTCCGAGATTTACTTTTAGGTTTAAACGTCCTTCCAGCATCCCGATATATCCATAAAACATTATAAAGAATAGAAATATGATTTTCTATCATTTTATGACAATTCCAAAAGTTTCGGAATTTTACGTTTTTCAGTTCAGCGTTTTACGCGAATTGCGCGTTTTAGACCTGTGTTTCCAGTTTTTAGCAGGGTTTTAGCACCCGATAGATCCTACCACTCATTTTATATTTTATTATGGACTATATTGACATGTTTAACAATACTTTCAAGTTTCATATTTTTACGATACCCGGTTTTACGTTTTGAGGCTTAATCATTTACGGTTAGTGATTTACGGAGTCAAAACTAGCTACATACTTAGGATATTATCATCCAAACACCAAGAGTCATCATCTAGTCACCTTATCCCATTCCAAACCGCCAATGTGGGGGGGAAGTCACCATGGGTGGTTAAATCTTGACCATTGATCTCTAGGATAGTTACAAGTGTCTTAAACTAACCATGGTTAAATTCTAACCCAATATATGGTTAACTATTTTTCCTACCCTATAAATACCAAGCTAAAACACATATAAATCTTGCACCACACCTTCTTATAACCTTCAAGTCCTAAAACCTAAGGCACTTTTCTTATATTTTGTAAGAAAGTTAACTAGTTTTTGAAAGAAAACTAGTGTTTGATCTTCAATCTTGGAAATTTTCTAAAAAAAGTTGTTATAACTTTAAAGTCTCCAAAAAGACGTCGTTATAATCTTCAAATAGCTTTGGACTTCAAGAAGGCGTCGTTATAATCTTCAAATAACCTCGGTTTATCATAGATTGCAAAGGGTGAAGCTAAAGTCTATCAATGTCCTATCCTTACATGTTAACTTCCTTTCATCTTTGAAAGCCAAAAGTTGTAAGCCAAACCCTAACATGCTTCTTGTTGAATAATCATGTTCATGTTATTTACATATTATTCATGCTATATTATGTCTTGTATTCATGTCCATGATGTATAAAAGTGAGTAAAACAAGTATTGATACATATATGTAACTTATGTTATTCAAACAAGTAAACTAGTGACTTTCTTGGAAAACCACGACCAAAATGGTAAAATTATGATATTGGATCATTACATATTACAGTAGAGGACTTAACAAGGAAACCATAGCAATTTGAACCACCTAAAACGAGTATACGAGTCAAAAGTTACGCCCATTTGAAGTTACCAAAGATTTCCGGCAAAACTGCCTAAACCTTACTGAATCGCATTCTGACTTTTTGAAAGTCCCACTTCTGGTCCGATTCATCAAAAAGTTAAAACACGAAAGTTGTCCGGAACGACGTTTTCGTTCACGATCAAAGAAGCTCGAGCCCTGAAAACGCTTTCCGAGTGATAAATTTCTTCAAATTCTAAACAGCCCATTTTTAGACAAAGTCATTACATATAGGTTATGGTTTATGAAGACCAAAGGGGTCTTATGACCTATAATCAAGACCACCACCATGGATAGAGCCAAGGTTGTGTCTCATGACCTTGAAACAAGGACTAAGGGTCATGGCTAGGCCATGACGAAATGACCATAACAACTTACATAGGCGTAAACATGAAACAATGAATTAGGCGATAACATGAACAAGCAACTTGGATCTACTTCATCTAAAGGAACCATGAGATATTACAAAGAGAAAATGGTCATACAAGACTTATGAAAATACCCTTAATAACAATCTTCATGTACTAATAAACTTTCCTAAGTTTATTCAAATATCGGACATGTAACTTTTCGGATCAAAACTTATATCTATATATTTCATCAACTACTACAATAGTAGGGAGCCTCATGTGAGGAGTTCATTATGTAAGCCGTCGAGTTGAGTTGTGGATTTACGAGTTAAAGTGTCCTGGCTCCTCGAACGCTTACTAACATGACTTCTGAATTATGTCGGCCCGAACGGTAGTAAACGATATATAAACATACATGTTTCATGAATCATTTCTTTCAAAGACTTACATTATACATCATACCACATCATGGACTAAATGCAAGATATATATATAGGCACTACTACATATTCTTTACTCCGAACCTAAGTCGCAACATTCGATTATAGGTTGCTCATAGAAACCTTCACGATTCAACCGTTACATTCATTACTTGCTATCTTACTTAAGGTGAGTTCATAGCCCCGCTTTACATTACTTCAATGTTTTACAAACCCTTGGGGGGAATACATGCTATTTTAATCAAGCACAATGTTTTTAAATTGTATGCTTGCCTGATTGTTTTATTATCACTAAGTACCAACCTTGCTAAACCGAGATCCCTTATTATGAACCATTTAATCACTAGCAATAGTGAGCGCAAATATTGTGAATAGGCCTATTGGGATTGACGAATCCCATTTGTATTGACTAAGTTCAAACAAATGCACTAATATTTGAGATTTAGGTATGTTAGCAAAGTACCTACCGGGATAAATCTGCCGATCGATATTGGTACACGTTAACGTTTTGGTGTCATAAGCTTAGTGTATAATACATTTTATGGGCGTATAATAACGTAGCCTACCTGTTTTGTTTCCAAACATTGGTGTGAGTCTATAGCTCACACTACGATTATTGTGTTCAACGATTTAACTACCAACACATTGTGTTCAAACATTAAACAAACTCTATGAATATCACTCAACCTTTGTGTTGACCTCTCAAGCATGTATTTCAGGTTCATGACGATCAAGGATGGCACGGAAGGACACGGATACTCAAGAGGGCTATAAATTTTATTATCATTCAAAAACTCATTTATTATACATTGTAAACATGGAACCATTTGGGACCTCATTTTGTAACCTCTGATATTTATATAATTTGAATGATAAATCTTTTTAATACGACTCGGTTAGAGATCGTTTTCTATTATTGTGACTATTGTGCCATCAAGTAACACCCAGTTCGAATTCCGCTGTATCCATGAATTGGGGGTGTTACAAGCAGAACCATCAACTTTATCATAAGTATCTTGTAAGTCCTTCCACATCTCATAAGTAGCTTTACAGTAAATAGTAGCAACAAACAACTCAGGACTCAAAGAGTTTAAGATCTAAGTAACAACCACAGAATTACATGTGTCCCATTGATTAGCAAGTCCAGGATTAGAATTATCTCTTTTACAGGTTCCATCAATAAATCCAAGTTTGTTAGTATTCCTTAAAGTAAATGTCATATCAATACTCCATATTTTATAATTTTCAGTTCTAGTTAGTTTAACAGACACAACAAGAGTACCACTAGTATCATTAGGATGCAGATAAAGACAATCACCAAAAGTAAGTTTTAATTCAGAGGATGAACCAGCATCAGAATTCTTAATAATATCATCACCAGCCATAATGAATAAACAAACAAGATAAACAAAGTAGACTTATAAACCAGATAATAAAACAATTAGAGTACAGATAAGAGAAAAACAAAGCAGACAACTAAACAAACAGAAACAATTATCACCAAACTCCTTCAATCACAAATAACCACCAATTCCCATATCAATCTCCAAAGCTATCCTAACCTATCCTCCTTCAATCTAATAACTAACAGAATATAAAATAAACTCACACCCAAGAATAAACTAGTACTAAGTTTGTAGACTGGGGTAAACCAGAGCAGGTATTCGTACCACTCAAACGGTGGCAGATCAAGATGTTAATTTACCCGTTTGCACCCACAAAACTCAAATATTGTTATTCTTAATGAAAAAAGATTTACAGTGCAATATAAAGCGGAAAGAATAAAGATCCAATCACAATCACCCTTAATTCACTTAGTTAAGGGTTGATTATGAACCAAATAAGCCAGAAAATACTCAAAGAACAAAAGCCCCAATTATTAGTAAATTAGGGTTTCAAGAACAAACCCTAATTTTCTTCAAATCAAAGCCCAAATATACCAGATCTCCAAAATAACCACCACAGATGTCCCAGAACACAATTAATTACCACCAGATGAATTAGGAATACAAGATCCCCAAATTTCTTGGAAATGCTAGAAATTCAAATCGATAATAATCAACAGCCTATAGCTCTGGTACCATGTAAGGATGGTATCAAAGATAAGCTAAAACCTTAAACAATCTTTTATTAGCTGATAAAACTCAATAGTTGGCACAGATTACGAACTATCAATAAGCAAAGAATACAAGATCAGATTATTGTTAAAACAATAATAATCAAACGATTACAGTGAAGAGACTGATCAAGATGATAAAAAAATATGAATGAAAGAAATAAGCATTAACAGCTCTTTGAGAGAGAATTGATGTATCGATTGTTCCAACATAACCCAAGCAGATGAGATGATTATATAGGCTAGGATCATTCACTTTAGTCCTTAAGCTATGTAGAAGTATCCATTTGCACAGGATCAGACCCTCTACTTTATTACCTACAAAACATAAAAAACTAAAAAAGAAAATAAGCAAAAGATAATAAGTGATATGTTTAGATGTCAAATTACTGCTTAACTGCCATGTATGACTTCTTCAATCCAATGTGGGATGAACTTTGATGACCATGCGTTCATTTTTACCGTGATATTTTCTGGAATGTGCTTGTCCATACCAAATTCATGAAAAACAATGCGTTATTTTTATACGAGTTTGATACTAAAATATTAGTATTTGCTAAAACTGCTGTAAAAACATGTTGTTATTGTCTTAATTGAAATATGGTACAAGTCTTCAAAATTCACAGGATGCCATGTAGAGTACTTTTTGCTTATATGTCAACATCAATAAGCTTACATCACATGAGTCTACATCACGTTAAAGTAGGTGGACCTACATGTATTTTCTTTGAGGTTCAAGAAAACCTTTCCTGTACACATTTATCATCCTATGAGATTCGTGATGAATACTAAAACTCCCACATTTGTATATGAGTCTCACATCCACTAATAAATTTCATACTTTTCAATAGGAAAGTATCAAAGTAATTATATTTTGAGTCAAACACATTTCATTTCTTCATAAGGAAAAGGACGATGTTGGCATTTGAATAATAAACATACATCATGTTAAATAAGTAAATTGACGAGTTGCCAATTAACTAAAAGGTTAATGGTTCAAGTTTCGCTTAAGTCATTTGTGAGATAAATTGTGAGATACGTGATATAGAGTGCGAAAAAAAAACTACTGTTCAAACAAAAGGTTTAATGAGTTAGCTATGAAAGACTAGAAAAATTAATGAACTTGCAATGTTACGTACGATTACTCATCGAATTTACCATATTAACTAGTGGGTTATACAGGGAATCTTTATGATAAAATATTTCTGAGTCTCATCTAACTGAGATGATAAAATATTTTATATACCATTCAATACAAACAAATGACAAAAGTTCAATACGAAACAAGATTTTTCTAAAGAACATATCCCTTGATCTCAACCATCCATTCCTTTTAAATCTAATGGTGTAGTTTAATTGTTATTTTAATATAGTTAACTATGGAAGGGCATGTTTGTAATATCACTAAATACTAACAAAGGGTCGGTACAACCCTTAGTTACTCATTTCATTTCATTTCTTAATCTCTCACACACACACTCTTATTTTCTCTCACCACAAAGTTTTCTAACGACTTCGATCTCCTCCATTTCATCCTCCACGTCATCAACTTCCGGTCCAATCGGCTCCTCAACCACAACCACAAAGCGATCTCACCTCTCTACCTCCTCCCTCACCCTCTCTCGAACTCGCCTACGGTGACATCACCGACTACGACTCACTCCTTGCAGCTTGCTTCGGCTGCCACGTCATATTCCACGTGGCTACTTTAGTTGAGCCGTGGATACCTGATCCTTCTAGATTCATTACTGTGAGTGTGAGTT
This sequence comes from Artemisia argyi, assembly GCA_030686995.1. Classification (NCBI taxonomy): domain Eukaryota; kingdom Viridiplantae; phylum Streptophyta; class Magnoliopsida; order Asterales; family Asteraceae; genus Artemisia; species Artemisia argyi. Next base: position 253,316,294 of record CM060700.1, read on the forward strand.
AGTTAAGTTAGTTAGGGTTTGAGATTAAGTTAGTTGTGATAATTTTGATATTGTTGGGTAAACTGGCGAAGCATGTATAAGTTACAATTTTTCGATGAGATGCATTTTGATGAGGAAGATGAAGTGATACAGTAATGAGTTTGACTGGTCTTGTGTTAGAGAGAAAAAGACACTTTGTTTTATTACTTTTCTTAGTTTGCTGTGAAGTCACATAGGGTGTTTCATATTACAAATTTTCTTTTACCAATTTTTAAAGTATTTCATTAGGTTGTTTTAACTTCAAAGTTGTGTTACAAAATACAATAATGTGGCTATATATAGAGAAAGAAGTGTAATGTACAGTATACAATAACTAACCAAATCAGTTTTTAGTATGCAGTATTTATAGCCACAAGGTATCAAACATATATGATATACAATGTGTTTTTAGTATACAATATTTATTTGAGGCTTTTTGAATGTTGTGTACTAATAATTTTTTTGGAAGACAATTTGTTAGGTGCAAAGATATTGTTTGATTCTATTTTTGCTTTTGTAACTCAAACTTTTTTTTTGTTAGTTTTTTTAATGTTCTGTATAATATTTGTTATATACTAAAATACTAAAAAATCCTATGTGATGCACGAAAGAATCTCATGGGATTTACAATGTATCCCTTGAGATTTATACGGAATCCCATGAGATTCATACTGAATCCCATGTGATTCTCTTTGATCCCTTATGATTCATATAGAAGCCCATGTGATCCATACAAAATCCCATGAGATTTTTTTGTCACGTGAATATTTCATATGTGATTTTACTATTGGTACTTTACTATTTTATTTATAGAGTATTATTTTATCACTTTATTATTATTACTAGGTACTTTTGACGATTGTTTCTAAGAGCGCTAGGTACAGTGTGGTGCCATGGGGTGGTGCCATACAAAATCCCATGTGATTCTTTGACGAATCTTTTGTGATTCATACAAAATCCCATGGGATTCTTTGATGAATCCCTTGAGATTCATCCCTAATCGCATGTGATTTCATACAGAATCCTTTGTGATTTATCGACAAGATAAATAATACCGAATCCCATGTGATTTCATACAGAATCCCTTGAGATTCATACAGAATCTCAAGTGATATTATACTTCTAGTTTATATAAGGTAAAATGAAAATCTCATGGGATTTATACAAAATCTCATATGATTCTCTCTGATCCTTTGGGATTCTATACATGTGATTCATACAGAATCCCATGAGATTATTTGATGAATCACTTGTAATTCATAAAGATTACCCATGTGATTCATACAGAATCCCATGAGATTCAATATGAATCCCAAGGGATCAAAGAGAATCACATGGGATTCTGTATAACAACATGCAACTTTTTAATAAATAGATTCAAAGAGCTCATTTCAACAATCATATAAAAAACATCTACCTTAAAAAGTTGTGACATAAAAGTATGAAACTCAAAAACAGTGATTTACTCATTTTTACAAATCACTTATGATTTTTTAAAAATAACAAATCATACGTGATTTTTTTAAAAATTCCGTGGGATTTTTCTGGACGGAAATTTTGAAAAAAAAAATTCTGTCTTTTTATGAATCCCGTGGGATTTTTCTGGACGGAAATTTTGAAAAAAAAGTTTGTCTTTTTATGAATCCTGTGGGATTTTTTTACGAATCCCGTGGGATTTTTCTGGACGGAAATCTTGAAAAAAAAATTCGCCTGTTTACAAATCCCATGGGATTTTTCTAGACGGAAATTTTGAAAAAAAAATTCGTCTTTTTATGAATCCCATGGGATTTTTTTACGAATCCCGTGGGTTTTTTCTGGATGGAAATTTTGAAAAAAAAAATTCATCGAAAGTATATGACAATGCATATCTATAGAAAGATGATTTAATTCTCGTCGCGATGATGTATTTTTCGTAGCTTGAAGATTTACCGTTTGCAAGATATGTTGTTTTTTTTAAAAGGTGGAAAGTGGGTTTTTATATTAAATGAGCTAAAATGCCAATTTTGTCTTCCCTTTGTTATTTTTTGTTTTGATCTTAGCCATTAAATGAAAGGTGGATGGATAGTTGAGATTTTCTTAATATTTTTTAATGGATACATGTTTTGCAAGGATCTCACCTCTAGTTCATCTTTATTACTTAATTTAACAATTTAAACAAGTAAACAACTATATGACATACTTCATCTCTATTAATTAACTTAACGATCTAAACAACTATATGACATAGTTCAAGTCCATTTTAATTGAGCCAATAACGAAGTGAGTCATTAAAAAGTTATGTGTCAACATAAAACATGGAGGAAAATAAACCTAATAAAATAAAAACTTGATTACAAAATTCACAAACCTTATATTTGTAACGATATAAAACTTGGAGTAAAATAAGCCTAATTAAATAAAAAGCGACCTAAACAAACTTTTAAACTTTCCTAATAAAAGCGCACCAATGCGACGCCCCCATGATATTGGGTGGCGGTGCATTGGCCAGAAGGGCGCCTGGGGAAGTTGAGGGGCAAAGCACCTTAATGTAGGGCCTAAAACTTTGCATCTTAAACCTCGTTGCTACATGCGATCGTTCACAAGCTCTTTTAGCCAATCCTGTAACACCCCCAAAATTTGGTACAGCGGAAGACTCAACAAGCTTTCGGGGTGCTACGGGGATTGGTATCCATTCAAAGTCATGAAAGAACGAGATAAAGTAAACATAAGAAAAACACAACCAAACCGGGTTTTAAAGTTTACATTTATCCCAAAATCATCCAAAGTCAGGCCCAAAAGAAATAAACATAGGTCCACAATAGTTTATCAGAGTTTTAGAAAATAGATCCATAACCGGTGCCAATGCCAAGCCTCCAATCCCAAGCATCCATAGAGCATCACTTAACAACCTGAGAAAACGTGCTAAAAGTCAGCTTTCGCTGGTGAGATCATAGGTTTAGATTCTTAATTCAATATAGTGGACATGTACGCAAAACGCTTGCTAGCTAGACTAGGGCTCAATCATCCAACAAATAATCCAACCAAAACAATCCAACCAAAAATAATCCAACCAAAACAATCCAACCAAAAATAATCCAACCAAAACAATCATCCCTATAGGTGCACGCTATCGCTCAAATCAATCCAATCAATAGCTTACCTAGCTCAAGTCTAGGCCTCGCTCTATAATCAATCCAATGGCTTACCTAGTTCGGGGACTAGGCCTCGCACAACAACCAAATCAATAGCTTACCTAGATCTAGTCTAGGCCTCGCTCTATAACCAAATCAAATAGCTTACCTAGTTCGGGGACTAGGCCTCGCTCAACCACCAAGTCAATAGCTTACCTAGATCAAGTCTAGGCCTCGCTCAATAACTGAATCAATAGCTTACCTAGATCTAGTCTAGGCCTCGCTCTACCTAGTTCTATAAGCATAGCAAGTTTTGAAATCAAAAAGCGATAATAGTCCACATAAAACATTTGCACGTTTCTCACCCCAAGTATTGAAAACAAAGTTCAAGAGTAAAAAGTGGGGCTATGACTCACCTCAAGTCCAGCAAAGAAATTCTTAAAAGAAATTGATAGAAGAAAGACGTAAGTAATCTCAAGCAACTCACGTACGGCGACTACAGACTCGGCACTTCCTAACAATATCAAACTCGTTCAGAAATCATTTCCTCAAAATCAAATATTCCCATTCCCGAACGTATTCCATTTTACTTTCCAAAAATATCCATTTCTCGGATTAACTTCATATCAATTTGAAATTCGACGTTTGGTATCCATATGGGTGGTGGGTCGACACAACTCAATCCAAAAAGCCACAACGAACAGAATGATAAACAATCTATAGGTCTAATATTAGTCCAATATATTATTTAAATAAATCATCGAAGTTTATCAAATCCGTCGATTTGATAATCCCCCATATTTATTTACGTAATACATCGCTCCAAGATTATACCCAACCTAAATCACATAGCACAAAGAACACTATATGGTATATATCGTAGTCCAATAAATTCCCTATATATATCGTCCAATTTGCCAAATTCGTCAATTTAGCCAATTCCACGAGATATATAGTAATTTATTATCCTAATACATGTACCACAACCTATGGGCGTCGTAGGATACGATGCCCATTAATATACTCATTTTATATAGCTAAATAACTCGATTTAACCCGTCGATTAAATAAGTCACGTAGTTATATAAGATGGATATATTAATCGTCATATATCCGTGACAACACAAACGTCACACAATAAAGCCCACTTGGACTTAAGTAACCACAAATCGTATAACTCGATAAGTTTTCCAAATTTATAAAAGTCATCATGTTTTTATTTATTACTTACCCGACGTATTAGTTCTCGACATTATTTCTAGTTATTTATTTATAATAATATTCCGACATTTATTGTACTATTCGCATAGTATAATAATTATCGTTATATTATTATAACGTTCACTCGTGATCGTTTTATTATTAATATACGCATTTATAATAATATATATACGTTTATCACGTCTATATACTTATATAAACGATTATATTACTAATAATATTATTACGAGTATTATTTTTAACGTTTGATTTTAAATATTTATCGAGTCATAAGAATTTGGTCACATGTCCGAGTCATGACTCTCGGCTCATTGTCCAAGTCCAAAATAGAAATAACAAACAACACAACCAAGTAATCCATCTCCGTCCACAATTCCCAAACACGTGCTACAACAATAGGGTCCGACTACGGCACCCGACTAACCTATCTCCGTCATTCTAGTTGACCGTCTCACAATCGGTCCCCATATTTCCTTCGACAACAACTCCTCAAAATAATAATCTCATTGCCGAGACTACGAGGGTCTCGGCTCTTCTATTCACCCTCGACACCAACAAACATCAACAACAACATTAGAACAACAATAGCCACCAATAATAATAACAAATAAACCATATCAACAGGAACTCAAGATTTCCAGCCAATGGTTGTTTGCCGAACCCCTGTGGGTCTTGGCTAGTTCACACCGAGCCTCAAGACCCACCATATGGACCCCCTTGGGTCACGACATCCAATAACAACAACAAAATATCATCACCAAAACACAAGAATCAAACCAAACGGACCCTTAGGGTCACCCCCAACTCGGCAGCCATCAAAAAGCCAAAATCAAGCAAAAATAAAAAGATGCTAGGACAATAACACAAGAAATCGACATCATGAGACCAAGATTAAACAAGATAAACCCATATAGCTCATCAATCAACCCACGCCGAGAGCCTAGGCTCTCGGTTTTCATTCGACACCCACAAGAATCATCAAACCCGGATACCAAACTTGTTAGAAAACATGTTTCATTCAAAAACCCGTATACATCTTTCGTTATTATATGAAAACTCGCCCAAAAATTCGACCCCGTGACTCATTAGCCACGTTTAATAACATAAATACGAGTCACCATACTTGTGGCTCGTCTTACCTTCAAAATCAACACGAAAAGGTCACGAAAAATCTTCAAACCTCAATAAACTAGCGCGTGAATTAGTGGGTTTAATAGATCTAATGATGGGGGTTATTTTTGAGGTGTTTTTAGGTGGTGGAAGGCGGCGGTGTCATGGTGGTGGCCGGCCAAAGGGGTGGCGGCTAGGGTTTGGTGATGAAGATGGAATAGAGATGAGGGAGAGATAGATGAGAGAGAGAGGTAGAGTTGTGTTTGTGTTTGTGAGGTCCAGGAACCAAATCAAGGGACGATTCATGCTTTACTCTTATATAAAAAAAAAATAAACTTTTTAATATTATTAATAATAGTGGGTGTAGGGATTTAGTAGCCCGGTGTCAATACACGGACCAAACCCGAAACTTAAATAACCAAATATCTTTCAAACCGAATCCGTTCCAAAAAATAATAATATCCGATCCAAAAATAAAATGAAATTAAAATTGTTAGGTTAACCTAGTGCCGGAGTCAATGTAGTGCCAAAAATAACGATCTCACAATAAATCATCACGACCGAATCAAACCGAACCATAATTAAATAACCAAATCTCATAAATATCGTACGATTAAAAATCGAGTACCAACGTTTGTAAAATATCTCGTCATGATAAACTTTTCAAATATTCCAAAATTTATAAATTTTAAAGTAATGCGGGTTTTCAAAATATCTCCCTAATTTGCCAGTTGTCACATCCTCCCAGCCTCAGAAGGAACCCGTCCCGGGTTTCTCTCGAAATAATCCATCTACGAAGTGAAAAGCTTCGGATATCTCTTTCGAAACTCATCCTCACGTTCCCACGTGAATTCCGGTCCGTGCCGCGAATTCCAACGAACTTTGATGAGCGAAATACGACTCCTCTTGAGTCGTTTGATCTCTCTATCCATTATCTCAATCGACTCTTCCACAAAATTCAAACTCTCATCCACACAAATATCCTTAGTTGGTATAACCGGCGTTTCATCCGAAAGACACTTCTTCAATTTGCTAATCATGAAACACATCATGAACTTTACTCAGTTCCATAGGTAATTCCAAACGATACGCTACGGGCCCAATCCTTTCCAAAATAAGAAATGGTCCAATGTATCGGGGATTAAGTTTCCCACATTTTCCAAAACGTATCACACCCTTCCAAGGCGAGACCTTCAACATCACTTTGTCTCCAACCTGGAATTCTAGGGGTTTACGCCTCTGATCGGCGTAACTTTTCTGCCTATCTCTAGCTGCTTGCAATCGATCTCAAATTTGCGTTACTTTCTCAGTAGTCTCCAAAATAAGTTCAGGGCCTGTGAGTTGGCTATCTCAAACTTCAGCCCAACCAATCGGCGAACGACATTTACGACCATACAAAGCTTCAAACAGTGCAGCTTTAAGACTTATGTGGTAGCTACTGTTGTAGGAGAACTCCGCAAGGGGTAGATATTTCTCCCAGCCTTTACCAAAGTCTGATGCATGCACGAAGCATATCCTCCAAAGTCTGAATAGTTCTCTCATTTTGACCATCGGTTTGGGGGTGATATGCAGTACTCATATCAAGTCTCGTCCCCAAAGCGGTTTGAAGTGATCGCCACAACGCTGACGTAAAGCGGCTGTCGCGATCAGAAATAATCGATATCGGAACTCCATGCCGAGAAACAATCTCCTTCACATACAACCTCGCAAGTTTGTCAACACTATCATCTTCACTAATCGCCAGGAAATGAGCAGACTTAGTCAAACGATCCACAATTACCCATATAGTGTCGCAACCGTTAGCTGTCTTTGGTAATTTGGTAATAAAGTCCATCGTAATCCGCTCCCATTTCCAAACCGGGAGTTCTGGCTGCGTCAATAATCCTGACGGCCTTTGATGTTCTGCCTTATCCTTAGAGCAAGTCAAACACTTACTAACAAACAATGCTATATCTGCCTTCATATTTGGCCACCAATATAACTTTTTCAAATCCTTGTACATCTTGTCAGACCCAGGATGAATAGAGTATCTTGACTTATGCGACTCGTGCATAATCAACTCTCGAATTCCTCCATACAAAGGTACCCAACTTCACTCTCCAAAACATAATACTCCATCAGAACGCTTAACAAATCCCTTCTCATTTTCTGCCATCCCAAATATTTTCTCAGCAGGTCAATTTTCTGCTTTCAACGCTTCCGTTTGAGCTGCTAATATTTGAGACGGTAATGGCGATACGATAGTCATTCCTAATGACCTAACTCGTAACGGTGGAATTCTCTCCTTTCGACTAAGAGCATCAGCAACGACGTTTGCTTTACCAGGATGGTAGCGAATTTCACAATCATAATCGCTTAGTAACTCAATCCAACGTCGTTGTCTCATGTTGAGCTCTTTTTGATTCAAAATGTGTTGCAGACTTTTGTGGTCAGTAAACACTACACACTTGGTTTCATACAAGTAATGTCTCCATATCCTCAAAGCAAAAACCACAGCACCTAACTCCAAATCATGGGTGGTGTAGTTCTTCTCATGCTTCTTGAGCTGTCGGGAAGCATAAGCTATCACTTTCTCTCGTTGCATTAACACAGCCCCTAAACCTTTATGAGAAGCGTCACAATAGACGACAAAGTCCTCGTTACCTTCAGGCAACGCTAAGATAGGAGCACTATACAACATTTCCTTAAGTAACTGAAAGGCTTCCTCTTCCTTATCTCCCCATTCATACTTAACGCTCTCTTGAGTCAATTTGGTCAACGGTTTTGCTATCTTCGAAAATCCCTCAATGAATCTTCGGTAATAACCGGCTAATCCCAAAAATTGACGAACTTCTGTTGGGGTCGTAGGTGCAGCCCAACCTTTAATCGCTTCAATCTTAGCAGGATCCACATGAACTCCTTGTCTATCGATTACATGACCTAGAAATTGTACCGTCGGAATCCAAAATTCACATTTCGAAAAATTGGCATACAGTTTCTCCTTCCTGAGCAATTCTAAGGTAAGTCTTAGATGCTCCTCATGCTCCTTCTCACTCTTCGAATATATCAGAATGTCATCGATGAACACAATCACGAACTTATCTAAGTATGGCTTACACACCCGATTCATGAGATCCATGAATACCGCCGGTGCGTTAGTCAACCCAAACGGCATCACCTGAAACTCGTAATGCCCGTAACGGGTTCTGAAAGCCGTTTTCGGAATATCTTCCTCGCGCACTCGAAGCTGATGATATCCCGATCTCAGATCGATCTTCGAATACACACTCAATCCTTGAAGTTGATCGAACAAATCGTCGATCCTCGGTAACGGGTATCTATTCTTCACCGTTAACTTGTTCAACTCTCGATAATCAATGCACATACGGAATGATCCATCCTTCTTCTTCACAAATAAGACTGGGGCTCCCCAAGGCGAAGGACTTGGTCTTATGAATCCCTTTTCGGCTAACTCTGCTAATTGTTTCGACAACTCTTCCAGTTCAGTAGGCGCAAGACGATAAGGCGCTCGTGCTACAGGTGCAGCACCAGGTATCAACTCGATTTGAAACTCCACTTGTCTAGTAGGCGGAATTCCCGGCAAATCATCGGGAAACACATCCGAAAAATCACGAACTATAGGTACATCTCTAATGCACCTTTCCTTCTTCTCCTTCTCTCCTTTCTCAGAAATTTGGGCTAAGAAAAGGTAACTTCCTTTTTCCATTAGCTTCGGCAACTTAGAGCAAGCTATAACCGCTAATCTAGATGGGCCTCTCAAATCCTTTCTATCTCCTGGTATGCTCAGAATCTCCTTGCCGTATGGCACCCGCACGATCTTCTCATCGCCATTTATATGAGCACGATACTTCGACAACCAATCCATACCAATAATGAGATCAAAACTTCCTAACGTGACGGGTAGAAGATCTATGTTGAAAGGACAGTTCAGAAAGTTTAACGTGCAACCGCGAATGATAGTCTTAATCCTCTCTATGTTTCCATTAGCTAACTCTACATCATAACCAATTCCTAAGGCCATCGGGGTTTCTCAAGTAAGGGTGCAAACTTAGTGGACACAAAACTTTTATCGGCACCAGTATCAAATAGTATGGAAGCATAACGATTATTGAGAAGGAACGTACCAGTTACAACGTTCGGATCTTCTCCTCTCTCGTTTCCAAGAGCATACACTCTCCCATGAGCAATTCCAGCTTCCATACGTTGGTCCCCATTATCTTGTCGTCCACGGTTTCCTCCAGCTCCACGGTTTCCATGATTGTACCCATTACCACCCGATCCTTGATTTCCTCGGTTCCACGATTCCCTACACTCATTCCTATAATGTCCCTTCTTTCCACATCCATAACAAGTAACATTTGCCTTACTCATAGTTTCAGGAGTAACTTGAACCATAGCAAGTGGTCGAGCTCTACAATCCTTAGCTATGTGTCCCATCTTAGAGCAATTCTTGCACATCACAGTACATCGACCAGAATGATGCTTATAACATCGATTACACTTGGGTGCATCTCCATTGTAGTTCTTCTTGTCTCCATCTCCCATAGCATAAGCTCTAGTAGTTGTTTTTCGCTTGTTTCAACGGTCATTACCCTTAGAGTGATTATCCCTCTTCCTCTTTCCATTCTTGTCTTTTTCAGCCTCTTCCAATACCAACGAGTCCATCAATTGTGGAGCGATCGTGATAGCCTCATGAATGCTTGCAGGCTTAGCAGAAATCACATCATTCCTGGTAGCTACCGGTAACCCATCGGTACACCTCTCAATCCTTTGAGTCTCAGTCCTAACCATATCGGGACAAGGTAGGGCTAACTCTCGAGAACGACGATTGTAAGTTGCCATATCGGTACCTTTCACCTTATGGTTCCAGAACTCAATCTCCAGCTTCTTAATCTCACTCCTTGGGCAGTAAGTCTGAATCAGCAAAGACTTAAATTGCTCCCAAGTCATAGCATAAGCCACATCACTCCCAACCGAGTTACGGTAATTGTTCCACCAAGTTAAAGCTTCATCCTTGAAAGTAAAAGAAGCAAACTTTACCTTCGCATTCTCCGCACAACCACTGACGTTAAACACTGACTCAGTCTTCTCAATCCACCTAACCAAGTAAACCACTCCTTCAGTTCCACCAAACTCAATAGGTCCACAAATCTTAAACTCCTTGTAGTGACATCCGTTAGCACGAACAGGTGGAAATGTTCCAGCATGAATGTTGGAATGATTTGACTCAGCTAGTAGCTCAGCAACTCGTTGCTCCACAAGTTGATTGATCATCGCTTGATCCACAGTAGGTGCATTAAGTGGAACATGATCATTGTCTCCCTGAACATCAACATTTTGATTCTTATTGTTGCGGTTAGTAGTGTCCAGGTTATCAGGAGCAGGGGTCTCAATATTTCGAGTAGGACGGCGTCCTCGGCGACCAGGGGTAGTCGCTGCCGTACCAGTTCGGGTAGCTCTGACAGGGTTTCGTCGTGCAACCATTAATATAGTACCAACACAAGGTCAACTACGCAAAAATAGGAACACAATTCTCCATGTACGCCAAAACCGTAAAATATCATACGAGCTCACCCTCGTCCATAAGTAGCAATCAATACATCGTTCCATACTACCAAAAGGCATAATAAATACTAATCGTTCCATACGAGACGAACGTACAATCCGAATAACATGACTTAAGGGATATAATAACTAGCTCTCATAACCGATTACTCCCTGACTTAAGAAGCAAAACAACAACATCACAAATCCAAATTTGATCTAGCCATGAAGCTGGCGTAGACTCCTCAACTCCGATCTCAAACCATCCAAATCTCTCCATAATGATTCCAGCTCAACACTGTATATATCTCTATCTCTCTTGAGGTCTGCTGCCTCCTTCTCCAACTCCGTGTTCCTCTGCCACAGCTTGCGATCTCTCTCGCAAGCCGTGAGGAAACCTCTTTGCAGACTCTCTATCTGCTCATGTATCTCAATCATACCTCTCCTAATCGAGGTCGTCCTTCCCACGATATTAGTCAAATCAACTCTTATCTCAGCAATAAACTCAGCAATAATCATCTCAAGTCGGTCAGACATCCGCGAGATCCTATCGCCCTGTGCAGTAATCCGAGTCCACATCCTACCAATTTCACCCAAATCTGCATGCTCAGCAGAAACCTCAGAAGGTGCATCCAACTCAACGGGACTACCAGGCGGCAACTCAAACAAAAATGGATGATCAGGTGAAACCGGCTCTAACGGATGTATCGGGAATCGGGCTTCGCAGAATGAGCCGAATGTGCTAGCGACCCATAATCATCAGGCATCTCCTCTTCCTGAGGATCATCATTCTCTTCCTCATCTTGAGGGTTATCATTCTGCTCACCCTCGTACTCCTCCTCATACTCCTCGTCGGAGGGGTACTCCATCAATCGTCATCTCTAAGCAGGTGAACCACGAGGCGATAAAATTGGTGACTTAGGGCGTCAATGAGACGATAAAGTAGTGGCCGAACGCATGACCAACACGTATGGGTCATCAGGGGCCATAGTGATCTACGAGGGGCGACGCGTACTAGCAATAACAATCCTTAATAACAACACGTGCAAAGGAGGCTATGATTTGTGACAACGGCGTAGGGTAGGTGTAAGTGTTTCAAAACAACTAAGCTGCGAATTCAAAATACCATATCCAAAAATCATCATATAATTCCAAATCATATATATCAAGAAAGATTTAAAATACCGCATTACTAAAATCATTCGCAAAACAATTAAGCCATATAATTCCTCAAAACGCATATAATTCCTCAAAACGCCATCATATCACTAATTCAATAAACCTCAAATCCTCAAATCATCTCAAGAATCCCAAATCTATCAATCATCTCAATAATCTCATTCCAAGTCATTATCTCATAATACATCAATAATAACAATGATGCTTCGGCTTGACGGGCTGGCGGGCAATGGTCGAGGATCGTTTTCTATAAAAATCGGTTATAGTTTAGGTGTCTATTTACCTAGTTCTCTATAACCTTGGCTCTGATACCAATCTGTAACACCCCCAAAATTTGGTACAGCGGAAGACTCAACAAGCTTTCGGGGTGCTACGGGGATTGGTATCCATTCAAAGTCATGAAAGAACGAGATAAAGTAAACATAAGAAAAACACAACCAAACCGGGTTTTAAAGTTTACATTTATCCCAAAATCATCCAAAGTCAGGCCCAAAAGAAATAAACATAGGTCCACAATAGTTTATCAGAGTTTTAGAAAATAGATCCATAACCGGTGCCAATGCCAAGCCTCCAATCCCAAGCATCCATAGAGCATCACTTAACAACCTGAGAAAACGTGCTAAAAGTCAGCTTTCGCTGGTGAGATCATAGGTTTAGATTCTTAATTCAATATAGTGGACATGTACGCAAAACGCTTGCTAGCTAGACTAGGGCTCAATCATCCAACAAATAATCCAACCAAAACAATCCAACCAAAAATAATCCAACCAAAACAATCCAACCAAAAATAATCCAACCAAAACAATCATCCCTATAGGTGCACGCTATCGCTCAAATCAATCCAATCAATAGCTTACCTAGCTCAAGTCTAGGCCTCGCTCTATAATCAATCCAATGGCTTACCTAGTTCGGGGACTAGGCCTCGCACAACAACCAAATCAATAGCTTACCTAGATCTAGTCTAGGCCTCGCTCTATAACCAAATCAAATAGCTTACCTAGTTCGGGGACTAGGCCTCGCTCAACCACCAAGTCAATAGCTTACCTAGATCAAGTCTAGGCCTCGCTCAATAACTGAATCAATAGCTTACCTAGATCTAGTCTAGGCCTCGCTCTACTTAGTTCTATAAGCATAGCAAGTTTTGAAATCAAAAAGCGATAATAGTCCACATAAAACATTTGCACGTTTCTCACCCCAAGTATTGAAAACAAAGTTCAAGAGTAAAAAGTGGGGCTATGACTCACCTCAAGTCCAGCAAAGAAATTCTTAAAAGAAATCGATAGAAGAAAGACGTAAGTAATCTCAAGCAACTCACGTACGGCGACTACAGACTCGGCACTTCCTAACAATATCAAACTCGTTCAGAAATCATTTCCTCAAAATCAAATATTCCCATTCCCGAACGTATTCCATTTTACTTTCCAAAAATATCCATTTCTCGGATTAACTTCATATCAATTTGAAATTCGACGTTTGGTATCCATATGGGTGGTGGGTCGACACAACTCAATCCAAAAAGCCACAACGAACAGAATGATAAACAATCTATAGGTCTAATATTAGTCCAATATATTATTTAAATAAATCATCGAAGTTTATCAAATCCGTCGATTTGATAATCCCCCATATTTATTTACGTAATACATCGCTCCAAGATTATACCCAACCTAAATCACATAGCACAAAGAACACTATATGGTATATATCGTAGTCCAATAAATTCCCTATATATATCGTCCAATTTGCCAAATTCGTCAATTTAGCCAATTCCACGAGATATATAGTAATTTATTATCCTAATACATGTACCACAACCTATGGGCGTCGTAGGATACGATGCCCATTAATATACTCATTTTATATAGCTAAATAACTCGATTTAACCCGTCGATTAAATAAGTCACGTAGTTATATAAGATGGATATATTAATCGTCATATATCCGTGACAACACAAACGTCACACAATAAAGCCCACTTGGACTTAAGTAACCACAAATCGTATAACTCGATAAGTTTTCCAAATTTATAAAAGTCATCATGTTTTTATTTATTACTTACCCGACGTATTAGTTCTCGACATTATTTCTAGTTATTTATTTATAATAATATTCCGACATTTATTGTACTATTCGCATAGTATAATAATTATCGTTATATTATTATAACGTTCACTCGTGATCGTTTTATTATTAATATACGCATTTATAATAATATATATACGTTTATCACGTCTATATACTTATATAAACGATTATATTACTAATAATATTATTACGAGTATTATTTTTAACGTTTGATTTTAAATATTTATCGAGTCATAAGAATTTGGTCACATGTCCGAGTCATGACTCTCGGCTCATTGTCCAAGTCCAAAATAGAAATAACAAACAACACAACCAAGTAATCCATCTCCGTCCACAATTCCCAAACACGTGCTACAACAATAGGGTCCGACTACGGCACCCGACTAACCTATCTCCGTCATTCTAGTTGACCGTCTCACAATCGGTCCCCATATTTCCTTCGACAACAACTCCTCAAAATAATAATCTCATTGCCGAGACTACGAGGGTCTCGGCTCTTCTATTCACCCTCGACACCAACAAACATCAACAACAACATTAGAACAACAATAGCCACCAATAATAATAACAAATAAACCATATCAACAGGAACTCAAGATTTCCAGCCAATGGTTGTTTGCCGAACCCCTGTGGGTCTTGGCTAGTTCACACCGAGCCTCAAGACCCACCATATGGACCCCCTTGGGTCACGACATCCAATAACAACAACAAAATATCATCACCAAAACACAAGAATCAAACCAAACGGACCCTTAGGGTCACCCCCAACTCGGCAGCCATCAAAAAGCCAAAATCAAGCAAAAATAAAAAGATGCTAGGACAATAACACAAGAAATCGACATCATGAGACCAAGATTAAACAAGATAAACCCATATAGCTCATCAATCAACCCACGCCGAGAGCCTAGGCTCTCGGTTTTCATTCGACACCCACAAGAATCATCAAACCCGGATACCAAACTTGTTAGAAAACATGTTTCATTCAAAAACCCGTATACATCTTTCGTTATTATATGAAAACTCGCCCAAAAATTCGACCCCGTGACTCATTAGCCACGTTTAATAACATAAATACGAGTCACCATACTTGTGGCTCGTCTTACCTTCAAAATCAACACGAAAAGGTCACGAAAAATCTTCAAACCTCAATAAACTAGCGCGTGAATTAGTGGGTTTAATAGATCTAATGATGGGGGTTATTTTTGAGGTGTTTTTAGGTGGTGGAAGGCGGCGGTGTCATGGTGGTGGCCGGCCAAAGGGGTGGCGGCTAGGGTTTGGTGATGAAGATGGAATAGAGATGAGGGAGAGATAGATGAGAGAGAGAGGTAGAGTTGTGTTTGTGTTTGTGAGGTCCAGGAACCAAATCAAGGGACGATTCATGCTTTACTCTTATATAAAAAAAAAATAAACTTTTTAATATTATTAATAATAGTGGGTGTAGGGATTTAGTAGCCCGGTGTCAATACACGGACCAAACCCGAAACTTAAATAACCAAATATCTTTCAAACCGAATCCGTTCCAAAAAATAATAATATCCGATCCAAAAATAAAATGAAATTAAAATTGTTAGGTTAACCTAGTGCCGGAGTCAATGTAGTGCCAAAAATAACGATCTCACAATAAATCATCACGACCGAATCAAACCGAACCATAATTAAATAACCAAATCTCATAAATATCGTACGATTAAAAATCGAGTACCAACGTTTGTAAAATATCTCGTCATGATAAACTTTTCAAATATTCCAAAATTTATAAATTTTAAAGTAATGCGGGTTTTCAAAATATCTCCCTAATTTGCCAGTTGTCACAAATCCATAGTTGTTGACGACCCTGATTACCACCCTTACCACCATCCTCAAAAGTCAAAACCAACCTTCTTGATGCTTGACAAAGCTTTCGCATGCATTATCAAGCTTGTCATGACACTTGATCTTGACAAGCTCAATTATAACACATGGTGTGAACTCTTTAGATGACATTGTTATATGCTTAAGGTTCTTCGCATCATTGAGGGCCCCACGCTTTCAACTAGCGCCCCGATCATGATCAACTTGATTCCCTCGTTGTATCATTTATTTATAGCATGATCCGGGAGAGATTAGAAAGTGTGATCCTCGACCTCAAAGCCACGCCTAGTTCTTTATGGAAATTTCTTGAAATGATCTTCCATGATAACAAAGCAAACCGAATTATTCAGGTTGACAACGAACTTTGTACCTTATAACTTGACATTCAATCGGTTGCGTACTATTATTAATAGGTAATGTTGTCCCATAATTATCCTTAATGTATATTAATCTAGAAAGAGAGAATGGGTGTGGACACTTATTAATCTAGAGAGAGAATATAGATAAGTATTTGAACTTTAACTGCTGAACACACCCTCCAATGTGAGGAGGTGATGTGGTATTTATGTCCTTACAATCAAATGTTCCAACTTGGAACTATTGATCCCCTTGCAACTATACAAGTGTTAGCACGTGATTTGGTGACTTTGTTTTATTCCCATTGCTTGCTGGATTAAAGGAGGATACATATTTTGGCAGATTTAAAACCATCATTTTTGTGTCTGTTGTTTATATCTTGTGGTGAGTTTTTCATAATACTAGTTCGAAAATGTAGATGATGCGTATTTTCAATGCGAAAACAATGATAACAGAAATTTTGAAAAGAATTTTGTATCTTTATAATTTTTTTTATGTTAACATTATATTTTCAAAGCTAATTGTTTTTTTTTACGATCTCTACGCGCAAGAGTACTTTGGAGAAAGGTGTTACAAGTAGTATTGTTTTTTGTTGGATAAACCGCTCCATCTCATTCACTGTATAAGTTTCCAGTAATCTTTTTTTTCTTCGTGATTCGAGTTTCATCTATCATCAATGCCTTGTCGAAAAATGTGTGACATGTTTTTTGACATGACATCAATGATAGATGAAACCTATCAATAAACCTATCATGAAAAAACGGTGATGGGAGACTATGCACCGTCAACAAGGTAGAGCAAGTGAATCTCCTTATCCAACATAAAAAAAAAGTAATAACTTTTTAACTTTTTTTAAAGTACTTTTGCATATAGAGATTGTATAATACAGTCAATTACATGACGTGTAATTATATTATACAATATACTGTAACATTCAGCGGGATGCTCGGGTAAAACTTTGTTTCTTCCACTCCCTCACACATACACAGTCCTAGATGTTTCTTCCACATCCACAAAATACAAAACACAGCCCCGTCGTATCATGTTGGGGCTGTTGTTGAGGGAAGCGGTTAGATCGGGTAAATCAGGTAAGATTGTCTGGATTTTTTTTTCACTTAGTTTGTGTTTTTTATTAATTTTATTGATTATGCTAAACACTTTCATAAAAAAAATTGGGCGAAATCACCCTGATGCATTAATTAGCTATAAATTTTATGTTATTGTATTTAATTAAACAAATTCTGCTTCCATTTAGATTTTTGGGAATTAGGGTTTTATTGTAATTTTGGGATTTCGAGCAATTAGTGATTTTTTTTGGGTTTTTCTACAGACCTGCACACATATTGTTTTAAAAAATTTAGGATATAAGAAGTTTTTATGTATGTTTTCTCAGGTCATTGGTGGTTGTATTGGTATCCAGCTAGACTGTATGTGGAAGAAATGTATGGAGTTGGCTAGAAATTTGGATGGCTACCAGTCCCTGGAAGATATGTTAATGATCGCAAAAGAGGTATGTTTTTATGATGAAAATGATCTGATTATGGAATATATGTTAATGATCGCGGAAGCGGCATGTTTTCGTGTTTTTTGTTTACGTGTTTGCAGGGTATTTAGAAGGTGTTTGGATTTAGAGGGTATTTAGAGGGTGCTTTTTATTTACAAATTTATTTTGGGTGTTTGCTAAATAACGGCTACTTTTATTTCATAAGAAATTGAATATTTTAGTTCTGATTTGGACATGATGCTTATAAGACAATTTTTGGGTTTATGCAGTCCCATAGTGTGATTTCTTATGCTTTAGCAGCTTCTCATTAACACACTGTAACAGGAACAAGCGTGCCTGTCAAACTCCCCAATGTAAGTATGATCCTTCGCATTTGCTACATGTACAGTGTGCTTATAGTAGATGGCATACACAGAACAGGGTCTTGGGTAACCGTCACAGTATGATTAAACTCAATGATGCTAACAAAATTGTTTATATAATAAAAACCTGCAAGCTTAGACACTTAATTATGTTCAGGCCTGTTTTTTAAAACGAAGAAAAGAAAAACCTAGGTTTAGAGATTTGAAGTCAGCACTAAGTATCAGTTGAGCTAGATAAACGCTTACACCAATATAGTTTATTGTTGGTAGTAGTCAGAATCTGATAATTTATATAGCATTTTTCAGGGATTTGGCTGACTTTTTGGTAGATATGGCATAGGAGCTTGGTAAATCACCGTTTTTTAAAAAAATTGGAATGTGTTTTATTTGTTTATTGGTTTATACGGTTTATGATATATAGTGTCTGGTGTTTTGTGGAATAGGTGGAGTTAGGAGTTTCAAAGAAAATATTGGGTTTCGTGCTCTGAATCGTGTTGGACCAGATTTTAAGTAGGTTTTGTTTTTGTATTTGTATTTTGTTGTTTTTCTCTTAAACATGCTTAAAGATAATGCAAAGTTAAAATAGTATAAAATTATTCTTAATGCGGCCTATAAGCTGCAGATAAAAGGTAAGTACCAAAGTAGCTGACCGAATGCTATGGTGCTTGCCTTTTATCAGCAGTTTCAGTTTGTGCTAATTAAAACAACCCAAATGACTGTCATTTTATTGCTGCAGTTATTACAAAGGAGTCGTGGAATCCTTTGATCATAGTAAAATGAAGCACAAGGTGTGAAATTTGACAAATATCTACCCCAATGTGTTGGTTTACATTTTTCGTATAATTTTTATAATGACTACTGTTTGGTTCTATATATTTTTAGGTACTCTATGATGATGGTGATGGCGATGAGGATGTCTTAGACCTTAATCAGAGAGAATGGGTGTTATTTGAAGATGTGTCTGCCATAGATATCTCCCCCTTTCTTTATACGTTGAAACTACTTTTACTATTCTCCGTGTTATGCATTTATGTGATTTATATTAGACAGGGTCACTTTTGCCCAAATGGACAAAACCGGGTCAATTTGCATTTCCTTTATACATTTGTTGGTTTGTTTGGGTGAAACAGGGATATCCAAATGAGCTAAAATAATGCAGATAAAAATGTTTTTAATATATTGTAGGTCAGGTTACGTTGGGTTGGGTTGACCCGTTGACAATTTTTTTCCGAAAGCGGCTCTTCATCGTATGTGCTATATGTCGTATAGTTATTACACATGGTCAGTATTCTAATCATATGAACCCCTGACGTTAGTTTCCTTTAAATTGTTACTACTATAACTACGCTATGTCTTGCTAGTTAAACTTAATCAAACCCTTAAGGAAAAATTACCGTATAATGTATTTTTTCATTGTAACTTTTCATTATGTATGCATGTAGAAGTAGCAATGACGCGAAACACTATACGGTAATTAATTGAAAAACACTTAGTTATTGCCTTATTCTTGGGAAAGAGAGAATTAATATTGTTGTTACGTTCTACATTTGACCAATATATCAGTGTATCACATCTTAATATACATCTTTTAACTGTTATGATTATTTATTGATTGTTGTGGCTTGCTTTTGCATCGTACTTTTTCATGAGGATGGCGAGTGCTATGAAGAAGGGCAAAAGGAAAATAACCTCTTAAGGCAGAAAAATAAGGTATGTCAGTGTTTGGGATTGCTTATATTTTCTGTTTGTCGATAACTGATCCTGAGTCTACATTGCATTGCAGTTTATGGAAAACCTTGACCTGATGTAAGATTAGGACCTGAAAATGCTTAGGCTTAATAAATGCTCATATTGCGGATTGTGTAGAATTGCAACCACAAGTGTTTTGGATAGAGTTTTGGGCTATTTGGGCCTTCCAGTAACAGGCATCAGCGGCCAGCTACTCGAGATAACTTGCGGTATTAGTTTTCATCTTCGTAGATTGTTAAATACACTGTATGCTTAATGGTTAAACTTATGGTAGTCTTTCCTCAATTATTTTATCTTAGGTATTAGTAGCAACATTGGGGAGGTCAAACAAACAATGACCGCGACCGGTATGTCCCCCGAGGTACGTACCATGCCCGTTCTCTATGTACTTAGGCTTGCGCATTCCCACGTCTTTTTTCTTTTCTTTTCTTTTCTTTTCATTTCTTTTCTTTCTTGGACCGCTGAAAATAGTGGTATGCTAGCGTTTGTTTATTTATTTGTTTCAAATGCAGGCACAGGTGCTGCAATAAGTGGCATGCGCTC
Source organism: Artemisia argyi (assembly GCA_030686995.1). Lineage (NCBI taxonomy): Eukaryota > Viridiplantae > Streptophyta > Magnoliopsida > Asterales > Asteraceae > Artemisia > Artemisia argyi. Next base: position 253,336,927 of record CM060700.1, read on the forward strand.
ACTGGAAAACAATAATTATACACGGATGTTGGCCTAGGGGGTAAATACCGTTGCTGTTATTTATGTACTTAATCTGTCCCGTTGTTACTTCTGTGTTTTTGCCCAGTTTAGTTGGTATTGTTTTCATATGTGCTCATCATTTCTCTTTTTCTTTCCTTTTTTAACTAACCAGGCCCGAGTTTGTCTGTTGTCAAGGTTAATATGCCGTCACCTATCAATGAGACTAGAAGACTGCATACTAGAAAGATACACTAATGGCGGATAAGATTGGTGTGAAGGTCCGTAGTCTCGCAATGAGGCTTACATTGCAATACCACTTTCTGTAGCAGATGCACATTCGGATGTGAGGCTGATTCTTTGTATAACATTTATGCAGCAAATGAATGTAAGCCTTATGTATGGAAAACACTATCAGAATGATTAATTATTAGACTTTTCTTCCCACCATTTCTAGTTTACACCACTTACTAAATGGAACGGAACCTCCTTTAGCACAACACCCCGCCGCAACGCGCGGGCTTCCGACCTAGTTTGTTTACATACAACAGGAAAGAATCAAGACCCACTGCAACTTCTGAAGTTGAGTTTAAAAAGACAGTTAAAGTACACTTTATGGGTCAACAATGATGTGGTTTCTTTAGTCTATCTTATTTCTTTGTTCCTTTGTTCGTAATCATTATCATTCGACATCATGGAAGGTGGTAATATCTTTAAGCCCATCAACCCACCACAACAAAACCACCCACAAAACCCACCACAACCAAACCAACCTCCTAGACCCCGAACTTTAGGAGAGTATTCCCGTCCTAGCCACCAAGGCTATCGAAACACCATTGAGCTCACTCAAGGAGCCAATGTGTTTCCCTTGCGATCCGACACCATCCGGTTGGTGCAAAGCGGATGTGCATTCCATGGACTTTGTTTCGAAGATCCTAACCTGTGTATCATAGATCAAATTCCGGTCACTTATGCAGAAAAGAATTTGTGTTGTGTCTTTTTAAAAGAGGTGTATGTTCTCTTTATAAAAACACTTTACTATTTATTAATCCATATTATTGTATCGTCCAAGTTTTTTGGTAACCCTGAGTTGATATTTTCTTTTCATATTGTTGGTAACAAAGAAGAATTGAAAACAAAGTTGGACATACCCGTGAGAAATCTGATGCGCTTAATTCTGAGCAAACAGAGGAAGATAAGGTTAGATCCGAAAGGTCTTATTAGCTCTTTACTATGAACAAATTTTTGTTCGTTGTTTTAAGTATCGTTTTAGGAATCAAAACACACAATCACATCAACCTCTAGACCTTTCTCATAATGCAGACCCATTAATCGTTGTCCTATCACAAAACAACCATCTACTACATAAAAAAGGTGATACATCTATGAGAAAGACCTGCATTATATGATATATAATGCATGTTGGTATAGGATAATTATGACATCCGAAACTACATGAGAACTTGGTTTAAAATGAACTATGCTGTATTAGTACTCGTTTGGGTAGTAATTTACACTGATGACTAAAGAAACAAGTAAAGAGGTGACCTTTTGGTCTTAAGAGACTATGGGAATCCTTCTATGTTTTGGTATTGCAGTAATGTAGTTGCTTACAAAGATGAGGATGTAAGTGCATAAGTTACTTTTTCTGATATCTTTCATTTGAAGTTATTTGCTTGTCCAATATCTCTTGTCACATTTAACCACAATATTAAGAGGCTACTAAACCCAATATCCTAACCGAGTTAATGTGCAGCATAAGAACTAAAGTTACCAATTCCAACCTGCAGACTTACAAAAATCGTCGATTCGGTTTTGTTCTATCTATGATGAGTCAAGCAGATAACATTGAAAAAAGTTTAAAAAGTGTATTGACTTCAACGGAACCTGTCCTGTCTTTAGTCTTGCCCTATTATCCAAACCAAGTGCCAACCATTTCACCACATCTAATAGGAACCGTGATATAATTGAGATGGTTTTAGCGTAAGGTAGTCATACTACTCGACATTCCTTACTTTATTAAACAATGATGAACAGTGATTAAATCATGATTACTCATATTTGAATACCAAAAATACCCTCATTTTAGCTTAATAAAATAACAAAGTTAAGGTTAAACAGCCCTCGAGACAAGTGTTTGTTCGAGATTAACTAAATTACATTCTAGTTATTGATTGGCTTAACAAGTATTTGGGTGTGCCTTTAAAAGCTCTTATTGCAAAGAAAAATTGGATGATCATCTAAGTTATGGCTAGTTTAGTAATATTGCATTTATCTTAAAAATCAGTTTTCTTGCAGCAACTTCACATCCGTAGTTATATTGTCACTAGTGGTGTCGTTTTTACCAGAACACAAGTAAGTTCAATCGGGTCAGGTTATTTGTGTTTCCAAACCAGTGTCATGTTGTAATACTCCACTAGTGCGCTATCTTAGTTGATATATTAGTTAGAGCTAGGGGCAGACCATCTATTCCTGCTGGACTTACTTCAAGATACGAAATGAGCAGCCATTTATCGTGGCATCATATCACTATTCTGGAAGGTGACTTGTCTGAAATCCAGAATTCCTGTCAAACTTTTTACCGTATGATTGATTTGGAAACATAGACAAGTTTATATGTCACATGGCTTATATTATTGTACACTGTTAAATCAAGAATTACCTTGTATTATTTTGGTTATGTTATCTCATTCATCCATGCTTTATCTGTATTCCCATTTCATTTTGTCAAGTTCATATCACTTCGTCCTCTAATTCATTTGGAAATCTTTTTTAAATTTGTGTTCTGATTTTCAATCTTTTTTGCAGATTCCATATGTACAATTAAGGGAAAATAATTGGACATTCAATGCTGATATTAGTGGAAGATGGGATGTGAGATACAATCTATGAGATCGTCAACTTATCATGTTGTTTTTTAATTGGTCAGAGTCCGATTTAAATGAAAAACCAAGAATGAAAAGAAAAAAGATTAAGACGTGTAGGTTCATAGAAGCAGTAACTGTAACTATTGAATTCAGGTATTTAGTATATGCATCTGTTTATTCAAATATACTATGGTTAGTCATTTGTTGCAATTTTGGCCTTCAGTGTTCTGTTATTGGGTTTATCTGATTGTGATATAGTGAATCGGTTGACCAGTTGTCTATTGACCGATTGAAACTGATTGGGTTTGAAATGTTATCGGAGTTAGAGGTGGCAAAGCAGATGGTTTAGTTGGTTAATGGGTCAACATAGGTTGGGCTGCTTACCCAGTCAAACTTCTTGTGTTCCCATTATTTAAAGTTATTGAAGGCATGTCATGGGGTAGTTGCATAAAAATCCTGGACAGTTATTTGTTTGTCTTGACATTTTAGTTAGAAAATAGACTATTGTATGTGCAGTCTACACTTGCGACTACGGTAAATGCATAGGTGGTTCGGCTAGTTGGTGAAGATGAGGGCAGTGTTAGTTTCAGTGTTTTGGGTGGAGGCCCGATGACGGTGGTGGGAGTAGGGTTTTTCTTATGAGTGTCTAAGAGGGAATAACAAGTGTATTAACGGCGTTTTCTTATGTGAAGAGTGTATACGAGTGTGGGAGGTGTTTGGATCATGTTATCTTTTGTAGTTAATATCAACGGCGCTTGGATGTGATAAACACAACAGTAAAATGGTCCTTTTTGATAAGTTGAATGGAGGAATTATTTTACCTTTTGATAGTTTATTTAAGGGTGGTTTATGCATATAGTTTTCGAGATGGATGGTTTCTCAGGCAAAAAATAAAAACCACATCAACATCTTTTGTAGTTTACTCTTATTATATTATTAACCATATGATAATAGTTGTTAAAAGAAAAAATCTTCAAAAACTTGAGCATCTCTTACTAATAAATTAAATAAATTACTGCCCATTTCTAATAGTTAATAATATTAATTTAAACATTAAACACTAGTGCATAACCTCATTGCGTATAATATGGAGTATTTATATAATTTTGAACCAACTTAAATTGGTGGACAAAAGAAAGAAAATATCATGTTCATTATAAAAAGGCGAAAATGAGCTCATGCTGTGTGACCCCATAACCAGTCCCCCCCATTGAGTTTCACACCCATCCCATGAGTTTTAGAAGGATTCTCAGTGGTCTACATGCACTCACGGTCATGGCTGCTACTCCACCGCAGCCAACCCCTGACGACGACCCCGTTTACTTCAACTCTGAATTCGTTCTCTTTGTTGGTCTTGTTATCATAGTCGTATTCCTTCTTTGTCTCATAGGCCTTAACGCAGCCTCACGATGCACCTGGATCAGATGCTTCTCTCAAACAGAAGTCATAACAACGTCAACTAGTAACAGATTTGATCCTTTCTCACTTCCTGCAGCTAAGCTTCTGAGAAATATTCCAAAGGTTACGTGATCTGCTGAGACTATGGCTGAGAAATTCTCAGACTGTGCTATTTGTCTGAGTGAATTTGTGGCAGGAGATGAAGTTAGAGTGTTGACGCCTTGTAACCATTGTTTTCATGTGGAGTGTGTTGATAGATGGATTGGAATGCATTTTACGTGTCCGTCTTGCAGGCAAATGTTGTTGAAGACGATGATTAGATGTAACGTATTTGATGATGAGGTTCCTGTTGCTCAAGTGACCGGAATTTGATCTATGATACACAGGTTATATGTCATATATAGCTTAAATATTGTACTAGTGGATTATAATCGTGATTAGGGCGCCGGTTTAAAAATTGTAGATATGTGAATTAGGCGAAGAGCTGATTTGAGTGATCTTTATACGTGTATGTGTTTACATTTTAGATTTCAAAAGTTATTGTATTTGGAAAATTGCAAAGATGCGTTTATTTACAAATAGGAACATTGTTTGGTCCTGATCTTTCTTTTCAAGTAAATTGTTTCTTAAAGTTATGTCTTGGGGTTCACAATAGGAGCCCTAAAAATCACCTTATCTGACGGCGAAGTCGGTAAATGTCCTGGGGTGATGGGTGAAGCTTGTTCCGAAAGGGGACTCCATCTAGTTGAGCATGCGCACACATGAGAATTCACTTATTAGTTGGCAACTCAACCGTGGTGCTAGCTCTAAGAGAGTAACGAACCTGTACGAAAACATACCTCATGTAGAATGATCCTCACGCCTGCCTAAAGATATGCCTAACAGCATAAGTGAGGCATGTGACAAATTCAAAGGTTCGGATGAGTCAAGAGGTGACACGTGTCAAAAGCTATATGGATTAGACACGTATTTAGTCACATGAATTAATCATCTTTTATCATTGCTCTATACCCATTTTGACCCATTAAAAAATGAACACACAGTGGATTTAAATTATAGTTTGAGCAGTGTGCAAGTGTTAGCATACTCATACGAGTGCATAAGGTCGTGAACCTTGTAAGCATACCGGTGATTAAGCGATTAAGGATACAAGATTAGTACAGTTTCGAGGATGTCCTGTCCCATCAGCATGATTTGTAAAGCCTTTGGTTCATTCCATACGCGGCAAGCTCTGAAGATTATCTCATGTGAATAGGATATCGAAATGAATGTGTGAAAAAACAAGATTGAAGTATGGGTAGTTAAGAGTTTGATTGTATGGATAGATATAAGATATATTGCTTTGGTAATTGGTATGTCCGTAGAAATGAATATGTAAAAGCTGATGAGGGAATGCTATGATCAAAAGTTTGTCCATAGCGTTTGCATTGATCAAAAGTTTGTCAATGACATATATGTTCGAATTATACCAAAAATAAGTACATTCATTTTACCCAAGACCATTTGTAATGGAGGGTCATCTGCATTTCTCCACCCTCACCGTGACCGCGGTCACACTTGGTCACCCTTGTTACTCCTCCAATTGAATACGCGTCCAACATGGTATTTTTGCAAGAACTTGGTCGACTGCATGACCAGGTAGCGTGAGTTCTTGTGTGTGGGTGGTGTATTTATTAAATGGTTTTTGTAAAGTATATTTGTGTTTAAGTGTGGTATATTTTTTATGGTGACCGCGGTCACTTTATTATACTAAGTTGGGTGTGAAGTTAAATATAAAGAGAAAGCTGAATTATCGTTGATGTGACAGTAGTGACCGGAGTGCTCCCCTATTACACTTGGGGTCTGGTTGTTTTATGAGTTTTGTTTTGTGGGTCTAGACTACCCAAAATGGTTTGTTTGGTATAAAATACTAGTTATAATACTCGCGCACACGCAGGTTTTTTTTAAATTTTTTAATGATATATTTTTATTTCTTAAAAAACAAATAATTTTTTTTGTTTGATTTATGATTTTTAATTTTATTTATTTATTATTAAAGATAATTATTTAAAAAATTTTAACCTGTTGTTAGTTGCATCTTATCTATATTTTTTTGTATAGATCTTCTATTTGTGTAGTATTGCATCTTATCTATATTTTTTTGTATTTATCTTCTACTTGTGTAGTATATCAACAAAACAAATTTTTTTAATTTCAAATTAAAAAATAATAATTAAAATATTATCTAATAAGAAATTGGGTGTTTGAAAAAGTAGTCATATAGCTTGGGGTTTTAAAAGTTATATGTCTTTTAGCTAAATAATATGACGTGTTATTTACCTTTTGTTTCTTTATAAATTTACATACATTAAATATAATTATAGCAATTATTTATTTTCTTACAATTTTTTTCTAAAAATTATATCAAATCTAAATCTAAATCCAAATCGAGATCCTAATCCAAATTTACTAACAAACTAAACCGACACTTAACTCATGCATACACAGGTTTGAAAAATAAACATGGCTAAACTATTATTACTAGTAATATAAATATCAAGTGTAAGCATGATATGAAAATCATTATACCATACAACTACTCATGTACTTCCTGCTTAAAGTTTATATAAGGATATCCGGAAAAACATTTTAAAAAGACTTTATATTTTAACTTCATTAAAAGTTATTATGTGTTTATAAACTCGTATATTGTGTATAACATGATATCAATAGTTAAATTTTAACAACAACATCAACCTCAAAGCCCAGTTAAAAAAGTTAAATCTTTCATCCAAAAAAAATCATTACAAAATATTAATCGATATTGATACATACTCCACAGGTAGTAATAAAAAGTTTATATAAAAACCCATGCATAATAATTAGTTGTACTTATATCATAATTACAAAACACTAAACACGGGCACATTCTTATATGTCCGTATATTAATTTAAAATAAATTTAATTCATATGTAAAATTCCGTACGGACTTATAACTAGTTGATTAATGAAAAAGTTGACAGCAAGATTGACTAATACAATAATCAATTCGTAAACTAAATAAAAAATACCTGCATTTAATGAACTCACAACCACCATTACGCTAAAAAAATGCCATAGTTGGGACACCTCTTCCACCTTTTACTCTCACAAACAACACCAAAAGCGACATCGTTTTCATCCCTCGTCTCCTGAGCATCTTCACTAGAAAAACTAGAATGACAAGCAACAAAACAATTTCTTGCAATAAGGACACTCACATCTATTCAATCTATGCTTATCATCACACTCTTTCAAAATCAAACCCGTACACTCGATGTAAGGACAATAAAGCCTATCAACACCTAAAATAACATATTCACTTAACGCATCACTCCATTTATAAAATAGTTGGGGTGCTAATATGGGGCAGCATGACCAGGGGTCAAGAAAATGATCACATGTTGTATCAGGACATTTGATATCCAAAACATTGTCTTCGAGTTTAGTTATATGTATTTGATCATACAATCAGTGCAAAACGGGTGAATGCATCTATTACTATTCTTGAATTTACTGTTGGGGAGCATTACAGGTTCGATGCAAATCTCGCAAGTGAACATTGCTTCTTCTTCTTCTAGATGTTGTTCGCTTTGATCTTGAATGGGGTTTTGTGATTGGGTTGTTGGAATTATATTACCCATTAGAAAACAATTAACGTTAGCGCATGCATGCAAGTTTGTGGATTGTGTTAAAATTTAATAATGATAAATAAAATATTTTTGTTGCTTAAAAAAGTAAGACCCTTGAATTATTTAGTTTGACATGTGATTTCTGACGATGCTATCACAAAATATAGTTGAAACTAAGTAACTAACGAGAAGAACAAAGATATATATTTGCCTATGTTGCATTGTTTTTGAAATTTGTCATGTAGCTTAAATGCTTAATCCAATAGATGGCATATTATCTAAAAGCGAGGGACCAGAAATGCAAATAACTTGACTTTGTAGTTTGTAGTCAACCCCAGTTGCCTTTACTCTTTTGTAACTTCATGATTCATCTTCCATTTTGATTGCATTCATTCATACCAGGCAACAGTACTTCCCTCTCAAAGACTAATTTCATCCATTGTTAAACTGTAAGTTTTTCTAGACACTAATCAATTATCGATTCAAGTCATTTGTTTCTTTTTGTATTTGCTCGATTATCTTATACTCCGTATCTTGTTCTATGTCTGTATACAAATCATTTTTTTTTAATTAATATCATGCGTGGTTATTATTTCAAGGCATGCATTAGATGAGATTATTTGATCCAATAGCATGAAGCATATAAAATAAAATACGTAGTAATATGATTAACACTGAATTACACATTTTTGGGTAGGTTTAGTCACAGGAAACTTTTTATCTCCATATAACCTATTAAATATAGAAAGCGTGCCTAAATTTGAGATGCTGTAGTTGTCCCGTCACTATAATTCGTTATTGTTGTGTAGTTATCATTTTGAGACATTAAAGTTGATTATTTCATCTATTGCCCAAATGACCACCTTTTAATAACTTATCAGTGTGAATGATAGAATATAATCTAAATAAGATTACATTGCGAAATCACACATTTAGTTTGTGTCTTGATTCTAGATGTTGTTGTCGTTCGATAACTTATTTTTGTGTCGCTATCATTTTAAGACAACGTATGAACCAGAGTCACATATTTAGTAAAAGGATTTTTTTATGAATTGCAACATATATGCTATTGTATATACCTGTGGGTCTAAAAATCTTACTTTTTAAATACAATTTGGCCTATCAACTTATCATGTGATGTTGTTTACATTATCTTAGTCATGGATTCTTGGTACTAATTATTATTGATAATGGCTACTGTTTGTGGTGATCTTTACTTCTGAACGCATCTCGATAGCTCGTCATTGATAATGGGTACTACGTCCATTCCTCATCGGTGGAAATATGATGTTTTTGTTAGTTTTAGATGTGAAGATATTCGCAGAAGTTTCATGGATCATCTATTTAATGATTTCAATAAAAAAGGACTTTATGCTTTTAGAGATGATACCAAATTACCTAAAGGAGAAGAGATATCTCCTCATCTCTACAACGCCATTAAAGAATCGAGATTTTTGATAGTTATCTTCTCCAAGAATTATGCTTCTTCAACATGGTGTCTGAGGGAACTTGTCAAAATACTTGAGTGCAAGAAGATTGAGAATCCAAAACATGAGGTTCGGATTATCTTTTATGATGCCAAGCCCGATGTTGTGAGGAAACAAAAAAGAAGTTATGCAAAAGCGTTCCGCAACCAATAGAAAAGAGGTGGGTAAATGGAAAGAAGCTTTATCCATGGCGGCTAACTTACCTGGATGGGATCTCCAGGACATGACAAATGGGTAAATTTCTTGTTTCGTGCAGTTATTTTTATGTTGGTTGTTTACTTGCAAACATCTTTATTACTAAAGATTAACACTAGTTTTTTTTTTTTTTTTTCCATTTCGACATATTAGGCTTGTCACGCTTCGTCGGGTCACATAAGGTTAACATGATTGGAATATGTGGTATAAGTGGAATAGGAAAGACGACCCTTGTCAAAGCTATATATAACTTAGTGTATGCCCACTTTGAAGGAAGTTGCTTTTGTGAAGATGTCAAAGAAGTCGAAGAAAAACAAAGCCTAACTCAAGTTCAGATGCAAATGATTGGTAAGATTCTGAAAACAGAAAGATAGTGTTTTATTCACTTGACACATGCATGTATCACACATTTGATTGGATGATGTGAATAACGTAGAGCAGTTAGAAGCACTAGCAGGTTCAAGTGATTGGTTTTATCCCGGAAGTTTTATTATTTTCACTGGTAAAGACAAACAATTGCTAAGGTCTCATAAAGTGGATGGAATTTATGATATGGAGACTTTAGATGATCAAAAAGCTCTTGAGCTCTTTAGTTTATATGCATTTGGAAAATTGGAACCTTTAGAAGATTTCAAAGAGATTGCTTCCCAAGTTTTGATACATTTGCAAGGTCACCCTTTGGCTCTCAAAGTTTTTGGTCGATTATTGTATGATAAGTCTGTGTATGTTTGGAAAAGCGAGTTGGATAGACTCCAAACATATCCTAATTCGGAGATAGTACAAAAACTTCGACCAAGTTTTGATAGCTTGGCATCTGATCCGAAAAGAATGTTTCTTGACATTGCATGTGCCTTGATTGGGGAAAATAAAGATTTTGCTGCAAGTGTACTACACAGCAGTCATTGTTCTACAAATGCTATTATTGAAGTTCTAGCTGATAAGTTCCTAATAACAATATCAGCAGTCATTGCACCAATAGCTATAGATCAGTTCCTTGAGGTAGCTGCCTAGACATGCTACATGTATTTCGTCCCGTTTACATACGGGTCAGATTTCAACCCGTTCCCAAATTTACATCTTTTACCATTTACCTGAGTTTTAACCACTGGTTCTATTCCAAGATTTCCAGTTACCCTTATCATTGGATTTCACCTTCTTTGTACATATATGGGACAAACACAATACAGATAAACAGCGCAAGTATCAATAGCTTGTTCCTTCACTTCACTTCACCCGCGTTGTTACCATCTGTTTCATTACCCTCACCCAAGTGGTTTCTTGAGATGATATGGATATCATTGTACTTTTTGCTAGTCGTGGTAGTCTAACTGAAAACCAAAGGGGAACAACACATGGGTTTTTTAGTCATTTAACTTCGCCCATAGAGACATAAATTCGAAACTTTCTCATGGCCGCCTGCACTTTCAAAAATCAAAACCACAACGATGGTTTTTGCAACATGAACTTTTCATGGAGTGTACACCAGGTGTTCCTTAGAATGGTTTTTGATGCATCACTTCATTACCACACCTCATCTTGATACTACCCATCAATAAAAAGATGCGCCCTTTTGTGGACCGGTATTAGATATATATGTTTCTTCCTCCGTGTAATTAATTTTTGCTCTTAGTGTCGAGAGAATCAAGGAAGAGTACAGTTGCATTAGACGACATATTTTGTTAAGAAAAATAAGAATTTCTGACCCTGGTTTTTACGTGATTCGGTATTTATTTTTTGGCTCATCCACCCAACATGATCAGATTGTAGCATGCTACGCTTATTGAACATAGTTCCACTCTCGCTGACTGATGAAGTTTATCAAGTGAAGTTTCCTTCATTTTAGATGGTAATTTCATGTAACATATGAGCAAACTGGATACTATTTTATTGGTAAAATGTTCAACTTTATTAGGTAGAAGTTTACAAGAGAGTCGACTTTTCTTAGGAAATGTACAAACTATAGCTATGCGTGTTCAAAGACATCATCATGTAGGTCCTATATCAAAAATATATTATTTAAAAGACTATCAATAATTTACATGTCCCCTATAGATAATAATTTTTATTTGGTCTTTTTTACATGTCCAATAATCTTAAGGAAATATGAAGGTGATTTACTTTAAAAGCTTTTTATGTATGTCTTTGATTTAGATAAAGAGATTTCGTGTAGGAGACACTCACTATGTTTAATGAAATGAAGTGGGCGACAGGCCGTTGCGGCGGGACGTCGTTTCACGTCATTGATAATTGCACGGTATTTTTTCTAAGTAGAAAGTGGTCAAGTCTAAAACATGCACACACCAAGCAACTCGGATCAAATATTATGCAATGAAAAGATATACACATGATTCAGTCTAACGTGACAATAGTCAAATAAAAATTTATCAAATCTTGTTATTTACACGAATTATGAGATATGCATGCGAGACCACAAATGAATTATCATAGTCAAAATAGCATACAACATCATTCATGATTATAAGTTTATGTTGATGATGTATACGTTACTGATTCATACATGGATGTAAGCATTTATAATAGCTTAGCATCGGAACCTGAATTCATTGCATCCGGTTTTTAAATTGCTTAATCGGCACCTGAAGCATAAAGCTGCAACAAATACAATGGCACATGAGTCCCTGATTTCTGCAGAAGGGATTACTGAAGGTGGATTTTCTCGTGGGAATATATGATGCGCAAAATTTCATAAATCACCTGCCATGTATAACCTGCTGTTAAATGTTCCAGGATATAATCGCGTCCTGCACAAAAAAAAAAAAAAAAAAAAAAAAAAAAAAAAAAAAAAAAAAAAAATTGTATAATTATTACTATAAACCTGATGTGACCCAAATCAGATTATCAGAATTTTTCAACTCGAACCAAGCTAATGTCTATAGGCAGAAATGTGAGTGGCTAAGAACTTACCGATTGTAGAACCATTTCTAGCAATCATATAATAACATGGCCTCCTGCATAAATATAAATCGGTTTCAGTAATATGAATGAACATTAGTGAAACCGGTTTCAGGATATAAATTGGTGTATCGTAAAGGTACAATTGAAGTTAAAATTCTAAAAAAGATGTATGTGCATGTAAGCCAACTCTTGAGTGTTTTAAAGGCCTTTCAGACACATGCCATCAGCCAAGCACGCGGACCATCTGAAATTTTACCAGTTGGAGTACATTTTCTGGAAAATAGGCAGTTTTTATAATGATAATTTAACACAAAGCATTTTATATAACTAAAAAAATTATCAACAAAAATATGATTAAACTTACCCGTACATTCAAAGTCAGTTAGCAAGCCAGTCTCATGCCCAATGGCCCACTTGATTACACCTTAAGCACATTGCAGACGCACCACTATTTCGACCTCTTGAAGCCACGTCACTGTTACCATACTGAGCCATCTGACCACAGGCGCCATCTGTTAACATACAGAATGAAAAAAATCATATTGAATGGGAGATGAATAAAAAAAGTGGATACATATCCGGGTTGATTCGGTAAGCAGTTGACTTTGTGCTAAAGTTGGGCCAAAGTAAGTTGTGTGTGAAATTCTTATTTCAAGGTGCTAATATTTAACTACTGTTACTTTAGTTTTTACCCTCATACTGTGTAATATAAAAACGCTATAATAGAGTGAATAAGCAACTGCTAATGCGCTTACTCGAACTGACCGCACGTTCTCCTTTTCCTCTACCCGTAGTGACTTTCGACATATTTAGACATATCTATCTTTTAACTGTAAGTGGATAGCAGCGAATGCGATCAGGAAGGTGCACGCTCAAGAAAGCGGTACCAAGGTAAGTTGTGAGAAACTAAAGATACCAAATGATAAGCGGTATCAAACTCATTCGGCCTAAGCAGATACCAAAGATTCCACAGACTTTCACTTGCAAGTTGAGATTTAATCAACTGAAATGTTTATGAAGGGCATTTTATACGGGGTGTTTGGGTTAGCTTATGTAAAAACGCTTATGCTTCTTAGATTATTAGATGAGGCTCTATATAGTAGCTATAAAACAAATCCCTCTTGCTGTGTTGGCTTCTTTAAGAGAAGTTATTTAGTTTAGAAAAGCTACTGAGGTAAAAAAAAAATTGGGAAAAAATAGTGGCCAATGGTATGTTGATAATACGGTATGCATTTGAGCTAAGCCAAACACCCCCATAATCTAACAGGCAACTACATTTTTCTGTAAATACTACAATAATTTTTCACTAATATTAGAAGGCAATACTTGTTATACGCAACAGGTAGTTCTTTATCTGTTGTAACTTCGTTTTCGGACAGTTTCTTATTCGCAACCAAACTAGAAGACACAGGCACAGCTGCATAAAATTGTTTACAAGTGTAGTTAGAAGATATATACTGGAATAAATAGAATGTCACACAGAAAATATAGTATAAAAATTGGCAACCTCGAGTTCAAGACCTATTTGATTTCATATGTTTATTTTTAAGAACACAGGTGACCGAAGAATCCTCAAAACGATGTTGTTTCAAATGCGCAGCAGCATCATGCAACTTGGTTGCGGTATCCAAATCCAGTGATCCACAGCCTTTATCGATAACAGGCCTCCTGACACACCGACTGCTGAATCAGCGCATCCTTTGTTAGCATTTTGTCAATTTGTCGCTTATTCCCATTGAAACCGTAAGAACAAAAAACACCTATATTAATTTTAAAAAAAATAGATAGAACGGGTAAGCATAATGATAACGCAGGAAAAAAAACTCCAGGTCAAAATTATGCATAACGGACGAAATGACATTTACCTTGAACTTCAACATCGTCCAATTTCGTACGCTCACTTTTTGTATCAGCCGCCAACAAAGGACCATAAGAACACGCCCGTCCGTGGTCAGTATGAAGAGGCTGTGTTACGGCTGCAATCAACACATTTTGAAAAAAACTACAGAATTTAGGCATAAGAATAAACTATGAAAGTATATTATAAATTAAGTAAACTTTGTAACTGTGAGAGTTACTACTACTTGATCTGACATATTGAGTTTCCGTTGCATCTAGATAGTGACTCAATCCTATTTGTGCTGCAGAAAAGAGTAACACGAATGAGCTTTTCAAAATTTAGATCCTAAATAATGACGAACCACATTCTATATACTCAAAATGTAGCAAGTAGAGGCACAATCTACAATTAGGTGAAAACCGCATTTTAAACAGTAGAAAATACCGAAACTTGATTTCATAACTTGTAAAAATTGTTCTTTCTACCAAATTAGGTGAATATTGCATTTAAAACAGTAGATAAACACTGCTTCATTTCATAAGTTGAGAAAATTGTTTTTCTATCAGATTGGCAGTAAATAAATCAATTTGCCGATACAATCTTGGCTAATGAAGAACACAGAATTGTGAATACTACCTTCTTTATTGTCGTAATCAAACCTCTAATAAATCTAGGAGGCGGACAGTTGATTCCTACAGCAACAACTGCTTGCAGGACTTAGCAATTTGGGCACATTCTGCTAATGAATCGCCACTGACCACATTTACACCATCTTTAGAGTCAAACGGCAACCATGCTGGAACATTAATGCCTTCTTCAAGAAGGTCAACAAAAGCCTATTTATGATAAAATATAACAATTTAGGAGAGTGAATGCAGTAACTAAGGAGGTTTAAATGTACATTCGACCCATTTGATCTATTTTACCCTTTATTTATCATGTTTTTCTTGAGATGTTCTATGGCAGACGTACAAAATATGGTGCTACAGATTCAGAAGCCAAACTCATAAACAGTAGAGTGTGTAATCTTTACCACTTTAACATTAAAAATTTAGTTGCGAGTGGCAGATGTTGTGGTGCATACCTCGCATAGAGCCGCATTTGACTTCATATTTTCTGCACCTTGCAAAAAGAAAATTTTCATCAGATCTCCATACATTATGGTATATTATTTAATCTATGCTACTTGATCCATTCATTTTCATATGATTAACTATATAGATATTGTCACACTTTAATGAGTCGAATTCTTTTTAAAGACTATAGTCTCATTTTACCAAACATAGAGTGTCTTCAATCATTATTTCATATAAGCCATGTCGAAAATCAGTTAATCCAGGGAGGGTTATATGCGGTGCACCATCGAGATTATGAACTCAAAAAAAGTAATAAGCCCATAAAGCAAGAAACTGTATTTATGAGCTTTGAAAATTTAGTTAAAGCTCATTAGACCATTAAATAAGGTAACACAAACATTGCTAACTATAAAGCATACGCAACCCTAAAAACCCTTATAAACTCGTAAACTTGATCAACAAAAATATATTAACACAACAACTATTACCTATTAGAATAAACATGTGACCTTAGTTACATTCTTATCTGCAACAAAGCCCGTTCCATAATTTTTTTGGCACATGCAACACATTGAAAGTAAACACATCCTGCCTAGAATATGAAACAGCTACTGAGACCAGAAGGCAACCCAAATTCCTCCCCAGCCTCCTTCAATGCGGTTCGAATATCATCTGTATCCCCTCCATCAGTTCTACATCCGGGTAAAGCCACGTGTCCTACAAAACAAACAAAACTCAGTTTAACCGAAACTAAAAATGAAGTTTCTATCATTGTTTTGAAAACATGTAATACCAACAGCTGTATGATTGAAGGGATAGGTGGGACATTCCTTGATGGTGTAGGGACATGATCCCTCCTACGTCCACATGTCTCTTTTTCGCCATTGTCAATCCAAGTTACACTTTTGCTCCTTAGTACTGTAATTGTTAAAGATAATCCTGTACAACCAAAAATAAATTAATGGGCTAAGGAACTACAATTCAAAATCACAGGGCAGATGATCCGCCGCGTTGCTGCGGGACGTCAATTATGATGAAACTCTTGTATCTGATCATGTATCTCATATATCAGAAAAGGTTCTAAATAATATCAAATATCAATTTCATATCTAAGCAACAACTACCTCGATCAAACAGATGTATATATTCTCATTAATACTATCACATATATTATTTGTATTAAAATCACTTATTTCTATTGAACTTACAGGTTTTGTTAGAATGTGTAACAGCGAGAGTCTGCAAAGTGTCTGCATTTGTGCATTTCCATAATTAATATTGTAGTATGTTTAGGTTTTGGTGTGAGGTAACTGTAATCATATGATTAAAATCTATACATTAGTGGAAGAACCGTAGCAATTTGTAGCATTAAGAGAAAATTATAGGTAAAATGCAGCATCACATGTATATAGGAACCGATAATTTCACTTGCCTTGGAGCACATATTGTCTTTGGCCATTGTTTGCATACATGCAGTTAGAACACTTTTGTCGTCCGTAACTAAAACCTGTCACATCAACAGATTGCGTTGAATAAATATAACTGAAACTGTTATTTGCATTTAACAGTCAGATAAAAGTAACAACGACATTTGCCTTGAAGCGTAGAATGCATATGTCCATTGTTGGTATGTGTGGTAGCAAAATTCCTCTCCAACCTTTGATTACCAGCAGAATTCGTTTTTGCATACCTGTAATACCGATGCATTGCCAGAGTTCAGTATAATAAAATATGGGTTTTACATAATCAAGTTTCTGAAACAATAAGATCACAAAATATTAGCTATACCAACAACCATTTCTGATCTTTGGCCATTTAAAGCACTGTTCAAGGTCAAAAGTTGGTGGAAAGTGGCGTTCCATGAATGTAAGCCTGTGTTGTTCGAATTTGTTCCATCTGTATTGACCAAAACCGTCGAACGTTAGTCAAATGGCTCAGATATGAAAATTTAGCTTTACGGGAACGTGCAAATGGGTAAAACTTCAAGTTAATGATAGGGTAGCAAATTCTGTTTTTCATATACATAAGACCTTCACCTGTGGTGAGTGAACTTTTCTGACCAGGTGCAACATATCCATCATTTTCATCTTTCACAGCATCAAAGTCGTAGTCCAATTCTACGGTTGATAGTTATTTAATACATTAATTATTCATTCTTTAATTTTTTTTTTTGGTTTTGGGCAAGAAATTAAAACTAAACTGAGATATAGCATTCATGCACACCTTCAAACTCAAAGATCTTCAAAATTAACAACATAACTCATGAATCACGCAAATAACTTAAATTCCAAATAATCTGAACATAAAAGCTGAAACCCTTAATTGTTCTTATATAAATTTCATGTTTAACTTCGTACCTAGCTTTCAATTAACCTAAATAATCGCATAAAATCTATACTACTTATAATTGAGGAAGGAATCTCTCTCTAAAAAATTCAGATGTACATAAAATAATGCATGGTTTACAACACTTTAAAGCAAGCAATTTTCATAATTACAACAACCAAAGCATTGTGTACAACAAAAACTAGCATGAATCGAAATTCAGACCACTTTCCTTAGAATTTTACATTAATATCATTAAAAACACCCTTACACCCAATATTACAATAATTTAAACACAATATACAACCCTCATTCTACATTAATAGCATTAAAAACACCACTACACCCAATATCACAAATATTTAAACACAATGTATAACCCTCATTCTACATTAATAGCATTAAAAATACCCCTACACCCAATATTACAATCATTTAAACACAATGTACAACCGTCATTCTACATTAATAGCATTAAAAACACCACTACACCCAATATTACAATCATTTAAACAAAATATACAACCCTCCATCTTAACATAGACATGAACCTGTGACCAAGACTCGACTCAATAAAACTCGACTCGATACACAAAGCTGTGACCAAGCAAATTTAGGTGTCGGAATAACATCCCGTGACATTTTTATTAATTTTATTGAAAAAATTTATTTCATTGTACCCGCCGCTGCAACGCGCGAGTACCCTGCTAGTCTATATGAATGAATTGAATGTCGTACCTGATTATTATACATAATACTAAAGGACGTTAAAAACGTGGATGTTTTCACGTTGGGCTACCGCTTCCTTTTACACAGATAAGACCAAACACTTTGTTGAACCTTCTTCCCATAATCTAAACCCCACATCAAAGTATTAGTCGTCCCTGAATTTTTGTATATAAATCAACCGTCATCTTATTTGGGTCATAATAATTTTTTTAGGCTTTTGGTTGATCGGTTTGTCGCAATTTTAACAGCAAACGAACCTGCACGTCCACCAAGTAAGAGAAAGCAGGACATCACTTCCAGAAGAGGTGTGAGAAGAAGATAACTATGAAAACGAAGCGGTGGCATCGTTAATATCAAAGAGAGGAGAAAAAAACAAAACAAAAAGGGTCACATGTTGGGCCTGGACAGCAACAATGGGCTAAGCAAAAACACCGGGAACCAAAACAACATAGGGGGCGTCATTTTTGCCGGGACACTATATATATAGTAATGTATAAGTAGAAATCATATACTAGTATTATACCAGTAAACTGTTGGTAGTTGTTCTTCAGCCCGTTTGTAGATTTTTTCAGATTTATGACGGATTAAGAAAATATGATATGGGAACTAAATGTTTCCAACAACAATACAGGACCAACAAGGCAACACAATACAAGGACGGTATCTACATTTTCGAAGTTGTAAGGATTACACTTTTAGAGAAAAGTTCATTTAGTGACTTGTTACATATTAACGGACAAATCCCAACCATACATCTAATTTGATCTAATGGTGGGGATTAACCTAAGATTTAATATGGAAACTTAAGTCCATGTTTTTTTTTTTTTTTTTTTTTTTTTTTTTTTTTTTTTCTTTGTCGTTTTGTCTCTTTTTTATTCAATTTTTTTAACATTTTTTTGCCTTTTTTTAATCACTTTTTTTAGATCATTTTCTTTTTTGCCTTTTTTTAATCACGTTATTTTAAATCAAGTTTTTGTTTTTTTTGTTTTTTTTGAATCACATTTTTTTAAATCAAGTTTTCTTTATTTTTATTTTTATTTTTTTAATATATAAATTCACGTTTTTTTTTACTTTATTACATTTTTGTCCGTTTTTGTCTGTTTTCACATGTTTATATACGTTTTCAGACGTTTTTGTTCGTTTTCGTCCATTTTTTTTACGTTTTTGTCTGTTTTAGACGTTTTCATCCATTTTTATACGTTTCCGTCCCTTTTTTTTTATGTTTTCGTCTGTTTTATGACATTTTTGTCTGTTTTTTTCCGTTTTCGTCTATTTTCATATGTTTTTGTCCGTTTCAGCTGTTTCTTATACGTTTTCAGACGTTTTTGTTCGTTTTCATACGTTTTCAGTTGTTTTCGTCCGTTTTCATATATTTTTGTCCATTTTCATAAGTTTATATACGTTTTCGTCCATTTTCATACGTTTTCGTCCGGTTTTACACGATTTTGTCTGTTTTATACGTTTTTGTCCATTTTTATACGTTTACATTTGTTTTCGTCTATTTTCATATGTTTTCTTCTGTTTTCGTCCGTACTTATGCATTTTCAGATGTTTTCGTCCATTTTCCTACATATTCGTCTGTTTTCTTACATTTTTGTCCTTTTTCAAATGTTTTCGTCCATTTACATAGGTTTTCGTCCGTTTTTAAATTTTTTCTGCCATTCTTAGACGTTTTCATACGTTTCTGAATATCACAAGTGATATTCTGTGATACTCAAACGTTTTTGTCCATTTTCATCCGTTTTTTTATATTTTTATCCTTTTTCAAACGTTTTCGTCTATTTTCATACATTTTCGGTAGTTTTTATACGTTTTCAGACGTTTCTATTCGTTTTTATATGTTTTCGTCTGTTTTTTTACGTTTTCGTCTGCTTTTATAAGTTTTCGCCCATTTTTAGACGTTTTTCATCTATTTTTATATGTTTTTTCATTCGTTTTTGTCCATTTTCATACGTTCATAAACTTTTTCGTCCGTTTTATGTACTTTTGTCCGTTTTCAAATAATTTCGTCTGTTTTCATACGTTTTCAGCAGCTTTTATACGTTTTTGGCAGTTTTTATACGTTTTTATCCGTTTTCATCATTTTTTCAAACGTTTTCAGGCGTCTTTTTACGCTTTCGTACGCATTCATTCTTTTTCTTATGTTTTTTTAGTTTTTATACGTTTCTGAATATCACAATTGATATTCTTAATATCACAAGTGATTTTCTGTGATATTCAAAATATCACTTCTAATATTAAGAATATCAATTGTGATATTCAGAAAAGTATGAAAACGGACGAAAACGTATGAAAACGAACAAAAACGTATGAGAGTGAAAAAAAACGTGAAAATCACTTGTAATATTCTGAATACCACTTGTGATTTTCATGTTACAAAACATTAGTTGAAAATCACTTGTGATATTCAGAGTATCACTTGTAATATTCATATCACAAGTGATTTTCAACTAATACTTTGTAACATGAAAATCACAAGTGATATATTGAATATCACAAGTGATATTCTAAATATCACAAGTGATATTCAGAAAATTACAAGTGATATTCATGTTACAAAACATTATTTGAAAATCACTTGTAATATTTAGAATATCAATTGTGATTTTCTTGTTACAAAAAATTAGTTGAAAATCACTTGTCATATTCAGAATATTACTTGTGATACTTAGAATATCACTTGTGATTTTTGAATATGACGTGTGATTTTCCTAATATCACGTGTGATTTTCTGAATATCACTTGTGATTTTCTGAATATCACAAGTGATTTTCACGTTACAAAACATTAGTTGAAAATTACATGAAAATCACTTGTGATATTTAGAATATCACTTGTGATATTCAGAAACGTATGAAAACGTCTGAAAGTGGCTAAAAACTTTTAAAAATAGACGAAAACGTAAGAAAATAGATGAAAATGTAAGAAAACTAATGAATACGTATGAAAATGGATGAAAACGTTTAAAAACGGACAAAGATGTATAAATTTGGACGAAAACGTCTAAAAACGGACGAAAACGTCCAAAAACAGACGAAAACAGATGAAAACGTATGAAAAAGGACAAAGACGTATAAAAACGGATGGAGACGTATAAAAACGGACGAAAACTTATGAAAACGAACAAAAAACGAAGGAAAACGTATAAAAACGGACGTAAACGTATAAATGTAGACAAAAACGTAAAAAAGCGGACGAAAACGTATGAAAACGGACAAAAACGTATGAAAACGGGCGAAAACATGTAAAAACGGACAGAAACGTATAAAAACGGTCAAAATCGTGTAATAACAGACGAAAACGGATGAAAATGTATATAAACGGACAAAAACGTATAAAAACGGAAGAAAACGTATAAAAACAGACGAAAACGTTTGAAAACAGACGAAAACGTAAAAAACGGGCGAAAACGTATAAAAACAGAAGAAAACGTTAAAAAAAATAGACGAAAACGGACAAAAATATCTGAAAACGTATATAAATATGTGAAAACAGACAAAAACGGACGAAAACGTATATAAATATGGACTTAGGTTTTCATATTAAATCTTAGGTTAATCCCCACTATTAGATCAAACTAGATGGATGGTGGGGATTTGTCCCTCAGTATAATAACACCTCTACACTTTTGATGAATATATATTTTTTTTAAATACAAGTTTTCAGGATATACAATGACTTTTAAATTTCTTGAATACATATGAAAATATGCAAGTTTTGGTATGTGTATATTTAATTGCTTCTTTACATTATATGCTCATCCATCTAACAACCTACCATATTTATTGTTTTATGTGTGAAATGTTCACTTTTAAGGTCAAAAATTTCAAGTTGAGATTTTCTTTATTCATTAAGTAATTAGGAGGAAGTTTACTAGGAAATAGAGTTAATTGTCTTCGTTTGCTAATATGATTATATAAAAGAGACATCATAAATTATTTAATTGTTTTTGCAAGACTCGTAAAGACATGTTTAACTTTGTCAACAAATAAAAAAAGCTTACGCATGTAGCCCATTGCAACATTAGAGCCAAATAAAGTTGTTAACTTTATTTAAACCGATCATTTTATCACTTGTTTTTAAATCAAACACCCTCATTGTTCATTTCTATAAATTGAAACATCCACGATCTAATTTATAAGAGTTGAGAAGTTGTGCTTATAAAAGTTCTTTCTTTGCATTAATTAAATTGTTGTTTGAGAGTAGAAATCTAACTTGAGCTTCCATTATTGATTGCATTCATCATATCCTCTGCTTCTTAATCCATCGGAAAATCAGTAAGTCATCATCAACTCTTTGTTTATTTCCTTGTTTTTTATTTAATCATTATTTCATCTAAGAAATGATATGTTTATCTATACTACTATATAATGCATTTGGGACTAATCTATAATTAGAAAGGTTTAACATTCAGACTTTTACTTGCTTATTATGGAAGGATTTCAGAATTAATTTGTTAGAAAGCAAGTTGGTTAGGAAGCAAGTTAGTTAAGAAGTTTGTTAGGAAGCAGGTTGGTTGTTCAAGCTAAAATTATTTGCCTTAACCATCTCTACTTATAAAGTATGAAAACAACTAAATGTGTAACCGAATAACCGAATAATGTAAAATATAGTCACAGGTACCCGCCGCCGCATTGCGCGGGTACCCTTCTAGTCATTTAGAAAGAATAGATCATTGTGTACTATGATCATGATTATTGTAAAATGATTTAATGAGTCAGCTTAGTAATCCCAAATAACGTTCAGTTATGGTTTAAAATGAAATTCAATAAAAGAAAGGTTAAAACTAATTGAATAATTTTAAAAAAATAATATTAAGAAATAATCTTACAATTTGAAACCCAGTCAGACACACTTGATTATAGTTATGGATACTTTAACATATACGACGTAACTCATGACTCTTTCTATCTTTGGGGAGTAATAATTTCAATAAAAAGTAGAATAAGTGGGATAATACTTCATCTATTTAACGACTACTAGGCGAATACCTGTGCATAGCAATGAAAATTTCTAGCAGCAAATAATTAACGATATGTGATAGTCTGGTAAGTGTTTCATGTAACTTTAAAAATATGACGTAAAAAGATTAAAATGTAATTGCAAAACTGTTTAATGAAGGGACTAATGATAAAAATGAAGAAGAAATTATACATCAAAATTGATATTTTTTTTATATGAAAAAGCTTCTTGTGAAAGATTTGTTTTTTAAATAAATATGAAGAAGAAATTATAGATCAAAATTGATGTTTTAACAATAACTAGTAGGGTACCCGTGCGTTGCAGCGGCCAGCGGCGGATACCCTGAAATAAAATTTTCTGGTGAATCATGTACTTTAATTTATTATGTTCTTTTTGACAATTTAAATTTACGGATATCAAGAATTTCGTTTATCCCGTGCCCGTTCGGGCTCGAGCCCGTTTGGTCCGTGCCCGTTCGGCCTCGTGCCCTTTTGGCCTGTTGCCTGTTCGGACTTGAATATTTGAATTATGTGATTTATTATTTGTATTATGTGATTTATTATTTGTATTAGTGACATTTAATAATTGTGTTTGAGTTGGTTGTACATTATGCTTGCTAACTTGTATGTCTTATGTGAGGGGTGTTTTAATAACTGCATTAATTGTATTTATCAAGGTTGCAAAAATCGTGAATCGGTAGTCGGGCGGTCGGCCACCTTGTAGCTTGTAATCGGTCTAGGCGGGATTAATCGGATTGGCAATGCTGACAAATTTTGGGTATTTCTGGCAAATTTTGTGTATTTTCGATGAGTTTTAGGTATTTATAGCAAAGTATTTTCTAAAAAAACAACTTGTAATAAACTTAAACAGTTACTATAAGTGATCAAAATAAGTTTATAGTGAGTTTTGGGTACTTCCGGCAAGATTTATAGGTTTTCGGCAAGTTTGACCACCATTGATCGCCGTTGACCACGGTTGACCTATTTGTTTGACTCAGTTACATAAATCGGCAAGTGTAGCACATATTGGCGATTAATTAGCCTTGTAGACTTTTTTTTCAACACTGGCATTTATTGACAAGATAATTAATTGACTATATTAAATATCTTGACCACATTAATTTTGTTTTAATTGTATTTCTTACTATAATAAGCAATATTGAATTAGTTTTACTTTGAGCTTAAGAACTTGCAATTGTATTTAATGTTAAAAGGTGTGTTTTAATTACTAGTATTTTTTGTTTTATAATTTGGATTGCTGAATTTTAAGAGTTTCTAATTTAAGTATGCCTTCCTCTCTTATAAGATAGTAAGATGAACCAAATTTATGCATCTTCCTCGATAAGTTTTGAGTATTTAATTAATTACTTTAAATAAAATTTAATTCAAATTCTGTAAGTCAAATCATAAAACATAAACCGAAATTCATGAAGAATCAATCATTGTAGAAAATAAAAAGATCAAAACTAACATGTCGAAATAAACAAACAAACAAATGTATAAATGTTACACTTGAAATCACACGCTTTGTATCTAACTGTAACTTCCATTTGTCGACATAAAAAGAATAAAAAAAGACACATGATATCACAAAAACATGAAACTTAACTTAATAATTAAATAGATGGGTAAAAATAGAGAAGGTGATACAAATTTTACAACATTGTTGATTATTGAGATATTTATGCAAACCCGCCCGTCCATTACGATGAGTTACAGATTTTGGAGAATCAGTTGTCAAACCTAACACCCATTTGGTTACTGATGAAAAGGAAGGCAAGTATTGATAGATTGATAAATATGTAATATGTAAATGAATGGTGACATAATGTATTCATAACAATCCCCTAAAATAAGGTTATGTTTCACTAACAGCAGATAAGCAATAATACATGAGAAATGATTAATAGACCTAATAAGAGACCTAATGCTTAAATAAGTTGTATAGTGCAGGTCCATATTTAAGCATTAGGTATCTTATTAGGCCCATATATAGGGACCTAATAAGAGACCTAATGCTTAAATAACTTGCACAGTGCATGCACTGTGCAAGTTATTTAAGCATTAGGTCTCTTATTAGGTCCATATATTAGGTCCATAGATTGAGGAGGTCGCGATTTCGATCAACTATACCGCAAATATTGTTAAAACATTACAAAATTATATTACTTTCCATATATATAGTGAATTAGTTATTAATACTTACTAAACTTAAAATTGGTAAATGACCTTTCATGCGGATTTTGATTCTCAATAATATTAGTAATAATTAATTTCATTATTTGCATATGACTTTAATTTCCATGAAAAAGCGGTGTCACTTGCTTGTGACTCCATGCAGCATATTGGTTTTCAAGTTGTATTATTTAAAGCTAAACAAAAATAAGATAAATAAATTGGACCTATCGTTTAGTTAACTATCGACTATTTTACTTAACCATGTGGCAATGTACAATCTATGAAACACAAAAAAATAAAATTAAAAGCTTAAACACATATATATTTTACTTTAAGATATATAATGTCCTACTCAACAAGTTTAAAAAAAACAAAATAAAATGAATTAAAATAAAATAAAAAATATCAGTAATGATACTTCATACCCCATATCCATATTCATGGATAGTCAAGTCAAGATGCTCCACTTCAAAAGGATGATCAACGACTGAAAGTTGACGTCTTTTATGTACTGTTTATATGGATGACCGAAACTGAACTAAACCTTTACAATGAGGACGAATAAACTATAATAAATGCATAATTTATCTTCTCGTTAATCAACCAAGAGTTGAGGAACAACGTCATCTATCCAATTTAGAATTGTTTACCGATGCAAAATTTGGTTTGATGCATAATAAATTTATGTTAATTCCAACCTAGAAAGATTTTATGTTAATTCACATCCTTGCTCAATTTCTTATCTTTCAAGACTATTAATTGGCCATCATAAATTATTTAATTGTCTTTGCAAGACTCATAAAGAAGTGATTATATCAGGGTAGTGTGCATGTTTAGTCCTTGCGTTATGTCGACATATGCTTCTTAGTTGTCACAAATACAAAATGTTAGTCTATAATTTTGTCAAAGAAAAAAAATGAACACATGCACTTGTAGCCCATTCCACCATTGAAGTTTAAATAAACCTGTTATATTTATTACTACCGATATTTATGTCATTTTATTTTAATAAAAAACACCTTTAATGTCTGTTTCTATTAGAAATGAAATTGAAGACAATTAATCCAAACACTTTTTGCTTATAAAAGTTTCTCTTTGCTCTTCAAAAACTTTTAAGAGCTGAACTTGCGTTTATTAATACCATTTGCATGACTTAAATTGTGATTTGAGAATAGAAATCTAACTTGAGCCCCCATTTATTAATTATCCTATGCTTCTTAATCCATCGGAAAATCAATAAGTTTTGGTATGCATATATGTATTTACTTCTTTACTTTATACACTCATCCACCTAACCACCAACAATATTGATTGTTTTGTGTGAAATGTTCAGTTTTAAGGTCAAACATTTCAAGCCGAGATTGATTTCTTTATTCATTAAGTAATCAGGAGGAAGTTTACTAGGAAATAGACTTAAGGGTAAAATGCAAAAATGATCCCTAAATTATCAGGAAATCGCAAATATGGGACTGAGACAAAAAGTCACGCAAAAAAACCACTAACGTTACGTAAATTTGCAAAAAAGCCACCGAGAGCCATTTTCCGTTAGTTTCCTCGTTAAGTGCCTAGTCATCAAGGGTAGTATCGTCTTTTCATGGCTTTAAGGATTAATATGTGTACACGTGTTCAGGGACTAAATTTGCAAAGTAGTTTTTATCTT
This sequence comes from Artemisia argyi, assembly GCA_030686995.1. Lineage (NCBI taxonomy): Eukaryota > Viridiplantae > Streptophyta > Magnoliopsida > Asterales > Asteraceae > Artemisia > Artemisia argyi. Next base: position 253,364,207 of record CM060700.1, read on the forward strand.
TTATTTCACAGCCACCACCACCACCACTCTCTACCGCCACCACCACCACCACCACTTTCTACGGCCACCACCACCACCACTCTCTACCGCCGCCACCACCACCACCTTTATCTTTTATTTCACAGCCACCACCACCACCACCACCACCACCACAATCACCCTTTATCCTTCATCTTCATCTTCTCCGGTGATTAAACCCAGATTCCGGTGATCAAACCAATACAATTTTTATAGTCCATTGACACATCATTTCTTTTATAAAACTATATATTGTACCATTTATATGGTCAAAATTCAAAAAGACAAAAACAATCAGAAGATGCGATTTCACAGTTAGTACTGTACTATTATCATATGCACCAGGAATATTAATTTTGACCTTTTTGTTCAAAACTGATAAATTACCATGAGGATATCATTCTGATTTTAATTTTTAATGTTTTGCAGATTAATGATAATGTGGAGAAGCTTATATGAAAGCCACCAAGTCCAAATGCACATAGTCCAGCAACTTAAGTACCTCAATTAATGTCATTCCATCAACGGACCCCACTTCAGAAATCCACCGTCAAGCAGTACTCCAACTCGAGCTTGAGGTCCAACAATGGCACCTCTCTTTCTGCAACCTAGTAAAAAGTCAACGAGACTACGTCCAGTCTTTGACTGGTTGGCTCCGTCTAAGCCTCTTCCAGTTCGGCAAAACCCCGTTATCCCAAACTAGACAAGACTCCGCCATCTGCACCCTTTGTGAAGAATGGCAGACCGTGGTGGATAACGGACCTGACAAAGTTGCATCCGAGGGCATCAAAGCTTTACTCACGGCAATTCATGCTATAGTAGTCCAACAAGCAGACGAGCAAAAGCAGAAGAAAAGGTCAGAATCGTCATTTAAGGAGCTTGAGAAAAAAATGGTGGAGCTTCGGACTCTTGAACGTAAGTTGGGCCCGTTTTCTGGTTCAGCGAATGGCAAAGACCCGGTCGGGGACAAAAAAGCTAAGGTGGAGACATTGAGGGTGAAGACAGAAGAAGAAAGGGGTAAATTTGAGAAATCAATCGGAGTCACAAGAGCCATGAATTTAAGTAACCTACAAATCGGATTACCACATGTTTTTCAAGCTGTGACGGGTTTTGCTAATGTCTGGACACATGGGTTTGAGTCAGTTTACAACCATGCAAAGAGGCCCGAGGAGGTGCATGAAGTAAAGAGGTTAATGCTTGAAATGTTACTGTGTTTGCCGTTTGGTACCACCAGATAGGACTTGAACATGCGTGCATCTTGAAGTTAGGACTTTAGTATAAAGACGTGGATGTAGAAATGATATAGTTTTCTAAAGTATATTTGATTCCCCTTTGATCTGATTCTTTTACAACATGTTCATAGCACTACTGAAAGCAAAAGGAATCTGAAGTGAGGTCCGTTGACGGAATGTGGGTTTGATCGCCGGAATCTGGGTTTAATCACCGGAGAAGATGAAAATGAAGGATAAAGGGTGATTGTGGTGGTGGTAGTGGCTGTGAAATAAAAGATAAAGGTGGTGGTGGTGGCGGCGGTAGAGAGTGGTGGTAGTGGTGGCTGTAAAATAAAAGATAAAAATTACTTTGCAAATTTAGTCCCTGAATCAACAGTGCTATGACACGTGTACATATTAATCCTTAAAGCCATGAAAAGACGATACTACCCTTGATGACTAGACACTTAACGAGAAAACTAACGGAAAATCGCTCTCGGTGGCTTTTTTGCAAATTTACGTAACGTTTGTGACTTTTTTGCGTGACTTTTTGTCTCGGTCCCATATTTACGATTTCGTGATAGTTTAGGGACCATTTTTGCATTTTACCCTAGACTTAATTGTCTTCGTTTGCTAATATGATTATATAAAAGAAACGTCATTATGTAGGTCCTACTTAAAAATATATTAAGACTACTATTGGCCATCATAAATTATTGACGGAGTAATTGTTTTTGCAAGACTCGTAAAGTCGTGTTTAAATTTTCCAACAAAGAAAAAACGCGTACACATGGAGCCCATTGCAACATTAAAGTTAAACTAGCAGGGTACTCGCGCGATGCGGCGGCAGCTACCTTGTGACTAAATTTTCCGGCGAACAAATGTTATTTTGTTTTGGGCTGCTGGATTCAGATTTATGTTTTAGAAGCTTAATTAGATTGTACATTGTGGTTAAATAGTTATATATTTTGATAAAGAGGTGAATTAAATTGTGTATTAATTATATGTGTTAAATAGTGTTTTTTAGTTTTATTTGTGCTTCAACTATTTGTAAATTATGTTGTTTCACTTGTATTTTTGAATAAATGGGTATTTTTAATAGTGTATTAATTGTAATATATGAGTAGTGTGTTTTTAGTTTTATATGTGCTTTAGTTACTTGTAGGTAATGCTTTCAAGGTTTTATTTGCTTAAAATTGTATTAATGATGGTCTTAAAATATTAAAGAGGAGAGAACTGTCTTTCTTTATTTTAAATAGTATAGATAAAGCTGTTAAATTTATTTAAACCGATCATTTTATCACATATTTTTAAACCAAACACCCTTATTGTTCATTTCTATAAATTGAAACATCCACGATCTAATTTATAAGAGTTGAGAAGTTGTGCTTATAAAAGTTTCTTTCTTTGCATTACTTAAATTGTTGTTTGAGAGTAGAAATCTAACTTGAGCTTCCATCATATCCTCTGCTTGTTAATCCATCGGAAAATTAGTAAGTCATCATCCATTCTTTGCTTATTTCCTTGTTTTTTATTTAATCATTATTTCATCTAAGAAATGATATGTTTAGCATTTAGAAAGAATAGATTATTGTGTACTATGATCATGATTGTAAAATGATTTAATGAGACAGCTTAGTTATGGTTTAAATCGAAATTTGATAAAAGAAAGGTTAAAACTAATTGAATAATTTAGAAAGATAATGTTAAAAAATAATCTTACAATTTGAAACCCAGTCAGACACACTTGATTATAGTTATGGATACTTTAACATATATGACGTAACTCATAACTCTTTCTATGTTTGGGGATTAAAAATTTCAATAAAAAGTGGAACAAGTGGGCTAATACTTCATCTATTCAACGACTACTAGACGAGTATCTGTGCATAGCAACGGAAATTTCTTGCGGCAAACAATTAACGATATGTGATATTCTGGTAAGTATTTCATACTTTCATGTAACTTTCAATGTATGACGTAAAAAGATTAAAATGTAATTGCAAAATTGTTTAATGAAGGGACTAATGATAAAAATGAAGAATAATTATAGATCAAAATTGATATTTTTTATGGAAAAAATTATTGTGGAAGATTTGTTTTTTAAATAAATATGAAGAAAAATTATAGATCGAAATTGATGTTTTAACTTTTAACAATAATGAACCGAAATTTATGCATCTTCCTCAATAAGCTTTGAGTATTTAATTGATTACTTAAAATAAAATCTAATTCAAATTTTGTAAGTCAAACCATAAAACATAAACTGAAATTCATGAAGAATCAATCATTGTAGAAAATAAAAAGATCAAAACTAACATGTCAAAATAAACAAACAAAAAAATGTATATAAATGTTATACTTGAAATCACACGCTTTGTATCAAACCGTTACTTTCATTTGATAACATAATTTTTTTTAAAAGACACATGATATCAGTAAAATGTAAAACTTAATAATTAAATAGGTGGGTAAAAATAGAGAAGGTGATACAAATGTCGCAACATTATTGACTATTGAGATATTCATGCAAACCCGTCTGTCCATTAATCAGGGTCGTCTCGTGAATTTAGAGAGCCCTGTACCTTATTACATTGGAGGCCCTTTTACTAACATCTGCTACAAAATCAATAACCTTAGCTAGTTAGACACATTAGATTCTACATTCAAGTCACCAGTAATGTATATACTTTTTTTTTTTCATTCGATGATAGACTTTATGTTTTTTTTATAAATATAATCCATTGAATTCCCAAAACTTCTTAAATTTTTCTGTAAAGTCTTAAAAGTTACGTCTTATATATCATGTGATAGAGAGTGTATTGTTGTTGTTGTTGTTGTTGTTGTTGTTGTTGTTGTTGTTGTCGTCGTCGTCGTCGTCATCAGAGGCGTATATGAGGGTGTGCGAGGCGTGCTATCGCACAGGGCTTTCAAATTCTAGGGACCTCAAAATTTTTATATGATATGTATATATATCCTATAAAAGTGACTTCATGTATTTGATTTATAGTGTTGCATTAAAAAATGATGGTCAGGCACATCGAAAACGATTATTTCTCATTTTATCTTTTAATTAAATTATTTACTTTCTATTTTAGGCCCCGTACTTGTCTTTAAACTGAATCCTGCACTGGGCCTCCATAAACTCAGAGACGGCACTGGTTGTTGTGCATGTGATTAATTTTCTTGAAATTTAGTTATAGCAAAAATTCTTTTTACACATTACACGATGATAAATTATTAGGATAACTTCTGAAGATCAAAATTACTATCTTTCATATGTGGGTTGTTATGACTATAACATAAAATGAAGCTAAACAAAATATTATAGACTCATGACTTAATTGATAAACTGTAAACTACAGCGGTTAAACACGGAATATAGCATAAACGAAGGTAAACTTTTGGAATCTATGTCATCTTCCTCCCTGGACAAACCCACTTCATATTCACTCCATTAAAAACAAATTTTGAGCTCTATTTCTCCGATGTGATGCAAATCACTAAATTACAACATTATAAAACGTATTAATTTCATCATAAAACATCATTTGCTTGGGTAAAAACGTCGAAAATTAAGTTTATACTAAGGTTACAGATTTATTCAAGACTTGCCTTAGTTACAAATTTCAATACATTAGCTTCTAATACTTTCCGACAATACGTGGCTCACCTTCAGTACTTTCCTTGATTAATTTTCAGTTTTTGGCTAAAAGTGTGACCATTTTTCAACATTTGAACATTCCACATTAACCATTTTTATTTTATATGTAGTTTAGATATGACATAGTTCATCTTTATTAATTAATTTAATGATATGAGATAGTTCAAGTCTATTTTGATTGAGCTAGTAACCAAGTGAATCATTAAAAAGTACTTTGTAAATGAAGTTATCAGCAAGTGCGTATGTGTCAACATAAAACATGGAGGAAAATAAACTTAATTAAATAAAAAACTTGATTACAAAGTTCCCAAACCTTATTTTGTAACGATATAAAACTTGGAGGAAAATAAACCTAATTAAATAAAAAACGACCTAAACAAACCTTTAAACTTTTCCTAATAAAAGCGCACTAATGCGACGCACCCATGATATTGGCCAGCGGTGCATTGGCCAGAAGGGCACCTGGGGAAATTGAGGGGCAAAGCACCTCGATGTAGTGCCTAAGACTTTGCATCTTAAACCCTCGTTGCTACATGCGATCTTTCGCAAGCTCTTTTAGCCAATCCATAATTGTTGATGACCCCGATTACCACCCCCACCACCATGCTCAAAACCAACCTTGTTGATGCTTGACAAAGCTTATGCATGCGTTATCAAGATTGTCATGACACTTGATCTTGAGAAGCTCAATTATAACACGTGGTGTGAACTCTTTAGATGACACTCTTATATGTTTAAGGTTCTTCGCATCATTTAGGGCCCAGAACCCTCAACTAGCGCAACTGATCCCGATCATGATCAACTTGATTCCCTCATTGTATCATTTATTTATACATGATCCGGGAGAGATTAGAAAGTGTGATTCCTCGACCCCAAAGCCACGCCTAATTTTTTATGGAAGGGTCTTGAAACGTTCATCCATGATAACAAAGCAAACCGGATTGTTGACAACGAACTTTGTACCTTATAACTTGGCACTCAATGGCTTGTGGACTATTATTAATAGGTAATGTTTTCCCATAATATCCTAAATGTATATTAATCTAGAAAGAGGGAAGGGGTGTCGACACTTATTAATCCAGTGAGAGAATATAGACAAGTATTTGAACTTTAACTAAAGAGTGAGGAGGTGATGTGGTATTTATGTCCTTACAATCAAATGTTCCAACTTGAAACTCTTGATCCCCTCGCAACTATACAAATGTTAGCACGTGATTTGGTGACTTTGCTTTATTACCCTTGCTTGCTGGATTAAAGGCGGATAAATATTTTGGCACATTTAAAACCATCATTTTTGTGTCCATTGTATATCTTGTGGTGAGTTTTTCATATACTAATTCAACAATGTAGATGATGCGGATTGACAGTATTTTCAAAGGGAAAAACATTGATAACAGAAATTTAGAAAAGAATTATGTAACTTTATAATTTTTTTTTTATGTTAACATTATATTTTCAAAGCAAATTGTTTTTTTACGATCTTTACGCGCAAGAGTACTTTGGAAAAAGGTGTTAGAAGTAGTATTGTTTTTTTGTTGGATAAGGATGAGCAAACTGCTCCATTTCATTCACTGTATAGAGTCTCCAATCGTCTTTTTCTTCTTCATGGTCCGAGTTTAATCTATCATTAATGCCTTGTTGAGAAACGTGTGACAGATTTTTGGACATGACATCAATGATAGATGAAACCTATCAATAAATCATCATGAAAAAACGATGATGGGCGACTCTGCAGCGTCAACAAGGTAGAGCAAGTGAATCTCCTTATCCAATATAAAAAAAGTAACATAATTTTTTAACACTGTTTTTTTAAGTACTTTTGCATATAGAGATAGTAAAATACAATCAATTACATGATGTGTAATTGAATTAAAAAGATTGGGTTATATATAGACTTACAGTCCAATGTCTCAACAAGAATAACGAGTAATTGTAGGTTGCAACAGTCCCACAAAATCAAGGATTATTCTTAGGATAGGTTATAAAGACGCTCCTTAAAATACTATTACCTTATTTTGTTTTTTATTTTATTTTTTCTATTTCTTTTTTATTTTTATAATTTTTTTATTATAAAACTACAAAAGTGAAAGTATGAAAAAAATGTAAAGTTTAGTACGTCAAAAGAATTAAACTGACAAAAAATACGAAACACAAATTGATAAAAAAAACCGTGTCTCTTATAGGTTTCATGAAGTGAGTATTTTACATTTTTTAGTCCAACTTTTGTCTCTTTTGCACAGCTACAAAACTCTTCCTGACTTTAAACCTTTATCTTCATGCAATATTTATTTTCCACTCAAACCTTTATCTTTATGTTAAGTTTCAACTCAAAGTAAATAAACAACTTAAGATTGACGAATGTGATCTTATTTTGAACAATTTGTAATCTACAATACTACATTAAAAGGTTTTTACTCTTTTCTTCATTTTAAAAAAGATGTAATAAACGTCAATGGTTAAGCAAAAAAAAGTTGTATTACCACGCCGAGCATTTTATAAATATCGTAGATGCATTCTTCCGTCCAAGACTATGAGAATTTGGAAATAATATGTCATGGATACAGTATTCCCAAGCTGTTTAGCATAGAAAAAGTATGGAAAATCAAGTAAAGGTCGAAATGTCATCCCGTTCACTTGAATCCTTTGATTCACTATGTTAATTTATCTTTTAACATCTTTTTACAATGTTCACCAAGGAATCATCAACTCAGTTACTCAGAGCTACTTTTCATCAATAGGCATTTCAGAGACTAGTGATGTGAATTTAAAAAACAAAGAGAAGTGTCAGTTGTTGATATTTTTCACCAATAAGCATTCAGGAGAGTTTGATGTGAATTTTTTTAAATGAAGTTTTAAGCTAACAAAAAAACAACATATTCTTAAATATGACATGTAACCTTATACAAGAAATTGCATATTATCTAAAACCAAGGGATTAAAGTGCAACTTGGACATGTAAAATTGACTTTGGAGTCAACCTACTCTTTCTAGTGATCTTTACTTGTGAACGCAGCTCGATCTCATTATTGATAATGGCTACTACGTCCATTCATCATCGGTGGAAATATGATGTATTTGTTAGTTTTAGAGGTGAAGATATCCACAAAAGCTTCATGGATCATATGTTCAATGATTTCAAGCAAAAAAGGATTCATGCTTTTAGAGACGATAGAGAATTGCCTAAAGGAGAAGAGATATCTCCTCATCTCTACAAAGCCATTGAAGAATCGAGGTTTTTGATAGTTATCTTCTCCAAAAATTATGCTTCTTCATCATGGTGTTTGAGGGAACTTGTCAAAATACTTGAGTGCAAGCACACTAAATGTCCCAGATATGAGGTTCGTATTGTCTTTTATGATGTCAAACCTGACGTTGTAAGGAAACAAACTGGAAGCTATGCTGGAGCATTTGCCAAACATGATGTTTCAAATAGAACAGAGGTGGCTAAATGGAAGGAAGCTTTATCCATGGCGGCTAACTTATCTGGATGGGATCTCCAGGACATGACAAATGGGTAAATTTCTTGTTTTTGTGTAATTAGTCTTGTAGCTCTATTAAAGCTTAACACTATCGCTCTGTTCCCGAGTATAAAACGGAAGGAAGAGAGATGGAGTGGGAAAAACGAGTGAAGTAAAGAGGAGAGGAATAAAAAATATTTTTTTTATCTTGTGTTCCCGAGTTGGAAAGAAAAGAGAAGGAAGTAACAAAAAAAATAGCTTTAAAATCAACTTCACTCCATTTCATCCCAATTTGGGAAGTAAATTAGGAGAGTAATTTTGATGTAATTTACTACCCTTTACTTTCCTCTCCCCTTCTAAAAAATCTCTGGAACACAAACTTTTTTTATTACCATCGCAAGCCTTTCCCTTTCACTGCAGAAAATAAACTCGGGAACAGAGTGTATGTAGTTTCTCTTACTTATTGTGTCTTTATGGTTAACAGGTTTGAGTACAAGTTCATCGATTGCATCTCCAAAGACATACTCAAAAAATTATGTCACGGGCCCTTGCATGTTGGTGAAAACCTTGTTGGCATAGATTTCCATTTCGACAGATTAGACTTGTCACGCTTTATTGGGTCAGATAACATTAACATGTTTGGAATATGTGGTATAAGTGGAATAGGAAAGACAACCCTTGCCAAAGCTATTTATAACTTGATGTATGTCCACTTTGAAGGAAGTTGCTTTTGTGAAGATGTGAAAGAAGTCACAAAACGACAAGGCCTGATTCAAGTCCAACAACATATGATTGGAAAGATCATGAAAATAGAAGATTTGAAGATACAAAGTGTTGGTGAAGGAATTATGGTAATAAAGAAGATGATGTCATCAAGGCCGATCCTGCTTGTTTTGGATGACGTGGATGATCATGAGCAATTAGAAGCACTAGCGGGTTCACCTACATGGTTTTGCCCAGGAAGTTTGATTATTTTCACCGGTAAAGATAAACAGGTGCTAAGGTCTCATAGAGTGGATGAAATCCATGACATGAAATTTCTAGATAAGTATCGATCACTTGAGCTCTTTCGTTACTATGCCTATAAAGAAAATGATTCTTCTATTGGATTCAAAGAGGTTTCTGAGAAGGTTGTGAAATATGCGAAAGGTCACCCTCTAGCCCTCAAAGTTTTGGGTCGTTTTTTATATGGCAAAACTGTGGGTCAGTGGGAAAGTGAACTGGAAAGGCTCAAAGTACATCCGAATGAAAAGATACAAAGTGTGCTTCGTTTAAGTTACGATGGGCTAAACCTCCAGCAGCAAAATATCTTACTTGATATTGCATGTTTTTTCATTGGAGAAAACAATGATTTTGTAGCAAGCATACTAGATGGCTGTAACTTTTTTGCAGATACAAACATGAAAGTTCTAGTTGATAAGTCATTAATCATGATCTCTAGCGATATGTCACTTCAAATGCACGACTTGATTCAAGCAATGGCAGGGGAAATCATTCATGAAGAATCTATCATGACTGGGAAACAGAGGAGATTGTTGAATTCATATCAAGTTTACAATGTATTGAGTAAAAAGAAGGTAAGTAGTGGTATACGATTCTGTATTCTCTAAATACATTAAGTTATTAGCAAAATATCCTAATGAGGCTGCATGTTTTTTGTTTTTTCAGGTGCCAATAACTGAAGCAGTTGAAGTTCTAGTCCTTTCATTAAAGAAATTTAGTCAAAAGGTTCACATAGATGCTAATGATTTTGCACATATGAAAAAGTTGCGGATCCTGAAAATCTATCAAGAGGAAGATGTATTTGAGCAGGAACTTGAATTGAAGGGCCACAATGTGATCTTCTCAGGAAAGTTGTATTTTTTGTCCAATGAGCTAAGCTTGTTTTATTGGCATGGATGCCCTTTCAAGTACTTACCTTCAGATTTCTATCCAGAAAACATTGTTGTCATCGACCTCTCTTACAGCAACATAAAGCAACTTTGGACAACACCAATGGTATTTACTTGTTCATACCTGTGTTCGTGTTTGACACTTAGAGATATAAGAACTAATCTTTTTTCTATTGATATCAGTGTTTCAGAAGGTTGAAAATAATGAAGCTAAGGTACTGTAATAACCTAACAACCACCCCTGACTTCTCAGAGATTAGAAATCTTGAAGAGCTAGATCTTGAAGGTTGTGTAAATATGGTTACGGTTCATCCATCAATTGGAATGCTCAAGGGACTTGTTGTCTTAAATATGAGAGACTGCAGACGGGCTAGGAGTTTTCCTAGCAAACTAGAAATGGATTCTCTTCAGGTTTTGAATCTCTCTGGATGCTTAAATGTCAACCAACTGCCTCAAGCTTTTTGGTCTAGATGGTGGACTTCAATCTCTGGTTTCATATGGAACCAACAACATCCCCAAAGATCAGTTTCGTTGGCAGGTTTACATATGTTAAAGTCTCTGAAGGAACTAAACTTGGAAGGGAACAATTTTACCAGCTTGCCTGGAAGTTTGAGTCAACTTTCTAGTCTTACATGGCTTCATGTTGATGGTTGCAAGAAGCTGGAAGTGTTGCCCGAACTTCCACCTAGCTTACGAGAAATTAATGCATCTGATTGCACGTCCTTAAGGTCAGTTTCATTGGAAGGTTTACTTAGGTTAAAGCATCTGAATTTAAGTTACTGCAATTTAGAACAAGTGCCTGATGACCTTGGAGGCTTATCATGTCTAGAACGTCTAAACTTAAAAGGGAACAATTTATTAGAAGTGCCTGAGAGCATTGGAGGCTTATCATGTTTAGAACGTCTATACTTGCAAGGAAACAATTTTACTAGCTTGCCTGGAAGTTTGAGGCAACTTTCTCATCTTTATACACTTAGACTTGATGGTTGCAAAAAGCTGGAAGTGTTGCCCGAACTTCCCGATAGTGTATTTGATCTTAGTGCATGTGATTGCACCTCCTTATGTTCAATTACGGTATCCAAGGCCATGCTCCAGAAGTTTAAGAATTGTCCAAAATTGTTCAAGAATACTGCCATTGATAGCCAGGTGTCGATATCGGAGAATCAGTGTCTCGACTCATCTGTAACTTCCCAAGGCTCTACAAACCAATTTTCTAATTTCCTTCGTTATTCCAGTAAGTTCCGTTTGTCAGTAAGTAAATATGAGGGTGGGGAAGTAATATATGATGGAAATAGCATTCCAAATTGGTTTACAAATAAAAGTATGGGAAATCATGTAAAGTTCGAATTACCATTAGATTGGAGCTTCAGTAAGTTTAGGGGATATGGAATTTGTGTTGTTTTTAAGAGAAAAGGACCTTCCACAGATTTTGGATACTCTGTAAAGAACTTTGATGGAGCTTATTTGGGACAATGCAGGCCATCCTACTATGGGCAATATTTTAGTGGTAAGCCAATAAGAATCGATGAGTCATATATGACATGGTTGCATTATACGACGATAGAAACATGGGGGAGGGAAGCAAAGGATTTTGTAACATTTTGTTTTCATGAGAATGAAAATATTGAAATTAAGGAGTGTGGAGTACGTTGGGGACAATTTCCAAGCTCGTGGTTGTTCCAAGACCTCCGAATTCTTCTATCACAACATGGTGGGGCCAATTTATGGTTTTATGGTTATTATGAAGAGGGATCAATCGACTGGACATGGTAGTCCGATAAAATAAAGGGAACCTTTATTATAATCATTTACATGTCCCTTGTTGATTTTGTAATTTTTATTTGGTCTTTCTATTAGCAACAGTTCATATTCAATCTTTTGTATAGGAGACACCCACCAGGTGTTTGATGAAATGTATATGAGTAGAAATCATTTACTATTATGCCACCAAACTGTCGTTAGCTATAACTCTACAACCTGTTTGTAGAAGTTTTTTTACAACGGATTAAGAATTAATATTTAGCGATGGCCAAGCAAGAGAAGGAGAAGGAGTTGTGAAAGAGACAATTAAACAATCAAATTGATCAAATTAAAGAATGCAGTAATTACGATTTATGAGTATTTGGATAACACATTTGAAATGAAAGTTCATAGCTACCACTTTTGACTAAGCAAGCTGCATTTTTTTCAAACTTATCCAAATATTTAAATGAAGAAAACATGCTTAATGCCTCTCGAATATTTAGGTAAGGAAATTAGATAAGGATGAACTTTATTTTAAAAGGTCGTGATTCATTTCTCAATTGATCGAATGGTTTAGAGTTGATGCCATGCCACCTTTTTTTATTAGTGCTCTGTCAACAATATAAAGTACAATATTAGGAAATATCCTCAACAACACCTGGAAGCACCCATGGGCGGATCTACACATGAGCCACCTGTGGCACGTGCCACACACGATTGTTGACGAACGAGTATATTTTTTTGTGATTTTTTGAAAGTGCTACATCCATTCTAGAGAGAAAAATGCAATTGAGTTTTGTTTTTGAAGAAAAAAAGGATGGCACAGGTGGAAGATAATGAATAATGATGTTTTTGTCATGTTTGTCTTTTAGTAAACATGCTTTTGGTTTTTTTTACTCCGTAAATGCATAGACCTAGGCACCTAGCCATAGACTTCAGACTTGGTTTTTTTATACAAGTTTCCGTCATATTTTTAGATTGTTTATTCTTTGTTTAGCTACATAGTATTACTACGTATTTTGCTAAAAGTATGTTTATACATCCTTAGCTTCTAGTTTATCTATGATTCAATAGATTTATATTATTTCTACACTGTGTTAAATTGTATGAATTCAACAAAAATGACAAAAAAACCTAGTTTTACTCTAGTAAAGGGACAACTAAAACTAAGAAATATTCAAAAAGCGAAGCGAGCTAAGAATGGTGCCACACACACTTCAAAATCCTGTATCCGCCACCGGAAGCACCACGAGAAAGAAGTAGGAAAATACTAGTTACATATAACTTTGCCAACTTAAAGTTGACATGGAGTGAACTCACTTGTCTTTACTCTTTTTAACTTCATTTGATGTTTTATTGCATCCATTCACGTACCAAATCTCCCAAAGAATTCCATATATCCATCGGTAAATTGTAAGTCATTCTATCTCAATTTGCTTTTTCTTATTGTTTGCTCATCTTATAACTCATTGTTCTATGTCTGTATGCTAACTATGCTTCGTTTCAAAATATATGAAAAGTTATTATTTGATCTAATGACACATAACGTAGTAAACAACTTATTATTTTTTTATAACGAAGCAAAAGGTATTCGTTATCAACAAATATTTTGCCCGGTTTTATGTCAGATATTTGGGTCATGGTCGGGTTTTTACCTCTTTCCATACTCTACCGAGTGATTTCCCTTTAGTGGTTATGAGTATGTTTGGTTGGGTTTGGTCTTTTGGTCATTAGATACTCATAATTGTAATTTTGAGGACCCATTGATGCTAGGATAGCTGTAGTTTTGGACTGTGTAGTGAGAATTATTGTTGCGTCGTAGTATTCTTTAGGGTTGTGAATCGTGATTGTTTTAGCCTTTTAGGGTCATTTGGTAGAAGTTATCGATGTATTCCCTGCATCTTGCTAGTTTGTTATTAAAAAAAAAAAAAAAAAAAAAAAAAAAAAAAAAAAAAAAAAAAAAGACCAATCACTCTGATTTGATAATCCTTTTCATTTAATTACATAATTTGCTAGTCTTTTAAATGTGATATTACAAGCTTCTTTATAGCAAACTTATAGACAAATGAGAGAAAACTTTACATATTGAATTGGAAGTGAATTATTATTATGAGAACTATTTTGAATACAGCACAAGTATACAAGGTAACTAACTAATCTGTACAACTATACTAGCTAACTGTAGAAGTATAATTACATCATGTCACACTTGGCCATGCTCTTATTCATCATAATCCTCATTCTGTGAAGCTGCTGCTTTGGCTTTGCTGATCTATGTATATAAAACAATTAGCATGTTTGTCATGTCTACATGTTACATGGTATAACACAAAAGCGCTCACATGTTTGATTGTTTTATGCTACTTAGTCATGGATTCTATGGTGCTAATTAATTGTTTCAACTTTATTTTCATTTTTTCTGAAAACGTTTAGTGTACTTGTGAACGCAGCTCGACCTCGATATTGATAATGGCTGCTACGTCCATTCCTCATCGGTGGAGATATGATGTCTTTATAAGTTTCAGAGGTGAAGATATCCGCAAAAGCTTCATGGATCATATGTTCAATGATTTCAAGCAAAAAGGAATTCATGCTTTTAAAGATTACAGAGAATTGCCTAAAGGAGAAGAGATATCTCCTCATCTCTACAAAGCCATTGAAGAATCGAGGTTTTTGATAGTTATCTTCTCCAAAGATTATGCTTCTTCATCATGGTGTTTGAGGGAACTTGTCAAAATACTGGAGTGCAAGCAGATTGAAAATCCAAAACATGCAGTTCAAATTATCTTTTATGATGTTAAACCTGACGTGGTGAGGAAAAACACAGGGAGCTATGCTGAAGCATTTGTCAAACATGAACTTTCAAATAGAACAGAGGTGGATAAATGGAAGGATGCTTTATCTATGGCAGCTAATTTATCTGGATGGGATCTCCAGGACATGACAAATGGGTAAATTTCTTGTGTATTTATCTTTATGTTTGTTGTTTTCACACAACCAATTACTTTTGTACCTCTACTAAAGCTTAAGTCTCTGTATTGACCTCTTTTTTTTTTTTTTTTTTTCTTTTTTTTTAACAGGTATGAGTCCATGTTCATTGATTGCATCTCCAAAGAAATCCTCAAAAACTTATGTGACGGACTCTTGCATGTTGGTGATTACCTTGTCGGCATTGATTTCCATTTCGACAAATTAGAGTTGTCACGCTTCGTTGGGTCAGATAAGGTTAATATGATTGGAATATGTGGTATAAGTGGGATAGGAAAGACGACCCTTGCCAAAGCTATTTATAACTTGATGCATATTCACTTCGAAAGAAATTGCTTTTGCGATGATGTCCAAGGAGTCGAAAAACGACAAGGCCTAACGCAAGTCCAGATGCAAATGATTGGTAAGATCCTGAAAAGAGAAGATCTAAAGATATCAAGTGTTGCTGAAGGAACTATGGTAATAAAGAAATGGATGGCTTGTAAGCGGATCCTTCTTGTTTTGGATGATGTGAATAATTTGGAGCAGTTAGAAGCACTATCGGATCTGATTGGTTTTTCCCTGGAAGTCTTATTATTTTAACCGGTAAAGACAAACAATTGCTAAGATCTCATAAAGTGGATAGAATCTATGAAATGGAGTCTTTAGATTATTATGAAGCTCTTGAGCTTTTTAATTTATATGCATTTGGAAAAAGGCATCCTACAAAAGATTTCAAAGCGCTCGCTTCCCAAGTTATAATACATTTGCAAGGTCACCCATTGGCTCTTAAAATTTTTGGTCGATTATTGCATGAAAAATCTGTGCATGTTTGGAAAAGTGAATTGGACAGACTCCAAACATATCCTAATTTAGATATACTACAAAAACTTCGACCAAGTTTTGATGGGTTAGCATCTGATCAGAAAAGAATGTTTCTTGACATTGCATGTGCCTTGATAGGGGAAAATAAAGATTTTGCTTCAAGTGTACTAGACAGCAGCAATTGTTCCGCAAATGCTAATATTGAAGTTTTGGTTGATAAATTCCTGATAACAGTATCTCCAAGTGATATGTCTCTTCAAATGCATGAATTAATTCAAAGCATGGCAAGGGAAATTATACGTGAAGAGTTTAACATGCCTGGGAATCGGAGCAGATTGTGGATTTCATCAGAGTTTTACGATGCATTGAATAAAAACAAGGTATTCCAGTCTAATAAGAATAGGCAGTTGGTTTTATTAATCTTTTCTGTATAAGAAATTGCAGCCTAATTATTTATTTGTATCTAGGTAACAGAAGAAGTTGAAGTTCTTGTCCTTTTGCTAAAGAATAATGGCCAAAATATTCCCATAAACTTTTACACGTATGAAAAACTTGCGGATCCTAAAAATTTATTTTCAAGAACATTGTCCGCCATTTACAGTGAAGTTCTCAGGAAGTTTGGATTTTTTGTCGAATGAGCTAAGGCTGTTTTGTTGGCATGGATGCCCTTTCAAGTACTTACCTTCATATTTTTATCCAGAAAACATTGTTGCCATCGACCTCTCTTACAGCCACATAAAACAACTTTGGACAACACCAAAGGTATTTACTTGTTCATGCTTGTGTGCGTGTTTAACACTTTATGATATACGAACTTATCTTTTTTCTTTTGATGTCAGAGTTTTAGAAGTTTGAAAGCAATGAAGCTAAGGTACTGTTGTAACCTAACAACCACCCCTGACTTCTCAGAGATTACAAATCTCGAAGAGCTAAGTCTTGAAGGTTGTGTGAATTTGGTTAGCGTTCATCCCTCAATTGGAATTCTCAAGAGGCTTGTTGTGTTAAATCTTAGAGACTGCAAACGGCTTCAGAGTTTTCCAAGTAGAGTGGAAATGGATGCTCTTCATGTTTTGAATCTAACAGGTTGCCTAAAAGTCGACCAACTCCCTGATGCATTGGGTCAGATCAAAAGCTTAACAGAGCTTCACATTGACAGAACTGCCATAACTGAACTTCCTTCCTTTGTATCCTTTTTGATAAACCTTGAATCATTGTCATTTGGTGGCCCAGGGAGGATTCAACCTAGATGACGGACTTCAATCACTGCTCCTTTTGGTTTACTACTAAGTAAACAACCACATCCCCAAAGATCAGTTTGGTCATCAGTGGAAGGTTTACATATGTTAAAGAACCTGAATTTAAGCTACTGCAATTTAGAACAAGTGCCTGAGAGCATTGGAGGCTTATCATGTCTAAAGAAACTACTCTTGCAACGGAACAATTTTACTAGCTTGCCTCGAAGTTTAAGTCAACTTTCTAGTCTTGAATGGCTTGAAGTTGATGGTTGTAAGAAGTTGGAAGTGTTGCCTGAACTTCCACCTAGCCTAGCTTATATTTTTGCATCTAAATGCACCTCCTTAAGAGAAGTGCCGGAATCATCTAAACACCCATTCAGGAATAGGTACAATTATTTCAGAAATTGTCCAAAGCTGCTTAAGAATGTTACCATTGATAGCGGGGGGTCGACTCAGTGTCTTGACTCATCTATAATTTCGCAAGGCTCTATTCACCAGCTTTCTGCTTTCCTTGGGTATGCGGGTTTAGAGGCTAACAGATGTGAATTCTTCTCGCGAGGCATTGCCTATTCTGAGTTTGATATAATGTATCATGGGAATAGCATTCCAGAGTGGTTTACAAATAGAAGTACGGGAAATCATGTAAACGTTGAATTACCTTTAGATTGGTGCTTCAATAAGTTTAGGGCATACGGAACTTGTGTTGTTTTTAAGAGAAAAAAGCCTTACGTATATAAATACTACTGTGTAAAGAACTTTGATGGAGCGTATATGACATCAGGAGGTTACTTTTCGAGTTTTGAGGTGATAGGAATCCAAGATTCATATATTATATGGTTGTGTTACAGGAAGGATACACAGGAATGGAAGGAAGCAAAGAATTTTGTTACATTTAGTTTCCAAGATTCATACATAAAAAATGAAGATGTTGAGGTGAAGGAGTGTGGTGTAAGACTAATTTGTGATGAAGATATACAACAAGAAGCACATTTAAGTATGCTCCCAACTCCAACAACACAACATGCTGTAATGTTAAAGCTTTTTTGTCGGGCAAATGATAGTCTTTTAGAGTGGTCGTGATAGTCTTCAATTCATCAATATGACTTTTGTTTATAAGGAGTTTTTTATGTAGCACACACCAGGTGTTTGTTGAAATGTGTATGAGAAGACATCATTGCCTGTTATATTGGTTTGATTTTTAAGAACGTATTGCAAACATGGGTTTCGTTTCCATAGCCACTCTTATCTTGAATCTCCTCATTGCTTTGGGAATAATATCTTTTAAGAAATGAAAAGTGTTTTTTTCTGCATTTTATTGCAATTTTTTTTTTTTTTTTTTTTTATTAAATACAAATAGGTAATATGAGACATTTGGGAAAAAGAATAACAGAGGAAATAGGTGATATATATGTCATGCATTTAATGTGTTACTTTATCACCACAAGTCATCTCGATACCATTCGTCAGTACAAAATTGCACCAAACTTTCTTTGCTTACCAAGAAAACAATGCCTCTTTGTTTTTTTAATTGACGATTCTCGCTTCTGCTACCTACCAACAAGTTAGCTTCATCTTGTAAATTTAAGTTAAAATAATGAAAATGATCTACTTTTTCTAGGTGTTTGATAAAAGGGAAAATTGTCTAAATATACATCCAACTTGCCACATTTTACTATTGTATACACGTAACTTTTTTTTTCCTATTAAATACACATACTTGACTAATTAA
The DNA here is from genome assembly GCA_030686995.1 of Artemisia argyi. NCBI lineage: Eukaryota > Viridiplantae > Streptophyta > Magnoliopsida > Asterales > Asteraceae > Artemisia > Artemisia argyi. The sequence continues at coordinate 253,382,949 of CM060700.1, forward strand.
CGTTATTGTGTCAACAATTCCCCTTTTTGATGACGTGGCGTGTATTAACGCCCTAATTACATACAATATCACCCAACACCCGTTTTTTTTTTTACTTACGGGTCATTTTTGACAAATGTTAAAACTTTTGGGGGGGGGGGGGGGGGGGGGTAACCAAACAATTTCTAAACCACTAACACTTACCACCACCCATATATAAACCCCCAATTATCCATTTACCCCCAAATTAACGAACCCTAATTTCAGTCCATAAATAAATTAATCAAAGCTCAACGTTGATGTGTGTTGTGATATATCAGGTATGTTACTTTATTAAGTTGGTTTTATCTTTAATTTGTTCATATTCCAGAAACCCTAATTCGTTATACTTGTCAATTTCTGTAACAGAATGATACCTGGTACGAATTTGCACCAATTTGATGTTTGGAATGATGGCTATTTTGCACATTCACCCTTGAGGTATGAAGATGGTGTTATTCTGAATATGGCTGTTGAGAGGATGCCATATGAAAAGATTGCTGAATTTTTGGAGGAAAAATGTGGTAATTACTATAACGTCTTGTATTACAAAGTTCCTACTGTTGAATTAGAGAAAGGGTTAATTAGAGTTAGTGATGATAAGCAAGTAGCTATGATGTTTGATATTGCTGAATTGTATGGTAGGTTAGACCTTTATCTTGATCACTTAGGTATGGATATGTCAAAGTATGAGTGTAAAGCAGATGAGGTGGTTGACTCTCTTTGTAAAGCAAAAGGTCCTCCTAGAAAGAGGTATTGCAATGAATTTTCAGAAGATGAGATGGTCAATTGGGCTGAGATGGAGGTTGAGTATGAGGGTTCATGTTCTCATCATCCTAGAAGCTCAGATGGTGAGTATACTAGAAGTAGTGGAGTTAGTGATATGGATGGGACTAGTGCAGATGGTGATGTGGCTAGGACTAGTGTAGATGGTGATGTGGCTAGGACTAGTGTAGATGGTGATGTGGCTAGGAATGTTAATGTTGATGGTGATGTGGCTAGGAATGTGAATGTTGATAAGGGCAAAGAGAAGGTTACAGTACCATTCCACATATAACAATTACATGAAACCAGTAGATGGTATTGACTTCTGGCCTGATCAGAGTATGTACACAGTTGTTTTACCCCTAAACCTAGAAAAATGCCTGGTAGGCCTAGAAAGAAAAGAATTAGATCAAGTAGTGAGGGGGTAGCTCAAAGAGAGTTTCAAGGGTAGGTACAGAAATGACTTGTAGCATTTGCCATCAGCCTGGCCACAACAAAAAAGGTTGTAAAAATGAACCAGTGGCACAAGAGCCAAAGGAAAAAAAACCAAGAGGTAGGCCTAGAAAGGAAAAGGTAACTGAGGGTGAAAATATTGTTGAAGGTGTTAGGGAGATAAGGGACCCATCTGCTTCACATGTAGAAGTTAGGGCTGGTGGGTCAAATGTTAGGCCAGGTGCAAAAAATGGGCCCAAAAAGAAGAGAGGTGCAAAAAGTGTGCCAACAAAGAAGACATGTGCCACAAGTGGGTCAAATAGGGCAACAGGTGTAAGTGGTGGTTCACGTCGGAATAACTTAAAAAGATCTTGTCCATCAACTTTTGCAAGATGGTTTGGTGACCCAGAAGTCCAAGAAACAGGTCCAATGGCTGATGAATCTGAAGCCCAACCTCAAGTTGTGGAACCTGAAGTCCAAGAAGCAGAAGGGCAACAACAAGTTGAGATTGAATTGACTGGTACTCAAGTTGAAATTATGCAGGTACATGAATCTCATACGATTTCATTCTTCTGTGTTTTTGGGTGATGCATTTGTAACATAAGATTTCATGAAATTATGCAGGTAGATGAATCTCAAACTCAAATTGTTGAACCTGAAGAACCACCAGAGGAACAACAATTTCAGATGCAAGCTCCAGTTGCACAGGTAAGATTAAGGAGGCCAAGTGAAAGAATCATGAAGAACAAGTTGGCTAGAAAGATCCATGGCCAGGGCAGTACTCCTCAGGCTGCACTGGATGTAGATGATGCTTGAACAAAGAAAGTTTCATGTGCCCATTTTGTACATCTTTTGAGGGCAAACTAATGTAAACTCTTAGTAACTAATTATGGGCCTGTAATGTGACTAACTATAACCACTAATATGTTGCAGCAACATGTTTAATTAATGAAATGACCATCACAAGTTAGCCCATTTTGTACATCACACAGGGCACATTTGATGGTCATTGTTCAACTCTTAAATGCAATGAATATGCAATATTTTATGTAGTATTTCATATGTGCATTTGATGGTCATTTTTGAACCATATTGTTTGTACATTCCAACAACACTTAAGCTATAGCAACAAGCTATGATACAAGCCTATGATATGGGACTTGACTTTGTGATGGTACAACACTATTTTTTTCAAACTGCAAAAGTTAATAGCAGCCAATGGAATCTTTACTATGTAACTTGTGATCATTAATACTTGTGATCTTTACAATGTATTACTGCAATTAAAACGCCAACCACTAGTAGTATATAAAATACCAACATCCATCCAAAGCTAATAACATTTAACAAATGGCTTCCAACAAAGGAAAAGGTATTCTTCCATGTTCTTGGCTCTTATCTTACATCTTCAATTACCAAACTACTAACTGTCCTTTACAATGTTTCTTCTTACCATTTATTGGCAGAAATCATCTACATTTCAAGTGACAGCTCTGAGGCAAAATCATGTGATCCACCTAATTATGCATTTTCTTCAGACAGTGATGTATCCAGTGGATGGTCGAATTACTTTCCTAAAGAACCAAATCCTTACAAAGTAACTTCTAAAAGGGTTGAAAGCACTCCAACTGTGATTGACAAAAAGGAAGCTAAGTTGGCCTTTCTTGCAAGGGAGAAAGTGTAACACCCCCAATTCATGATGCAGCGGAATTCAACTTGGGTGTTACTCGACGGCACAACAATCATAATAATAGAAAACGATCTCTAAACGAATCGTATTAAAAAGAGTTGTCATTCATATTTATTCAAATATATCAGAGTTTACATAGTAAGGTCCCAAAAGGTTCCATTGTTTCAAAACACATCAATATAAAGTCTATGATGTTTTTATCGAATGACATAATAATTTATAGCCTTCTTCCTTCGGTACGTGCCCTTCCCGCTCCATTCTTGATTATCATGGACCTGAAATACATGCTTAAGAGGTCAACACAAAGGTTAAGTGATATTCATAGAGTTTGTTTAATGGTTGAACACAATATGTTGGTAGTAAGAGTTAATTAGACTCATACTCATGTTAGAAAACAAAACAGTTATTATTATGTACTAAGCTCATGCAACCAAGACATTAACGGGTACCAATATCAATCGGCGGTTTTGTTGCCCCGGTAAGTACTTTGCCGTCATACTTAATGTTCAAATATAGTGCATTCGTTTGAACTAATCTGCTCAAACAAATGGGATTCGTCAATCCCAATAGGCCTATTCACAATACTCGCGCTCACTAATTCTAGTGATTAAATGGTTCATGATAGGGGCCTAGGATTGGCAAGGTAGGTACTTAGTAATAATAAAACAATCAGGCAGCATACAGTTTCAAAGCATTGTGTTCGGTTTAAAAGTAGCATGTATTCCCCCCAAGGGTTTGTAAAACATTGAAGTAATGTAAAGTGGGGCTATGAACTCACCTTAAGTACGATAGCAAATAATGAAGGTGATGATTGGATCGTGTAGGTTTCTACGAGCAACCTAGAATAGAATGTTGCGACTTAGGATCGGAGTAAAGAATATGCATGAGTGCCTATATAAATATCTTGCATTTAGTCCATGATGTGGTATGGTGTATATTGTAAGTCCTTGAAAGAAAAGATTTATGAACATGTATGTTTTGGTATATCGTTTACTACCGTTCGGGCCGACATAATTCAGAAGTCATGTTAGTAAGCGTTCGAGGAGCCAGGACACTTTAACTCGTAAATCCACAACTCATCTCGACGGCTTACATAATGAACTCCTCACATGAGGCTCCCTACTATTGTAGTAGTTGATAAAATATATAGATATAAGTTTTGATCCGAAAAGTTACATGTCCGATATTTGGATAAACTTAGGAAAGTTTATTTGTACATGAAGATTGTTATTAGGGGTAGTTTTATAAGTCTTGAATGACCATTTTCTCTTGGTAAAATCTCATGGTTTCCTTTTAAGTGAAGTAGATCCAAATTGCTTGTTCAAGTTATCGCCTAACTCATTGTTTCATGTTTACGCCTATGTAAGTTGGTATGGTCATTTCGCCATGGCCTAGCCATGACCTTTGGTCCTTGTTCCAAGGTCATGAGACACAACTTTGGCTCTATCCATGGTGGTGGTCTTGATTATAGGTCATAATAACTCTTGTTCCTTTTAAAGTATAACCATAACTTAGTGACTTATTATATGTAAATAGCTGTTAAGAAACTGAGAAATATCTCACTCAGAAAGCGTTTTCAAGGCTTGAGCCTCTTTGTTCCTGAATGAAAACGTGATTCCGGACAACTTTCGTGTTTTAACTTTTTCATGAATCGGAGCAGAAAGGCCTCTTTTTGCGTGTTTTAGGTTCTGTCACAGAAGCTTTTTAGGCAGTTTTGCCGGAAATCTTGGTAACTTCAAATCGCCATAACTTTTGACTCGTTTACTCTTTTTAGGTGGTTCAAATTGCTATGGTTTCCTTGTTAAGTCCTCTACTGTAATATGTAATAATCCAATATAAAATTTTTACCATTTTGATCAGGTTATACCAAGATATTCACTAGTTTGTTTGTTTTAGTAACTTAACTTAACAATCAAGCACAACAACATGTTTTAGTCATTTTTATACACCATGGACATTCATACAAGATATAATATAGCAAGAATAACATGTAAATGATATGAACATGAGAAATTAACAAGAAGCATGTTAGGTTTAGGCTTACAACTTTTGGCTTTCTAATTAAAGAAAGGAGTAACAAGTAAGGAAATGGACTTTGATAGACTTGCTTCAACCCTTTTCACTTCATGCAACCTTTCTACCCTTGGTATTCTTGAAAGAGATGTAATGAAAGTTGAGGTGAGTTGAGTGGATTTAAACTCAAGAGAAATCACCAAGTATATTAAGGTTATGGAAGTGTTTTGGTAACTTATGATCAAACTAGGGTTTCTACTTGAACTTGCACTTGATCCTTGCTATAACTTGGAAGAAATAAAGCTAAGTGTGGAGTGAAATGGGGTGTGGTGATGGACGGCCAAAGGAAGGGGGGGGGGGGGGGGAGGGCTTTTTATAGTCTCATGAGGAGGTTAGTTTCCTTAGGATATTTTTGGCCAAAACTACACATGTAAACCATCCAAGACCTCATGATACAAGATCAAGCCACAAAAGGGTGTGACTCCCCCCCCCCCTAAGTCGGTTCAACAAGGATAAGGGGGGTGAGGTGTGCCTTGGATGATAATATCTAGATATTAGGATGAGTTTTGACTCCGGGAAAGGCCAACCGTAAATGATTAGGCCTCAAAACGTAAAACCGGGTGTCGTAAAATTATGAAACTTTAAAGTATTGTTAGATATGTCCATATGTCCCATAATAAAATATAAAATGGGTGATAAGTTCCATTTGGGTGGTAAACCCTGCTAAAAACTGGAAACACGGGTCTAAAACGCGTAATACGTAAAATGTACGAATATTGCGTAAAATTGAGAAAAGTAAAATGTTACTTTTGTAATATGATAAAAATGATTTAAAATGATTTATAATGTCTAGACTGGGCTCAGTCTAGTGTCGGTTGGTATTAAATGTCTTTTAGACATCAAACCGTAAGCCTAAAAATCACGAAATGACTTATATCATCAAGGGATGATTTTTGGTCAATGGAGGAGGGAAAAATATGTTGACTTATTCTAATAAGTTGAAAACTCAAATCGTCTTAGAAACGCGGTGCAGGTAAAGGCTAGGGTTACGGCTGAGTAAAAACGCGTAAAACTGAAAATTCCAGTTTTTCACGGCCGAGGTTTATTCTGGTCATATTTTTCTCAGTCATGATTTATTCTCAAATAAATCATGAGTGTGTTAAACATTTTTCTGATGTGGGGTCACCTGACGGGATCAAATTTCGTTGTGCGTAGAATTTCTGATTGACGTTTTACCCTAAAACGTGTAATTCCGTGTAATCCCTTAATAACTTTCACGAAAATGATCTGACGAATGTCAAACATTTAATTTGTCATGGAAATGATTTATCACTCGAGAATATGAAATAAAAATCAACTTTTGGGAAAATTTCAGAAAGAAATGAATAGTAAAAATGAATAGTAAATTTCCCAGGAAAAGTAATTAACCTGAATTTGCGAATTGTTACAGTCTCCACCCCATATGAGAGCTCCGTCCCGGAGATCAATTTGCGTTGGGAGTAGAAGCTTCGTTGGTAAAAAGATGTGGGTATTTCTTTCGTATCTGGTCTTCTCGTTCCCATGTGTATTCAGGACCACGTCGTGAGTTCCAACGAACTTTGACAATTGGTATACGGCTTTGCTTGAGTTGTTTGACCTCTCGGTCCATGATTTCTACGGGTTCCTCAATAAATTGAAGATCGTCATTGAGTTGAATTTCATCGAGTGGAATCACGAGTGATTCATCCGATAAACATTTCTTTAGGTTAGATACATGGAAAGTGGGGTGTACACTACTGAGTTCTGATGGAAGCTCAAGTCTGTACGCCACAGGGCCAACCCTGGCTAGGATTTTGAATGGTCCGATGTATCTTGGGTTTAGTTTTCCTCGTTTACCGAATCGTATCAAGCCTTTCCAAGGCGATACCTTTAGCATAACCCTATCTCCGACTTGGAATTCTAGGGGTCTGCGTCGTGTGTCGGCATAGCTTTTCTGTCGATCTCTTGCGGCTTGTAGTCGACTTCTGATTTGTACAATCTTATCCGTTGTTTCACGAATGAGTTCTGGTCCAGTGAGTTGAACTTCTCCCACTTCAGCCCAACAAGCAGGTGAACGACACTTTCGACCATAAAGTGCTTCAAATGGAGCTGCTTGAATACTTGTATGATAGCTGTTGTTGTAGGAAAATTCGACTAATGGTAGATGAGTATCCCATCCCTTTCCAAAGTCTATTATACAAGCTCGAAGCATGTCTTCAAGTGTTTGAATGGTTCGTTCACTCTGACCATCGGTCTGAGGGTGGTACGCTGTACTCATGTCTAGACTTGTTCCAAAGGCGCCTTGGAGTGACTGCCAGAAATTGGAAGTAAATCTACCATCTCTGTCGGATATGATGGATATTGGTGCACCATGTCTTGAGACTATTTCTTTGACGTATAGTCGGGTTAGTTGTTCCATTTTGTAAGTCTCTTTGATTGGTATAAAGTGTGCGGATTTTGTGAGACGATCAACTATGACCCAGATGGAGTCATAGCCGCTTGATGTCTTTGGGAGCTTGGTAATGAAGTCCATAGTAATTCTTTCCCATTTCCAAGTAGGAATTTCTGGTTGTTGCAATGGACCGGATGGTTTTTGGTGTTCGGCTTTTACTTTGGAGCAGGTAAGACATTTGCTAACGTATGTTGCAATGTCGGCTTTCATGTTCGGCCACCAATAGAGTAACTTAAGATCATGATACATTTTATCAGATCCTGGATGTATGGAGTATTTAGACTTGTGTGATTCATGCATGATCAAGTCTCGTAGGCCACCATAAAGTGGTAACCAACTTCGACCTTGGAAGCATAGAGTTCCATCTGAACGGGTTTCGAATTTCTTTTGTATCATGCCATCCAACCTTTCCTTTTGGATGTCTTCTTGTTTCACCGCCTCAGCTTGAGCGTGAAGGATTTGGGTAGGAAAGTTGGAATTTATGGTTAAAACTAAGGCTCGGACTCGCAGTGGTTTAATCCGTTCCTTTCGGCTCAGGGCGTCGGCTACTACGTTTGCCTTTCCTGGGTGATAACGAATGTCGCAGTCATAATCACTAAGTAATTCCAACCAACGACGTTGTCTCATGTTTAGTTCTTTTTGGTCCAAAATGTGTTGTAGACTTTTATGATCGGTGTACACAGTACATCTAGTACCGTATAGATAGTGTCTCCAGATTTTTAGTGCAAAGACCACAGCTCCTAACTCTAAGTCTTGAGTGGTGTAATTTTCCTCATGAACCTTGAGTTGTCTTGATGCATAAGCCATGACCTTATCGCGTTGCATCAACACGGCACCTAACCCTTGGTGCGATGCATCACAATAGACTACAAAATCTTCTATCCCATCGGGCAATGCTAGGATAGGAGCACTACAAAGTTTCTGTTTGAGGGTTTGGAAAGCTTTTTCTTCGTTTTCATCCCACACGTATTTCTTGTCTTTCTGAGTTAGCTTAGTCAAAGATTTTGCTATTGAGGAAAATATTTCAATAAACCTTCGGTAATACCCGACTAAACCCAGAAATTGCCGAATTTCTGTAGGTGTGGTAGGTGTTGGCCAGTTTTTGATAGCTTCAATTTTAGCGGGATCGACATGTAAACCGGTCTTGTCAATCACATGCCCAAGGAATTGTACTGATTGAATCCAAAATTCATATTTGGAAAACTTTGCATACAATTTCTCTTCCTTGAGTAGTCCTAAAATTGTTCTCAGATGTTCTTTGTGTTCTTCTTCGTTTTTGGAATATATGAGAATGTCGTCTATGAATACGATCACGAATTTGTCCAAATATGGTTTACACACCCGATTCATGAGATCCATGAATACTGCCGGTGCATTTGTTAACCCAAATGGCATCACTTGGAATTCGTGGTGACCATATCGTGTCCTAAAGGCTGTTTTTGGAATGTCTTCATCACGAACTCTAACTTGGTGGTAACCTGATCGTAGGTCAATTTTTGAGTAATAGGTTGAACCTTGCAATTGATCGAATAAATCATCAATTCTTGGTAGTGGGTATCGGTTCTTTATGGTTAATTTGTTTAGTTCACGATAGTCAATACACATTCGTAATGACCCGTCTTTCTTTTTCACGAATAAAACTGGAGCTCCCCAAGGTGAGGAACTGGGTCGAATAAATCCCTTGTCCGAAAGTTCTTGTAATTGATTTGATAGCTCTTGCATCTCTGAAGGTGCTAGCCGGTATGGTGCGCGGGCAACTGGCGCCGCTCCTGGTATTAAATCAATTCTGAACTCTATTTGACGATTTGGTGGTAGTCCGGGTAAATCTTCGGGAAAGACTTCAGGAAACTCACGGGCAATAGGAACATCTTCGAGACGTTTTTCATCGGACTTCTTTTCGGTTACGTGGGCTAAGAAAGCATAACATCCTTTCTCAATGTACTTCATGGTTTTGATACATGAGATGATGTTTATTCGAGTTCCACTTTGATCACCACGAATGATCAAAGTTTCATTGTCACATGGAATGTGCACAACTCTTTCACCACAAATAATGTTAGCTTGATGTTTAGACAACCAATCCATGCCAATAACAACATCAAAACTTCCGAGTTCGATTGGCATAAGATTGATGTTAAAGGGGTGGTCTAAGAGATTAAGGGTACAGTTTGGGATTACGGTATTGGTATTTACTAAGTCACCGGTAGCAAGTTCAATACTATAACTAGTGGTTAAAGTAATTGATGGAATATCAAGTAAAGGCGCAATTCTAGTAGATATAAAGCTCATATCAGCACCAGAATCGAATAATACTTTAACAGGAATGTTATTGAGTAAGAACGTACCGGTAACCACGTTCGGGTCCTGGTGTGGTTCTTCATTTCCCATGACATAGGCCCTACCACGAGCACCTCCGCCTTGGGGTCCTTGGTTTCGAGGACAATTGTTTTTGAAGTGTCCCCTTTCACCACACCCGAAACATGTAACTATGGGCTGTGTGTTAGCCCCAGTAGCTATACCCTTGCCCCTACAATCTTTGGCAAGATGTCCGGGCTTCTGACACTTGTTGCATTTGGCCGGGCAAGGACCTTCATGATGGTAATTGCACTTGGTACATTGTGGTAGATTACCAACGTACTTACCACCAGCTGGTGCAGCAACATAAGCCGTCGCGGCTTCCTGTCTCTTGTTCTGTTGATTGTGATGGTTGTTGTTTCGGGTTTGGTTGTTGTTGTTGTTGTTATTCCCACGGTTACCATCATATGGTCGTTTGTTGTTGTTGTTCTTGTTGTTGTTGTTGTTACGGTAGTTGGAGTTGTTGGGGTTGTTGGCATTGCTGTTGTTGGCGTTGTTGGTGTTGTTGTTGGTGTTGAGGTTGTTTTGTTTGCGGGTTTCCAACATACGTACCACTTGATCCATGAGGCTACGGGACATCCGTATAGCCTCATCAAGTTCCTTTGGATTTGCCGAGGTCACATTCCCCTGTATGCTTGAGGGAAGTCCCCAGATATACCTTTCCAACAATTTTTCCTTTGTGGAAACCATCGTTGGACAAAGTATCCTCAGTTCCTGGAATCTACGGTTGTAGGTCATGATATCATTTCCCTTAACCGTATGATCCCAGAACTCAACTTCCAACTTTTGTATCTCACTCCGAGGACAGTATTCCTTGATCATCATTTGTTTCAAATTAGCCCAAGTAATTTTGTAGGCATTCTCAATGCCCATGGGTTGAGCAATTGAGTTCCACCAGGACAACGCCTCATTCAACAAAGTACTCGTGGCATACTGAACTTTATCCCCCTCGATACATTTACTAACCAAGAACACCGACTCCGCCTTTTCGAACCAACAGGTCAAACCCACAGCCCCTTCAGTACCCTTGAATTTGATGGGTTCACATTTCAGGTAGGAAATGAACGAACAACCCTTTGGTACTGTAGTAACATTGGTCACCGGAGGGGTAGGTCCTCCAAGGTTAAGACTGGCAATTCTGGCAGCCTCTGCAGCTATAGCAGCTTCCGCAGCAGTGGCGGCTTCTGCGGTTGCTGCAGCATCAGCAGTTGCTGCAGCATCAGCGGCACCAGTAGCTGGGTCGGCATCGGCAGCTGCTGCAGCTACGGCTGCTCGTTCCGTGACAAGTGCTGCATTGACACTGTCCTTTACCAGTTTACGGATGGCAGCTTGCGTCATCGTTGGTGGTGTCTTTTTCTTGGGCGCCATGATTCTATTGTTCAAAAGATACGTTGTAATTAGAGAGTTGTGAGATGAGCACAATTTTTGATAAGAATGATGGGGTAATAATGTTGAAACTTAAAAACATAACACATGATGGTATATAAAACAAGAGTTTTATTTATATAACGTTGATTACAAAATCGAACTTATTACAAGTTCATTCAAAACTTACTAACTGATACTTTCAGTTAGTAATTACAACGTTGTACTAAAGATAACTAGTATTATAACACTAGTCTAACGTCGGTTGGGAGGTTGTCGTAGTCCGGACGGATTATTAATTCCGCGTGTTGCTAACACATCTACACTTTCATTCGGACGGTATTCTTTGACATCCTTTTGGTATAGCCTTTGTTGTATGGAACTCATTTGAGTTTGCATTCCACACAAATCATTCTTAAGTTGATACCTATCAAAGTTTGCAACATCTAACCGGATTTCGGCGGTATTTAGGCGGTTAAGTAGTTTGTGAATTTGTACCGCATCCTGTTCTTGGGCTTTCTCAACCAAAGTGAGTCTATCCTTGACGTTATCCAGGCCGGTTAGAGGATTTAAGACTATTTCCCCAAGATGAGTCAAGTCCCTCTTGACATAGCTCATGTCAAGCTTAAACCAATATAGTTCATCTCGGGCATTCATGGCGTACATTCTGGCAGAATTTACCTTGGATATACAGTCGTGCATTTGACTTGCCATACTTTGAACTTTGAGTTGGGTCAGGTGGAGGGCTTGTTTCAAAGAGTAGATTTCGTATTGAGCTGAGTTCACGAACATATGTGTAGATGTAGATTTTCCGCCGGTTTGGTAAGTAGATTTCGGAACTTGAGCTGGAGTGGTACGGTTAGATTCGGATGAAATTGGTGAAACCGGAGGTGGAGATGTCAATGGTGATAGATGTGGCACTATTATTTGTTCCTCCGCTTCCTTAATGTCATCGATGCCTTCGATGTCAACATCCATTTCAAGATCCTCTTCGTAATCATCGATGTTTATGTCCATATCCATTTCAGGATCTTCGTCCGAATCTACATCTAGATCCTCGTAAGGTTCTTCCTCGTCGTCGTAATCAATTGGTTCAAAATAAGGATCATCGGGTCCGGGAAGAATTGGTAAATACTCAGGCATAGCAGGAAGATGATCGGGAGATGGAGGTGCGGACACGATGTCTACAATTAGTATTTCGATGTCAAAATAAATCAAATGTTTATGGAAAATGCTCAAACTAAGGAAATGTGCATATGACAATATACAAATATGTTCATGTAGCATAACATGTGTAATAAGTCCATAATCTTCTAGAGGATGGAAGGCACGAAGAGCGGAAGGCTATAAAAATGTTTTTGCTTGTTATTGTAGTTATAGTTTAGGTCTCACTTAGACCCGTTTCTCTATAACCATGGCTCTGGTACCAATCTGTAACACCCCCAATTCATGATGCAGCGGAATTCAACTTGGGTGTTACTCGACGGCACAACAGTCATAATAATAGAAAACGATCTCTAAACGAATCGTATTAAAAAGAGTTGTCATTCATATTTATTCAAATATATCAGAGTTTACATAGTAAGGTCCCAAAAGGTTCCATTGTTTCAAAACACATCAATATAAAGTCTATGATGTTTTTATCGAATGACATAATAATTTATAGCCTTCTTCCTTCGGTACGTGCCCTTCCCGCTCCATTCTTGATTATCATGGACCTGAAATACATGCTTAAGAGGTCAACACAAAGGTTGAGTGATATTCATAGAGTTTGTTTAATAGTTGAACACAATATGTTGGTAGTAAGAGTTAATTAGACTCATACTCATGTTAGAAAACAAAACAGTTATTATTATGTACTAAGCTCATGCAACCAAGACATTAACGGGTACCAATATCAATCGGCGGTTTTGTTGCCCCGGTAAGTACTTTGCCGTCATACTTAATGTTCAAATATAGTGCATTCGTTTGAACTAATCTGCTCAAACAAATGGGATTCGTCAATCCCAATAGGCCTATTCACAATACTCGCGCTCACTAATTCTAGTGATTAAATGGTTCATGATAGGGGCCTAGGATTGGCAAGGTAGGTACTTAGTAATAATAAAACAATCAGGCAGCATACAGTTTCAAAGCATTGTGTTCGGTTTAAAAGTAGCATGTATTCCCCCCAAGGGTTTGTAAAACATTGAAGTAATGTAAAGTGGGGCTATGAACTCACCTTAAGTACGATAGCAAATAATGAAGGTGATGATTGGATCGTGTAGGTTTCTACGAGCAACCTAGAATAGAATGTTGCGACTTAGGATCGGAGTAAAGAATATGAATGAGTGCCTATATAAATATCTTGCATTTAGTCCATGATGTGGTATGGTGTATATTGTAAGTCCTTGAAAGAAAAGATTTATGAACATGTATGTTTTGGTATATCGTTTACTACCGTTCGGGCCGACATAATTCAGAAGTCATGTTAGTAAGTGTTCGAGGAGCCAGGACACTTTAACTCGTAAATCCACAACTCATCTCGACGGCTTACATAATGAACTCCTCACATGAGGCTCCCTACTATTGTAGTAGTTGATAAAATATATTGATATAAGTTTTGATCCGAAAAGTTACATGTCCGATATTTGGATAAACTTAGGAAAGTTTATTTGTACATGAAGATTGTTATTAGGGGTAGTTTTATAAGTCTTGAATGACCATTTTCTCTTGGTAAAATCTCATGGTTTCCTTTTAAGTGAAGTAGATCCAAATTGCTTGTTCAAGTTATCGCCTAACTCATTGTTTCATGTTTACGCCTATGTAAGTTGGTATGGTCATTTCGCCATGGCCTAGCCATGACCTTTGGTCCTTGTTCCAAGGTCATGAGACACAACTTTGGCTCTATCCATGGTGGTGGTCTTGATTATAGGTCATAATAACTCTTGTTCCTTTTAAAGTATAACCATAACTTAGTGACTTATTATATGTAAATAGCTGTTAAGAAACTGAGAAATATCTCACTCAGAAAGCGTTTTCAAGGCTTGAGCCTCTTTGCTCCTGAATGAAAACGTGATTCTGGACAACTTTCGTGTTTTAACTTTTTCATGAATCGGAGCAGAAAGGCCTCTTTTTGCGTGTTTTAGGTTCTGTCACAGAAGCTTTTTAGGCAGTTTTGCCGGAAATCTTGGTAACTTCAAATCGCCATAACTTTTGACTCGTTTACTCTTTTTAGGTGGTTCAAATTGCTATGGTTTCCTTGTTAAGTCCTCTACTGTAATATGTAATAATCCAATATAAAATTTTTACCATTTTGATCAGGTTATACCAAGATATTCACTAGTTTGTTTGTTTTAGTAACTTAACTTAACAATCAAGCACAACAACATGTTTTAGTCATTTTTATACACCATGGACATTCATACAAGATATAATATTGCAAGAATAACATGTAAATGATATGAACATGAGAAATTAACAAGAAGCATGTTAGGTTTAGGCTTACAACTTTTGGCTTTCTAATTAAAGAAAGGAGTAACAAGTAAGGAAATGGACTTTGATAGACTTGCTTCAACCCTTTTCACTTCATGCAACCTTTCTACCCTTGGTATTCTTGAAAGAGATGTAATGAAAGTTGAGGTGAATTGAGTGGATTTAAACTCAAGAGAAATCACCAAGTATATTAGGGTTATGGAAGTGTTTTGGTAACTTATGATCAAACTAGGGTTTCTACTTGAACTTGCACTTGATCCTTGCTATAACTTGGAAGAAATAAAGCTAAGTGTGGAGTGAAATGGGGTGTGGTGATGGACGGCCAAATGAAGGGGGGGAGAGGGCTTTTTATAGTCTCATGAGGAGGTTAGTTTCCTTAGGATATTTTTGGCCAAAACTACACATGTAAACCATCCAAGACCTCATGATACAAGATCAAGCCACACAAGGGTGTGACTCCCCCCCCTAAGTCGGTTCAACAAGGATAAGGGGGGTGAGGTGTGCCTTGGATGATAATATCTAGATATTAGGATGAGTTTTGACTCCGGGAAAGGCCAACCGTAAATGATTAGGCCTCAAAACGTAAAACCGGGTGTCGTAAAATTATGAAACTTTAAAGTATTGTTAGACATGTCCATATGTCCCATAATAAAATATAAAATGGGTGATAAGTTCCATTTGGGTGGTAAACCCTGCTAAAAACTGGAAACACGGGTCTAAAACGCGTAATACGTAAAATGTACGAATATTGCGTAAAATTGAGAAAAGTAAAATGTTACTTTTGTAATATGATAAAAATGATTTAAAATGATTTATAATGTCTAGACTGGGCTCAGTCTAGTGTCGGTTGGTATTAAATGTCTTTTAGACATCAAACCGTAAGCCTAAAAATCACGAAATGACTTATATCATCAAGGGATGATTTTTGGTCAATGGAGGAGGGAAAAATATGTTGACTTATTCTAATAAGTTGAAAACTCAAATCGTCTTAGAAACGCGGTGCAGGTAAAGGCTAGGGTTACGGCTGAGTAAAAACGCGTAAAACTGAAAATTCCAGTTTTTCACGGCCGAGGTTTATTCTGGTCATATTTTTCTCAGTCATGATTTATTCTCAAATAAATCATGAGTGTGTTAAACATTTTTCTGATGTGGGGTCACCTGACGGGATCAAATTTCGTTGTGCGTAGAATTTCTGATTGACGTTTTACCCTAAAACGTGTAATTCCGTGTAATCCCTTAATAACTTTCACGAAAATGATCTGACGAATGTCAAACATTTAATTTGTCATGGAAATGATTTATCACTCGAGAATATGAAATAAAAATCAACTTTCGGGAAAATTTCAGAAAGAAATGAATAGTAAAAATGAATAGTAAATTTCCAGAGAAAAGTAATTAACCTGAATTTGCGAATTGTTACAGAAAGTCCTAGGGCTGCCATCACCAGCAACATGGAATGATCGTGGTATCAAAGCATGGGTTCCCAAAGAACCAAAAGGAAAAGGGACAAAGTAAGAGCTTAGGTCATGAACCATATGTTATTTGGTTACAATATATGTATGTATGAGGAATGGTTTAGGTAACCATCCTGTAATAAAACCATTGTAGCCCTACCATGAATCAGTGAAATGCTTCTTTCTCAAATTTCCAACAATCTTAGACTGTTAACCAACACATTAGTTATCATAGGAAAAATTCACATAGGAAATACAAGCAAATATTTCATAAACTTAGTTAGCATTCAACATGTGATAACTTTACATTACATGGATCATAAACTAACTTACCAAGTTCTACTAACATGCCCATCAACAACCTAACATTACCAAACCCAAACAAAGATTAGACTACTTTTCTAGTGACATACCTATCCCAACACATATTACACACAAACATCCCAACATTGCCATGAACAACTTGTCATACAATTCCAACTTGGCCTTTGAAGCCTTCAAATCATCTCCCAACCTTGACTTTGTGACCTTCAACTCTTCTTCCAACCTTGACTTCTCCAACGCCAGTGACTCAATCATTGGTCCATTATCCATTCCTCTTTGCGTTTGCAAGAACCCGTATACCATGTCTTTGTAATATTGATTTGGAAGGTCATCATCAAGAAACTCGTACACACGACAAAGGTCACATTTGACATACCTCTTTCCTGGATTCGCCCTTGAAGATGATGTTTGTACCCTTAATTGTCGATTGCAGTTGCAAAAAAACTCAATCTTTCCTCCAATTACACGGGATTGGGCTGAACTAGATGTGCTCATTTTTAGGGTTCCTCACTTAAAGTTTTGGTACCGTTTGGAATGATATGGGGGAAGAGGGAAAATGGGGGTGGTGTTATTAAAATGATAGGGTCACATTACCCCCCCAAAAGTTTTAACATTTGGCAAAAAGGACCCATAAGTAAAAAAACGGGTGTTGGGTGATAGTATTAGTCATTAGGGGCGTTAATACACACCACGTCATCAAAAAGGGTAATTATTGACACAATAACGTTAATTAGTCAAGTATGTGTATTTAATAGGAAAAAAAAAAGTTACGTGTATACAATAGTAAAAGGTGGCAAGTTGAATGTATATTTAGACAATTTTCCCTTGATAAAATGTATATGAGTTATTACTCCACTTGTTGCGAATAGTAAGTCCATTTTCAAATTGCTTATAATTTGAGAAATTGTGATTAACTACATTTTTCACCAATCAAATATCATCTCTACTCACCAAAATCTCTTCTCGTTGGTTAAATGTGAAAGTGGACACGTACTTTCAGACGATTCAAAGTAGAAATACGGACTTATAAATTGGGACGGGGTAGTAGTTATTACTCATCAACATGTTTGTTAAGAACGTCTTACTGTTTCCTTTATCAACATGCCAGCTTGTTTGTTAATAAGACATAGAACAAAGTCACAGGGGTTTGATGTAAACGTGGAAGAGGTCGCTGAACACGCCCTTACAGTCAATAATCATTTACATCCTGAACATCATAGTTACAAGACATACAAGAAAGTTTCTGACAACCAAAAAGAGTTGATTTACAGTCAGTTTCGGGAGTATATGGTTGTCCACTCCAATCTGAAAGAGTTATGTACTCATCAAGGTAGTTTTTTGCTACAAAAGAATCAGGGTGACGCTATTCTGATAATGATATATGTCATATCGAAAGCAAGCACATATCTGACTATCTGTTGTATCTTCTCGTGACATACCCTGTTATGTTGCCAATAGGTATTGGCATGATCAGGTATCGCAACAACTGTACTGAAGCAATGGGTTTTTTTCAAGGAAAAAGGTCTTATTACCGAAAAAGTTGAAGCATGTCTAAAGCTGCTGGAAGTTGATTCTCTTGAAGTGTTGCCTAGTAAAGTGAAGGGGGGTCAATGCAAATCTGCACTGTTTGATGGTTGCAGGCTTGCGTTAACTTTGAAAAAGATGGAAAAAGAGTGTATGTGGAAAGTCGCATTAACTTATGCTGCTACTCACTGCAGAGGATTTCACCATGAGCAATAACTTAGAAAGGGGGTGAGTTTTTGACTCATGTTTGGCTGCTGATGTTTCATTTGGGCATCACCGAGCAGCTCCAGGTTTCTCACGGTGATGCTAGAGCTAAAATCAGTGTCTTGTAATGCACATAACTGTGATATAGGCTCCCATATTACAACTCTCGGAGCTAAAAAACTTAAATTCTGCATCAAACTTGAGCCACTCTTTGGCCAACTCAAACCTGAAAGAAGAACAATTATGCAGTCAACAAAAAGTCCAAAGCAAAGGTCACGAAAAAAGCACACATAACTGTGTTTTGTTTACAATGTACTACAATTATTTAATATGGAAATACTTTTCTTAAAGAACTCTCGTTATCAGATGTACACTTTCAAAGTTGTGAAATTCGGAAGGATTTGTGAATTGGTTAGTTTCTTTGAAGTGTTAAGAATCAATGCTTTTGAAACTTAAGGCATGACAGCATTTTTATATTAAATGTTCGTGTTAAGAATCAATGTTCGTGTTAGATTACTTAATAGTGTAGAGATACTTAAAGTTGGCTATTTATTAGAGTAAACAAAGACAAATTAGTTTTATCAATTCTGAACAGCAAAAATAGTCAATTGATGCTGAAATGCTTATGTAAAGTCTGTGTGAGGTTAGAAGTCGAAAAAAGATACCTGGCATGCTTAACTTTATTCGAACGATACTTAAATGCATAAGTGCGTAGCATTGTAAAGTTTATGGTCCTAACATAATCAGTTTCACTACTATCTTAGTGTTATAAAAGTAACAAAATTGAAGGGGCTTTGCCGAATAAGAGCCATAAGGTAGGTGGTTTTGATATGATTTGGTCATATTACTGTAACATTAACACACTTATATCACACAATAATGCAACTGTGAATTAACTGGTTATCAACTTGTTAAATTTCAAAGGATAATTTCCAGTAAAAATTTGCAGATGTACCACTGATCATAATAAGAAGTTGTGCTATCTAGTTGAACCAGTTGTGAAAGTAAGCTACACTATTTTTAAATCCGTGGGCTAGTTGGACAAAAGTTGTAAGAATAAGATACCACGGTATATGAGACAAAAAAATAATGACGAAAAGAAAGAAGGTATTAGCCATACCTTCAGTTCTGATGTCAATTAAAAAAGAAACAAAAAGGTCTACTAATAATATATAGACATACAAAACACTGAGAGAGCAAATCAGTTTAGCCTTATTCTCTGGGTCATCCATCTATGTATATGGGAAAATTGGTCATCAAAGTAGCCAAAATGGCAATTGATCAATCAAAGTAGTCAGGAAGCCCACTACATTCCTTGCTACCTTGTGAGGCTCACATATTTGGATCGAAAGAGCTTGCAAGAGTCCTATGTCAGGCCACTTTTACTATGTGAGTTCCTTGTCAAGCCAATTTCATGGTTGCTCCATAAAATTCCGCTGCAAGGAATCTTGCAAAATTCTTTGCCATCTTGTCAAATTCAATTGTCATTTTTGCAAGTTTGACCAACTACCCTATTTTTTGTTAGTTCTGGGGTTCTAGAATAATGGTTTTGTAAAATGAAGTTTAATGCTACTACTTGTTACTTCAAGGGTTCTAGAATAATGTACACTTGATTGTACGCTCTTGATAGTGTAGATTGACTATCACAGTGCACAGAGATTGGTGGCATAGGTTTTGGCCATATGTGAATGTTTATTAGCAAGTCCCGTAGCCATTCCGCTTCTTTGCAGCATGAAGCTAATGCCACAAACTTTGCTGCCATAGTAGAGTCTGTTAAACAACTATGTTTCTTTGATCCCCAATACACCGCACCCCCACCAAGAGTGAATATCCATCCACTTGTGGATGCATAGTCTTCTTGATCAGCATCAGTATAACCTTCTAATATTGATGGCTCTCCGCTGTATTCCAAACCATAATCCATGGTTTTCTTCAAGTATTTAAATACTCGATTTACAGCATCCCAATGTTCCTTGCCAGGACTACTAGTATGCCTACTTAATCTACCTATGGCATATGTAATATCAGGTCTAGTACATGTCATGGCATACATAAGACTACCAATAACCTTAGCGTACTTGTTTTGGGCTAAGATTCTACCAGTGTTGTAAGTTAATTTCGAACCTACTTCGAATGGAGTGCCAACAGTCAAGCAATCAAAGCTGTCAAAACGCTTTAATATCTTTTCGATATAGTGAGACTGTGTTAACATCAGTCTATTTTCCTTTCGAAGAATCTTGATGCCTAGGATAACATCAGCTTCTCCTAAATCTTTCATATCGAAGTTTTCAGACAAAATTTTCTTTGTCATTCGCACTCGTTCTAGGTCGGTTCCAAAGATTAACATATCATCTACATATAAGCAGATTATAACTCCTTTTCCGTTAACGAATTTACTGTATACACACTTGTCTGATTCGTTAATTCTAAAGCCATTAGATAAGATCACTTGATCAAATTTTTGATGCCATTGTTTTGGAGCTTGCTTAAGCCCATACAAGGATTTAACAAGCTTACAGACTTTGTTTTCTTGTCCTTGTATTATGAAACCTTCTGGTTGTTCCATGTACACTTCCTCCTCTAATTCACCATTCAAGAAAGCAGTCTTGACATCCATTTGGTGAATTATGAGTTTATTGATGGAAGCTAAGGCAATCAAAATTCTAATGGTTGTAGTCCGTGCAACTGGGGCGTATGTGTCAAAGTAATCAAGTCCTTCCTTTTGTGTGAAACCCTTGGCAACTAATCGTGCCTTAAACTTTTCAACACTGCCATCAACTCTTAATTTTCTTTTGAAAATCCATTTGCTTTTGATGGCTTTTGATCCAGGGGGTAAGTCTACAAGAATCCAAGTATTATTTCTTATGATGGAATCCATTTCATCATTCACGGCTTCTTTCCAGAAGCTGGAATTATGAGATTTCATTGCTTCAGAGTATGTTTGTGGGTCTTCATCCAAATTATAAATAATTGGATATTCCCTTATTAAACCTTGTCTATCTCCTTCAACTAGATAAATTTCAAAATCAGGACTGAAGGTTCTTTGCCTTCATTGGTGAGTGCTCCTTCTAGGTTCAACTTTTTGATGATCTTGGGAAGAATCATCATCATTCCTTTCAGCAGTTGTAGGAATTTCTGTAGACACAATTTTCTTGGAAAGTTCATGTGCCTTAGGAATAGTTTTGAACTTGTGTTCGTCAAAGCGAGCATCTCTAGATTCAATAATAGTATTAACCGAAATTAGATCATTCGGTTCCATTACTATGAATCTATAGGCTTTGCTATTTTGGGCATAACCCAAAAATATGCATTCAATGCCTTTATCTCCTAATTTTCTTTTCTTCGATTCAGGAAGTCGGACTATGGCCCTACAACCCCAAATCCGAAGACAATTTAGTTTTGGAGTTCTTCGTTTCCATAACTCGTATGGAGTCTTATTACTCCTTTTGCTTGGTACTTTGTTAAGTATGTAACAAGCTGTAAGCAATGCTTCGCCCCAATATCCAGAACTTAATCCAGAATAGGACATCATGGAGTTAACCATATCCATCAAAGTGCGATTCTTTCTTTCCGCAATACCATTCTGTTGTGGTGTATACGGAGCTGTAACTTGGTGAACAATTCCCGTAGATTGGAAATATCTAGGGTCGTAGTATCAGTCCGTAGACATTTTATTTTAGTATCGCACTTAAGTTCCACTTCATTTTTGTAGATCTTAAATTTTTCAAGGACTTCATCTTTTGAATGTAAAAGATAGACACAGCAATATCGTGAATAATCATCGATAAAAGTAGCAAAGTACTTTTTCCCACCAAGAGTTGGTGTAGCATGTAAGTCACATACGTCACTATGCATTAATTCTAGGATTTTAGAAGATCTTTGAATTGTAGGAAAAGATAATCTAGTAATCTTAGTATGCATGCAAGTTTGACATTTATCATTTTTGGAATCTAACTTAGGAATTAGATTTGCATTAGCCATATTTCTTATGCATTTAAAATATACGTTACCTAATCTAGCATGCCATAATAAAGAAGAATCAAAGTAAGCAGAACTAGTAGGCATTTTATTGATAGCATCATTGTTAGTTACAATATCAGCAGACGCATTATCAGCGTCGCTTATTTCAGTCATGTTTACATCATTCACACTACTGTTTACAACATCTTTAATGTTCAATTTGAACATTCCACTGGTGTGATATCCTTTGCCAACGAACTTGCCACCTTTAGAGAGAATGAACTTATCGGATTCGAAGACAAGTTTGAAGCCGAATTTGTTCAGGATGGATCCAGATACCAAATTCTTGCAGACATCGGGGACATGGAGGACATCTTTAAGGGTTAAGGTGTTGCCAGAAGTGAACACCAAATTGATTTTACCCTTTCCTTTCACTTGTGCAGTTGATTGGTTTCCCATGTAGAGCATAGAGTCCAAAGGCTCGTATGTTTTGAACATGGCCTGGTCGTTGCACACGTGCCGAGTGGCTCCAGAGTCTACCCACCATGATTTCTCTTCTTCGAAAGTGAATGCCTCAGATATCATTGCAACAAAGTTGTTATCTTTGTTCTTATTGTCATTTCCTCCATCTTGTTTTTTCTTTAAGACGCGGCAATCCCGCTTGATATGTCCCGGCTTTTTGCAGTTGTAGCAGATGACATCCTTTTTGTTCCTTTTGGACTTCTTTTTGTCTTTGTCATCGTGCCTACGTTTCTTTCCACCAGCTTTGGAAGATTCTCCTTTTTCCTCCACGACGTGTACCTTGGACGTGTCATCATTTGCTTTGTTTTCCAAACGATATTGCTCTTCAACAAGACGATGTTTACCAAGGTCTTTTAAGGATAAATCATTCTTACGATGTTTAAGATTTTTCTTAACATCTTTCCAAGTGGATGGGAGTTTATCAATGATGGATGCCACTTGTATGGATTCATCCATGTTCATGTTGTTTTCTGTAAACATACTAAGAATGTGCTCAAGTTCATACATTTGGTCCATTATAGGACGTGAATCTACCATTTTGTAAGAATTAAATTTAGAAACAATAAATTTCTTACTTGTTGCGTCCTCCGTGAAGTAGCGTTCCTCGAGAGCGTTCCAGAGTTCCCTAGCCGTGGGATAGTTCTGATACACGTCGAAGAGTGGATCTGACATAGCATTGAGGATATGGCCACGACAAATGAAATCGTCATTTTCAAACTTGAGACATTCACGGGATGCAGTCAAGGTCTCGTTTTCAGATTCCTCAGGGTATGGGTTAGTTAGGACATATGCGACTTTCAAAGTGGCTAAAAGAAATTGCATTTTCTTTTGCCAACGCTTAAAACTTCCACCATCGAAACGGTCCAACTTCACGATGTCGGTCGACATCTGCATCAGGTTCTTGGACGTCATTTTGACACGAAAAAATTGCTTTAAGATTGTTAGTTCTGGGGTTCTAGAATAATGGTTTTGTGAAATGATGTTTAATGCTACTACTTGTTACTTCAAGGCGAGTTCTCTCTATCCTTAAAGCAATTTCGCCCCCACCGTTCTTTTAGAACAATCGTGTTATGGGTTACTGACGAATTGCCTCCCAAGATACAATGAAGCAACGTATGTAGCAATTATCAACATTACACGATGGTGGTGATAATCCGGATGAACTACCGAGTTATCGGGGGTTTCAAGACACTACAAATAATAATTCTATAGCACTATTATGTATAGCAATCGGGTATATTGAAAGAAAGGTTTTGTATGTGTTTGTTTTTGGTTTTGGATGATGAAAAACGCTGGAATAATGGCCCTATATATAGGCATGCTCGTGACCATTCAAATAGTCACAATGGTTCACTAAAAGGTGCAATTAGCAACGGTTTAGCGACGACTTAGCGACAGAAAAACCGTCGCTACTGAAACTTTTTCTAGCAGACGCGATGGTTCAGTCACAGACACCATTTCAAGCGTATTAACCGCCACCTTTACGAATTGGTGCACCTTTAAAATTGTAATGGTTCATTAGCGACGGTTTTGTGACAGAAAAACTGTCACTAATTTCCTATTCGTGGGTCATTAACAATACACAACAAAACACTTAATTTCCTTCCTAAGACTCAATCCCAAAATAATTTTAATATAATATATTTTGAAAATTTCCCAACATTTTTAATCTAGTTTCCACACAAGTGACAAAATGGTCTTGTCGTGCAACTGGTCAAAACAGAGTTCTTTTTTTTTGGTAAAAACTGTTTTGCCAAATTTTCAATAGGAAAATAGAGTCTTGCAAGATTAAAAAAATAGATTATGTCGGAACTAATTTAAGTTTTTTAGTTAAATGAATGAGGAAGTTTTATGCATTTAATTTACATTTAGGAAACTACCAGTCTGTTTTGACCCATTCGCCCTGTTTTCATTAAGCAGGTTTTATCTTTTATCTGTTAGACACTTAGACGGTTATACATACTTGAGATAAGCATAAGTGCATGACCCAGATCAGAAATTCGTAAGTAAAGGGTTAAAATTGCCATCTTTAAGTTCTGAACAGAAAAATGGGAGGAAAGAGGGGACAAAACAACTAAACAAGCATGGAAGGATTCATACCTCATGCAATATGTAATACCCCAGTCAAATCCCACATTGGCTGTGACTTGGAGTGATGCTGGGACATATATGTTAACATTCGCCTTATATGACACAACGCGTTTTGTGGTGGAACGGTTAATCGGCCATACGGTTAAGCGTGCTCATGTGAGAGTAGTACTGGCTTGGGTGACCTGCCGGGAAGTCTTCACATGAGGGCCACAAGAACAAAGCCGTGAGCCTTTGGGCAAAGCGGACAATATTGTGGTCTATAATGCGGGGTGTTACAGATGGTATCAGAGCCACTCCAAGCCGTTCGGGATGTGGGGCAAACTTCATCGGGGACGATGAGTCCCTACGGGGGGTGAATGTAATACCCCAGTCAAATCCCACATTGGCTGTGACTTGGAGTGATGTTGGGACATATATGTTAACATTCGCCTTATATGACACAACGCGTTTTGTGGTGGAACGGTTAATCGGCCATACGGTTAAGCGTGCTCATGTGAGAGTAGTACTGGCTTGGGTGACCTGCCGGGAAGTCTTCACATGAGGGCCACAAGAACAAAGCCGTGAGCCTTTGGGCAAAGCGGACAATATTGTGGTCTATAATGCGGGGTGTTACACAATATGCTGAGCAAGGCTAAGAATCTTGACATGCTTTTCCTTCCTTAGCTCATGTGGAACCGGGCAAAAAACCATGGTCCCAATCGGTTCACCTTGCTTGTTGACAAGTATAACAGCATTATCATCAAACTTAACCTCACTCCCATCACACCGATCCTTCTGCATGGCAGCTCAGACAACCACCCCATACACCACCTGTCCTTTCTTTATTTTTCCACCTGGTTGGGCTTCCTTCACTGATGCTACTATCGTGTCCCCTAATCTGGCTCCTTTCTTCCCTTTCAAAGCTTGTATGCACATAACTTGTTTGGCCCCTGAGTTGTCCACCACTCTCAAATTGGATCGCATTTGTATGAAAGTCCTTATTTGCTGTAAACGTCACAAATTAAAGAAGCATTTTACACTAAATTAAAATATATAGGTGAAGACATGATTACAATATATAAAATAATACAATATGGGAGGTTTCACTGGGTGAAGCTTATTAAGTTAAGCGAGCCTAGGTGAGAGTAGTACCGTGTTGGGTGACCAATCGGGAAGTCCTCACATGGGGACCACAAGCTCTAATGATATCAACCAGCTACCTTAGAAGCCTGGGCCCAACCATGTGATGTCTTGATCCAACTGAAGGACGCGAGTTCGATTCCGTTCCGCAAGCATGGTTGGGTATTGGGTGGAGGTATTTCACAGACATCAAACCTTTGCTGGGTAGGGTTGATGGGTACCATTATGGTACACAGGGTTGAGGTGTCCCTGCCAATCCACACTTTTATTGATCCAATATGGGAGGTTTCATGCATTAAAAATACAATTGGGTGACTTTCGAACCATTTGATTTGTTACCTTTCAAGTTGAAACTTTTTGATTGAGCCTAAACCGTCTTATTATTATTGACCAAGGTCAACAAGTCAAAGATAGCCTAGAATCAATACTCCGGTGATAGTGTAGTGTTTCCCCGGGTCGTAAAAGTCCCAGCGAGATTGAAATGGTGCTTTTGGAATCGTTTATGAGAAAGTGGCACTGAGGACAGTAGCCAGATGATGTGGAATTGCTTTTGCTACTGTTATTTTGGTATTGACAAACAGATATAATATTCACAATAATCAGATACCAGATATATGCACAAATTCACAATTAAGATCACGTATCGGACTGGAAAAGTGGGTTTTTGGTAATTATCAAACTACAGGGGGTGCTTTTGACACTTTTCAAAACTTAAAATTAAAAATGAAAAAGAAATTATAAAAGTGATTAAAATACTATTTAAATACTATTTAATTAATTAAACTATTTAAATTCTAAATTAAAATCTAATTTAATTAAACTAAAAATGACAAATGTTCTAAATTAAACTAAAAATTTATAAAAATATTTTCTAAACCTAAATTAGAACTTGAAGAAAGTATAAAAAATTAAAAATAATATTTTTATCTTTTTGTGGTTTTGTAATTAATTAAAAACTATTTAACTTAATTAAACTAATTAAACTACTTTTAATTTATATTAATACTAAATTAACTTAGAAAATTAAGATAAAATTTATAAAATTACTTAACCATCACAGGAATCCTACAAAATTATAAAAACACTAAAAATTATGTTTTAAGATTAAACAACTAATTATTTATCTATTAATTAACTTAAATCTATTTTAAACAAATAAAATAAGGAAAATAGAAAATGAACAGTAGAATCTCAAAATTTATTTTCTAAAAACTTATTATACTATATTAAAACTAGAAAAATTATAAAAACTAGATTTAACCTTATAAAAACTAATTAAGCTATTTAATATTTGATATTAATTAATAATAAAGAAAATTAAAATTAAATCTAATTAACACTAAATGACAAAATAAAAATCTGAAAAATTTATTAAAAATACTTTAACTTAAAAGGAAATTAATAAAAATATAAAAACACTAGTGACTTAATTAAAATATAAAAATGAAAATTAAAATTAACTTGAATTAAATAGAAACTATCACTTATTTTAAACTTGACTTTTTTTGGATTTTTCTTTTTCAGAGCTACTTAACAACTTAAAATAACAAACTTTTGTAAAAAAACTTTTAAAAATAGCTTATAAATAAGCTGTGACACCCCCTTGTCTTTAACAGTTGACTTTGGTTGACTGTTTGGTCAAACTGGGTCAAATGGCCTTGGGTGGGGTCCACAAAGGTGAAATCAGTTACAAACAAGTTACACAAGCTTAAACAAACAGAAATTAGCAAGTAAAAAGCTCAAATAAGCTGAACAAAAGCAAATAAGCACTAAACACTTCCACAGTTTACTCAGATAAGGGACAAACTTGGTGAGCAAATTCAGGTGGGGTCCACTAGTCCTAAGGTCAAACCAATGGTCAAAGGTGAGACCCTGGTAGGAGGGGGGTTGTAAAAACCTAACTAAGGGGTGTGGGGCCCACTGAGATGGTCACAAAACTACCACAAAGTGGTGTTGTGACTGAGGTCTGGTCTGAGCAGGGCAATACCCTTGCCCTGCAGTTGTCTTTGAGGGTGAATGGGGCCCACTTACAAAAATCCTAAAAATGTAAAAATGGTGGGATATTAAAGCTGATGTGGTAGAAAGAAACTCCACAAAATTTCAAAGTCTAGATCCTAATAATAAATTCTACAAAATTCCCACAAGTTTTGTGAAAATCTGAGAAGTGTATTTTGACTTTCCAAGAAACTTTGAACTAGTTGACTTATATGAGATTTTAAGCTATCTAACTTACTGATTAAGTTACTTTAAGCTAAAATAAGATGACTAAAAGCTAGATTGACTAATTCTTATCAGATTATGAGCTTATGGGATCCTAATTTCTACACAGTTGACTGTGTGGGGAATTAGAGTGAGATTTTGACTTTTGCTCTATACTAGACCAATTTTATGACTTACTAAACTAACTTAGAACTAATGTGACTAGATTGAACCAGAAACAACCAATAGAACAACCTCAAGATCAGTGGATCCTACTGATCCAAACACACCTATTGCTTGACTGATTTGAGTTTTTCAAGACAGATGGCCACTTAAGTTCAATTTATTGAATTCAATCTCCTAATTTTGACTGAGTAGGCATGTTTAAGTTCTAGAAAACAGATTAACACTACAATGGCATCAGTTTTACTCTAAAACAAAATTTGACAGTTGAAATTAAAACATTAAGTAATTATGGATTCTAACAATCAATCTATGATTTTCAAACTAAAAGTTACTCAAATAACATACAAGAACACAATGTGAGCTCAAATTGCAGACACAAGCAAAGAACTTAGAGACTTAAACCTTTGAGGTAGAAATGAAATAAGCAAAGACTTACTAATTACTTCTAGCATGAACAAGAAGTTTTCCCATGATGCCTATCTTTAGATAGGCTATTTCCAAATCAATCCAGCTCCTTGATTGTGCTCAAAACCTGAAACAAACAACAAACATACCAACAGTTGACTTATGTTGACCCTTTTTTGTTTCTTGATTATGTTCCACTATCACTGAGTTTTAAGGTCTCTAATAGCTTCAATGAGCTTTAGGGATCTTATATGAGCCTAGTTACAGTCCATAATACCATACACCATTATCTCTCACTTAATTCGAATTCTTAGCAATATGAGTAAACTGCAAATACAAAAGCTAAACTTGAACCTTGAAATTTATTGATTAAAAAGAGTGATAATACAAAGATAAAACTAGTACAATGCTTGAATTATGAAATTTAACACTACTTTGCTTTGAAATTAAAATACGACACAATTAAACTAAAATTAAACTAATATTACTTCATCTTGCATCTTCTCTTATTTATAGCCTTCAATTAGGGTTCCCCCCATCCTTCTGAGTAAAACCCATCATTGCTTGATCAGTTTGGTCCAATAATGAGCCCACACGTGTTTTGGCGCCAAAACGCCTATCTTCAAATTGGCTCTGATGACTTGAAATTGGGAGAAGCATTTAATGTGGAGGTGAGGGGTAGGTGTAGGGGTGTGGTATGGTGATGATTGAGGAGCAAGTGGGGGGTGGTGGTGGGCAAAACCAGGTGGTTTTGGTCTGAGGTGGTTTGGGAGGGAAGATAAGCAGGGGTGGTTTGTTTTTGGGGGTGTTGACTGAGGTCAACGTTGGACCCGGGTCAAAGGTTTGGGTGGACTGGGCTGAGGGTGTGGTTTGTTTGTTATCTTGGGCCCAAAGTGTGGATTGGATATGGATTTTGGTTTAAGTTAAATATGGATCCGGTTGGTTTTTAATAGGAAAAAATCACAAGGACTAAATGTGTAATTATGGGAAAGTTAAGGGTTGGTTTTTGGCATTTTCTAATTTTGTTTCCAAGGATATAAACTGCCAATAATGAATAGTGTGAGGTTTTATTTTTGAATTTTTCACTTTTAAAACCCCAGGGACTAAATCTGTCAACTTCCCAAACTTCAGGGACCTGTCATGAAACTTTTTCCCAAAATTCACATAAGGACCAATCCTGCATTTAAACATTAGCACAAGGACCACAAGTATTATTTTAAACCTCAGGGATTAAATCTGCCAATTTCACAAACTCCAGGGACCTGTTTTGCCAATTTTGGATTTTGAGGGGTAAAAGTGTAATTTTCTCAAACTTTATCACCCAAGGACTTATTTTGATAAATTTTGACTTTTCTTTGCCTTGGGTTGACTTTTCTTTCATTTTAAACTTCCAGGGACTAGATTTGACAACTTTTGAAAGTTGGGGGACTGAAACTGCCAATTATGCAAACTTTATGTGTTTTTCGTCTGTTTTTGGTATTTTTGCATTTGAAACATGTAAAACACTTTCCTGGGATATTTTCACTATTTTGATTCATTATTGAGTGTTTTTGGATGTTTTGGCAGTTCAGAATTGGTAAAAATGATGAGTATTTACACACTCATCAATCCCCCACACTAAAACATTGCTAGTCCCTAGCAATCTTTTGAGAAAAACATAATGGATTTGAAACTCTTTACCAAAAGCCATCACTTCTGGAGTAGCCAGGTGTAAGAACTGTGGCACACCTGATAACCGTGTGATTTTGAGCAAACCACCAGCTGTCAACGGATTTGATTAGTCTTTACCAAAAGCCGTTTGCTTCTGGACTAGCCAGCATCTTGATGGACTAAGTCAACATCTTGGTGAGCTGAATACCAATTATGGATTTTCCACTGCCTTTACCACAAGCCATAATCTTGTGGGCTAGCCAACTCATTTGCTTATGAGGATACGGGGGAGCTGAGGAACCATGCAATTTTTGGCAAACTGCCAGCCATCAACGGATTTGAGATGTCTTTACCAAGAGCCGTTTGCTCCTGGACTAGCCAATCCCTTTGTCATTTAGACTTTGGCGGACTGATAACCACAAAAATTTTGGAATAAAGTGAAAAATTTTGAAAAATTTTGGCCTAAAATTGGGGGTACTTGGAAAGTTTTGTGATAAAATTCGTAAGAATTTCCCCCCCCCCCCCCCACACTAGAACTGAATATTGTCCTCAATATTCAAAGTCCCGGCTATTATACCGAATCTCTGACTAGAAAAGCTAATATTCGATTCTAACTGTGGAAATTTCTATTTTTCACTTTATTTTATCTGTACATACAATCTTTTTTTTTTTTTTTTTTTTTTTTTGCTCACTACCTCCCAGGCTTGTGTTAGGTTTACCACGCAAGTTAATCACTTGTGAATGATTAACTGTAATAAATTCGTCCTAACAGCCTGGGAGTTGAATGATAAAGTTTGATAATATACATACACCTTCCAGGTTTGTGTCAGGTTTACCACGCTAGCTAATCACTTGTGAATGATTAACTGTAGTAAATTTGCCCTAACAGCCTGGAAGATGAATAATAAAGTATATAATATACATACACATCCCAGGCTTGTGTCAGGTTTACCACGCTAGCTAATCACTTGTGAATGATTAACTGTAGTAAATTTGTCCTGACAGCCCGGGATTTGAATGACATAATATACATACAAAATATATTTATTGAATTTTGAAAAAAATATTTACTTTTGAAACGGTGGGGGATGGCCACTCCCCCACACTAGGGTGGTAGAAAGTAGAAAGAAGTCAGAAATACGGGTGAAAACCCATATATGCTGCTAATTTTTGTTCACCGAGTCACTAGCTTGACTCGATCCCCGAATTCATTGGTCCATGGGGAAAGTTTGGAGATCCGGGACAACCATGGGTGGTGTGTCCTCTCCAAAATAATGTTTCAATCTATGACCATTCACTTTGAAGTTGGGACCTTCGGGTTGAGATAACTCAACAGTCCCGTATGGGTAAACTTTAGCAATGGTGAATGGTCCGGTCCATCGGGTTTTTAATTTCCCCGAGAAGATCTTTAATCTTGAATTGAAAAGAAGGACTCTGTCACCGACGTTGAAAACTCGGTTCTTAATCTTAGAGTCGTGAATCTTCTTTGTCTTTTCTTTGTAGATCAAAGAGTTCTCGTAGGCCTGATCACGAAGTTCGTTTAATTCATTGATTTGAACCTTACGGTGATCACCCGCTTTATGAAGGTCGTAGTTAGCATGTTTCAAGGCCCAGTAGGCTTTGTGCTCGAGCTCGATCGGTAAATGACACGCCTTCCCGTATACAAGCTTGTATGGAGTACACCCGATGGGTGTTTTGTAAGCTGTACGGAAGGCCCAGAGTGCATCATCTAGTTTATCCGACCAGGTAGCACGGTTTTCACCTACTGTCCTTTCAAGAATCCGTTTAATACCACGGTTGGAAACCTCCACCTGCCCACTTGTTTGGGGGTGATATGCGGTGGAAAGACGATGAGTAACACCGTATTTCAGCATGACTTTTGCAAATTGATCATTGCAAAAGTGAGTACCGCGATCACTAATGATGGCACGTGGGGTTCCAAAACGAGCAAAGAGGGATTTCAAGAATTTCACAACTACTCGGGCATCGTTAGTGGGTAAGGCCTTAGCCTCAACCCATTTTGACAAGTAGTCAACAGCCACGAGTATGTATTTGTTTCCACGAGAAGATGGGAATGGCCCCATAAAGTCAATGCCCCAGACGTCAAAGATTTCACAAACTTGAATAGCATTTTACGGCATTTCGTTCTTTTGTGAAATATTCCCGTGACGCTGACAAGCATCACAGGCTTTGACTAATTCGTGGGCATCCTTATAGATTGTGGGCCAATAGAAACCGGAATCAAACACCTTTTTGGCGGTGTAGTTAGGACTATGGTGGCCCCCAGTGGGGCCAGCATGGCAAGCCTTGAGAATATCAGTGGCTTCCTGTCCGTATACACATCGCCGGATGACTTGATCGGCACAGATTTTGAAGAGGAAGGGGTCGTCCCAGAAGTAATGTTTAACGTCTTTGAAGAATTTTTTCTTTTGTTGGGACGTTAACCCCTTCACTATGAAGTTACCCGCATGGTAATTTGCAAAGTCGGCAAACCATGGGGTAGTAGAGTCACCACGAAAAGCAACCGCATTGAGTGTCTCGAGAGGAAATGTTTCATTTATTTCCTTTTTCTCGGACACATCTTGATGAGGGTTCTCTAATCGTGAGAGATGATCAGCAGCAAGGTTCTCGGCTCCTTTTTTATCACGGATAATGATATCAAATTCCTGAAGGAGGAGAACCCAACGAAGAAGCCTCGGCTTTGCATCTTGTTTTGCAAATAGGTATTTCAAAGCCGAGTGATCTGTGTACACCACGCATTTAGTCAAGATTAGGTATGACCGGAATTTCTCAAAGGCATACACCACAGCTAGGAGTTCTTTTTCAGTGGTGGTGTAATGACCTTGAGCCTCAGTCATAGTTTTGCTTGCGTAGTGTATGGGCTGAAAGTATTTTGCTTTTCGTTGCCCCAAGACCGCACCTATGGCAAAATCACTAGCATCGCACATAAGCTCAAAAGGTTGGTCCCAATCGGGGGAAACAAGAATCGGTGCCTCGGTAAGCTTTTTCTTTAATGTTTCAAAAGCTTCGATGCACTCAGGAGAGAAGATGAAAGGAGCATCCTTCTCGAGGAGATGGGTCATAGGCCGGGCAATCTTAGAAAAATCTTGGATAAACCTACGGTAGAAGCCGGCATGACCCAAAAAGCTCCTAACACCTTTTACGGTGGTGGGATGAGGTAATTTGGCAATGACATCGATTTTAGCTCTGTCAACCTCGATCCCGTCTTTTGAAATCTTATGGCCGAGGACAATGCCCTCCTTGACCATAAAGTGGCTCTTCTCCCAGTTGAGACTAAGATTCGTTTCTTTGCAACGTTTAAGCATCTGTTCCAAGTGGGAGAGGCAAGTCTGAAATGAATCCCCGATGACCGAAAAGTCATCCATGAATACCTCCATAGTTTTCCCGATCATGTCGGAAAAAATAGACATCATGCATCTCTGGAACGTGCCTGGTGCATTACATAAGCCGAAAGGCATACGTCTGTAAGCAAAAGTTCCATAGGGGCATGTGAAGGTAGTCTTCTCTTGATCCTGGGGATCAATGGGGATTTGGAAGTAACCCGAGAAGCCATCGAGGAAGCAGTAGTATTCATTCCCCGCAAGTCTTTCGAGCATTTGGTCCATAAAAGGGAGAGGAAAATGGTCTTTACGGGTGGCTTCATTTAACTTTCAATAGTCAATACAAACACGCCAACCCGTGACCAAACGAGTTGGAATCAACTCGTTATCCTCGTTGGTGACAACGGTAATGCCACCCTTTTTGGGAACACAATGAATTGGGCTAACCCAAGGACTGTCAGATATAGGGTAAATCAATCCCGCATCAAGAAGTTTAAGAACTTCTTGTTTGATAACTTCGTGGATTTTTGGATTTACCCTTCTCTGATGTTGCACAGCTGGTTTAAAGTCATCCTCCATTAAGATTTTATGAGTACAAAAGTTCGGGCTTATGCCCTTAATGTCGGAGAGTTTCCAAGCAATTGCTTGCTTGTTTGACTTAAGAACCTTTAGGAGTGCAGCCTTTTCCTCATCTTTTAAGTCTTTGGCAATAATGACGGGTAATTTATTATCACCCTCCAGAAATGCATATTCTAGATGAGGAGGCAAGTCCTTGAGCTCAACCTCGGGAAAGTCTTCAGTTATTTCAACATTTTTGACTTCCGCTTTATGAAGTATTTGTGGAGACGGAGAGGGTGAAGGATCGTCATTTAACAATCTTTCAAGGAGAAGAATGTCCCCCTCCGGGTCAAGATAGTCTTCATCAACTCCAACGGGAATTGAGCTATCTTGAGCAAGAAAAGCCTCGAGCTCTTCCAAAAGGAAGTCACCTCCCTCAAACGGAGTGAGGGAAGGGGAAGAGTCGGAAATGATAGGGTCAGTAGAAAGACTGCCAGTAGATGAGAAACCAAGGACCTCTTGAGAATATTCCTCAGACGCAACATCAATGATATCAATACGGTTAACCGTTTCAGCGTCATAGTTGGAGGAGTATCTCGAGGTCTGATCAAGATTGAATGTGATGGCTTCGCCACCAACACGTAGAGTGATTTCTTCTTCGAATACATCGATCAAAGCACGACCCGTTCTTAAGAATCCTCTCCCTAGAATGAGAGGGACTCGTGGGTCAGCATCGAAATCAACAATCACGAAATCTGCCGAAAAATGGAACTTTCCTACTTTCACGAAGATATCTTCGGCAATGCCGAGAGGACGGGATATGGTACGGTCTGCAAGTTCGAGTGTCATGCAGGTCGGAGTGAGAGTAGGTAGAGAAAGTCTTTTCCAGACTGAGTAAGGCATCAGGTTAATGCTTGCGCCAAGATCGGCCAAGGCAAAGCATTCAACCATCCCAGGGAAAATACATGGAATGAGAAATTTCCCGGGATCTCCAAGCTTTTCAGGAAGCTTTTTCAAGAGCACTGCTGAGCAATGCTCATTGAGTGAAGTTTTTGCCATTTCACAGAGTTTTTCTTTGTTGCTTATCAGATTTTTGATTGTCGAAGCAAACTTAGGCATGAGAAGAAGAGCGTCCGCGAAGCTAATATCGAAGTGTAATTCTTGGAAAATTTGATAAAATTTTTCCATCTGATGATTAGCTCTTTCGCGGTTCTTTTGATCATACACACGTGAAGGATATGGAATTGAAGGCTTAGGATCATTCTTCGGAATTTCATCAGGACTCACAGGAGGATCAAATACAACTTTCGGCTTACGAGCCGGGACCGGGACAACTTGAGGGTGGACGTTGTTGGTACCTCCGTTATTAGTAAGAGGTGCCTTGCCCGTAGTAACCTCAGGCTCACGTTCCGCTACCTTAGGAGGAGAAGAAGAGGTAGAAGGAATCGAGGGTCCATTGTATGATACCCCACTTCGGGTAGTGATCGCTTTGACATCGCCCCTCGGGTTTGCGATCGTGTTGCTCGGTAATGTACCCGGGCCCGAGGGTCGATCATTTAAAGACTTCTGAAGTTCAGAGATAGTCTTGATCAATAACCGATTTGTTTCCTCTTGTGCTTTCATGAATTGTTTAATCTCAGCATCGGAGGAAGAAGGAGGTGGAACAACGTTTTGATTTTGAACAGGGGAATTTTGAACACGGTTGTTTTGAAAATTCCCTTGATTTTGATTGTTGTTACCCTGAAAAGTGTTTCTCTGATTGAAATTACCCTGATTGTAATTCCCTTGATTCTGGTTTCTTTGAAAATTTCCTTGAAAACCTTGGTTTTGATTGCCATTTTGAAAATTATTTTGATTAAACTGGCCTTGATTTTGGTTCGGGTTTTGGAAATTTGAGTTTTGACCTTGGTTAAAATTCTGATTCGCATTACGGTTTTGATTTTGGTTAAAACCGGGAGGTCCGAGAAAATTGTTGGAACGATAGCTTAAGAGATTACGGTCCCCTTGCGGTTGGTAAGAATTACCCCCCGTGTTGTAGGAACCGTTAGCAGCATAAACGTTCTCTTGAGGAAATTCAGCAGTAGCTGGACACTCAGAATACAGATGTGGGCCCCCACAAGTTTCACAACTTCGGGCCACGGCTTTCACTTGTTGATTTTGAGCCTGATGTTGTATCGTTTGGTTCATTCTCAACACAGCCGTAGAAATATCATCCATCTTTTTGGTAAGAGCGATTATTTCAGGAGATGATGATGAGGGAGTAACTGAATTACATGACGCATCCCTCTCCGCAGAGGAATCCCAAAAGTTATGATGGGCAGTCATGTTCTCGATTAAGTCATAGCACTCCTCGGGACGCCTTTTCATAAAGGTCCCACCAGCAGCAGCATTGAGAATGTCTCGGTGCCTCAATGTCAGACCATTATAGAAGGTATATATGATGGTAACTTGCAACATATTGTGGTTAGGGCACCGATCAATGGCTAGCTTATAACGCTCCCAAGCCTCAAAAAGAGACTCATCGGGACGTTGCCGGAAGTTGCTGATATCATTTCGTAACTTGGTAACCATGGAAGGTGGAAAATATTTTGCTAGAAACTTGGTTACCATGTCATCGAAGGTACGAATAGAATTCCTTGGAAGTCGGTCAAACCATGCAGTGGCATGATGAATGAGAGAATAGGGGAAGAGGTACAGCCGAAGGGCATCATCGGTGACACCATGCTGTTTCATGCTTTGGGTGACCGTGAGATATTTGTCAAGATGCTTGTTAGCATCGTCACCCGGTAATCCGTGAAATTGACACGAATTCTGGACTTGTTGGATCATGTGATGCTTGAGGCCAAAGTCCGCGGCCCCAATAGTGAGTGGTGCAATAGGCCCACCCCGCCCTTGCATGGTAGGCTGGCACAGCTCCTCCATCGTTCGGAGATCGGGAGCTGGCTCACCCCTAGGAGGGTCAGGGGGTGGTAATGGTGGTGGTGGCCCAGCGGCCATTTCGGTTTCTGTGTTAGAACGTAGCTCGGGTACGTCTTTCTGTTTTTTATTCTTTGCTTGAGACCGAGTGCGCATGCACTAAAAACAATTTTTCAACACAAGTTCGAGGCAAAACTACAGTGAACTTAAACCAATAATCACAAGTGAGCAGCTTCTTTGAAAAAGGTACACTACTCACAGGGATACAAAGGCAAGTTTTAATCTTAAGTTTGGGAACTTATTATGGGTTTATTAATTGATTTTTGAAAAACTGCTTTAGGCTTATGGGTGTGTGTGCAGAAAACTTGGGAAATATTTTTGGAACTGATTCGTTAACCGAAATCGTCCCTTTAAGATTACTCGCAGGCTGGCGGGAGGAAGTAAATAGGTTTCCTCTTCAGTTCGCAATTTAATGTTAGAACTTACCTTAAACCAACTGTTTCAGGTTGTAATCTTAAAGAACACGAAGTAATTTAACTTCACAGTTTGTTTTTGATTGTTTTTTTTTTTTAATTTTTTTGGTGTTTTTCAACACTTCAGGAGAAATGTTAATGAACGTTTTTTCTGATATGATAATATTTTTACAAAACTTTTTACAGGGAGGGTTTTGAAAACCACTAAACTTAAAACGATTTTGTAAAACACGCAACAACCTCCCCGGCAGCGGCGCCAAATTTTGATTGAGCCTAAACCGTCTTATTATTATTGACCAAGGTCAACAAGTCAAAGATAGCCTAGAATCAATACTCCGGTGATAGTGTAGTGTTTCCCCGGGTCGTAAAAGTCCCAGCGAGATTGAAATGGTGCTTTTGGAATCGTTTATGAGAAAGTGGCACTGAGGACAGTAGCCAGATGATGTGGAATTGCTTTTGCTACTGTTATTTTGGTATTGACAAACAGATATAATATTCACAATAATCAGATACCAGATATATGCACAAATTCACAATTAAGATCACGTATCGGACTGGAAAAGTGGGTTTTTGGTAATTATCAAACTACAGGGGGTGCTTTTGACACTTTTCAAAACTTAAAATTAAAAATGAAAAAGAAATTATAAAAGTGATTAAAATACTATTTAAATACTATTTAATTAATTAAACTATTTAAATTCTAAATTAAAATCTAATTTAATTAAACTAAAAATGACAAATGTTCTAAATTAAACTAAAAATTTATAAAAATATTTTCTAAACCTAAATTAGAACTTGAAGAAAGTATAAAAAATTAAAAATAATATTTTTATCTTTTTGTGGTTTTGTAATTAATTAAAAACTATTTAACTTAATTAAACTAATTAAACTACTTTTAATTTATATTAATACTAAATTAACTTAGAAAATTAAGATAAAATTTATAAAATTACTTAACCATCACAGGAATCCTACAAAATTATAAAAACACTAAAAATTATGTTTTAAGATTAAACAACTAATTATTTATCTATTAATTAACTTAAATCTATTTTAAACAAATAAAATAAGGAAAATAGAAAATGAACAGTAGAATCTCAAAATTTATTTTCTAAAAACTTATTATACTATATTAAAACTAGAAAAATTATAAAAACTAGATTTAACCTTATAAAAACTAATTAGGATATTTAATATTTGATATTAATTAATAATAAAGAAAATTAAAATTAAATCTAATTAACACTAAATGACAAAATAAAAATCTGAAAAATTTATTAAAAATACTTCAACTTAAAAGGAAATTAATAAAAATATAAAAACACTAGTGACTTAATTAAAATATAAAAATGAAAATTA
The DNA here is from genome assembly GCA_030686995.1 of Artemisia argyi. NCBI lineage: Eukaryota > Viridiplantae > Streptophyta > Magnoliopsida > Asterales > Asteraceae > Artemisia > Artemisia argyi. The sequence continues at coordinate 253,421,816 of CM060700.1, forward strand.
AAATTAACTTGAATTAAATAGAAACTATCACTTATTTTAAACTTGACTTTTTTTGGATTTTTCTTTTTCAGAGCTACTTAACAACTTAAAATAACAAACTTTTGTAAAAACACTTTTAAAAATAGCTTATAAATAAGCTGTGACACCCCCTTGTCTTTAACAGTTGACTTTGGTTGACTGTTTGGTCAAACTGGGTCAAATGGCCTTGGGTGGGGTCCACAAAGGTGAAATCAGTTACAAACAAGTTACACAAGCTTAAACAAACAGAAATTAGCAAGTAAAAAGCTCAAATAAGCTGAACAAAAGCAAATAAGCACTAAACACTTCCACAGTTTACTCAGATAAGGGACAAACTTGGTGAGCAAATTCAGGTGGGGTCCACTAGTCCTAAGGTCAAACCAATGGTCAAAGGTGAGACCCTGGTAGGAGGGGGGTTGTAAAAACCTAACTAAGGGGTGTGGGGCCCACTGAGATGGTCACAAAACTACCACAAAGTGGTGTTGTGACTGAGGTCTGGTCTGAGCAGGGCAATACCCTTGCCCTGCAGTTGTCTTTGAGGGTGAATGGGGCCCACTTACAAAAATCCTAAAAATGTAAAAATGGTGGGATATTAAAGCTGATGTGGTAGAAAGAAACTCCACAAAATTTCAAAGTCTAGATCCTAATAATAAATTCTACAAAATTCCCACAAGTTTTGTGAAAATCTGAGAAGTGTATTTTGACTTTCCAAGAAACTTTGAACTAGTTGACTTATATGAGATTTTAAGCTATCTAACTTACTGATTAAGTTACTTTAAGCTAAAATAAGATGACTAAAAGCTAGATTGACTAATTCTTATCAGATTTTGAGCTTATGGGATCCTAATTTCTACACAGTTGACTGTGTGGGGAATTAGAGTGAGATTTTGACTTTTGCTCTATACTAGACCAATTTTATGACTTACTAAACTAACTTAGAACTAATGTGACTAGATTGAACCAGAAACAACCAATAGAACAACCTCAAGATCAGTGGATCCTACTGATCCAAACACACCTATTGCTTGACTGATTTGAGTTTTTCAAGACAGATGGCCACTTAAGTTCAATTTATTGAATTCAATCTCCTAATTTTGACTGAGTAGGCATGTTTAAGTTCTAGAAAACAGATTAACACTACAATGGCATCAGTTTTACTCTAAAACAAAATTTGACAGTTGAAATTAAAACATTAAGTAATTATGGATTCTAACAATCAATCTATGATTTTCAAACTAAAAGTTACTCAAATAACATACAAGAACACAATGTGAGCTCAAATTGCAGACACAAGCAAAGAACTTAGAGACTTAAACCTTTGAGGTAGAAATGAAATAAGCAAAGACTTACTAATTACTTCTAGCATGAACAAGAAGTTTTCCCATGATGCCTATCTTTAGATAGGCTATTTCCAAATCAATCCAGCTCCGTGATTGTGCTCAAAACCTGAAACAAACAACAAACATACCAACAGTTGACTTATGTTGACCCTTTTTTGTTTCTTGATTATGTTCCACTATCACTGAGTTTTAAGGTCTCTAATAGCTTCAATGAGCTTTAGGGATCTTATATGAGCCTAGTTACAGTCCATAATACCATACACCATTATCTCTCACTTAATTCGAATTCTTAGCAATATGAGTAAACTGCAAATACAAAAGCTAAACTTGAACCTTGAAATTTATTGATTAAAAAGAGTGATAATACAAAGATAAAACTAGTACAATGCTTGAATTATGAAATTTAACACTACTTTGCTTTGAAATTAAAATACGACACAATTAAACTAAAATTAAACTAATATTACTTCATCTTGCATCTTCTCTTATTTATAGCCTTCAATTAGGGTTCCCCCCATCCTTCTGAGTAAAACCCATCATTGCTTGATCAGTTTGGTCCAATAATGAGCCCACACGTGTTTTGGCGCCAAAACGCCTATCTTCAAATTGGCTCTGATGACTTGAAATTGGGAGAAGCATTTAATGTGGAGGTGAGGGGTAGGTGTAGGGGTGTGGTATGGTGATGATTGAGGAGCAAGTGGGGGGTGGTGGTGGGCAAAACCAGGTGGTTTTGGTCTGAGGTGGTTTGGGAGGGAAGATAAGCAGGGGTGGTTTGTTTTTGGGGGTGTTGACTGAGGTCAACGTTGGACCCGGGTCAAAGGTTTGGGTGGACTGGGCTGAGGGTGTGGTTTGTTTGTTATCTTGGGCCCAAAGTGTGGATTGGATATGGATTTTGGTTTAAGTTAAATATGGATCCGGTTGGTTTTTAATAGGAAAAAATCACAAGGACTAAATGTGTAATTATGGGAAAGTTAAGGGTTGGTTTTTGGCATTTTCTAATTTTGTTTCCAAGGATATAAACTGCCAATAATGAATAGTGTGAGGTTTTATTTTTGAATTTTTCACTTTTAAAACCCCAGGGACTAAATCTGTCAACTTCCCAAACTTCAGGGACCTGTCATGAAACTTTTTCCCAAAATTCACATAAGGACCAATCCTGCATTTAAACATTAGCACAAGGACCACAAGTATTATTTTAAACCTCAGGGATTAAATCTGCCAATTTCACAAACTCCAGGGACCTGTTTTGCCAATTTTTGGATTTTGAGGGGTAAAAGTGTAATTTTCTCAAACTTTATCACCCAAGGACTTATTTTGATAAATTTTGACTTTTCTTTGCCTTGGGTTGACTTTTCTTTCATTTTAAACTTCCAGGGACTAGATTTGACAACTTTTGAAAGTTGAGGGACTGAAACTGCCAAATATGCAAACTTTATGTGTTTTTTGCATTTGAAACATGTAAAACACTTTCCTGGGATATTTTCACTATTTTGATTCATTATTGAGTGTTTTTGGATGTTTTGGCAGTTCAGAATTGGTAAAAATGATGAGTATTTACACACTCATCACTTTTAATTTACCCATTTGGACAATTAGAGAAAAAACAGAACCCAAATCGACCCATTCATGAACAAATGGGTCAAAACTACCATAGGACATAAAAGAGCAGACCTGGGTCACGAGTATTGTAGGGAGTCTCCTGATGTGATCTTAGCATTCCGGACGAGAAACTGTTGAGGCCCCGCAAAAGTGAACGTCCAGATAGTTTGATTTTGTTTCATGCATAAAATAGGACACAAATCAGATGATGAAAAACTTATTGCAAAAGCAAAAAGAAACTATGAATGCAGTGTCAAGCTTTTTTTTAAGGAAGTGGCTTATCTTAAAAGAGAAGTTAGTAGACAACCAACCATTTATAACAAAGACTAAAAGTTTATTCAAGTACGAATTCCAAAGGTTGCATAAAAAATAAACCTATTCTCCCTGTGAAAAACAGATTAACAAGATCATGCCTTTCTTCCAGCAATGAGAACAATGGAACTAAACCTATTCTCCCTGTAAAAAAGGGATGTATAGATAGTAGCATAAAACTATGAATCCTGAAGAACTAGAGAGTAATCACATAAAAGTAACCTCAAAAGATCTGAAACAATTTTTGAGACTATAAACACTTAAAATAATCATACATACTGATGCATGCAAGACCTTAACACAGTCGATAAATATAAAAATATCTCAAATAAAACGTTAAAGGACAAATGGGACTAAAGTCGGCATATAGCAAATCAAACTTTTAACCTGAATTTAGCCTGCACCTGCACATGCACAGATGATCACTAGTTTCGCTCTTCGTTTTGCTTTGCCACACAAATTAGCGTGAAACATCATTACAATGACATATTACTTGTGTTATGCCTACTTCATTTACAAATTACAACTAAACAAAAGTAAGTTTTGGAGTGCCGTTTTGTGCATCTTGTTTAGTAAAGACTTAACTAAAAGAACAACACATGTGACACATAACAAGCATGTACCAAGTATCAAGTTATTATGTCAATACAAGAACGTAGCCATTTAGTCATTTCTTGTCTACACTAATTTTTTATATAACAAGAGATTTAATTTGTGAATCTCTCCCATGGAATCATAATGCTTCAAAATGACACCAAGATGATTGTTTTGCTTCTTAAGTTTCTATACTCATATTCACACAACTGAGAACTGACTAAAGCGTCGTTTGTTTTTTCAGAGCTTTTACCTCTTCATCTGCAAACCATGTCTGCAGAAGAAGAGGTGCACATAAGCTCTTCATCTACAAGAAGATGACCGTTTGTTTTTGTGCTATTAAAGTACTTCTTTCTTTCTTTCTTTCCTTTTTTCACTAGTATTTTTTGTGCTATTAAAATACTTTTTTTTCCTTTCCTTTTTCTTTTTCACTAGTTTTTTTTACGTTTTCGTCATTTTTTTTACGTTTTGGTACGTTTTTAGGTTTTTTACGTTTTCGACCGTTATTTTACGTTTTTATGTTTATTTACGACTTCGTCTATTTTTTTTTACGTTTTCTTCCGTTTTTTTACGTTTTTGTCTTTCTTTATGTTTTTATCCGTTTTTTTACGTTTTCGTATGTTTTTTTACGTTTTCGTCCATTTTTTACGTTTTGGTACATTTTTTCACATTTTCGACCGTTTTTTATGTTTGTCTTTTTTAAATTTTCGCCTATTTTTTTACATTTTCATTTGTTTTTACGTTTTCGATCTCTTTTTTACGTTTTCGTCTGTTTTTTTACGTATTCGTCCATTTTTTTTAACTTTTTTTACGTTTTCGACCATTTTTACTTTTATGTCAGTTTTTTTTATGTTTTCATCCGGTTTTTTACGTTTTCGTCTGTTCTTTACGTTTTGACCTTTTTTACATTTTCGTCCGTTTTTTACGTTTTCGTCTTTTTTTTACGTTTTTGTCTGATTTTTTACGTTTTCATCCGTTTTCATATGATTTTGTCTGTTTGTACGTTTTTATGTTATTGTACGTTTTCTTACGTAAGAAAACGTAAGAAGAAGGTTGAAAACGTAAAAGAAACAGACAAAAACGTAGTTAAATACAAAAATGTGAAAAAGATATAAGAAAAAGTAAAAATCGGTTGAAAACGTAAAAAAAAAGATGAAAACATAAAAAAAAGCAAACAAACCATAAAAAATGGTCGAAAACGTAAGAAAACAGAAAAGAACAGATGAAAATATAAAAAAACATACAAAAACGTAAAAATAACGGACAAAAACGTAAAAAAAAAGACGAAAACGTAAAAAAATAAGGCGAAAACGTAAAAAAATTGACGAAAACGTTAAAAAAAGGGCGAAAACATAAAAAAAATGGCGAAAACGTAAAAAAAACGGGTGAAAACGTAAAAAAATGAACGAAAACGGGCGAAAACGTAAAAAAAATAGGCGAAGAAAGTAAAAAAACCGGCGAAAACGTTAAAAAACGGACGAAAACGTAAAAAAATGGGAGAAAACGTAAAAAAATGGACGAAAACGTAAAAAAAGGACAAAAACGTAAAAAAAGGAACAAAATGGGCTAAAACGTAAAAAACGGACGAAAATGTAAAAAAATGGACGAAAACGTAAAAAAACGGACGAAAATGTAAAAATTCGGTCGAAAACGTATAAAACTGTCGAAAACGTAAAAAAAAAAACAAACTAAAACTTATAAAAACGGATATTGAGAAAGAGATGTAAGGTTCGTGAAAGAAGAGACAAGAAGTGAAATAAGAGGTAAGAAGTGAAAGAGAATGTCTGAAATTTAGAAGAGGAAAAAAGTGAAAAGAAGCACTTATGTCTGCAAAAAAAACAAACAAAAACATCTGCCCTCTTGCAGACAAAAGAAGTGAAAAGAGGAAAAAAGTGCTTATTATGAAAAAACAAACGACAACTAAGGCATTTCATCCAACACCTAGTGCGCGTCTATAAGCATCTTTCCTAGCTCGCTTTACGTGCATCATATAAAAAAGGGCTTTTCTAGAAACACATTTCTACAAAGAGTCAATTGATTACAAAAGATGACCACTTTGTTTTGAAAGATACCGTGTACGTAATTTTAGAGCTTGGGGGATTGAAAGTGTAACTTATGAAAACTCCATATGAATATGATGTTGAAATCGATGATGCTCAACAATAGTTATAATGTTAATATCATTTAATATGTTTAAAACCTTATAGTATCAGTTTGTAACTTTTTTTTATGGGTATGTTAGATGAATGAACAATTTTGATGTGTTTTTGGATTTTATCATGTTATGATCATTCAAGTTGACATTGTTAGTATAATTTTTTTGTTCAGAATGAACACTCTCATGGGCTTTTCGGCGTAGTTCAATTTTGAAATTGTCAACACAAAATTAATAATTTTGCAGAATGTCGAAGTTACCCTTTGATGCATAGTTGCATACAACACATGCAGTTTGTATGGTCTCCTACCATTTTCACTTTAAGATGGAGTATTTTACAAGAACCGAACTCGCTTAATCGTTCAAAGGTTATGCGGTTTGGTAGATAAAACTAAGGTACTGAATGGGCCATGATATAAAACGTGCTCTTGTCCACAAGCAAATAATTTCTCCAAAATAACCTTCATATCTTTTCTTACATTTGCATATTTAATCATGTTGCTTTGTCCTTTTCTGATGGTCACTAAAAGCTAAAGTTTATTTATAAAGATGTAACGATCTAAAGTTTGAGTCGAGTTATTCTACAAACCAAACATTCCTCACATACTAAGGGACTCATCCCCACCATCCATTTAAAAAGAAAATCAATTGTTGAGATTAAAAGCATTTTATTATTTCACCCATTTTTTATAATTTAAATATCTCTTAAACCGTTAATCGTTAAGCGAAAATAATTACACCATCGCGACGGGCATTTAATTATCTTTCTATAGACGGGCACTTTGATATACTTTCGAAAAAAAAATCGTTTTTTTCACGTTTTTTTTTTCGTGGCCGGAAAAAAAATCATATATGATATTGCATATCATATATGATATGTAATATCATATATGATATTACATATAATATCATATATGATTTTACATATAATATCATATATGATATTATATGTAATATCATATATGATTTTTTCGGCCACGAAAAAAATACGTGAAAAAAACGAAAAAAAAAATTGTCGAAAATATATCAATTAGCCTATCTATAGAAAGATAATTAAATGCTCGTCGTAACGGTATATTTTTTTTTCGCTTAACGATTAACGGTTTGAAAGATATTAATATTTGAAAAAAATGATGAAAGTGGGTTTTTTAAATTGTTAGGATTAATCTCATCCATTAGATCAAATAAAGATGGAGGGAAGATGGAGGGTGGAGATTAGTCCCTTGGTATGTAAAAAAAAGTTTGGTCCTCAAATGATCTTTACTCCTAAAGTATTACTCCCTCTGTCTCTAAATAAGTATCGTATTTTTACTTTTTGAAGTTTTTTTTTTTTTTTTTTTTTTTTCAACTTTTACCTTAAATATTTTTGTTTGTGTTATATGATAATTGATTAAAATTATACTAATCAATCATATATTTTGTATTAAGTATTAAAGAAAAGTTAAGAAAGAAATTTGCATATTCGAAACCTAATATTGTCGGCGTTTCAAAAAACATGTAATTGAGTTCATTGATAATTTTATTGAGTATTAAGTGTTACCAATTGAAAGTTATATCAAATCAAGTATTTATCAAACAATATAATTTGATCGACCTAAACTTATGTAAAGGTCAAGATGGTAATTTTCTGTTGCCCATATTGATATACAAAACAATTATTCGATCTCATTCAGAATATACTCATTCAGCATCGTGAAATCACTAACGGTGCGTTTAGTTGAAGAAAAAATTCTCTTGTTTTCTATCTCTAGTTTTGTAAAAAATTGGAAGAGAGATTTATCCCCACAAAACACTTGAAAATATAGAAAATGCGTTTAGTTGATGTTTGTATTTTCAATTTTGAAGAATGAGAGGGAGAGTTGTAGGTTACAAAGGAAAACAAAGAAAACAATTAAAATTTGTTTTGAAGTGTTCCTTGTTAAGTTAAGAAATAAGGGATTTTGTGTTTTGCAAAATATTTTGTTGAAAAACACTTATTTAAACGCGATATATGTTTTTATTGGTTTCCACAAAACATTTTGTAAAAAACAAGAGTGTTTTCCTCTAACTAAGCGCACCCTAAGTGTTTTTTATTCATTCATCGCTAATTTATATTGTTTTTATCAAACAACCCTTTATTGTTTTACCAAACAACACTTCAGATTTTTTTTTTTTTTTTTTTTTTTTTTTTTTTTTTTTTTTTTAGGAAATACAAAGTCAAGGAGATATGAAGACGTGATCATGGTTCATGCACGTATCAGATAATTTCAACTGATAATTTTTTTCCCAAGTATAATATGCATTTCTTCTTTATGTTTTGTTAAAAATCTCATCTTCAATCCTTAGGTCTCACAAAAGTTCAATGTTAGTCCATAATTTTGTCAAATAGAAAGAAAAAGAAAAACTCGTGTAGCCTATTGGACCATTAAAGTTATACAAATCTGTTAAAATATTTACTCACCATTTTGTCACTGTATATTTAATCTAAATCATACTCTTTAATTTCATATCTATAAAACGAACCATCTCAATGTAATTTACTTGTAGACAATCTAAACATCCAAACAACCCTCATGTAAATTCTAAGAGCTGAACTTGCCACTCATTTAACTTAGGAGGACTATAAGTGTAAGTTTTGGATATAAAGCGTATGAAATTGAAAGAACAAGAAAGCACAAATTGGAGTGAGTAAACTGCATACTTCATTAGAATAACAAATACGTAACAAAGTCTTTCCACTTGACTTGACTTGACTTATTGACTTGACTTAAGATTTATTCTTCAACATAAAGTTGACTTGAGGTCAACCCATTTGTATTATTTAACGGGGAGTTGATATTTATTATTTACCCGTAGCAATTTGATCATCAAACATAATTTTTTTCTTTTTTAATTGACAGTTATGCCCTCTCATATATTTAGTCTAGCATTTGACTTCTCTTCTAAAAACATGCATTAAACCCCTCATTTTATTTTTACCTCGTCATTTTTCCCGATTTCACAGTCTATTTCTTTCAATCTTAATTAACAAGTTTTGTATAGTTAACAACTGTTGCTCTCAAAACTTGCAACAAACCCATTATTTTATATGATTAGTTATTTCTATATGATGTAAGTAAATTAGCATGGCAAACATGAAGATCTATAAAATATTAACCGTCAAAAAGGTCTTTATTCCAATTACATGGAAAATATAAAGACTAAATTTATGCTTATATGTTCGATTGGTTACATTGGTAAAGATTACTGATTAATTCATGTGGAAGAGATAATAAATAAATTAACTGCAGACAAACCTATGATGGATTAATGGGTGACAATAGACATGATTTGTAACGTCATAACTAAAGAGGGATAGGGATAACGAAATATGTCTCGATAGGGTAGAATGAAATGAGGTAAGAATTACAAAAGGGCATAATAGTCCTTGCTCAATAATGTGTACATATAATTTCCCTATTTAATGTCATAGGTGATTAGAGTTATAATAATTCCATTGTTGATTGCCATTCATATTTTCTGCTTCCTTCTTAACCAACCAAAAAACTGTAAGTCCTCTCGTCTCTTTCTACTTTTCAATTGTTTATTTTCTGATCCTTCTTGTTATTTCATTTCTGTACTACGATGTAAAACTATTTAAAAGACTATAACTGATCGATGTAAAATGGTTGATTGCTTTTGCATTACTTTTTTTCTTTTTTATGGCTATGATCGAAAAGAAGTTTATCAAAATGATGTATTAATTAATAAGTAGACATGATGATAAGGAGCTATTTTGAGCTGGCTAATTTCCCTAAGAAAATTTCTACTAGAAGACTAAATTGAAGTAGCAAATGACAAAGACTGGATCAGTTTTCTTTTCTCATTCCCTCCACTAATGTAAATGTTGTAGGTATAAGATTGTACTCTCAAATAATAATAATAATAATAATAATAATAACAACAACAACAACAACTTGCTCAGCAATATGTTGGTGAAGAAATAAAGAATACTTAACAAGATGTTACTCAAATGTTTCTTTTATAAACTTTGGAAAATGTAGTAGTATTACAAAAGAAAGCAATACTCAAAAAACATAAACTCTTATAACTCTTTCTTTTCTAAACTTCCACAAACTGATTGTGGCTGTCGTTTGTTGTTGTTGTTGATGTGCTTAAAACCCCTAAGGCTTCCAGCAAGATGCAATCCAACTCTTCAAACTTTAATCCTCCATTCCAACATAAACTTTGCCAAACGTTAAACTATTCCAAGTTGAAGAGAGGTGGAGTATTCCAACTTATTTTCCCATTCCTTTTATTATGAGATACAATGTTTTGCATGGAAATGGTAAACATATCTAACCATTAGCACATGATACATGGATATGCATGGAAATGGTAAACATACCTAGCTATGAGATACAATGTTTTAAAATCCGGTTTTTTTATTGACCCGGTTTAGTCACCGGGTCACTAGTTCAACCGGTTGAACCGGTTCTACGCTTATATATATATATTTTTTATATTTAGTATGTAGTGTTGAATGATCACTTGATTTATCCGACTTTATTCCCAACTTTTGATTAAATACACGAAAAAAATTTAAGACTACTGACTCCTCCCAAACCAACCAGTCAACCGTGTGCAGCTGATAGGCCCACCTGGGAGAAAGTGCAAGTTAATATTGACCATGGAAATATAGGGAAATCCCCGGGTCGTTAAGTCCCAACGAGATTGAAATTGTATTTGTAAACGATTAGAAGAGTGAGTGGTACTGAGGACAGTAACAAGAATGATTTGAGGGTTGATTATACTACTGATTGCTTGATATTTGGATAATATGAAATGATATAAACTATAACAGAAATACAGATATAAGCACAAAAGCACAAACTGGAAAATCAGATAACAAATAGAGAAAAGTGGGTTTTAACAAGTTACAAACTACAGGGGGTAAAAGTGAAACTTTTGAAAACTTAAAATTAAAGAAAATGAAAATGAAATTGAATTTATGAAAATGATTATTTTACTATTAAAATATTATTTAATTAATAAAACTAATTAAAATCTAATTTAAAACTTAATTTAAATTAACTAAAAATGACAAGTATTACAAATTAACCTAAAAACTTACAAAAATAATTTCTAAAACTTAATAAGAACTTGAAGAAAGTATAAAAAAATGAAAACAAATATTTTTGTCTTTTTATGAGTATTTTATTAATTAAAAACTATTTAACTTAATTAATCTAATTAAATTATTTTAAATGACTATTAATACTAAATTACCTTAGAAAATTACGATAAAATTTATAAAACTATTTAACCACTATAGGAATACTAAAAAATTATAAAAAGTTGCCAAAAATTATATTTAAGCTAATTGACTAATTAATTACTTATTAATTAATTTAAATCTAATTTAATTAAATTAAATAGGAAAATTATAAAATGGACAGTAGAAATTATGAAACTATTTTATAAAAGTCTTAAATACTTTATAAAACTTAGGAAAAATATAAAATTCTACTTTTGTTAATTAAAATTAAAGAAATCTATTTAATTACTAATATTACCTATTTAATTATTTAAGCTAGTTTTAAATCTAATAAATAGTAAACTGCTTAGGAAAAATCTAAGAAAATTATTTTAACTACTTAAAGGTACTAGGTAATTAATAAAATTATAAAATTGGAAAAATGCTTATTAATAAGCTGAGATGAAAATTAATTAGATAATTTCTATTAAATAGAAGCTATCACTATAATTAAAGTTTGCTTTTTCTGGTTTTTCTTTTATAAAACTATTTAAATACTTAAATAATGAAACTTTTACAAAGACAACTAATTTAGAACCTCAGAATAAGCACTGTGAATGCTTATTTGCTTATACAGTTGACTAAGGTTGACTAGATTAAGAAATAAGCTAAATTGGGGTTATGTGGGGTCCACACTGGTTAAGCCAGGTTCACCTAAGTTATTTTGACTTAATTAAAGTAGATTTGAGGAGATAAGCTCAGGTGATAAGCTGGAAAGCTAAAATAAGCAATTGCTTATTTGGTTTCTGTCTCAGGAATGGGACAGAGTTTGGGGACAAGTCTAGGTGGGGTCCACTTGTTTCTAGGTCAACCAAAGGGTCAAACCTTGTACCCTGGTAGGAGGGGGGTTGTCTAAACTAAATTTGAACCACTGGGGTCCACTGATGTGGGCTGCAGCCACCACTAAAGTTGGTGGTGTGGTGGTGGTAAGCTGGTGCAGGGGAGTACTTCTTCCCTGCAGTTGTGTTCCAAGGTTTGTCGGGTCCACAAGAGTAAAAGGGGGTTCAAACTAAACCTAGGGGTTCAAAGTTAAGGTGATAAGCTACAAGTTGAGCCAATAAGCTACCCTTATGGTTCACTAATAAGCTCTGTGTGTGCCTTTGAAATGGTAGTCATACACTGAGTGCTCAGTGTAGCTTTTGGAAACAGGCTACAAACTAGGGTCCTAAAAGCTATAGTCCAATAAGCTAAACTTCAAACTAATCTTAGGTATGAAAGAGTGGACTAATAAGCTATAAATTAAGCTAAGGGTTGGGTTGTGGGGTCCACTAATGAGCACACAAGAGGTCTTGGTATTTTACTTAAAACCTGTGCACAGGGCAATGTCTTTGCCCTGCAGGGTACTTTCAGCTCTTGCACAAGCTTGAGAAAAAATCTTAAAAATCAAATAAGCTTTGATTCCTAGAGTTTAGGTGGTAGATTATAAGCACAAGAAATTTCAAGCTCTAAATTAGCTTCCTAAATTCTAGAAAAATCACCCAAGTTTTGAGAAATCTGAGAACAACACAATTTTGACTTTTTGAATGATGAACTAACTTTGACTTTGATGAACTTCTGATTGATCCTACTTGTTTAATAAGATGTTATAAGCTAATATTAAGTTAATTTAAGCTATGTTATTAACTTATGAGATGATGTAATGAGACTTGGACTCAAATTCCACCACAGTTAACTGTGGTGATGAATTAAGTATGATTTTGACTTTCTACCAACTGAGACTTGAATATTATTGTTTTTCTGAGCTAATGTTACACCATATGACTTAAAGCAAGCAACAACAATAACTCAAACTACTTTGAACTCAGATGAACAACCTGATCCAAACACACCTTTACCTAGACTGTTTAGAGATTTAAGTAGCTAAGGGCTATAAGAGCTTATCCTACTGATCCAACATGACTTATTATGTTATATTAAGTATAATTAAGCACTTAGAAACAGAAATTAACCACAGATACACAAGATTACTTATTATACTAATTTGACTATGAAACTTTTATATTTTAGCAAATAGAAATTCCAACAATCAAGATACCAATTTTAGGTTATATTATCACTAATTAAAACTGAATAAACATTAAACAACTGAAAAAGCAAGCAATTGACAAAGCTATAGTATAAGGACAGATATGAGATTTTTGGAACTTACAAAATGCTTTCCTGCTCAAAATCAAGAACCAATAACCAAGAACCTTTCCTAACATCCACCAATGGATACTAACCCAGAATCCACAGCTCCTTTGCTTCCAATTCACTCTGAATCCAAGAACTCAAATCCAAATTGCAACAGTTGACTTTAGTTGACCAATGTGATAGTTATTGAATTTTTTTATCTTAGACTGATTAGTAAGTTGCTAAAAGCTTTATTAGAGCTTATTAGGAGCTTATGTGTACTTATTGATACTTATCATTCACTACAATCAACAATATAGCTTATTGAGAAATTTGAAATGAACTTGAAAATTGCATTAACTGAAAACTGACTTAAAACTTGAAGTTGATTATCACAAAAGTTGAGATTACACCTTAATTGATTACACAAAGCTTAAAAACTTGATAACAAACTGAAACAACAGATTACAACTTAAACGAGACTATTTTTGCTAAAATAAACTATATATTTCTCTTCTGCTCTTCTCTTCCTTTTATAAGCCCACATTAGGGTTTCTTGAAGTGCTCTGAGTCTTTCCCACTTCAATCTTGGCCCTCTATTTCTCTGAATCAATCTCATCCGTTTAAACTCATTTTGGCGCCAAAGTCTTCCACGTTTACTTGGAGCCAAAGGTTAGCAATTAAAAATTATTGGAGTATTGTGGAGGTGTCAGGGGGCAAAGGGGAATGTTTTTATGCAAGTTGGGACTGTATGGAAGAAAACAGAGGAGGTAGTATGGTTTGGAGAGAAATTTTGGTGTGGAATGCATTAAATGAAGTGTGGGTTTGCTGTGAGGTGGAAAGGAGGGTTTAAGGGAGTAGGGGGTGAGGTGGAGAGGTGAGGTGGTGATGGAAATACCACCTGGTATTGGGTTGCAGTGAGGAAGGAGGGGGGTGAACAGTGTGTGTGGTTTGGGCGGTTTTGGTTGGTCAAACGGGGTCAAACCCCGTATTATATTATTAAGGGTGGACTGGGCTGAGGGAGTTGGGCCTAGGTAAAGGGTAAGGTGGGTGGGCTGTTGTGTTTGGACTGGATTTGGTTTTTGGGTAAATAACAAATAAGGGTCCGGTTTGGTTGTGGTATTTAATCAAGGACCAAAAATGTAATTTGGGCAAAGTTAAGGGCTGAGTTTACCACTTTTCCAAAGTACTTCCAAGGGACCAAACCTGCAATATATGATAAACCAAGGACCAAATTTATGATTTTTCCATTTAAAAATATCCAGGGACCTTTTCTGTAATTTTTCAAACTCCAGGGACCATTTATGTAAATTTGGATTTTTAAGGGACTGTGGTTTGTAATTTCTCAAAATGTTATCATAAGGACTAATTTTGTCATTTTAGAATAGTACAAGGTTTATTTTATTGATTTCCCATTTTTAAAACCTTAAGGACTAATTTTGACATTTTTGAAACTTGAGGGACTAAAGTTGTCATTTTGTAATTTTTATCTTTAAAAGACTAAACTTGACAACTTATGAATTCCTAAGGACCTTTGATGATATTTTTCATGTTTTGATTTACCAGGGACTAGATTTGATAATTTTTGAAACTTGAGGGACTGAAACTGCCAATTATGCAAACTTTGTATGTTTTTCATCTGTTTTTGCATATTTTGTATTTGAAACATATAAAACACACTTCTAAGATATTTTAAGTATTATGATGCATATTTGAGTGTTTTTGTATGTTTTGGCAGCTCAGATTGGTATAAAATGATGAGTATTTAGACACTCATCAATCCCCCACACTAAACTATTGCTAGTCCCTAGCAATCTATTTGAGAAAAAATTAATGGATTTTTACTCTTTACCAAAAGCCATCACTTCTGGAGTAACCAGGTGTAAGAACTGTGGCACACCTGATAACCGTGTGATTTTTAGCAAACCACCAGCTGTCAACGGATTTGATTTGTCTTTACCAAAAGTCGTTTGCTTCTGGACTAGCCAACTCTTGATGGAATAGTCAACATCTTGGTGAGCTGATTACCAATTATGGTTTTTCCACGGCCTTTACCACAAGCCATAATCTTGTGGGCTAGCCAACTCATTCGCTTTATGGGATATGGGGAGCTGAGGAACCATACAATTTTTGGCAAATTGCAAGCCATCAACGGTTTTGAGATGTCTTTACCAAGAGCCGTTTGCTCCTGGACTAGCCAATCCTGTTGTGGGTTAGACATGGAGGATTGATACCATTATTTGCATTTCTAAGTGTGAAAAAACTGGTAATTTTGATCAGATGGGGGTTCTTGATGGAACATGTGTTTTGCATTCGTGAGAACGCTCCCCCACACTTAGAACTGAATATTGCCCTCAATATTCACAGTACTTGGTGTCCCACAAAGACTTAGAATGTAAGGAGGCAATACTATTAACCTTTTTATTTTACTCTATTTACATACAAACTCACTTTTTTCTTTTTATTTGTCTTATACCATTTTTTTTTTGAAAAAAAATATTTTACATATGTACAACATGTGGTTCGTCTCCCCCACACTAGGGTGTTAGAAAGGGATGAGAAGATAGAAATATGGGTGACGACCCATATTGCTACTGTTTTTGATTACCGAGTCGCTAGCTTGACTCGACCTCGAATTGAATTGTCCTTGAGGAAGCTTGTTTTTGATTCCCGAGTCTCTAGCTTGACTCGACCCCGAATTAAAATTGTCCTTGGGGAAACTTGTTTTTGTTAACCGAGTCGCTAGCTTGACTCGACCCCGAATTTATTGGTCCATGGGGTAAGTTTGGAGATCCGGGACAACCATTGGTTGTATGTCCCCTCGAAAATAGTGTTTTAACCGATGACCATTTACTTTAAAATTTGGACCGTCGGGTTGTAATAACTCAACAGTTCCATATGGGTATACTTTTGTTATAGTAAATGGTCCAGACCAACGGGTTTTTAGTTTACCCGAGAAAATTTTTAACCTTGAATTGAAAAGAAGAACTCTGTCACCAACGTTGAAAACGCGGTTCTTAATTTTAGAGTCATGTATCTTCTTAGTCTTTTCTTTATAGATTAAAGAATTTTCATAAGCTTGATCACGTAATTCATTTAGTTCGTTTAGTTGAACTTTACGGTGATCACCCGCTGTCTGAAGGTCGAAATTTGCATGTTTTAAGGCCCAATAGGCCTTATGTTCTAATTCGATCGGAAGATGACATGCTTTCCCGTACACTAGCTTATATGGAGTACACCCGATGGGTGTTTTGTAAGCAGTGCGGAAAGCCCATAATGCATCGTCCAGCTTATCCGACCAAGAGGCACGGTTTTCACCAACCGACCTCTCCAAAATTCTCTTAATACCCCGATTTGAGACCTCCACCTGCCCACTTGTTTGTGGGTGGTATGCTGTAGAAAGATGGTGAGTTACACCATATTTCAGCATTACTCTTGCAAATTGTTCATTGCAAAAGTGCGTGCCACGATCACTGATAATGGCACGAGGAGTCCCAAATCTGGCAAAGAGAGACTTTAAAAATTTAACAACTACTCGGGCATCATTGGTGGGTAAGGCTTTTGCCTCAACCCATTTTGACAGATAGTCGACAGCCACGAGTATGTATTTATTCCCTCGTGAAGACGGGAATGACCCCATAAAATCAATGCCCCACATATCAAATATTTCACAGACTTGGATGGCGTTTTGCGGCATCTCATTCTTTTTGGAAATATTCCCGTGACGCTGGCAAGCCTCACAGGTTTTGATAAGTTCATGGGCGTCTTTATATATCGTGGGCCAAAAGAATCCTGAATCAAACACCTTTTTGGCGGTGTAGTTTGGGTTATGATGTCCCCCCGTGGGTCCATCATGACAAGCTTTAAGAATTTCCACGGCTTCTTGGCCATGGACACACCGTCGGATGACTTGATCCGCACATATTTTGAACAAGTAGGGGTCGTCCCAAAAGTAATGTTTTACATCTTTAAAGAATTTTCTTTTCTGTTGGGACAACATCCCTTTCACAACGAAATTTCCCGCACGGTAATTTGCAAAGTCGGCAAACCATGGGGTGGTGGCATCATCCCGGGTAGAGATGAGATTTAGAGTCTCCAGAGGAAAAGTTTCATTAATTTCTTTTCTCTCGAGAATATCCTGATGAGGATTTTCTAACCGGGACAAGTGATCAGCTGCAAGGTTCTCTGCTCCTTTTTTATCTCTTATGAGAATATCGAATTCCTGGAGGAGCAGGACCCAACGGAGCAGTCTTGGCTTTGCGTCCTGTTTAGTGAACAGGTATTTCAAAGCCGAATGGTCCGTATACACCACGCTTTTGTTTAAGATTAAGTACGACCGAAATTTTTCGAAGGCATATACCACAGCTAATAATTCTTTTTCTGTGGTGGTATAGTGTGTTTGAGCCTCATTCATGGTCTTACTTGCGTAGTGTATTGGCTGAAAATGTTTGGTTTTGCGTTGCCCCAGAACTGTACCAATAGCGAAGTCACTAGCATCGCACATAAGTTCGAAAGGTAAGTCCCAGTCGGGGGCAACAAGGATTGGTGCTTCGGTAAGCCTTTTCTTTAAAATAGAAAAAGCTTCAATGCACTCAGGGGAAAAGATGAAAGGAGCATCCTTTTCAAGAAGATGAGTCATGGGCCGGGCTATTTTAGAGAAATCCTGAATGAATCTCCGATAGAACCCGGCATGGCCGAGGAAACTCCTAATTCCTTTAACAGTGGTGGGATGAGGCAGTTTAGCAATAACATCAATTTTGGCCTTATCGACCTCAATCCCACTTTTTGAAATTTTATGGCCGAGGACAATGCCCTCTTTAACCATAAAATGGCTCTTCTCCCAATTTAGACAAAGATTAGTGTTTTCACAATGTTGAAGCATTTTTTCTAAATGGGAGAGGCATGAGTCGAAAGAATTCCCGATTGCTGAGAAGTCATCCATGAATACCTCCATGTTTTTTCCAATCATGTCATGGAAAATAGCCATCATGCACCTCTGGAAAGTGCCCGGAGCATTGCATAACCCAAAAGGCATGCGACGATAGGCAAATGTCCCGTAAGGGCATGTGAAGGTAGTCTTATCTTGATCCTGTGGATCAATGGGAATTTGGAAGTACCCCGAGAAGCCGTCAAGGAAACAATAATACTCATTTCCCGCTAGTCTTTCGAGCATTTGATCCATGAAGGGCAGAGGAAAGTGGTCTTTACGGGTGGCTTCGTTAAGCTTTCTGTAATCAATACATACTCGCCACCCTGTAACCAAAGGAGTTGGTATTAACTCGTTGTCCTCATTTGTGATAACCGTGATGCCACCCTTCTTTGGAACACAATGTATTGGGCTAACCCAAGGACTATCTGATATAGGGTAAATTAATCCCGCATCAAGAAGTTTGATAACTTCTGCTTTTATAACTTCGTGGATTTTTGGATTTACCCTTCTTTGATGCTGCACGGTAGGTTTAAAGTCCTCTTCCATTAGGATTTTGTGTGTACAAAAATCCGGGTTAATACCCTTTATATCTGAGAGCTTCCAAGCTATTGCTTGCTTGTGGGACTTTAAAACCTTGAGCAGCGCGGTTTTCTCCTCATCCTTTAAGTCTTTTGCAATAATGACTGGTAACTTATCGTTACCTTCCAAGAATGCATATTCTAGATGAGGAGGCAGGTCCTTAAGTTCAACCTCGGGGAAATCATCATTTTTCTCAACATATTTGACTTCCGCCTTATGAAGTTGTGGAGGTAGAACAGGAATGGGAGAAGGATCTTTGTTCAATAACTTCTCAAGGAGAAGTATATCCCCCTCCGGGTCAATCTCTTGGTAATCAATTCCTTCGGGAACTGAATCACTTTTGAGAAAGGCCTCTAATTCTTCAAGGACGAAATCACTTCCCTCAAACGGAGTGAGGGAAGGAGAAGAATTAGCGATTATGTTCACTATCATAAGAATCAAAATGATAAATACACAAAATGGCCTTTATTATTTTCAACATCTAGCTATATATATTTGTTTTAGGGCAGATTGATGTTGTTTTTGTGTAGCTATCATTTTAAGACAACGTATGAACCAGAGTCACATATTTAGTAACAGGAATTTTCTTAGAAATTGCATTCTTTATATCAAGTTATATATATTTGTTTTAGGTCAGATTGATGACTAAAAATCTTAGTCATGGATTCTTTGTACTATTATTGATAATGGCTCTACTCTTTCTGATGCTCTTTACTTGTGAACGCAGCTCGATCTCATCATTGATAATGGCTATTACATCCATTCCTCATCGGTGGAAATATGATGTTTTTGTTAGTTTTAGAGGTGAAGATATCCGCAAAAACTTCATGGATCATATGTTCAATGATTTCAAGCAAAAAGGGATTCATGCTTTTAGAGATGATAGAGAGTTGCCTAAGGGAGAAGAGATATCTCCTCATCTCTACAAAGCCATTGAAGAATCTAGGTTTCTGATTGTTATCTTCTCCAAAAATTATGCTTCTTCAACATGGTGTCTGAGGGAACTTGTCAAAATACTTGAATGCAAGCAGATTAAAGATCCCAAACATGAGGTTCGGATTATCTTTTATGATGCCAAGCCTGATGTTGTGAGGAGACAAAAACGGAGTTACGCAAAAGCGTTTGTAAAACATGATGTTTCAAATAGAACAGAGGTGGATGAATGGAGGGAAGCTCTATTCAATGCGGCTAACTTATCCGGATGGGATCTCCAGGACATGACAAATGGGTAAATTTCTTGTTTTTGTGTAATTATCTTGTAGTTCTACTAAAGCTTAACACTATGTAGTTTCTCCTACTTATTGTGTCTTTATGGTTCAACAGGTATGAGTTCAAGTCCATTGATTGCATCTCCAACGAAATCCTCAAAGTATTATGTGACGGACCATTGCATGTTGGTGAAATCCTTGTTGGCATAGATATCCATTTCGAAAAATTAGACTTGTCACGCTTCATTGGGAAAGATAAGGTTAACATGGTTGGAATATGCGGTATAAGCGGGATAGGAAAGACGACCCTTGCCAAATCTATTTATAACTTAATGTATGTCCACTTTGAAGGAAGTTGCTTTTGTGAAGATGTCAAAGAAGTCACAAAACGACAAGGCCTGATTCAAGTCCAACTGCAGATGATTGGTAAGATTTTGAAAACAGAAGATCTCAAGATAGCAAGTGTTGCTGAAGGAGCTATGGTAATAAAGAAAAGGATGGCATGCAAGCCAATCCTAGTTGTTTTGGATGATGTAGATGATCATGAGCAGTTAGATTCACTAGCGGGTTCAGCAAGTTGGTTTTGCCCAGGAAGTTTGATTATATTCACTGGTAAAGATAAACAGTTGCTAAGATCTCATGGAGTGGATGAAATCCATGACATGGGATTTTTAGATGCGTATCAATCTCTTCAGCTGTTCAGTTCATATGCCTTTAAGACAAAAGATTCTTCTAGAGGCTTCAAAGAAGTTGCTAAGGAAGTTGTGAAATATGTGCAAGGTCACCCTCTGGCCTTAAAAGTTTTGGGTCGTTTTTTATGTGGAAAAACAATGGGTCAGTGGGTTAGTGAGTTGGATCAGCTCAAAGTACATCCTAAGAAAGAGATACAACAAGTGCTTCGTTTATGTTACGATGGGCTAAACCTCCATCAGCAAAATATCTTACTTGATATTGCGTGTTCATTCATTGGAGTAAATCGTGATTTTGCAGCAAGCGTACTAGATGGTTGTAACTTTTTTGCAGATACAAATATACAAGTTCTAGTTGACAAGTCCTTAATCACGATCTCGAGAAATAATTCACTTCAAATGCATGACTTGATTCAAGCCATGGCAAGGGAAATTGTATTTGAAGAATCTTGCACGCCTGGGAACCGAAGCAGATTGTGGGTTAATCCATTAGATATCTACAATATCTTGAGTGAAAACCAAGTAAGAATTGATTTTTATTGCATATGCAACTCATTTTCATATGCTTGATGATACAATCTAGTAATGCTATTTCTTGTATGTAGGCAACAGAAGTAGTTGAAGTTCTTGACATTCAGCAAAAGAAATCTAGTCAAAAGTTTGATATAGACGGTAAAGCATTTGCGCAAATGAAAAACTTGCGTATTCTAAAACTACCAATGGACGATGCGGTGAACTTTTCTAGAAGATTGGACTTTTTATCCAATAAGTTAAGATTGCTCTATTGGCATGGATGTCCCTTCAAGCTTTTACCTTCAAATTTTTATCCAGAAAACATTGTTGTCATCGACCTCTCTTACAGCAACATAAAACAACTTTGGACAACACCAAAGGTATTTACTTGTTTATGCATGTGTTTGTGTTTGACACCTAGAGATATAAGAACTAATCTTTTTTCTATTGATATCAGTGTTTAAGAAGGATGAAAATTATGAAGCTAAGGCACTGTTGTAACCTAACAACCACCCCTGACTTCTCAGAGATTACAAATCTTGAAGAGTTAGATTTTGAAGGTTGTGTGAATTTGGTTACAGTTCACCCATCTATTGGAATGCTTAATAAGCTTGCTGTCTTAAATCTGAAAGACTGCCCACGGGTTGGGAGTTTTCCTGAAGCCTTTTGGTCTAGATGCTGGACTTCAATCTCTGGTTTCATATGGAACCAACAACATCCCCAAAGATCAGTTTCATTGGCAGGTTTACATATGTTAAAGTCCCTGAATTTCAGCAACTGCAATTTAGTTCAAGTGCCCAATGGCATTGGAGGCTTATCATGTCTAAAAAAACTAAACTTGGAAGGGAACAATTTTACTAGTTTGCCTGGAAGTTTGGGTCAACTTTCTAATCTTCAAGGTCTTTATGTTAATGGTTGCAAGAAGCTGGAAGTGTTGCCCGAACTTCCACATAGCCTAGATTATCTTAATGCATCTGATTGCACCTCCTTATGTTCAATTAAGGGATCAAACACAATCATGAGCGAAAGGTACACTAATCTCAACAATTGTCCAAAATTGTTTAAGGTGTCGATAACGGAGACTCAATGTCTCGACTCATCTATAACTTCCCAAGGCTCTCGATTTTCTTCTTTCCTTCGGTATGCGCATAACAGATGTGGATTGTTCCGTTTGCCAGGAAGTTCCATTGAGGAATTGGATATAATATATGATGGAAATAGCATTCCAAATTGGTTTACAAATAAAAGTTTGGGAAATCATGTAAAGGTCGAATTGCCATCAGATTGGAGCTTCAGTAAGTTAAGGGGATATGGAATTTGTGTTGTTTTTAAGAGAAAAAAACATTCCACCACAGATTTTGGATACTCTGTAAAGAACTTTGATGGAACTTATTTGGGATCAAGCAATCCATACTACTATGGGAATTATTTTAAGGATAATGATAAGTCAGATATGATATGGTTGCATTATACGACAAGAATCGATGAGAGGTTGAAGAAAGCAAAGAAATTTGTAACATTTTGTTTTAAAGAGAAAGAAGGTTATGAAGTGAAGGAGATAGGTGTAAGACTTGTTTTTGATGAAGATTTAGATCAAGAAGCAGACTTGAGTATATTACAAGACATCACAACTCTATCACAGCATGGTGGGGCCTTGTGCCGGTTTGGGGAGTATGGATTCATCAACTGGACATGGTAGGATAAATTATTTATATGTCCCCTGTAGATTTTGTAATTTTGTAATCCATGTAGGAGACACCCACAAGCTGTTTGATGAAATGCATTGAGTAGAAATCATTTGCTATTTACTCTACAGCCTGTTTGTAGATTTTTTTGGATTTTACAATGTATCAAGAATTGATGTTGTGTTTTGAAGTTGCCATTTGTACACTAAGATAATAAACCTTTGCTGCAGTTCATGTCTTTGGAAAGTGTGCTCTTTCCAGTACCAGCTCAACCAACAATTGAGCTGCCTGGACGTATTACATGTATTTTGAATTTTTGACCCATTTACATATGGGTCAGATTTCAACCCGTTCCCAAACTTACATCTTTTACCATTTACCTGAGTATTAAACACCATACGGATAAACAGAGAAAGTATCAATAGCTTGTTCCTTCACTTCACTTACCCAGGTTGTTATCGTCTGTTTCATTACCCTCACCCTAGTGGTTTCTTGAGACAATATTATTGTACTTTCTGCTAGTGGTGGTAGTCTAACTGAAAACCAAGTGGGGTGGTAGTAAAATTCATTGTTCTTTAATTTTTATTTAAAAATAAATAAAATTCAAAGGGGAAGAATGGGCATTTTAGTCATTTCACTTCGCCCATAGGGACAAATAAACTCGAAACTTTCTCATGGCCACCTGCACTTTCAAAACAACAATTGCCTTTTGCTTATACCAATTCCGACCAAATATGTGCTGGAAAATAATAGAAACAGAAAAAATGAACCTGGCTTTAATTAACATATTAGAATAATACGAATAAAGAAAAACAGAAATTATGCCCTTTCAAAATTGTGGTTAATCAACTGAGAGAAAGATAGAGATTCATTATTGTTTTCTGTATTATGCAATTCTGCATTTCTTCGAGTTCCCAAATCCTGCTGTTGGTGAACATATCACGAACTATTTGCCAACCCATTTCTTGTATGAGGTAATGCATCTCTAGTCCTTTCTTTGAAACAGTTATAAGAGATTTCTCAATAAGAACGCTAATTCTTATTACCGGGTCAAAACCAAAGCTATCAAGTATCCTAGTAACATGTTCCTTATCTTTGCCCTTGAAAAAACATGCAACATCTAGAAATATTTTCTTCTCAGAAAGATGTAACCCATCATAACTTAACTTCAGTGTATTAAAAATCTCAATATCTGGTTCTTTAGCCAGTCTATTTATGGAACTTTCCCAAATGTTGGTATTCAGTCGCAACCAACAACCCAAGACCTAGAAGTGGAACCGATCGACTTCTCGAAGAATATCAACACACCAACCAACAAGTATATCGTGACAGAAAAGTAAAGAGCAATGCACAAGTAAGTATCCCTAATCGACTCTTGATTAGTATTGAAAGAATGCGTACATGACCCGTCCCCCCTCACCTCCTTTTATAGAGATGAGGGGGAGGGTAAACCGACTCTAACAAGGAGTCCTATGTCGGCATGTGATTAACAGGCAAAAAGAAAAACGGGTTGAGCTTGGGACACAAGCCAACCCAACGACCCTTCAAGCTATTCCTATTTGACTAATGATTAATATAAATTTAAGCTTAACACTCTAAACCCTAGACTTATTTATAAGCTAATATGAAGACTAAAAACATAACACCAAACGACAATGTCTCTTCCATAAAAGAAAGAACCTAGAACCTGGAACCTTCAAAGCTAGAGGAAGATAACCAGCATAGCATACTGCACGATATGCCAACTCCTTGTCATTATCTGGGGGGCGGGGGTGTTAGTTTTAAAAGCATGCCTACAGAAGAGCTGAACAACTTGATCTAGAAGTAAAATATTAGGTTTATACGTTGCATCTGCATCTGATAACAAATGCTTATTTCTTGTGGTTATTATGATTCTAGTTCCTGGGCCAAACCATGTATTTGTTTCAGCTAGAAACTCTTTCTGCTGAGGATTATCCACGTCATCTAAAACAAGAAGAACCTTCTTTTTGTTGAATCTATCTTTTATTGTTTCAGCTCCTTCATCAGGATCCTTAATCATGAAGTAATTCATCATAACAACGTCGCTTAGCATCTTGTGTTCCAAGGCACATACATCTTTTTTATTTGAGCAATTTTGTCGTACATCTTTGACAAAGCTACTACCGTCAAACTTATAAGAAATTCTCCGAAACATAGTTTGCGCTATTGTCGTTTTACCAATTCCCCCAATTCCCCATATACCTACTATACGCACCTCTTCTGTTTCATCTAAATCCAGTAGGGAATTCAATGCATCTATATGTGTCTTGATACCAATTAGATTGTTCTCTATAGCATTTGGCTTTATATGGCCTAAGATGCCTATAACGATCTTGCTGATAAAATGTGACTCGCCACTGCAAATTTAAGAGCATTGTTAGCATATAAAATTAATTGGATGTTAAAGAGAAAATGAGTTCTTATGAAACTTTTTTATGGGATTTTTTAAGTTTATTGAGGTCAACTTATGAATTGAAGGTTACTAGAGATATATTAGGAAAACTTATAACAAGGCAGCTACCCTGTATGTGGATTAACAAGGAAACCATAGTGCATATATATAGCATATTCATTTCATTATATGAAAGCATGTTACCACATGCGTAACTGTTGATACAAAAGTTGGGCGTACCTGGTTATTGGGCTCTTGCTCTCGTATCAATTCGCTTCTTAGCACTTTGTTACCTGCGTACTAAGAAAATAAAACAACACCGTTAGGCTTATCGAGGGATTGTCTCCCCCGATTAGACTCCGGCGTGAGAGTAAGTAATCGATTTAGGGTTCTCTTAGAGAGTTAGGGTTTGTATGTCATACCTTGAATGAGAATCGTATGATTCTATATATAGGGGCTAGGAAACCGTGTTTCTTGCTCCTTACTCTTCGCACGCTTGGTGCTTATCCGAGGTAAGGATATCTATTCCTTGAATAGATAATCCTTATCGTGTACCCGGTGGGTTGGATTGGGCCTTTGGGCTTCATGAGCCCAAAGCGTTAATACTACGGCCCATACCATTGTCATGGTAGCCCATTCGTGGTGGGCTTAAGTGTGAGTAATGTCTATCATTTGGGCTTGTGGCCAAGATATAGGCTATACGTCATCATGTCCCCCCAGTCTAGTGTGCGCGGCTCGTAGCCGTGGGTACTAGACTTAATACCATCAGCGGTAAGCGTGGCGGGAGATTGAACAAATATTACCGCCTTTTTGTATGTGCAATGCACCTAACTAATAATAATTTCAAAATGGATGCCTCGAAAATCGGGGGTGGTGTCCACGTAGCCCTTGGAATTTGGGAAAAAGTGCATGTACCCGTTCAACTTCTAGCCATACGTTTGCTGTGAGTGGGTTCCATGTGGATAGAATTTAGGGTTTTTACCACCCTATATAAGAGTCACCGCCCCCCTTTTTTACAATCACACAGTAAAACACACACTAATCACTATTCACCTTCTTTGAGAGCGTTTTTTGCAAAGAAACTACTTCACTTTCGTAGGTAATTTGTGTGCGTCCCACTTAGTGTTCAAATGAAAATGGTTGCTCAATTGGAGGATTTTCGCTCCGTGATGTCCATTGAGGATGTTACCCAGTTTGCGTCCGACTATTTCGTGCCTTTGGATGTACGTCCAGAGGCTCCAGATGTCGATGCGTGTATAGCTGACTTCCCCGAAGGGAAGATAGGGCTATACACGAAATTTTTTGAGTACGCAAATCACCGCGTACCCATTTCTATTTTTCTGAGCGATTTGCTCAATCACTATCATCTTCACATCTCTCAGCTGCACTGTATAGGTGCGGCGAAGGTGTCGAATTTTGAAGTAAACTGCCATTTACTTGCGATAGAACCAACCGTGGCCTTGTTCCGTTCCTTTTACCACACGACGTGGTCAAATGGTTGGGTTTCTTTTGCGAAGCGCCAGGGGGCACTTCAGTGTTATACGGAGAAAGTTGACGCCCTTAAGAATTGGAGGGAGTACTTCTTTTGGGTGGATGACGTAGTCTTTCCCTTTCCCTATGAGTTTTATACTCAGGAATCCTTACCAAGGGATGGGCGCCCCGCACCCGGTTCCTACAGGCTTGCTGACGCACAAACTCTAGATGCCAATCGACTGGCCATTAACCCCTATCCGGAGGAGTTTTTGGTACATGTGGGGCTGAGCCGCGCTTACTTTGGCGCTGCAGATGAGGTTCCCACT
The DNA here is from genome assembly GCA_030686995.1 of Artemisia argyi. Taxonomy (NCBI): domain Eukaryota; kingdom Viridiplantae; phylum Streptophyta; class Magnoliopsida; order Asterales; family Asteraceae; genus Artemisia; species Artemisia argyi. Next base: position 253,449,037 of record CM060700.1, read on the forward strand.
TTCTTAAGTGAGGATGGCCGGGGTGGGTGTTCATCCCTTATACTTCATGCTTTGTAAGTCTTTTATTCTTGTCTTCGCGCTTTTAATAACTAATCCCTTTTGTCTTTCTTGCTTTATTGATGCGCGCAGAGATGGATCTGTTCTCGGTGGTCAAGCTGGACAAGCCAAAGCAGGTGACCATAGGGGTGCGTCCTCTGAGGGAAGGAGAGCAGCCCCTGCTGGAGGCAACGGAGGGGTGCTTGACCATCCTTCCTGAGGCGGTCCCTGAGGACACGCCACCACTTCAGGTGACGCCCGTCTAGAGTGTGGCCCCCAATGCGGATGTGGCGCCCACTGTGGAGGTGGTGCCAAATGTGGAAATGGCGCATGAGGAGGCGCGATCGGGGTCGTCTGACAGCATCAAGATCCTGAAACCTGAAGAAGTGCTGAGGGAAGAGGTTGCGCAAAATATGAAGCGCAAGGGAGAGGCTGGAGGCAGTGGCACCAGCAAGAGGCGTCGACACGTCATCAGGGACGCGGAGTCGAATGCGGAAGAGACATCTACTTCTGGCGCACGGTTGAAGGTTGATGATGTTTCTCCGTTTCTGTAAGTGTATTTTTATCGTCCTTCTCCTTCTTTTTTTTTTGTTTTATCATATTACGTGTTGTAATATTTATTAACTGTTTTTTGTTGCGTAGGGATGATGCTGCGAAGGATGATGGGGTCTTCGTTGATGAGGTTTCCTCTCCACAGAATGAAAACAGGGAGGGGAAGACCAAGGTTGCTGATGGTGGTGAGGCGCAGCATCTAATGGATGAGCTGGCTGCGACCACTGCGCGCCAAGCTGAGCTAGTGGCTCAGCTAAAAGGGAAGTATGTTGGGGAGAGCAGTGCTCTCGCCCAAAAGGAGGAGGAGTTGGTGACACTCCGTGCGCAGTTGGCTAATGCGCAAGTGGAGTTGGAGGCCTCGAGGGCGTATGCTGAAAAGATTGCTCGGGATAAGGTGAGCATGCTAGCCGACCTTAGGTATGCGAGGGCTAAGCTTGAGCAAATAAAGGCTAAAACTTCCTGGTCGGTGTCTTATCTTGAAGAGAAGAGGGCTGAGCATCTTGCCAGCGTCCAGAAGTTCCAGGAGCGCATAGAGAAAGCGATTGCGCTGCAAGAGGTGAAGCTGCGCGCCCTCAGTATAGAGTATGACGAGGAGCTGTATCCTCACTTGATGTTGGCTATTGCTGAGCGCAGGTATTCTTGTTTACTTGTCTTTATAATTACTTTATCACCGTGTTGGTTACTTACACAAATTGTCTTTGTGAATGCAGATGGTTGATTAGCCATGGGCTGCGCCTGGCAGCCCTGAGCACACTAGAGTCCGCGGAGGTAGTGGAAGCTTTTGGAAAGGTGGTGCACTGCGCGATTGCGCGTGGTCGATCGCAGGCCATGGAGGATCTTCATGAGGCCAAGCTGCTGGAGAAGGACTTGGCGGAAGTCCCTGGTTACAGCCCTACGACTTATGATGAGCTGCTGCAGGCAATGGCAGGGCTGAAGGTTCTTGAGTTGCCGCCACATAGGGAGGTTGGAGCGCGATCAAGATGACCCCATAGATGTGTTGATGGCGGGGTTGACATTGCATCGCCATCTTAGGGATAATGCGGAGGAGGAGTCAGATTACTATCTGAAACCTGATGTTTCGCAGCTTCAAGTTCCCGTGTTCGCACGTCCTCGCGATATTCTCAAACCCTTTGCAATTGAGAAGGAGATTCCCTTAAAAGAAGTGCTAGAGCGACATGAGCAAAGGGTTGCTGTGAAGAAGGGTATCAAGGGCAAGGCCATGATGTGTGGCTTTGGCGCTGCACACCTCCCTAGGTCAGACGGTGTGCCTGTAAGCGTTCCAACCGTGTCTATGCAGGATGCCATAACTTTGAGTAAGCTTAAGGAAGCGGGGAGTTCCGCCGCTCCGGAGGAGAGTCATGAGCATCGCCATAGTATATAGGCTTTTTGTATATTTATGTATCTTTCCTTGTAATTTTTATTAATAAATGTGGAATAAGATACATTTTTGTTTTAAGTTCGTGACTTGAATATACTTGCATTGTTTGCTAAGTTTGATTTTTTAACTAAGTCTTTTAAGTGCGTGACTTTGAAGAATTATACTTGCATTGTTTGCGAAGTTTAATTATTTGACCAAGTGTCTTGGCTCGTTATATTGCTAAGCTCGTACGATGTACTTGGTATATGTGCATCCGTCGTGGGGTGCGCACGCGATACTTACCTCGACGTCTCAAGAGTAAGGCGCTTAGCAAGGATGCGTGATCCAATGTTGATGGGTTTGCAACCCTCTTATTCAACGAGTGAATTAGTAGTTTAACTCATCCTTTATGCCTTCGTGGGTCTTTAAGTGGTGCATGCACGCCATGTAGGCAGAAATATAAAATAAACAATATAGACATATATGCAATAAAGTAAAATGCGCTATGGAGTTAGCTAGAAACCATAACATTTTATTGATACTTGCAAGTTATTTGAAAAAGATAGAAAATACAATTCCTAGAAAAAACAAGAAAGATAACACTTATTGGGCACCACGTAGGATGCAAGGGTGTTTGTGTAATGGCCGTAGCCTAAAAGTAACATCTTTTGAGATTGCAGATGTTCCAAGTGCGCGCTAGGTCGTGACCTTCCATATCGCGCAGTCTGCATGCGCCATTGCCGAGCGCGTCTGTGACCTCGTAATGTCCTTCCCATTTAGGTCCGAGTTTGCCTGTGTCTTCTGCGTGGCTCGCGTCATTGGCGCGGTAAACAAAGTCTCCTGGTCTGAATGAAGTGTGTTTGACTTTTGCATCATAATACTTCTTCATTTTTGCCTTAGCCTTTGCTTCGCGTATAGCTGCGCGTTCGCGTCTTTCTTCCAGTATATCTAAGTCTATGCGCCGTTCCTCGTCATTTGTCGTGACGTTGACCTCTGCTGTGCGTATAGTTGGCATTCCTATCTCAGCTGGTATGACGGCTTCTGTTCCATAGACTAGGGAAAATGGCGTGTCGCCAGTACTGGTTTTGATTGTTGTGCGATGTGCCCACAAGACATGCGAGAGCTCATCTACCCACCTTCCTTTGTGTCTGTCAAGGCGCGCTTTTATTCCTTCACCTAAACTGCGATTCGCGCGCTCAACTAGGCCATTGGTTTGTGGGTGTTTGACTGAAGCAAAGTGTTGTGTGATGTTCAATTGTGCGCACCAATCTTTGAATGGGTTATCACAAAATTGTTTTCCGTTGTCTGATATGATCGCACCCGGTAGTCCGAAGCGACAGACAATGTTGTCCCAGACAAAGCGTTTGACTTGGTTTCCCGTGATGTTCACCACCGCTTTTGCTTCGATCCACTTTGTAAAGTAGTCTATGGCTACGATGAGGAACTTTACTCCTCCAGCTGCGACAGGGAAAGGTCCTGCGATGTCAATACCCCATTTGTAAAATGGCCATGGTGAGGTAATTGGTGTTAGCTCTTGTTGTGGTCGGCGTGGGATTGGCCTATGTACTTGGCAATTGCTGCATTTTCTTATCAGATCACGTGCATCGCGATGCATTGTTGGCCAATAGTATCCTGACCTTAGAGCGCTTGCCACCACGGATCGCGGCCCCGAGTGCATACTACAAGATCCAGCGTGAATTTCACGGAGTACGTAGTCTGCTTGAAGAGGTCCAACACATCTGAGCCATGGCTGTAAGAAAGACCGTCGATAGAGTACGTTGCCGCGTAATTCAAACCGTTGCGCTGTGCGCCGTATTCTTCGAGCGTCTTTGTGATCTTGGGGTAGGGTTCCCTTGCTAATAAATTCCATGATAGGTGTCATCCACGTAGGATCTTGTTCCTATATCACCGCTGATATCTCCATTTCCAAGATTGACTTGTTTTTTAGGGTTTCTACCAATACCTGTTTTGAGAGGTGTGCGAAACTTGTGGATGCGATCTTACTGAGCGCATCTGCCTTTCTGTTATCGCCTCTGGGTATCTGTTTGATTGTGAACTTGTCAAAGTTTTTTATCAAGGACTTTGTTTTTTCCAGGTATTGGACCATGTGTTCATCCTTGGCTTCATATTCGCCTAGCACGTGGTTAGCGAATAGCCGAGCATCTACGTTTGCTTCCAGGTTGCGTACACCCATTTGGATTGCGATGCGTAGTCCGGCTAGTAGGGCTTCATATTCTGCCTCATTGTTTGTGGCTGTGAACTCAAAGCGTAGCGCATAGGTGAATTCCATACCTTCTGGATTTGTAAGAATAAGGCCTGCACCTGATCCATCTGCGCATGAGGATCCATCTGTGAACAGGGTCCAAGGTTCCTGTAGGTCCGTTTTAGCTGCAGATGTTGGGCTGTCGCTATCTGGCTTCTCCACGATAAAATCGGCTAAGACTTGTCCTTTGATTGCAGTGCGCGGCCTGTATGAGATGTTGTACTCACTTAGCAGTACACTCTATTTTTGTAAGCGTCCTGATGCGTCTGGCTTAGAGATAACTTGTTTAATTGGCTGATCAGTGATTACCGCTATTGGATGCACTTGAAAGTATCTGCGCAGCCTTTTGGCTGCGAACACTAGAGCCAAGACCAGCTTTTCCATAGCACTGTAGTTAACCTCTGTTTTCTTTAGGGCTTTGCTTACAAAATATATGGGTGTCTGGACGGAGTCTCTGTCTGTCAATAGTACTGCGCTAACTGCTCCATGGGTTGCCGATAAGTACATGATTAGTTCTTCCCCTGGTCGCGGTGCGACGAGTTTGGGAAGAGATGCCAGATGGTTTTTAAGTTGTTGGAAAGCTTCTTCTGCTTCGTTAGTCCAGCGAAAGTCTCCCTTTTTTGTGCACTTCGTGAGTGTTTTAAAGAGGGGAAGGGATTTGTCTGCTGACTTAGATAAGAAGCGATTCAGCCCTGCTAACTTTCCATTCAGTGACTGGACTTCTTTGAGTGTGCGCGGGGAGGGGAGATCAATAACAGCCTTTGTCTTCTCTGAGCACGGTTTGATTCCATCGGGTTCTATCAAATATCCGAGGAACGTGCCTTCAGTTGCGCCAAAGGTGCACTTCTTGGGATTCAACTTCATGTTTATCCGCCCCAACGTTCGGAATGTTTCCTCGATGTCGCGCACCAATTCGTCCTCTGTATGGCTTTTGATGACAAGGTCGTCAACATAGACTTCCAAGTTGCGGCCTACTTGTTTTTCGAAGGCTGTGTCCACCAGTCGTTGGTATGTCGCGCCTGCGTTCTTCAGGCCAAAAGGCATTTTTGTGTAGCAGTATACTCCTTGACTGGTGTGGAAAGCTGTTTTTTCTTCGTCTTCCACTGCCATCTGGATCTGATGATACCCTTTATATGCATCTAGGAAGCATTTGATAGGGTATCCGCACAAGGATTCGACCTTCCAGTCTATCTCTGGCAGTGGATAGCAGTCTTGCGGACATGCTTTGTTGAGGTCCGTGAAGTCCACGCACATCCTCCAACTGCCATCGCTCTTCTTTACCATAACTGGGTTAGAAAGCCAGTCGTGATAGTATACTTCGCGCATGATGCCTGCATCTACTAGCTTGTGTACTTCTTCCAGAATAGCCTTTGCACGATCTGGGGCCTGGCCGCGTTTCTTTTGTCGTATTGGAGGGTATCCTTGTCGGATTTGTAGCTTATGTTATGTGATGGAGCGGGGTACTCCAGTCATATGATTTGGTTCCCATGGGAAGATGTCTAGGTTCTTCTGCAATAGTGCCCATACAGCTGCTTTACCTTTGTCAGATAAGGATCCTCCAATCGAAACTTGTTGTTCCGGATAATCTGGATGGATGGCGACTTTTAAATTTGGCGTTTTTTCCGTGCGCTGTTCTGGAATAGTCTCTGCTTCGGTTGTTACTGCGATGCATTCTCTTGGTGGTACTGTTGTGTTATAGAGAATGACAATTCCCCCTTCCACTGGGAATTTAAGCATTCCATGCGCTGTGGATGGTACCGCGCGCATGGATGATATTCCCGGTCTTCCAATGATACCATTGTATGGTGAGGGAGACTTTATTACCATAAAGTTTACCCATGCTGCGGTTGAGTGTTGTTCATCTCCTACGACCACCAACAAGCGTAACTGCCCCATGGGCCAAATCTTTTCTCCTGTGAATCCTGTTAATGATGTTGTAGCTGGTATCAGCTGACTTTGGAGTTCAGGTCGCAGTCTTTTGAAACAGTGATCGTACAGGATGTCAACGGATGCTCCTCCATCAATGTACATGCGGTGGATGTCGTGTCCCCCTGTATGTATTTCAATGGTTAGAGGCTCCACGACTGCGTTGTCCGCAGCTATGGTAGGGAAGGATATCTCTTTTTCTGGAGAGAATTTTTGGCTGACTTTTTGCTTTATCTTGCGTTGCCATGATTGTATCATGTATATAGTATCAGCTTTTTCCTTTGGGGGTTCTTTCTTGCCCCCGTTTCTCTGTTTATCTTTTCCCTCCATGATGTTCTTTACGAGGTGGTCCATCCTGCCTTCTCTAACTAATTTTTCAATTAGTTGTTTTAGTTGGACACACTCGTTAGTTGTATGGCCTTTTTGGCCGTGGTACTCGCAGTATCCACTACTTAATCGCTTTTCCTCTGCGGTGCGCATTGGTGGTGGTTTTGGGAAGTTCGCACCTTCTGTTACAAATATTTCTCTCGGAGTTTTAGTGAGAGGAGTATATTTGTCGTTGTCTCTTCCACTGCGATAATTCCTGCTGCGGTTGTTGTTCTGATCATTGGATTGTCTCCACGGCTGTTCTTGTTGCCTATAGTTTGAATATCCTTTTTTGCTATCCGCAGCAGCTGCTTCTCCTTGTATAAAGGATCTAGTGCGCTTTGTTAACTCGTCAAAGGACTGTGGAACTTTGTCATTAAGCTTCCGGATGAGTTCTGGGTTATTGATCCCATTCATAAACCCTGAAATTTTTAGGATTTCAGGACATGTTTTGACTTGTATGCACTCATCTTTGAAATGTTCCATAAAAGCGCTGGTTGATTCCCCTTGGCGCTGTTTCACTCTTGCTAGCTCCACAGGGTTTTTAGCGCACTTCTTTCGCTGGGTGAAGTTGAGGCGGAATGCTTTCCGTAATTCCTCAAATCCACCGATGCTCCTACGTGGGAGTTTGCTAAACCATGTGCGCGCGTTTCCTACTAACGTGGAATTAAACATGTGGCACCACACAGGTTGTGGCCAATTTTCGATAGTTGCGGCTGACTCGAAAATTTTTAGGTGATCGTCAGGATCACCTGTTCCATCATATGTTTTCACGTTAGCGGGCATGCGCCTGCGTTTGTGGTCTGAGTAATCGCTGATGCGCCGTGTAAACGCATCAATTTTCTGGCGTCGCCATGGGAGAGACATATCTTCATTCTCCTCCTCGCGACGTCTTCCTCTTGACTTCCAGTGTCCTGTTTCTTTATCCTCGTTGTCCGAGGAGTCGCTGGAAGAAGGGTAGTCTCTTTTTCGGCGCTTGCGCCTGCTTCTTTCAGAAGAGGAGCCTGAGGGATCTCTGCTTGGGGATCTTCTTCTCCCCAATCTGTCTTGGATCCTCCTACTCCCAGGTTTGGAAGATCCTTGGCTTGGCGAATGTTGAGGCCCTAATCGATCATGTATTCCCCGACTGCCAAGTCTGGAGTGGACATTGGTGCGCCTCTCGCTGTCTCCAGAGTATTGTGAATCAGATATCGTACCCAACCTATCATGGATAGTGGTACGTTCTGCGCGTCTTCCTCGTGGGTGACGCGGTGGTGATGGTTCGCGTTCAAGAGCAAAATTGAGTCGGGCTTGTAGGCTCGCGCTTGCACTTCTTGTTGCTTCTTCTTGCATGAGGGCGGTTAGGGTTTCATAATTTTGGGATACAAAGTTTCCCAAAGTTAGATCGGGTACGTCCTCATCTGTTGCAAGAATTTCTGCCTCAGTATTAGGCACCCTGTTTCGGTCAGGTGCGCCTGGCGGCGCAGTGTTGTTCACTGCGGGTGTAGCTTGATGAGGAGTGGTGAAGAGGGTGCGTTGAAGTTCCTCAACGCTTGGGACCACTGAAGAAATTATAGGTAGTTCCATCGCTGGAAGAGGTTGGGTTGTCCCTGCCTCTTGGTGATCAGGTGCGCTGGTTGTCCCAGCAACCTGTCTAGAGGTTGAATCTTGTCGATTCTTCCTCTGATGGTCACGTTTTTCTGACTGCGGAGTCCGCTGACTTGAATTCTTATGCTTCGTCATTCTAGTGCTTGGTTCTTAGTAGGGTCCCACGGATGGCGCCACTTGTTGATACAAAAGTTGGGCATACCTGGTTATTGGGCTCTTGCTCTCGTATCAATTCGCTTCTTAGCACTTTGTTACCTGCGTACTAAGAAAATAAAACAACACCGTTAGGCTTATCGAGGGATTGTCTCCCCCGATTAGACTCCGGCGTGAGAGTAAGTAATCGATTTAGGGTTCTCTTAGAGAGTTAGGGTTTGTATGTCGTACCTTGAATGAGAATCGTATGATTCTATATATAGGGGCTAGGAAACCGTGTTTCTTGCTCCTTACTCTTTGCACGCGTGGTGCTTATCCGAGGTAAGGATATCTATTCCTTGAATAGATAATCCTTATCGTGTACCCGGTGGGTTGGATTGGGCCTTTGGGCTTCATGAGCCCAAAGCGTTAATACTGCGGCCCATACCATTGTCATGGTAGCCCATTCGTGGTGGGCTTAAGTGTGAGTAATGTCTATCATTTGGGCTTGTGGCCCAGATATAGGCTATACGTCATCAGTAACAAATATTATTCATGTAAACTTAATCATAAGGAAGTAACAAAAAAATGGGGAACTAGGAGCAGGATACATTTAGGTTCAGTTGAGACCAGCCAAATTAGGCGTTGATCATTTCAGCAATTCAGCAACACTAACCGATTGAGTTAAAGAAGTACCAAACCCAGACCAGTCTCAAGGACGGACCAAGGATTTTTTAGAGGGTGTTGCCCAAAAGAAATGTTGGGCTTACTAAAGTTGAGGGGAAGAGGAGATTGGGTTGATGAGGTATGGAGTTGGGAATGGAACTCGGTTAGGAATCCTAGGGGAAGAACAGAGGGTGAGATGGTGGAGCTTAATAATATACTAACAACTGTAACTATGTCTCAAGAATGCAGGGATAAATGGAAGTGGAAATATGACTAGGATGCGGGTTTCAAGGTCAAAACGCTTATAACAATGATTGAAGATTGTACCAATAACACAGGAAATGCTAATCAAGCAATAATACGGAACAGACTTCTCCCTAACAAGGTAAATATTTTCATTTGGCGGGCTTTAAAAGGTAGACTGCCGGTGAGGGTGGAATTGGATAAGCGTGGTATTGATCTTCACACTATTGTGTGTCCATGGTATTGCTCTTCCATTACTTTTATGTGAAGAAGTTCTGAAGGTCTGGGACAAGTTATTCCAATGGTGGGGTCTAGGTTTGCCTGATGCATTTAATATAAAGGAGATGGTGCTACATGGTGGAAATTCGGTAATGTCTAAAACGAGCAAGTTGTTTTGGAATTCTGATGTTTGGGTTACATGATATTTAGTGTGGAAGAACAGAAATAATCAAATCTTTAAAGGTAAATTTGAGGCGGGGGAGAAACTGTTTCAAGATGTGCAACTAAAAAGCTATGAGTGGATTAATAGAAGATCGACGAAGGGCGGGTTCAAGTGGCAACAGTGGGTAAATAGTCCGAATTTATGCAAATTTGCATATAGTGTTGGGTGATGTTGAACAAATGGGTGTTAGCTTGTAAGTTGAGTTTGGTTCAATAATGGTGATATAAGTTGAGTCGGAAGATGGATTTACAGAAGGATAAATGGAGGATTTATGGCTGAAGTGAATGGATATATATGTAGTTAACATATTTGGTTAGTCACATGTGGGTTGAGTCCCATGTTAGGTAGAGATAGTCCAAATCTCGTGGTTTTCTTGTTGTGAGGGCCCTTTTTATGTATATTTTGATATTTTAGTTTTATGAGGATGGTTGTAAACTGAGTAGCTTTGTAAGTGTGTTGAGTAATATAATTTTGTTGTTAAAATACCACCAAAATGCACACACATTTTGTAATTCTATGTAGTGATGTTTTTTTTTTTTTTTTTTTTTTTCCTAAAAAAGTAAAAAACTATCTAAATCAGACTATTTTGTGAACTTGTTGGCTGCCTAGTCCAATTCAGCTTGCTCGTTCAATGTGTAATTGCAAATTCTTTTTTTTTTCTTAAAAATACGACTGTTACACCCTTATTATTAATGCATCCCTTTTTTTCTTTCTCCTTCATCTTCACCCACCACCAACATTCACCACTCCCAGCACCTTCTGGCACCTTCACAAACCCTACTAAATCAAAACCCACAAACAACAAGAAATGGTTTTTAATTTTACATCAATCCAACGGCTTAAGTTGTCGGATTCTTGATTTCGAGGGTTAGGGTTTATGGTCGAATTGGGGGAAGTCAATTGAGTGTGTTTGTGTTTAATTTTATTGATGGGATATGTTCCTACTTAGGTTCTTAACATGCTTCAATCAATTAATTGTATTCAGAAACACGTTTGGTCGATTAGGGTTTATGAACAATTTAGGTAATTTTGATTGGTGATGTTTGAGTCTAATTATGTTTAGGGCTTTTGTTTAGAATCTTTCATTATGCATTCGACCAAAGTTAATTGAAATTATACTAAGATTTGTGATCAATTCGATTTGTGTTGTGTTCTTGATAATTTCGAGAATCAAATGTGCTTGTGTTAGGAGTTATGTAAATGTCCAGTTATGCAATTGTGAGTCAATTGAATGTTTTGTAGCTTGAAACACATGAATATATTCTGTCTTGAGGTTACTTAGAAATTTGATGAAAAGAGATAACAGTTTGATGAAAATGAAAATAAAGATAAAAATGATAGAGTAAACTACACCATTCGTCCTTGTGGTATGCGTTGACCGACAAGTTTCGTCCTTTGTATCGTTAGTCCCTCTCTCTAACTGGCGTCACTAACGGTCGTTATACCTTGTCCACTCAAGGGTATTTCAGTCTTTTTCCAACTATAAGGACCAATGGTGTAATTTACTCTTTTTATTATTTATTTAAACGAATGGTGTAGTTTACTCTTCATTTAATTCTTAACTTCTTTGGAATCTTTTGGATCCCTTGTTTTTTGTGGTTTTATTCATGTATAACAGTAGTAGTGATGATGGTTGTGGAATAAAAAGAGATAGTGAAAATTTTACATTGTGTGATTACAAATCCGTGACTTAGAACAATAAGACATTATTGCTTATGTTCTTCAACACCTTTAAAACTCACAATAATTTTTAGATCTGGAAAAAACAACCTTTAGTACTTGTAAAGTTCAGATCTTGAAAATAGCCATTTACAAAACTTGAAAACAACATTCATCTTCAACCATCAATCCACCACCACTCCGACCTCCCACCACAGCTTCCATCATTTCCAGCCACTTCACCAACCCCTAAATCAACACACGCAAATGCTTAATGAAAATCTAATCCTCATTTTTCATAAACATCAACACCCCGTTTTCATAAAATCAAAACCCAGAAACATTAAGCCATAAAAGCATCACTACCAGATCTATCAAGCATCAAAAACACAATTACAAATTTACAATCATCTCATTTTCATTTTCTTTTCTTTTTCTTGTCTTGTCTGCACAAACACACTCTACAAGTCTACAATAACTATTATCTCTTTTGACATTTCTCTCTTCCTCAAAAGTCTTCTTCATACTCTTCTTCCCCACCATGACCATAATAAACTGACGCACACCACTCCATCTCCACCACACGCCGTCACGAATCCACCCACCCTTTCATCGTTGCTGCACCCAACCCTATCACCCACCCTTTAATATTTTTACCACTATCAAACGAACAAACAAAAATTTCTAACTCTAAAATCTATAGAACAAATATTTCAACACCAAAAAAATATAATAATAAAAAAAAAATAATAATAAAAAGGATTTTTTATAACCAAAGTCCACTATCAGTCACACAATAAATCAATAAACATAATCTGAAATTCTATAATAAAAAACAAACATCATGTTTATAAATTCAGAAATAATACGTAAACAAAATCCCATAAAAAGTAGATCTGGTGAGACTCCATGTCTTGATGTGCCGGTCTACCTGGTTGGCAATATATGTGAGGGTGGCATGGTGGTGGCAGGCAACGTTGTGGTGCGTTGACCGCCAACACTTCATTTTGGGGAGTAGAATGATGGTTAGTGTGATTATCAAAACCCATCCAACAAGGCAAACACCACCGTACACATCCACACACCGTCCAACCACCACCGCTGGTCGTCATCACCCACCATCGCTGCCATGCGTGCTTGAAGTCTTGAAGAAGAAAGATATAGATGATGTTTTGTGGAAAAAGTAATTTTTTATTTGGAAGTAGATTTTTGATTTATGAGAATAAAATAAAGGGAATCATGATGAAAGATGTGAACTTTGTGTTTGTGTTTGAAAATGGGGGAAGAAGGATTTGGGTAAACATTGAGGGTTATATTAGTAGATTGGAGAAAAAGACTAAAATACCCTCATTTTGGTATCACATGTGGGCATTTAACGAACGTTAGTGAAGGGTGTTAGTGAGAGGGACTAACGATACATAACGTTTCGCATTTAAGGACGGATGGTGCATTTTTTTCGGTCAAAGGACGAAACTTGTCGGTCAACGCAAACCACAAGGACGAGCGGTGTAGTTTTGTTAGAGAGAGACAAGCAAAAAATGGGTGAAAGACATACTATAACTTATATAATTTCTTCTAAGTAGAAAGTCTATGTGGAATTGGTTGTGGCATTTAGAAAAAAATAAAAAAATAAAAAAAAAAATAAAAAAAAACGGCTTGTATATACCACGTGATACGGGCAAGCTGAGTTGGACTGGGCAGCCAACGAGTGCACAAAATAGTCGGATTTAGACAGTTTCTCACTACATAGAAATATAGAATTACAAAAGGTGTCAAGTTCAGTGCATTTTGGTGGTATTTTCCCTTAAAAAAGAAACATAAGTAGCAAAAGAAAAGTTGTATATGTTTAACTTGTTTTTGATGGGTGAACATGATCCATTATGGTAAAAGATATAAATGCTCTATGTAATAACAATATAGACTTATTCTTTTTTTCTGAATTCGTAAACCACTCATTATACATCACCGTTATAGGTAATTTGGTCATTTAATCCGTCTTTATATTCTACATTATATAACTCCAGCCAGCCACCATAAATTCCGGTTAAAAAACTCAGATTCCGGCCATCTAAAACCTCTCAAATCCAAAACTCACAAACAATATACCAAATCAAAATCCAAAAATTTTACCTCTCAAATTTCACATCTTAAATGATTAAATTAGTTGTTGGAAATTCGGAGTGACAACTTTTATCAAAAATTTTGGCGAACGGTGGGTTTATGACGATGTTGCACCATCAGCAACGCTGACCGCTAGTGACGAAGACCATCTTGCACTCCTACATTTCATCCTGCCTCCACAGTCACCGCCATTGGCAGACGCCACCATTTAACTATTGAGATTTGAGTTTCGCGTGAAGAGAAGATGGGGAAATAAATTGGGCATATGTTAAAATCATTTAGGTGTGTAAGAGGTAACGGGTTAGTAGGTGAAAAACTATTGAGGTGCTTAATGAAAATTAAGTTGCAAATAGATTAGGCTTCCATGGTGGTAGTGGTGTTGACAGTCGTTAGTGGTGGTGGTTTTTAGCGGCCGAAGGTGGTTGTGGTTTTGGTTGATGGTGGTGGTGATGACGGGTGAAAAAGATCAGGGCATGAGTCAAAAATATAAGTACGTAGAATATTTATAGTATTTACCGTGATCTATTATGTTTAATTGAACTTTAGAAGATCTTAGTTAATATAAAAAATAGGGTTAATTTCATACATAGGTAACGAACTTTCAAAAATTTCCAATGTTAGCTTTCTAAAATACTATCTTAGGTAATCAAACATATTGCATTTGTTCAATGTTAGGCTATATGACCGTTTTGTGTTCCATGTCAGCTTGTTGGGCCCACTTGTATCCAATTATAATTAAAAGATTAGGAAGACTTGTGTATTTGGTTAATGATATACTCCGTACTAACTTATAGTGCAAAAATTGGTCATCATTCATCATATCCTAAACTCATTGTATCATATCATATGCAAATTTATAGTGCAAAAATTGGTCATCATTCATATCATGAACTCATTGTATCATATCATATGCAAATACCGTCACCACCATCGCTGTCCACAAAGGCCCGTCAACACCACCAATTATCTGGTGAAGCTTTCCCACCGCTACAGATCCGTTTCTATTTGATTTTGGGTTTTGTTGTGGATTATCGACTTTGATGGTGTTGATTTATATCTCTCTCTTGACCACTCATCTCCTCACGCAACGAACACCAAAACAAACACGTTGTGACTTCAACAACTGTCCACCATCACCAAACCCTAACTGAGCCACAAATCTGATTCAAACTCAGATTTTTTATTATCTAAGCTGCCCAGCTATTCCTCTTTTATATCTGAAACCCATCATCACTTTTATCTAAGGTTGTGATATCTTCTAAGTTATCGTTGTGAGCTTTTCGATATGATGTGTAGGGTTTTTTTTTTTTTTTTTTTTTTTTTTTTTTTTTTTTTTTGTGGTTTTTGATGTGGGTTTTACTTGTGTTTATGAATAGATCTAGATAGTGGTTTTAGGTTTGGACGAGTATGGATCTGGTTTTTGTTGATGTGAGATAGGATTTTTGTGGGGTAGATAAGGATTTTGGTGTGATTGTTAAAGATAGTGATGAGGTTTTGTTTTATTTAGATGATGTTTTGTGTGTTGAGATGAATCTGGGTTAATGGTGGATTTTGTTGTTGTTTTTGTTGATTATGATTTTTGTTAAGTTTGTGTTTATAGATGATGAATGGGTTATTGTAACCGGTGTCTTGATTTTGTTGTAAGTGAGTTTTTGATTTAGGAATTAAATTTTTTTGTTGAATGTTTTGGTTCTTGAAGTGTTTTTTACTTTAGGCAAAGGGAGGTTGAAGATGAGGGTATTTTAGTAATTTTACTCTAAAAATATAATAAAAAATAAAGTCGTACAATAGTAATTTTACCTAACATTAGAAATTTTTGAAAGTTCGTTACCTATATGTGGAATTAACCCTAAAAAATACTGTAGCAAATATTGAGCATAAATACGCAAATTTTCTTAAGTTAATGACCGACACATAGCAGGTAATTTCCCTGCACTCTACCACATGGAAAACAGATTTAAATCTAGAATTTTTATTAATTAAATTTAATCCACTAACTCACAGACAAAGGGCTTGTATCTCAATGGTACCCCTTGTTGTATGAGAAGCTCTCCAACCAAATGGTTGTAGGTGTGAGCTAATAAGGCATGTAGGTAAGGCTCGTTGGTTTAGGCATGTCTTGCACTTAGGGTTAGGTTTGTTCATTTTCTATTTAATGCCTTTGTGTTGTAATTATTAGTTAATTGAATCACATCAATATATTTTCAGTATTCCCTCTGATTTCTACATGGTATCAGAGCTGAGAAAAAAATCGTTTGTTTCGAAATCTCCGTTGATGATCATTCGTTGTTGAATTAATTCTTTTCGTAATTAAAGTGGTAATATTTAGTTCGTATTTGTTGACTCTAAATCAATGATTTATTGAGTTTTATATAAAAGCTACTAGTTAGATAAATCGTATAGAAGGCTACAAGTTGGACTAGTTTATAAGTTTTGGTTTGTTGGCATATCATGAATGTCTGATTCGTTTGGAGATAGAAACTTCATATTATTTTGACGATTTTGTTAAATTCAGTTTGAGTTTTGGTAATTAATGGTTTCGCTCGTTATGGTATTGTAATTTGGAGTTAATATTGGTCTTGATATCGGTATCGGTATTGAATTGGAAATTAGTTTTGTGTTGGAGATCGTGATGCTACATTCTTAACTAATCCAACTACGTCTTGAGTAGTTATGTGTTGCATCTCGATATCAACTTGTTCTGCATCAGTATATGTTGGTTCCGCCTGGATTTGCTCTGATTTTGTTGATTACACATTTTTCTGTCTGATTGTGCTTTGCATCTGTTTGGTTCCGTCTGATTGTGTTATGCACCTGCCTACGTCTGTCTTCATCTGATCTTTATCTACTTTTATCTGCATTCTTCTGCATGAATCTGCTTTGTCTGAATATGCTCTATCTATCTGCCTGAATCTGCTCTACATCTGTCTAACTAAATTTGCATCTGCCTGTCTGAATATACTCTCGTTCATTTCCGTAATTATGTTGCTTTGCTCTAATATTGGTTTTGCAATGACTTTGGTCCATCAGTTTCAGACTTGACTGTTGTCACCTTGTTACAGTTTGGATTGCATCGGATTGAGACTCCGTATAGCACCAAGTTGGCATTCAGAGACACTTCGCTTTTCATTTATTTTTCAGTTTTAGTTATTTTATGCTTGGCAAACTCTCAATGTTGCCGCTGCAGCATTGCGAGTTTAAGAGGGGATTTTAGTTAATAAGGCATGTAGGCCAGGCCCGTTGGTTTAGGCTCGTCTTGCACTTATAGTTAAGTTTGTTCATTTTCTATTTAATGCCTTTGTGTTGTAATTAGTTAATTGAATCTAGTCAATATATTTTCAGTATCCCCTCTTATTTCTACAGTGGGTTCAAGTCCTGCTTAGGATATGTTAGATAGTCAGTGGTGTGTATATTGTGAGATAGTTGCCGTTCGAAAAAAAATATTATTAGGTTAAACTTTTAGCCAATTGGTATTTCAAATGTTAGAAGGTTACTTTTTAGAAAATGTTTGGTAAGTAGGTTTTAGTTTAGGTCAAAAGTCACAAATAATTTACATACTTTTCAATTTGTGTTATATGACTAACATACTTTTAAAAGGTTCAGTATAACTATTATATTTTCAAACTTTAACCAATATGACTAACTACTAGGCATGTTAATTACATTGTTAGTCCCTAATACATAAACAATTGCACCGTTGGTCATTAATACATAGTACAGTTAGTCCTCAATACATAAATAATTGCACCGTTGGTCCTCAATACAAAACCCCAGTTAGTCCCAAATACATAACCACCGCCCACCATTACCATCACCGCCGCCCACCACCAATCACCACCGCCACCAATCACCACCACCACTGCCACCACCCACCACCACCACCAATCACCATAACCACTCACAACCGCCACCCACTGCCACCACCCCCACCCACCACTTACCACCACCACCAATCACCACCACCACAATGTAGTGGTGGTAAGTGGTTGGCGCGCTGGAGGTGGCAGTGGGTTACGATTGTGAGTGTTGGTGGTAGGGGTAAGCATCGGGCCGAAACCGACCTGTTCCTGAAACTGACAACCTGGAGATCCCTAATTGAACCTCGACCTGAGTATAAGTTGGTTTGTGTCGGTCAGGATCGGTTTTGGTCGGTTTGTATGGCTTTCTTTTTGTTTTGTCAGTTTATCCCGAGTCCCGACCTGACCCGACTCCTGACTTCCTGGATATCCCAACCATAGTCCCGACCCGAGTATAGCTCGGTTTGTGTCGGTCAGGGTCGGTTTCGGTCGTTTTGTGTCGGTTTTCGATCGTCAGTCGGTTTTGCTCACCCCTAGTTGGTGGTGGTGGTAAGTGGTGGTGGTGGTGGTGATTGTTGTTGGTGGTGGTTATGGTAAGTGGTGGTGGTGGTGATTGTTGTTGTTGTTGTTGGTGGTAAGTGGTGGTGGAGGTGGGTGGTGGTGGCGGTGTTAGGCGATGGTTATGTATTTGGGACTAACTGAGGTTATGTATTGAGGACCAACGATGCAATTGTTTATATATTGAGGACTAACGGTGTAATTACTATGTTAAGTGGTTAGTCATATTGGTTAAATTTTGAAAGTATAATAGTTATAATGGACCTTTTGAAATTATGTTAATTATATTAACACAAATTAAAACGTACATTAGTCATTTGTGGCTTTGCCCCTTTAGTTTAAAAGAATGGAGTAAAATAATTAATAATTGCTTGGTACGAGGGGAATGGTTTTAAAATCAAGGATTACAACTTTGACTAAGGGTTACAAAAAATGTTGCCAAGCTATCCCCTTCTACAATATCCACCTTACCATGTGGGGTTTGGAAACTAACAATCTATTTTTTTTTCTTAGGGTGTGTTTGGTGTGCTTGAATCATAATCAAGTAATACTTTCATTACCAATAAAGATGTTTGTTTGAAAATGATAGTTGAATATCATATATGCATCAAACCAGGCAAAAGAGGTAACATCATACACTAGTCTCACCTTTTTTCAAATATTTTTCCCACCCAAATGCAATTCATCAAACCAAACAACAACAATCCGAATGATACATTTAATGTAAACTACACTCATTTCATCTCATACCTAAACTCATACCGATTGTGATTTACAACAACAAACCAAACACACCCTTAGAGTGTGCTCAAATCTATACATTTTCTTGTAAATTTAATTATTTGCTATCAATAAAGTGGACCATTTTCCTTTCACTCATGTTGTTTTAATATTAAATAATACCACGAAGGGTGTTACAACACTTCATAGTATTAATTTAAAAATGTGTTTAGTTGTTGGAAAATGAGAAGTTTCTCTGATTTTTTATTTTTATTTTTTATAACATACATAAAATAGAAAACATGTTTAGAACGATTATTTTCTAAAATTTCCTTATTGAAAATAAAAAACCATTTTTTCTGCTATTATAATTAGAGAAGTTGAATTTAGGTTGCATTTGGTATGTATATATGGGAATGGGGTTATGGGTTTCATAGTGATTAAAGGTGTTTGTTTAGCTAGTCATATTTCTTTGCTTATGTTACAAAAAAAATAAAATAAAAATAAAAATAAAAAAAAGTTGTGTTTTTAGTGAAATTCCAATATTTCTTCTCAAAAAAGTTTTGTAATGGCTTTCTAGGTTGCTTTTTGTACATGTTCACTTCTACTCTAAAACCTTAAGACAATTGATATACAATAGAGATCCCTTTATAGTTTTTACCCTCATGTTAACCTTTCTTGTGGTGAATTAAATTCGCATTCTTGAACTTCGGTTGTCGTAGAAAGTAGACCTTTTTGTTGAGTTGATGAAAAACCAACTTTCAATGTCCATTGTCTCATGTTTCCAACATTCTGATTTTGCAGCTGAATACAACATTTGAGTTGAACCTTGAGCTATTGCAAGTAACTCAACCTGAAGGAAAGTAGTTGTTCCGAAGACTGCTAGTATTTTTGTCAACTCAAATAAGTCTGCAAGGGTAGTTTTTGATATGAAGAGCAATTTTTTATTTGTTTTCCCAGAAGGCCAAGGTGTATGAAGCTTTGTAATATAAAGTTGTACATGACATGACAGTACATTACAAATACTCTTTATACACTTGGTCACGCGTGGAACATCTTTACAACTTCAATGGTTGGTTTAAGCGGTTGTAGCCATCCGGTGGTGTGAATTATTTTTGTGTGTGTTTTATATTATTTGAAAAATTGAGGTGTAGATAAATTGAAGAGTTATGGACGGCAATGGGTGTGATAAAACCAATAACCCATGGGTATCCGTTCGTGATGAGTGGGTAACCCCGTCAAATTTTTACACGCGGGTGGATCGAACACTTGGATGTGTTATGCAATAGTTTTATAATAGCGTTGAGATGCATATTCAACCATAAACAATGAGTATTTTTGACTTCGCATTGTACAAAAAAGACTCATGATAGAAGTTTATAAATCTTATTATAATATGATATGACAAGAAAGGAAGTGTACTACTACAACCACAAAAAATTTACAAAAAGAAATCCGCAAAAGAGATTTGTCATGTGTTGATTGGTATAGTAAAGAAAAAAGTGAGAAAATATATTTAAACACACCAATCAATATATGACAAATAATTTTTGTGGATTTCTTTTTGTAAATTTTTTGTGGTTGTAGCACTACTCAGAAAGGAATTGCATAATAACAAATCCGCGTTCTTGGTGTTAAATAATTTTTTACATGATCAAAAATCATTGTTACATGTAGTAAACGTATGATGCTTTTCAATAGTAAGAAAAATAAAAACAATATGCTAGCAATATGTGTATTCTCACCAAGAATTAATTCTCAAGTTTATTGATTTGTATATAAAACTGTCTGTGTGTAAAAAGTGTTTATTTTTGTGTGTGTCTCACAAGATTAGATCTAATGTTAATAAATAAATCTTCATAAATGAAGGTAAACTAGTAAACAAACAAGTATTTTGCAAAAGCGTTCCTCTTAGGTCCAAGTTTTATGACAGATCAGATAAGATTATGACCAAGTCAGGGTTTATATTTTAATATTTTGACCAGGTCCAGGCATGATAATGACGAGGACCAGACCAGGCATGATTTTAACCAGGTCGAGGTAGATTTTAGCTAGGTCCAGGTAAGATTTTAGGCAGGTCGTCTATAATTTTGACAAGTTTAGGTGTTATAGATGAATTTTGACTTAAATTTGTACAAAGGTAGGTTCATTAGTAATTAAATAATTTTGATTTACTGTATGTTGTTTTCTATCTTCTCCAAAGTCCACCAATCTTAGAACCGTCGGTATCATGAACACAATTGTCGAAAGTTCTTGTGCTTTTTTTAGCATCTTATTTTATGATCCTTATTTTGAAGATCGTAATTGTAGCTACACATGCCTTCCTTTTAACAATATCAGAGACTACGAACATGATTAAAGTCCTAAATTTTTTGAATACATGGGGCTTCAATGATCTTTCAATAGTGAGTAAAGTCTATTATGTAATTTAAACAATCATGTATATAATCTTTTAGAAGTGGAGGTTTCAAATAAATTCAATTGTGTGTAAAGTCTAATTTAATATTTTCATCTTTTGTATGAGATATTATATTGAGATCTGTAGTACCAGTTTGTGTAGTGAAAAAGTAAGCGAAAGATTCACTTATAAAAATTACCCAAAAAGAAGTTAAAGGAAAGCAAAAACTTAGGAAGACTGTTATAAATGGTACAATTGGAATAATACTAAAATTTTACGGCACTATTAAATTAATGATAAGCGTTGCTATATTATTGGGAGAAAAGTTCGATGTAATCAGATATTTTCTAAAAATTCAATGAACATTCATTTTGGGATAAAATTATTTTAAGTCCAAAAAGTTCCGTCAGAGCGTCGACTGGTCTATTTTTGTAATTTTTCAAAAAAATGTGGTAACAAATGGAAAATGTTGAAATTGTGTATTTATTACTCGGTATTAAGTTAAACACTTAGAATTTATAATTAAGCATATTTTACTTTTAAAGCTTAAATAAATTATGTCATGTTATATTATTTTGAAGTACCGTATTAGATAAGCTACGTTAGGATTAGCAAATCCACCCGAAAACCGACCCGAACTGTCGACTGGGTCGATTTTAAACCATGTTTTTAAAAAGAAAAGAAAAGAGAAGAAATAAAAAAGAAAAATCCGGTTTGGATGGATCTGATAGTTCAATCGGTTTGACCGCCAGGTCAACCCGGTTTTCCAGTTAAGTATATTGCAATATTTCGGCTCACCAAACACATATAGAACCTTTAATATTCAATACCAAATATACACAACGACTAAAAAATTCAATACAAGTCACATAATAGGTTTATAAAACATATATTATATAACACCAAATATATACAATTCAACGACGATATAAGTTTTAAACTTAAAAACAAAAATATTCATCATCACAATTAATCTAAACTTATCATATATATCATTGATGTTTTGCTTCATTAGTAAAAAGTGTTAAATTAGGCTCGACACAACTATATTCGACCCGACTCTATCCAACCTAACTCGAGGTGATTTTAGCCGACCTAACCATGACCTAGTGAGCAACGACCTTAGATTTCTCGCTTGGTACACCCTTGAGTCGGTTCAATCTGATTTAATTAACACTCTTAGAGATAGCTAGTAGAAAAATGGTCCATAATAACTATTGAGTATGCAATAACGAGGTGTTTATAAGTCTCTTACTCATTTGTACTTTTGTGATAAAAATGAATACGTTTAAAAAGGCATACATGTAATTATGTCTCTTTTCTTTTTATTTTCTTCCTGACTCGATAACACAACATTTTCTCTTTTCCTTTCCTTTCATTTCAACTCGATAACATGAAATAAAAAATCAACTTTTTTCCTTTCCATTTCTTTATATTCTCTTATTTACCCATCATTTTTATCCCACTTAAAAAATCTCCAGCGTAAGTGTTCATATTTTTATTTTGGGAGCGTTCACTTTTATAATTCAACTAATAAAAAAAACTTTAGTGGTCAAAAATGAAATTTTCTTGATAGAGAATGCAATTAGTGGGTTTTACTAAGACTTTGTACATTTTAAAAAATTGTAACACTTCAACTCCTTGTAATGGTTTGACTAACAGGGACTAACGTTGCCAAACTTAAAAAGTTAAATAATAACTCATGTATAATAGTAATAGATTTACTTAACATCACAGGAACTTCATAAATCTCTTTATTTTTTTCTTCCTTATACCTCACGTCACATAACTCATGTCATGTATTTGGGCTTGGAATTTTATCAAGGATGAATTAAGTTAAGCTAATATATGACAAAACTCAAATGATTGACATGTAACTTAATACACGAATTTTCATAGTATCTAAAACTGAGGGACTGGAAGTGAAATTAAAGTTGACTTAAAGTCAACCAAATTGCCTTTAGGGGGCGTTTTGTTGGAGCAATTTAGAATTCCGGAATTTTAAATTCTAGAAAATTAAAATTCTTGAGAATTTAGAATTCCGGAATTTAAAAAACCTTCGCATGTTTGGTTGACAGAAATTCATAAATATATTTTTTTTAATATAAATTTCATAAATATTCTCTTTAAAAGTTTATAAAAAAATTATAAAAAAAGTTTTTAAAAAATTTATAAAACATTTATAAAAAAAGTTATAAAAAAACTTTATAAAAAATTTATAAAATTTTTTAAAAAAAAGTTAATAAAAATTTATAAAAAATTATAAAAATTTTAGACAAAAAGTTTATTAAAAATTTATAAAAAAAGTGTATAAAAAAACTTTTTAAAAAATTTATAAAAAAAGTTTATAAAAATTTATAAAAAAATTATAAAATAAGTTTATAAAAATTTATAAAAATTTTATAAAAAAAAGTTTATAAAAAATTAATAAAAAATTTGTAAAACAAAGTTTATAAAAATTCTATTTAAAAGTTTATAAAAAAACGATAAGAAAAAAAGTTTATAAAAAATATTAGAAGTAAATTAAAATTCCTCACTTTTTGGAGACATTCTAATTTCCCCATTTTAAGGAATTTTAATTTGCTTTGCCATTTAAATTCACCCCTCTCTAACGAACCAAACATGGTAATTGGGGGAATTTTAATTTTAAATTCCCCCAAATTCCATCAATTTGCTCCAACCAAACACCCCCTTACTCTTTTCTCCTGAACTTCATTTCATCTCTTTTCATTTTCCTTGCATTCATTCCATCCATCCGATAACTGTAAGTTAATTCCAGTTACCAATTACTTGTTCAGTAGTTTTAAATTATTCTTGTTTCGCTGTAATCTTTAGGGTCATTTGGTTGACCTTTGAGTCTGACTCGATTAATAGTATTAGGATATCGAATGCTTATTTTCGAGCTTCATTATAGCTTGATAATATTGAAGTTTGTTAATTTTGGTTGATTGAAACCAAAAATTTAAAGATGTTCTGATGATAGATGCAGTTAACTAAGGGGGTGTTTGTCTTGGCCTATTTGATGGGTTATATGAGCTTATATAAGCTATATCCTCAAGTTAATAAGCTCATAAGCCATTAAAAATTGAGCTTAAAAAAACTTCAATAAGCTCATCAAATAAGTTAAACCAAACACCCCTTAAACTAGTTGGGATATAATTGACATGATTGAGTGATTTGAGCCTGTGAAAGATGTTTTTTTATTAGGTTATGTAGCATAAGATACATGGCGTTGAATGGAATGAATAATTAGATTTTGTTAAAGAAAGTAAATACTAATCTGAAAATGCCACTGTAGGAGAAATAATGTTTTCGTGTAAATGACATGAAGTGTGGAAAACTTTCAATAGTTGTAGTGTTGTGTGGATCAGTGACTCGAAGGAACTTTTACATTAACCTTTTGGTTTCTTGATGCTTGTGCATGTATTCTATGAAAGCTTTAACAGTTACTAAAACGTGTCACTTATAATTAATATTAATAGTGGTAAATTTACGTTAACCTTTTGGTTTCTTGATGCTGTTTCCACTATCTATGTTTTGTATTTGTTTTTTTTAACAGTTAACTTATATATAAACAATTAGCATGCTTGTTCTGTCTACATGTTATGTGGTATAACACAAAAGCACTCACATGTTTGATTGTTTTATGCTACTTAGTCATGGGTTCTATGGTGCTAATTACTAGTAGTTGTTTCAATTTTATTTTTCATTTTTTTCTGAAAACGTTTACTGTACTTGTAAATGCAGCACAATCTCATTGTTGACGATGGCTGCTACGTCCATTCCTCATTGGTGGAAATTTGATGTCTTTGTAAGTTTCAGAGGTGAAGATATCCGCAAAAGCTTCATGGATCATATGTTCAATGATTTCAAGCAAAAGGGAATTTATGCTTTTAGAGATGATACCAAATTGCCTAAAGGAGAAGAGATTTCTCCTCATCTCTACAAAGCCATTGAAGAATCTAGGTTTCTGATAGTTATCTTCTCCAAAAACTATGCTTCTTCATCATGGTGTCTGAGGGAACTTGTCAAAATACTTGAGTGCAAGCAAATGGGAGAGCCTAAACACGAGGTTCAAATAATCTTTTATGATGTTAAACCTGATGTGGTGAGGAAGCAAGCTGGGAGCTATGCTGAAGCATTTGCCAAACATGATGTTTCAAATAGAACAGAGGTGGATAAATGGAGAGAAGCTCTATTCATGGCGGCTAACTTATCTAGATGGGATCTCCAAGACATGACAAATGGGTAAATTTCTTGTTTTTTCTGTAACTATCTTGTAGCTGTACTAAATCTTAACACTTTGTAGTTTATCTTACTTATTGTGTCTTTGTGGTAAACAGGTTTGAGTCCAAGTTCATCGATTCCATTTCCAGAGAAATCCTCAAAAAATTATCTAACGTACCCTTAGATGTTGGTGAGAACCTTGTAGGCATAGATATCTATCTCGACAAATTCGACTTGTCTCGCTTCATTGGGTCAAATAAGGTTAACAAGATTGGAATATGCGGTATAAGCGGGATAGGAAAGACGACCCTTGCCAAAGCTATTTATAACTTAATGTATGTACACTTTGAAGGAAGTTGCTTTTGTGAAGATGTCAAAGAAGTCACAAAACGACAAGGCATAATTCAAGTTCAAATGCATTTGATTAATAAGATTCTGAAAGCAGAAGATCTGAAGATATCATGTGTTGGTGAAGGTTCTACAGTCATAAAGCAAAGGATGGCATGTAAGCCGATCCTGCTTGTTTTGGATGATGTGGATCATCGGGATCAGTTGAATGCGCTTGCGGGTTTAGCTAGTTGGTTTTGCCCAGGAAGTTTGATTATTTTCACAGGTAAAGATAAACAGTTGTTAAGATCTCATAGAGTGGATGAAATCCAGGACATGGACTTTCTAGATGAGGATCAATCTTTAGAGCTCTTCAGTTCCTATGCGTTTGAGGAAAAATATCCTTCTACGGGCTTCCAAAAACTTGCTCTAGAAGCTGTGAACTATGTGCAAGGTCACCCTCTAGCTCTCATAGTTTTAGGTCGTTTCTTATATGGCAAAACTATGCATGAGTGGGTTAGTGAACTGAATAGGCTCAAGTTACATCCCAATGAAGAGATACAACAAGTGCTTCGTTTAAGTTATGATGGGCTAAACTACCAGCAGCAAAATATCTTACTTGATATCGCATGTTTATTCGTTGGAGAAAACAGTGAAGTTGTAACAAGCATACTAGATGGCTGTAACTATTTTGCAGATTCAAATATGAAAGTTCTGGTTGATAAGTCATTAATTACGATCTGTAGTGACATGTCACTTCAAATGCATGACTTGATTCAAGCAATGGCAAGGGCGATTATTCGTGAAGAATCTAGAAGATTGTTGATTTCATCTAATGTTTACAATAAGGTAAAAAGTGGCATATGATAATTGTCCTTTATATTAATACTATAAAAGTATAAGCAATTGACTATGTTACTGTTCATAATTTAAGTCACATGTTTTTGTTTTTCCAGGTGGCAATAACTGAAGCGGTTGAAGTTCTAGTCATTTCGTTAGAGAAATTTAGTCAGAAGGTTCACATAGATGCTAATGATTTTCAACGTATGAAAAGGTTGCGGGTCCTGAAAATCTATCAAGAGGAAAAACCATATGAGCAGAAACTTGAATTGGAGGGCCATAATGTGATCTTCTCAGGAAAAAAATTGTATTATTTGTCCAATGAGCTAAGCTTGTTTTGTTGGCATGGATGCCCTTTCAAGTACTTACCTTCAGATTTCTATCCAGAAAACATTGTTGTCATCGACCTCTCTTACAGCAACATAATGCAACTTTGGACAACACCAAAGGTATTTACTTGTTCATACATGTGTTCATATTTGACACCTTGAGAAATAAGAACTAATCTTTTTTCTATTGATGCCAGTGCTTAAGAAGGTTGAAAGTAATGAAGCTAAGGTACTGCTGCAACCTAACAACCACCCCTGACTTCTCAGAGATTACAAATCTCGAAGAGCTAGATCTTGAAGGTTGTGTGAATTTGGCTACAGTTCACCCATCTATTGGAATGCTTAATAAGCTTGCTGTCTTAAATATGAAAGACTGCACACGGGTTAGGAGTTATCCCAGCAAAGTGGAAATGGATTCTCTTCAGGTTTTGAATCTCTCGGGATGCTCCAATGTAAACCAACTGCCTGAAGCCTTTTGGTCCAGATGCTGGACTTCAATCTCTGGTTTCATATGGAACCAACAACATCCCCAAAGATCAGTTTCATTGGCAGGTTTAAATATGCTAAAGTCCCTGAATTTCAGCTACTGCAATTTAGTTCAAGTGCCCGATGGCATTGGAGGCTTATCATGTCTAAAAAAACTAAACTTGGAAGGGAACAATTTTACTAGTTTGCCTGGAAGTTTGAGTCAACTTTCTAATCTTCAAACACTTAGACTTGATGGTTGCAAGAAGCTGGAAGTGTTGCCCGAACTTCCACGTAGCCTAGATTATCTTAATGCATCTGATTGCACCTCCTTATGTTCAATTAAGGGATCAAACCCAATCATGAGCAAAAGGTACACTCATCTCACCAATTGTCCAAAATTGTTTAAGGTGTCGATATCGGAGACTCAATGTCTCGACTCATCTGTAACTTCCCAAGGCTATGGATTTTCTTCTTTCCTTCTGTATGCGCATAACAGATGTGGATTGTTCCGTTTGCCAGGAAGTTCCATTCAGAATATGAATATAATATATGATGGAAATAGCATTCCAAATTGGTTTACAAATAAAAGTTTGGGAAATCAGGTAAAGGTTGAATTGCCATCAGATTGGAGCTTCAGTAAGTTAAGGAGATATGGAGTTTGTGTTGTTTTTAAGAGAAAAAAACCTTCCCCATCTTTTGGATACTCTGTAAACAACTTTGATGGAGCTTCTTTGGGAAGATGCAATCCATACTACTATGATGAATATTTTGAGGATAAGCCAATAAGAATCGATGAGTCAGATATGATATGGTTGCATTATACGACATTTCAAATTCGGAAACTGGAGGAAGCAAAGAAATTTGTTACAGGTTGTTTTAAAGAGAATGAAGAAATTGAAGTGAAGGAGATGGGTGTAAGACTTGTTTGGGAAGAAGATTTAGATCAAGAAGCAGGAGACTTGAGTATGTTCCAAGACATCCCAACTCTACCACGGCATGGTGGGGTCTGGTGCCGTTTTTAGGAGTATGGATATATCAAGTGGACATGGTAGGATAAATTATTTATATGTCCCCTGTAGATTTTGTAATTCTTATTTGGTCTTTTTATTAGCCACAATAAACTTTGATAAATCCATGTAGGAGACACCCACCAGGTGTTTGATGAAATGCATGACTAGAAATCATTTGCTATTTACTCTACAGCCTGTTTGTAGATTTTTTTGGATTTTACGATGTATTAAGAATTGATGTTGTGTTTTGAAGTTGCGATTTGTACCGTAAGATAATAAACCATGTTGTAGTTTGTCTTTGGAAATTAATATTGAAGCAATTACGTGACTGGTATGGTAACATGTTAAAACATGCACCATCTTTGGAAAGTGTGCTCTTTCTAGCGCCAGCTCAACCAACAGTTTAGGACTTGATTTAGATGAAGAAGCAGACTTGATTATGTTCCAAGACATCCCAACTCTATTTGGTTTGGGACTTGATTTAAATGGGCCTTGTGCTGGTTTAGGGACGATGGAATAATCGACTAGACATGGTAGGATAAATTATTTATATGTCCCCTTTAGATTTTGTAATTTTTATTTGGTCTTTTTATTAACCATAATAATCTTTGATAAATCCATGTAGGAGACACCCACTAAGTGTTTGATGAAATGCATGAGTAGAAATCCTTTACTATTATACCAGCAAACTGTCATTAGCTATAACTCTACAGCCTGTTTGTAGATTTTTTTTTGGATTTAGGATGTATTAAGAATAGATTGTTGTGTTTTGTAGTGGTGATGTGTACAGTAACATTGCTTGATAATTCAACCATGAAGTCCTTAAGTCTGTCTCACTGACTTTGTTTTAAACCTTTTCCCTATTCCTAATTCAGTCACACTTTTGAGCTTGTGGATCAACCAAGTGATTTGTTGTTGCCACCTCAGTTTGATCATTAGTCAACAACTCATTACCTTCATTAGGTAATTCAACTTTCTCGTGCATGACATTACTGTCTTCCCTAACATTGACCTTGTCGACAAGGTTGCATTACCCAGGTGGCTTCTTCAGGAGCTTTGCCGTGCAACTGAACTAAATATTGCTTTGGTATTGAGGATAATGTGTCTGCCTCTCTTATTTGTACAATAGCTTGTGGTGTCATTTGGGATATCCTTCCCTTGCCACATGGATTGGGGTTGTCTCAGTAGTCGTGCCATGAAAACATTTAAGAAGAGAGACATGATAAAGATCATAGATTTTAGCATCGACATGTAACAAAATTGATAAAGATCATAGATATCAATCAATAGGTACTGCATTAAATAAAAGAACTGCTATATCTTCCTAGTTTATATGTCCAAACACCCAGGGGCGAAGCTTCATAGGGGCCGGGGGGGGCGCCCGACCCCCCGAAATTTTTTTTGCGATGTAGGGGGTATATAGTTTTCGTGTAGAAAAATTTCGGTATATTCGGTTTCGACCCCCCAAAAATTTCGGTATACCTGAAATATAGCCTTAGGAAAAAAAAAATTTAGATCCCGACCCCCACTTACAAAATCCAAGCTTCGCCACTGCAAACACCCCTCAAGTAATATATAAAAACTGAAGTATCGGTTTATCTAATAGCAGGGGACTAGAACTGTAACTTGTGGATATTAAGTTGACTTTTGGATATCAAAACACATGGAGACTAAAAGCAGGGGACTAGAACTGTAACTTGTGGAGATCAAAACACATGGAGACTGATTGCATTGGAAAACCTGTAAGTCATCCATTTCTTTTACACTTTCATCACAAAAAGGCATTAATCCTGTTCGTAACAAGAAATTGGTTCACCAGGAAGAAAGTTGAAAACCAGAGTGGAAGCACTTGAGATGTGCGAGCACGCGTTTTGTGTATAATGCTATCAACCCTGTTCGTAACAAGTCCAACGACGCACAAAACACTTTCTCATGATAATATTCCAAGACAAACCAATCCATAGTAGAACACACAATGAATATCAAATTTGACTACGCGTAATTCTTGGCATATAACTGCTTATGTAACTAGTTTATTACCAATAAAAATGTTAAAACTTTAGCGTACATTATTTTTACAACAAGCATCTAATAATCAATACTGTATATTTATAGTAATTGCAATCCAATATTAGAATTTCTAGTCAAAATACCAAAGAAATATCGTAAAGTTCTCATGCAATGGAATCAAAGACAAGCAAGCGATACAAACATAAACCATTTTTCAGTTTCATTTTTCCCCATTTGACTTTCTGACGACACCTTAAACAGTCCGCTTGAGTACTTGACCCAAAGGGAAGTCATCAAATGAATATGTATGACCATGGTCAAAAGTCAAAACCTGCATTGCTGCTCGTTGAATCAAACCTTGTGAAACTACGGTCTTGTGTCGTGCTGCTCATTCAGTCGAATCTTGAGAAGTTATTATCCGGTGTGGAGCTGCTCATGGAATCAAATCTCGAGAAGGTTTCTTGTTTTAGGTTTATATATTTTCAAATTATGACATGCATACAAAACAGTTCGCAACTGATACAAAACCAGTTTTAGATTGGTTCAGTTTCCAGGTCCACTCTAGAGTAGTACATCGAAAGGGAAGTCATCAAATGAGTATGTATGACCATGGTCAAAACCTGCATTGGTACTCATTGAATCAAACCTTGCGAAACTACGGTCTTGTGCCGTGCTGCTCATTCAGTCGAATCTTGAGAAGTTATTATCCTGTGTGGAGCTGCTCATGGAATCAAATCTCGAGAAGGTTTCTTGTTTGGGAGAACCTCGGTCAGTGGCACTGAAAGTCATATCTCGAGAAATTATCAAAGAAAGAATTCTCTGCTCTTCCCCCACTGGTAAGGTGTGAGCCAGGAACCGAATCATCAAACCCAAATGGACTATTTTTCTGGAAGAAACTGTTATTGCCTTGCGGGGAATCACTTTTCCTTAAACTTGCAGTCAAGCTATTGGAGTCAAAGAAATAACTCTCTATGCTTCTCATGTTCAGCATCCTGAATAAATGAAGTTATTTTTTGCGCGGTGGGACTACGTATGCTGATTCAGTCTTGAAAGGCTTCTTTGACTTCCTGTCAGCATTTGAATATGAATCCTTAGAAGCGTCATCCATCGGAGCCGAGTTTTCTGCCTGAGATGTTGATTTGGTATTTGCAGGCACCGTAGCATCAAATGAGAAACCTTCGTCTTCGAATTTATCCAAATCCTCTTCCCACACTGCAGATATCTCTGGAACTCCAGGTTGCCAACCTTGACAATCAAAATAGGTGAACCATAACGCAATATCAATCATTCTATTATAATATTATACAGATACAGTGACGTTATTGCTCATGAGATAAAAGATGATACCCTTTGGAAGCTCAATAACTGCAGTTGACTTGACATCAATTACATGTTTTTTGCAACGTTCAGTTAAAGCCTTAAATAACTGCAGTTAACTGCAGTTAATGTGCTTCAGCTCCCAGCTGCCTTATTCTTAAAAAAATAAAAAATAAATAAAGAAAGAAAGAAAGAACAATCACAAAAAATAGATATAATGTACGCTAAGCTGCCAGTCCAGTAGAAAGTGACAATGCAATGCTATCTCTCAAGCCATTTTAACAATTTTGAGTAGAAGGGGAGATTTTAGCGCATTTATGTGGAAACAGGCCAACTTGGGTGATATTTTATCAATAACGGGTGGGTCAAACTCATAAAATCATAATAATCATAAAATCAGAATGAACTTATTCTGAACCAGTACAAAAACATGTTTCTCGGGCCACCAATCGGAATAGTTTTAAACATAAAAAACCCGAAAATTGCTTATGAAACTCCCATCGTTTGCTTCATGAATCCAATCGAATTAACAAAAATTCCATAAAAAAACTTTGAAACTTAATTATAATATTTCAGTTTAAACAA
The DNA here is from genome assembly GCA_030686995.1 of Artemisia argyi. Taxonomy (NCBI): domain Eukaryota; kingdom Viridiplantae; phylum Streptophyta; class Magnoliopsida; order Asterales; family Asteraceae; genus Artemisia; species Artemisia argyi. The sequence continues at coordinate 253,480,973 of CM060700.1, forward strand.
AAACTTACAATTAACTTACAAATGCACAACAGCCATTGATTTATCATGCACGAAGACACATCCATTTCAAGTTAGGAAAACGAGATCAAGCTCCCACAACTTCCGAACTGACACCATGAAACCGAACCGACACCAGATACAACCGTTGACCATCACAGGACACTAGCCTTGGGGTGTACTCGTGGACCCTTGGTGGGTGTGGAGTCGATTGGACTCGAGTCCAGAGACCATGTCCAATGTCATACGCTGCGATCTTATCAGTCTCGGAATACACGTAAAAGACCCCGTCACAAACGACTCCCGAGCAAACAACCCCAAAATCGACTCGTAGCCGTTGAATTTCCGTCCATTTGTTTGACGAAGAATCAAAAATCTCACATGAATTTAAAGCCTCATCCCATGAACCAATCCCCCCTACCGCTATTATAAACAACTGTCCTCGGTCTTTCACATTACTCGTGTGCTTGGTTTTTTCGTTTCTTGATGTACGTCTAACCAAAATCCTGTGAGGTTCCCCATAAACATCTGATACTCCACCAATCTGCGTCCGTGTCCGGAGTTGACTTTTGATGGTCAAACAATCAGAGTTGGCTTCAAAACCAACACTCCTCTGTGTGTCTTTCGGTCCATTCTTCCAGAGCTCGAACAACCTCCGACAACGAAAATGTTATCATGGACAGTGGCAACTGAGAACAGAAACCGATTCTTAAGAATTTCTGCCTCAACTTTATGCCATTTGTTGAAAGAAACATCAAAAGCATATATCTCACGAGAGCTAAGACCATTTGTAACAGTATTGAAAAGGAACAACAATGGACTCAGGTAATACCCTTCTCGTCTCATCTGCATAAAACGAGGTTGCATAGTCAAAGATCTCCATTTCTTGCACACGAGCCGAGTGTTCATTAAGCTCGTCAATGGAAGTCTCATGAAACACAACTAAAGAATATCATCAGGAAGAAACATTGTGTTGTCTCCGATTATTTCTCTTCCACAACTGATCCACTCCATATGAGAAACAATCCACACTCGTGTCGTCGGTCCCACACACGGGTTTGTAACCTTTACCCACAACTTCACCGAACTCGTCACTTGTTGCGGCTCCAACCTTGAACCCTCCGCCCCTAGTATACAAACTCAGACATCATCAATATCATCATCCATCACACTTCCATGGTAGTCGTTTTTCAACTTTTGGCTAATGCTTCTAACTAGATGTTTCGACACATTGGAAGCCTCATTATGTGATGTTTCACCCCTAAGTTGTTCAGGTATCATCTTGCATTCTAAGCCTGGTCATACAAACAACACAAATTAGAATATGAATGCAAAACAAAATGCTAAGAGATTGAAACTAGACTAGCACAAAAACATGGCTAATTTGTACTCGGAAAGTCAAATGACTAATTTGAAGTTGACACACAGAATTTTCCACATGTTTGCATACAGCACATACTACAGATATGACTTTCAGCGAAAAGAGATAATTGTACATCTTAATGTGGCTGCAGATCAGTACAGCACAACCCGTTTTTACACGTTACCAGGCATGTCCGCCACACCTATTCTGCCACCTCTAGTCTAAGCAGAGCTTATTTGGATTGTATAAAGACTGATAGGCTCAAGTTCAACTCATGGCCTGGCAAGATTTGAAACTTACCTTACACTAGTAAAAAAGATCGCTTTGTGGCTTGTTTTCTATACTTGTATAAGTTTAAAAAAAAAAAAAAAAAAAAAAAAAAAAAAAAAAAAAAGTAAAGTAACTCCCAATACTGCCTTTCACGGGTTATGGGTCCCAATACCGTCTTCCACAGTGTATGGGGGAGGTTGAGACGTAGACAGTCTTACCCCTACCTAAGATAGAGGCTGCTTCCGGTTCTACCAAAGGTAGAAAATGTAACACCCCCAATTCATGATGCAGCGGAATTCAACTTGGGTGTTACTCGACGGCACAACAGTCATAATAATAGAAAACGATCTCTAACCGAGTCGTATTAAAAAGATTTATCATTCAAATTATATAAATATCAGAGGTTACAAAATGAGGTCCCAATTGGTTCCATGTTTACAAATCACATTAAGTGAGTTTTCGAATGATAATAAAATTTATAGCCCTCTTGAGTATCCGTGCCCTTCCGTGCCATCCTTGATCATCATGAACCTGAAATACATGCTTGAGAGGTCAACACAAGGGTTGAGTGATATTCATAGAGTTTGTTTTATGTTTGAACACAATATGTTGGTAGTGTGAGCTATAGACTCACACCAATGTTTGGAAAACAAAACAGGCAGGCTACGTTATTATACGCCCATAAAATGTATTATACACTAAGCTTATGACACCAAAACGTTAACGTGTACCAATATCGATCGGCAGATTTATCCCGGTAGGTACTTTGCTAACATACCTAAATCTCAAATGTTAGTGCATTTGTTTGAACTTAGTCAATACAAATGGGATTCGTCAATCCCAATAGGCCTATTCACAATATTCGCGCTCACTATTGCTAGTGATTAAATGGTTCATAATAAAGGATCTCGGTTTAGCAAGGCTGGTACTTAGTGATAATAAAACAATCAGGCAAGCATACAATTTAAAAAACATTGTGCTCGGTTAAAAATAGCATGTATTCCCCCCAAGGGTTTGTAAAACAATTAAGTAATGGAAAATGGGGCTATGATGAGAATGATGGATATGCCGTAAGAACTTCTACGAGCAACCTAGAATAATTGTTGTAACTTAGGTTTGGAATAATGTCTAAGGAAACATAAACATGCCAATATATATATCTTGCATTTAGTCCATGATGTTGTATGATGTATAGTGTAAGTCTTTGAAAGAAATGATTCATGAAACATGTATGTTTATATATCGTTTACTACCGTTCGGGCCGACATAATTCAGAAGTCATGTTAGTAAGCGTTCGAGGAGCCAGGACACTTTAATTCGTAAATCCACAACTCATCTCGACGGCTTACATAATGAACTCCTCACATGAGGCTCCCTACTATTGTAGTAGATGATAAAATATATAGATATAAGTTTTGATCCGAAAAGTTACATATCCGATATTTGAATAAACTTAGGAAAGTTTATTATTACATGAAGATTGTTATTAGGGTATGTTTCATATAACTTGTATGACCATTTTTCTTTGTAATATCTCATGGTTCCTTTTAGGTGAAGTAGATCCAAATTGCTTGTTCATGTTATCGCCTAATTCATTGTTTCATGTTTACGCCTATGTAAGTTGTTATGGTCATTTCGTCATGGCCTAGCCATGACCTTTGGTCCTTGTTCCAAGGTCATGAGACACAACCTTGGCTCTAGCCATGGTGGTGGTCTTGACTATAGGTCATAAGACCTCTTGTTCCTTTAAGTATAACCATAATATAGTGACTTGTATTTATGTAAATAGCTGTTAAGAATTTTGAAGAAATTATCACTCAAAAAGCGTTTTCAGGTCTCGAGCTTCTTTTTACCTGAACGAAAACGTGATTCCGGACAACTTTCGTGTTTTAACTTTTTCATGAAACGGACCAGAAAGGCCTCTTTTTGCGTGTTTTCTATTCTGTCACAGAAACATTTTGGCAGTTTTGCCGGAAAGTTTTGGTAACTTCAAATCGCCATAACTTTTGACTCGTATACTCGTTTTAGGTGGTTCAAATTGCTACGGTTTCCTTGTTAGGTCCTCTACTACAATATGTAATAATCCAATATAATATTTTTACCATTTTGATCAGGTCTTACCAAGAAAATCACTAGTTTACTTGTTTTAATAACTTGTTTTAACAATCAATAACAATAACTTGTTTTGCTCACTTTTATTCATCATGGACATGATAACAAGACAATATATAGCATGAATGATAGGTAAATAACATGAACATGATTATTTAACAAGAAGCAAGTTAGGGTTTGCTTACAACTTGTGAAGAAACTAACTAGAACCAAGATCAAGACCAAGAACTACTACTTAATCTTCCAAATATTTTCCAACCATAGCCAAGCTTCCATATCAAAAACCCTATCTTATAATCCCTTGATAAACACTAATCTTATCACAAAAACAAGCCTTAGTAAAAATCTTCACTAAGAACACTTGGAAATTGGATGAGTTTTTGTGGTGTTTTATGGTGATTTTATGGAGTTTTATGGTTGAAAGGTGTTAAGGATCAACTAGGAACTATGACTTGAACTTATGATGGATTGAATGAGCAAGATCAATGATCAAAATGGTGCATTTTGATGGTTTAGGGTCGTTGGTATTGCAAGAGAAAGGAAGAGAATGAGTCTCTTTTATACTAAAAATGAGGAGGTTACTTGTGTTGACTAGTCAACACTTGGAGACCAAGTTGTAATTAAGTGATGAACTATGGGTAAATTCATGAGATGAAGCCACATGGGTGGTGAATCCCCCCTCCTAGGGCAGTTCACAAAGCTTGGGGAGGAAGGTTTGGCTTTTTGGTGATATTATCCAAGATATGGTGTTAGTTTTGGCTCCGTAAAATGCTAACCGTAAATGGTTAAGCCACGAAACGTAAAACCGGGTGTCGTAAAATTATGGAATTCGAAAGTATTGTTAAACATGTCCATATGTTCCATAATAAAATATAAAATGAGTGGTAGGTTCCATTTGGGTGGTGAAACCCTGCTAAAAACTGGAAACACGGGTCTAAAACGCGTAATACGTAAAATGTACGAATATTGCGTAAAAGTGAGAGAAGTAAAATATTGCTTTTCTAATAGGTTATAAATGATTTAAAATGACTTATAATGTCTAGACTGGGCTCAGTCTAGTGTCGGTTGGTATTAAATGTCTTTTAGACATCAAACCGTAAGCCTAAAAATCACGAAATGACTTATAAAATCAAGGAATGATTTTTGGTCAATGGAGGAGGGAAAAATATGTTGACTTTTTCTAATAAGTTGAAAACTTAAATCGTCTTAGAAATGCGGTGCAGGTATAGGCTAAGGTTACGGCTGAGTTAAAACGCTTAAAACTGAAAATTCCAGTTTTTCACGGCCGAGGTTTATTTTGGTCATGTTTTTCTCAGTCATGATTTATTCTCAAATAAATCATGAGTGTGTCAAACATTTTTCTGATACGGGGAAAATTAACGCGACCGAATTTCGTTGTACGTAGAATTTCTGAATGACGTTTTACCCTAAAACGTGTAATTCCGTGTAATTCCTTAATAACTTTCACGAAAATGAGCTTATGAATGTCAAACTTTTAATTTGCCATGGAAATGATTTATCACTTGAGCCCAAGAAATAAAAATCAAGTTTCGGGAAAAATTTTCGGGAAAAATGAATAGTAAAAGTGAATAGTGAAATTTTCCGGGAAAAGTAAATATCCTGAAAATGCGAATTGTTACAGTCTCTACCCCTTACGGGGAACTTCGTCCCGAAGTTCTTTGTGTGTCATATGTTGGAGTGGTGTCAATGAAAAAGGTGTGGTTACTTATGAGGACTAAAGTCTGGGATTACCGGTGATGTAGTCTGATTTGTCGTTTCAGTGTATGGTGTAGGATGAGGCTTACTTTTATGTAGGAAAGGTATGGTAATAGTCGAATATCAAAGGAAATTGATATAGCAATCGAATATTAATAGGAATTGAGATAGTAATTGCAATCATAGCCTAGTAGGTAATCGGTTGTTGTACCTAGTGTTTATTGACTTCATACTTATGTTATTTCGGATACAAATAAGCCCACTTGTTTATAATTCTTTATTTACATAGAGAGGCATCCCAAACAATGTAAATAAGGAAATATAAACTTATGGTTCGGTGATTTACAATGTCTTTATTTAAATGAAAAGGCATCCCAATCCATTCAAATAATTACAAATCATCCTACTTAAGAATTCCCAACACAACATTCACAATTAGCCGGTGAGTTACAAGGTAGGGTATTACGAGATGATACTGGTGTTCCAAAAGTACAAGATGAATATTCAATCTTGTAAAGCTGATGAGGGTACTTGTGGTGTAACTAAGGATGATTTGAGCTTTAAAAGTGCATCAAGATCTGTTAATGAGCTTGTATTTGTAACGGTTGTGAAGATAATGATGTGATATGTTGATGAACAAAAGTGTGTAGTGTATGCTTAACATTAATACCCTTAGGTAAAGATGTTGAGTTTGCTTTAAAAATCTTAAGAGATTTTAAAAGTTTATGATGGAATGGTATCCTTAGGACCTAAACAGGATAGTACTTCTACAGGATGAAGAGAATAATTGATAACTATCCCAAGATAGTAGTTCGGATTATCTCATAAATGAAAAATTTCAAGAATGAATTTAGATCATACAGATAAGGTGTTAAGATTTCGCTGAGTGGTAAGACATTATCGTGTCTCTAGATTGTTTTAATGTATTCTGGTGGTTTATCGTGTTCATGTAGGAAATCAATCTAAATATAACCCTAGTACAACTAATCTCAGTATTTGAAAATGTTAAGTCGAATATAGTTAGTCAGACTATATTCCACTGTCCCTAGGTTAAATATAGGTGACTAGTCTATATTTAGCCGAGGTTCGATAAAATTTTCAAATACCTAAATTAGGTATACTTGTGATATGTTCGTTGCTTTCGGGAAACTGTCCATTAAACAAAGGCGATGTCAAACCCTTAAGTTGCAAGTCCCGTCCATACAAGACTTGTAACGTATGTTTTCATATTCCATTGAATAGAAGATAGTAAGGGTAGGTACGTATGGAAAGGAAATTTTAAGTAGTTCTAAAATAGAACATACTTGGTCAAGATCACGAACTTTTAATAATGAAGGTTTCATAAAAAAAACTTTGATGAATGTAGAGCTGAACTTCAACTTTTGTAGGTAATGGATTTGTTTGTCCTTTAGAAATCTCATATTTCTTGTTTTGAAATCGATAGATTGTGACGGGTTTTTGATATCATAAGAAATGATATTGATGATGTGATGGAATAATTCTAGAGACCATTTGCACAAAACACAATGTCTCGGAAGTAGGTTAGACCATTGTGCAATTCACAATGTCTGGGAAGTAGGTTAGGCCATTGTGTGACTCAAAACATTTGAGAAATGATTAAGACCATTGTATCATACAATGTCTTGGAAAATGAATGAGGCCATTGTATCTCACAATGTCTTGGAAAATGAATGAGGCCATTGTATCTCACAATGTCTTGGAAAATGAATGAGACCATTGTATCTCACAATGTCTTGAAAAGTGAATGAGACCATTGTATCTCACAATGTCTTGGAAAAGTGAATGAGACTATTGTATCTCACAATGTCTTGAAAAATGAATGAGACCATTATATCTCACAATGTCTTGGAAAATGAATGAGACCATTGTATCTCACAATGTCTTGGAAAATGAATGAGACCATTGTATCTCACAATGTCTTGAAAAGTGAATGAGACCATTGTATCTCACAATGTCTTGGAAAAGTGAATGAGACCATTGTATCTCACAATGTCTTGAAAAATGAATGAGACCATTGTATCTCACAATGTCTTGGAAAATGAATGAGACCATTGTATCTCACAATGTCTTGAAAAATAGGAAAGACCATTGCAATCAGTTACAATGTCTTGGACATATAATGTTGGAGTAGGAACATGATTGGGAGAGTGTGGTTGTGTCGAAATGCCTTAGAATAGGCGTACACAGATATGTTTAGTCCATTGTTTAGATAAATGATTGAAAATAAACCGAGTTTATATATTAATATACTAATGCTTACGGGGAAATGCTCAATTATGTTTAGGGTACATATATCAATATGCAATTATGTTTGTGTAGCACAAAATGTCTACGGGGAAATGCTCAAAATGGGTATATATGAATATACTAATATGTTTGTGTAGCATAACATGCTTACTAAGTCCATAATCGTCTGGAGAATGGAAGACACGGAGAGCGGAAGGCTATAAAAATGTTTTTGCTTGTAATTGTAGTTATAGTTTAGGTCTCAATTAGACCCGTTTCTCTATAACCATGGCTCTGGTACCAATCTGTAACACCCCCAATTCATGATGCAGCGGAATTCAACTTGGGTGTTACTCGACGGCACAACAGTCATAATAATAGAAAACGATCTCTAACCGAGTCGTATTAAAAAGATTTATCATTCAAATTATATAAATATAAGAGGTTACAAAATGAGGTCCCAATTGGTTCCATGTTTACAAATCACATTAAGTGAGTTTTCGAATGATAATAAAATTTATAGCCCTCTTGAGTATCCGTGCCCTTCCGTGCCATCCTTGATCGTCATGAACCTGAAATACATGCTTGAGAGGTCAACACAAGGGTTGAGTGATATTCATAGAGTTTGTTTTATGTTTGAACACAATATGTTGGTAGTGTGAGCTATAGACTCACACCAATGTTTGGAAAACAAAACAGGCAGGCTACGTTATTATACGCCCATAAAATGTATTATACACTAAGCTTATGACACCAAAACGTTAACGTGTACCAATATCGATCGGCAGATTTATCCCGGTAGGTACTTTGCTAACATACCTAAATCTCAAATGTTAGTGCATTTGTTTGAACTTAGTCAATACAAATGGGATTCGTCAATCCCAATAGGCCTATTCACAATATTCGCGCTCACTATTGCTAGTGATTAAATGGTTCATAATAAAGGATCTCGGTTTAGCAAGGCTGGTACTTAGTGATAATAAAACAATCATGCAAGCATACAATTTAAAAAACATTGTGCTCGGTTAAAAATAGCATGTATTCCCCCCAAGGGTTTGTAAAACAATTAAGTAATGGAAAATGGGGCTATGAACTCACCTTAAGTTGGATGATGTATAATGAGAATGATGGATATGCCGTAAGAACTTCTACGAGCAACCTAGAATAATTGTTGTAACTTAGGTTTGGAATAATGTCTAAGGAAACATAAACATGCCAATATATATATCTTGCATTTAGTCCATGATGTTGTATGATGTATAGTGTAAGTCTTTGAAAGAAATGATTCATGAAACATGTATGTTTATATATCGTTTACTACCGTTCGGGCCGACATAATTCAGAAGTCATGTTAGTAAGCGTTCGAGGAGCCAGGACACTTTAATTCGTAAATCCACAACTCATCTCGACGGCTTACATAATGAACTCCTCACATGAGGCTCCCTACTATTGTAGTAGTTGATAAAATATATAGATATAAGTTTTGATCCGAAAAGTTACATATCCGATATTTGAATAAACTTAGGAAAGTTTATTATTACATGAAGATTGTTATTAGGGTATGTTTCATATAACTTGTATGACCATTTTGCTTTGCAATATCTCATGGTTCCTTTTAGGTGAAGTAGATCCAAATTGCTTGTTCATGTTATCGCCTAATTCATTGTTTCATGTTTACGCCTATGTAAGTTGTTATGGTCATTTCGTCATGGCCTAGCCATGACCTTTGGTCCTTGTTCCAAGGTCATGAGACACAACCTTGGCTCTAGCCATGGTGGTGGTCTTGACTATAGGTTATAAGACCTCTTGTTCCTTTAAGTATAACCATAATATAGTGACTTGTATTTATGTAAATAGCTGTTAAGAATTTTGAAGAAATTATCACTCAAAAAGCGTTTTCAGGTCTCGAGCTTCTTTTAACCTGAACGAAAACGTGATTCCGGACAAGTTTCGTGTTTTAACTTTTTCATGAAACGGACCAGAAAGGCCTCTTTTTGCGTGTTTTCTATTCTGTCACAGAAACATTTTGGCAGTTTTGCCGGAAAGTTTTGGTAACTTCAAATCGCCATAACTTTTGACTCGTATACTCGTTTTAGGTGGTTCAAATTGCTACGGTTTCCTTGTTAGGTCCTCTACTACAATATGTAATAATCCAATATAATATTTTTACCATTTTGATCAGGTCTTACCAAGAAAATCACTAGTTTACTTGTTTTAATAACTTGTTTTAACAATCAATAACAATAACTTGTTTTGCTCACTTTTATTCATCATGGACATGATAACAAGATAATATATAGCATGAATGATAGGTAAATAACATGAACATGATTATTTAACAAGAAGCAAGTTAGGGTTTGCTTACAACTTGTGAAGAAACTAACTAGAACCAAGATCAAGACCAAGAACTACTACTTAATCTTCCAAATATTTTCCAAATATTTTCCAACCATAGCCAAGCTTCCATATCAAAAACCCTATCTTATAATCCCTTGATAAACACTAATCTTATCACAAAAACAAGCCTTAGTAAAAATTTTCACTAAGAACACTTGGAAATTTGATGAGTTTTTGTGGTGTTTTATGGTGATTTTATGGAGTTTTATGGTTGAAAAGTGTTAAGGATCAACTAGGAACTATGACTTGAACTTGTGATGGATTGAATGAGCAAGATCAATGATCAAAATGGTGCATTTTGATGGTTTAGGGTTGTTGGTATTGCAAGAGAAAGGAAGAGAATGAGTCTCTTTTATACTAAAAATGAGGAGGTTACTTGTGTTGACTAGTCAACACTTGGAGACCAAGTTGTAATTAAGTGATGAACTATGGGTAAATTCATGAGATGAAGCCACATGGGTGGTGAATCCCCCCTCCTAGGGCAGTTCACAAAGCTTGGGGAGGAAGGTTTGGCTTTTTGGTGATATTATCCAAGATATGGTGTTAGTTTTGGCTCCGTAAAATGCTAACCGTAAATGGTTAAGCCACGAAACGTAAAACCGGGTGTCGTAAAATTATGGAATTCGAAAGTATTGTTAAACATGTCCATATGTTCCATAATAAAATATAAAATGAGTGGTAGGTTCCATTTGGGTGGTGAAACCCTGCTAAAAACTGGAAACACGGGTCTAAAACGCGTAATACGTAAAATGTACGAATATTGCGTAAAAGTGAGAGAAGTAAAATATTACTTTTCTAATAGGTTATAAATGATTTAAAATGACTTATAATGTCTAGACTGGGCTCAGTCTAGTGTCGGTTGGTATTAAATGTCTTTTAGACATCAAACCGTAAGCCTAAAAATCAAGGAATGACTTATAAAATCAAGGAATGGTTTTTGGTCAATGGAGGAGGGAAAAATATGTTGACTTTGTCTAATAAGTTGAAAACTTAAATCGTCTTAGAAATGCGGTGCAGGTATAGGCTAAGGTTACGGCTGAGTAAAAACGCTTAAAACTGAAAATTCCAGTTTTTCACGGCCGAGGTTTATTTTGGTCATGTTTTTCTCAGTCATGATTTATTCTCAAATAAATCATGAGTGTGTCAAACATTTTTCTGATACGGGGAAAATTAACGCGACCGAATTTCGTTGTACGTAGAATTTCTGAATGACGTTTTACCCTAAAACGTGTAATTCCGTGTAATTCCTTAATAACTTTCACGAAAATGAGCTTATGAATGTCAAACTTTTAATTTGCCATGGAAATGATTTATCACTTGAGCCCAAGAAATAAAAATCAAGTTTCGGGAAAAATTTTCGGGAAAAATGAATAGTAAAAGTGAATAGTGAAATTTTCCGGGAAAAGTAAATATCCTGAAAATGCGAATTGTTACAGAAAAGGTCCTCCGGCCTTGCAATTACAAATACATTACAGCTAACTTCTAGGTGTCAAAAGTTAGTTACTTTGCACTAAGGGCGTGTTCGGGTGCGTGTTTTGCAAAATTGATTATCTCATATCTAGTGTTTGGATACCTACTTCTTCTGATTATGAAATGTTAAATTACAGTTTACAACTTCAAGCTACATGAGCACATCCAAACACCATCTATAAAAAGTAGTTGATCATTTGATATTGAAACGCAGATCCAAACATGAAACACCCCCTTATTTCTAATCACCTATAATACAAACTAGAAACTACATATATCATGAAGGAATGCAACTTGGAGCACCTTCCTTGATTTCTAGAATTTTATATCTTCTACATATTTAAAAATTACTCATTTTGAAGGACGACAAATAACAAACAGCTTTATGTCATTAACACTATACGGACGAACCGAGTACATGTTATTTATATTGTACAATCCAGTACATAAAAACAGCACAAACAACAATCAAAGTCTAGAAGTCAAGTACCCATGGATTCAAATTTACATAAATCCATTAAAATACATAGACCCTAGTCCCAAAACAGTCCAAACTCAAAGTCAACAAACTTTTTTTTCCCTTCAAAATTAACAATCTTAAAAATCATTATCTAAAATACATTTAACAACCCACTACTAAAAACTTATAAACTATTAGACCAGATACATTTTTTCAGATCAACAAGCCAAAATCCAGTGTCAAACATGAATATCTAAAATATTTGACCCAATCACAAAAAGAAACACAAGTAATAACACCAAACCCATGTACTGTATCAAATATTAGTCGGCCAAAAGCTTGAAAACTAAGGTTACCAAAAAGAAAAACAAATAAACATATGAATGTTACTAAGTACACAAGAGTAAAGAAAACAAACCTCGTGAAGTTTATATTGAACCCAAGAATCAACCCAGACAGATATTTAGATCCAACAAAAGGGTTAGAGTAAATGTCATTTTTCGTCCCTGTGGTTTGCCGGGTCAATCAAGAATCGTCCCTGCCGTTAATTTTCTTCGGGTTTGGTCCCTGTGGTTTACAACCCATACGGGTTTAGTCACCCTTATTATTATTATTAAACCTATATCTTCTCATCTTCTCCATCATATTCTCCAATTATCAAATATCCTCTCATAGATAATCAAAAACCATCTTCCTAACAAACCACAAAACAATCCAATATCAATATCCATATAAAAAATCAAAACAAAAAAACCACCAAAACCCCACAAAAAAAAAAAAAAAAAAAAAAAAAAAAAAAAAAAACCTATTATATCAGTGATTGAAGATGAGAATCTCATCTTCATCTCCAAATTCAAAAACTCTTCCATCACCAAACCCCATCACTGCCACTACAACACGAAACCCCATATCGTTAAGCAGATTTTTTTGTTAAGCAGCTTCATGAGACCCAAAACTTCTAATCTTTTTTTCTTTTTCATAAATCCACCACCACAATCATCCTCATTTTCTTATCACTCTTTATCACCACTCACTATCCACCAACGCCAACAGTTTTGCTAACGTTGATGAGGTGGAGGTTTGTGGCGGTGGTGGGGGTTTTGGTGGCGGGTTTTGTGTTTGGTAATGAGGGTTTGTGGTAGGTATGACGGTTTGTTGATGGCAAGATTCCGGCGAGAGAGAGTTAGAAGGAGGCTAGCTATGGTGGTTGTGGGGGCGGCCGATGGTGATAGCTGGCAGTGATGCCAGATTTGATAAGAGAGAAAGGGAAAGGGGAGTGGGTGTGAGTGTGGGTGTGAGAGAAAGAAAAAGATGAAGAAAATAGTATATAAACTATACATGTGGTGACCCATATGATAAAGTGCTACTTTTAAGAATTTTTTGATGTTTATTTACACTACATATAGTTACGAGTAGTGTTAATTCATTTGTTTACATACAACAGGAAAGAATCAAGACCCACTGCAACTTCTGAAGTTGAGTTTAAAAAGACAGTTAGAGTACACTTTATGGGTCAATGATGTGGTTAACTCCTGAATCAAACGAGGTTTGGGTCCCACTAGGTAATTATTGGAACCAGTGACGGAACGAGGGGGTGTCCCGGGGGGTCCCGGGACACCCATGGATTTTTGTAGCGTAGTGTTAATTTTGTTAAAAAACATTGATTTTTTTTAAATGCACCCGGTCCCTAAAACTTGTGTTTGCAGTATTGTTTACTTTATTTTAAATGCACCGGGTCGTTTTATGTCCTGCTTCCGCGGGTTGAAATGTATACTTGGGTTGACCTTGAATGGCTCAAATGATATACATTTGAATTAATGTATTCATACTCTGATTTATTAGCCTTTAGCCTACATAATCAACATTTTGTATATCTGTTTTTTATATTGTTTATTGTTTGGTGATATTTTTGTAGTTGTCATAAGCAGGTTCGCAATGATGAGACGATGATCATTGAACCAATTATTGTTCGTGGTTTGAAGAGCAGCAAAAGAGATCGTTCTAAAGAGCTCAAACAATAATGCAAAAAGCTTGTAGACTGATTAGTCCAACTCAACCCATAATCCAAACCCGCCTATTTCGGCACTTCGAGTGAACGCCTTAGAGGTTAGTAATTTCAAACATAATTATAAAGACTCGAGAGTACACTATTATCAGATATAATAACATTGAACAAATATAAAGAAATATAAAGAAACAGTTGTCACCAAATGAGAAAGACTCAAAGTCAAAAGTGATAATTAATGTAAGTATTAACTTTTAATTGAATTATATGGATCCATAGTTGTCAAAAGCGTGCGCCTCACGCGCCTAGGCGCACTTCACCTACGATGCGGTCCCCCATCGCTCAAAACCCTAGGCTCAGGCTCACAGACATTTAAAGCGACGATTTGGGCCTAGGAGTGTGATTAAATGGGTGGGTTTTGGTCGGAATCATGTTATAAACATGATACAAGGATCCAATCATACCCAGAAACACGTTTGGTTTGATTCTGGAAATTAGGGTTCATGGTACGATTTAGGATTTTTTTTTATTTAGAGTGTTTTAATCCAATTAAGTTAGTGGGTTTTGGTCGGAATCATGTTATAAACATGATACAAGGATCCAATCATACCCAGAAACACGGTTGGTTTGACTTTGGAAATTAGGGTTCATGGTATGATTTGGGATTTTTTGATTTATAGTGTTTAATCCAATTAAGTTAGTGGGATAGTGTTAGAATGAAGTGTGAATCTTACTGCAACCCTAGAATCTAACCAGAAACACAAAATGAATCAAAATCAAAGTTTATTGCAACCCTACGCTTTTTTTTTGGGCCCGCGCTTTTTATGTGCCTCTCGCCTAGGCGAGATTTTGGGTCTTTGTGCCTTGCAATCGCATTCGCTTTTGACAACTATGTAGGGATCATTAGGTTTCTTTTGCATTTGATAAACACTATTTGTTCTGAAATATTATTTGTAGTACCTAAAATTTTGCAGCATTCTGTAGTATCGGTCCAACAAGAACACCCCAAAATGACAGATGAAAGAAATGGCTGATGAAGAGCAAAACAAGGACAATCAAGTAACTTTATATCATTTTGTTGCATGTGTTTCCTTTGAATTTTGAATAGTACTTTTGATATTGTAGTTGTGATTATGTGTTTTGGATTTTGTTTTGGGGTATCCTATTTGCATATATATATATATATATATATATATATATATATATATATATATATATGACTTTAATTTGAGGTTAGTTTGATTTTGCAACAATTAACTGTGGGATTCCACTGTTTTATTGCAAATAACAAATACAGTCATAAGAACATATTTTTCTCTTTTATTGATTGTTAGAAAACATGTGTATTTGTTAAAAATGTTTAATTTTGCGTTCATCCAAAGGGTCCCAAAGACCTTTATATGTTGGCAAATGGGTGCACCCACATAAAGTTATAAGAACCTATTGATTTGTAAATGAGACTTTATGTTTCAACAAATGCTTTTTTGGGTTTGTTGGAATTATTTTGGTGTTTAAAGGATGCGTTTAGGCGTGCCATGAATGGCTTTTTGTAGTACAAATAAACTTTGTTAATATTTGTATCATTCCACTATTGGTGTGCTGCTTAGTATCTAAGTATTAAACTTACATAAGTATTACACATATTGATTTGTTACTAATTTGTACATTAGTAAGCGCGTTTGACCCACTCGACCCATTTGGCGGATTCCGCTTAAGTGTGCAACTGTATATGACATGTTTTATACAGTTATTTTTATTTTACATATACTCTTATCAACAACTTCTTTTTAATTTGACTTTTTTTTTCCTTTTTTTGTCTTTTTTTTTTAAGTTTTCACGGAATGAACATGGACTACTAAAGTATTTGACGTTGACCGCATACCTTTCCTTTTTAAGACTACCTATGAGTTGGAGAAGGTAGTGTGAATGAGTATATAGACAGTCACACTAATATCACTCCTAATATTTTTAATAGTGATTAGTCGTCATGGTAAGATTCATATTATTTAATTAGTGGTGGAGCACCTATATATATCTTGAGGTATTGGATCAATTGTAATGGTGTCTTAATTATGGGTAGAAATGCAAGCAACCCATGTACAAGGAGAAGCAGTCTAAATAATAATTTAGTAAACGGATGAGGTTCCCTACCTAGGTTAGCAAGGGAAGGAGACGACGAGCTTTAATCAGTGGTACGCGGTCTAACTGGGGTATTGTGTGACGGTTTTCGATATTTCCCTAACCACCGCCAATTATACTGTTTCCTCAAAGAGGCAAGTTAGCTACCGAGTCTTGGAAGAGTTTAGCACAACACATTTTTATTTGTATCTAAATTATGGTAGTCTTTCTAAATTCTACGCACATTATGGATTTTGTATTGTTGTTTGTGAAGACATTATGCAGTCTTTGAGTTCTGATGCACCCGATTCGAGACTATGTATGTAACACCCCCAATTCATGGATGCAGCGGAATTCAAACTGGGTGTTACTCAACGGCACAATAGTCACAATAATAGAAAACGAACTCCAATTGAGTCGTTTTAAAAGATTTATCATTCAAATTGTATAAATATCAGAGATTACAAAATGAGGTCCCAAATGGTTCCATGTTTACAATTTACATTAAATGAGTTTTTGAATGATAATAAAATTTATAGCCCTCTTGAACATCCGTGTCCTTCCGTGCCATCCTTGATCGTCATGAACCTGAAATACATGCTTGAGAGGTCAACACAAAGGTTGAGTGATATTCATAGAGTTTGTTTAATGTTTGAACACAATATGTTGGTAGTGTGAGTTATAGGCTCACAATAATGGTTGGAAAACAAAGATGGGCCACGTTGTTATACGCCCGGAACAGTTATTATCAAATACTAAGCTTATGACACCAAAACGTTAACGGGTACCAATATCAATCGGCGGAGTTATCCCGGTAGGTACTTTGCCGTCATACCTAATGTCTCAAATATTAATGCATTTGTTTGAACTTAGTCAACACAAATGGGATTCGTTAATCCCAATAGGCCTATTCACAATATTCGCGCTCACTATTTCTAGTGATTAAATGGTTCATAATAAGGGATCTCGGTTTGGCAAGGATGGTACTTAGTGATAATAAAACAATCAGGCAAGCATACAATTTGAAAGCATTGTGTTCGGTTAAAATAGCATGTATTCCCCCCAAGGGTTTGTAAAACAATTAAGTAATGGAATGTGGGGCTATGAACTCACCTTGAGTTGGATGATGTATAATGAGAATGATGGATATGCCGTAAGAACTTCTACGAGTAACCTAGAATAATTGTTGCAACTTAGGTTTGGAATAATGTCTAAGGAAACATAAACATGCCAATATATGTCTTGCACTTAGTCCATGATGTGGTATGATGTATAGTGTAAGTGTTTGAAAAGAAATGATTCATGAAACATGTATAGTTTATATATCGTTTACTACCGTTCGGGCCGACATAATTCAGAAGTCATGTTAGTAAACGTTCGAGGAGCCAGGACACTTTAATTCGTAAATCCACAACTCATCTCGACGGCTTACATAATGAACTCCTCACATGAGGCTCCCTACTATTGTAGTAGTTGATAAAATATATAAATATAAGTTTTGATCCGAAAAGTTACATGTCCGATATTTGAATAAACTTAGGAAAGTTTATTTTTACATGAAGATTGTTATTAGGGGAAGTTTCATAAGTCTTGTATGACCATTTTTCTTTGTAATATCTCATGGTT
This sequence comes from Artemisia argyi, assembly GCA_030686995.1. Classification (NCBI taxonomy): domain Eukaryota; kingdom Viridiplantae; phylum Streptophyta; class Magnoliopsida; order Asterales; family Asteraceae; genus Artemisia; species Artemisia argyi. The sequence goes on from CM060700.1 coordinate 253,498,754, forward strand.
CCTTTAAGTGAAGTAGATCCAAATTGCTTGTTCAAGTTATCGCCAATTTCTTGTTCCATGTTTTCGCCTAAGTAAGTTGGTATGGTTATTTCGTCATGGCCTAGCCATGACCTTTGGTCCTTGTTCCAAGGTCATGAGACACAACCTTGGCTCTAGCCATGGTGGTGGTCTTGATTATTGGTCATAAGACCTCTTGTTCCTTTTAAAGTATAACCATAATCTAGTGACATATATATATGTAAATAGCTGTTAAGAAATTGAGAAATATCTTACTCAGAAAGTGTTTTCAAGGCTCGAGCCTCTTTGATCCTGAAGGAAAACGTGATTCCGGACAACTTTCGTGTTTTAACTTTTTCATGAAACGGACCAGAAAGGCCTCTTTTTGCGTGTTTAAGGTTTCTGTAACAGAAAGTTTTGGCAGCTTTGCCGCAAAGTTTTGGTAATTTCAAATCGTCATAACTTTTGACTCGTATACTCGTTTTAGGTGGTTCAAATTGCTATGGTTTCCTTGTTAGGTCCTCTACTACAATATGTAATAATCCAATATCATATTTTTACCACTTTGATCAGGTCTTACCAAGAAAGTTACTAGTTTACTTGTTTTAATAACTTATCTTAACAATCAATTACAATAACTTGTTTTGTTCATTTTTATACATCATGGACATGCATACAAGACATAATATAGCATGAATAATAGGTAAATAATATTAACATGATTATTTAACAAGAAGCAAGTTAGGGTTTGCTTACAACTTGTGAAGAAACTAACTAGAACCAAGATCAAGACCAAGAATTACTACTTAATCTTTCAAATATTTTCCAACCATAGCCAAGCTTCCATATCAAAAACCCTATCTTATAATCCCTTGATAAACACTAATCTTATCACAAAAACAAGCCTTAGTAAAAATCTTCACTAAGAACACTTGGAAATTTGATGAGTTTTTGTGGTGTTTTATGGTGATTTTATGGAGTTTTATGGTTGAAAGGTGTTAAGGATCAACTAGGAACTATGACTTGAACTTGTGATGGATTGAATGAGCAAGATCAATGATCAAAATGGTGCATTTTGATGGTTTAGGGTCGTTGGTATTGCAAGAGAAAGGAAGAGAATGAGTCTCTTTTATACTAAAAATGAGGAGGTTACTTGTGTTGACTAGTCAACACTTGGAGACCAAGTTGTAATTAAGTGATGAACTATGGGTAAATTCATGAGATGAAGCCACATGGGTGGTGAATCCCCCCTCCTAGGGCAGTTCACAAAGCTTGGGGAGGAAGGTTTGGCTTTTTGGTGATATTATCCAAGATATGGTGTTAGTTTTGGCTCCGTAAAATGCTAACCGTAAATGGTTAAGCCACGAAACGTAAAACCGGGTGTCGTAAAATTATGGAATTCGAAAGTATTGTTAAACATGTCCATATGTTCCATAATAAAATATAAAATGAGTGGTAGGTTCCATTTGGGTGGTGAAACCCTGCTAAAAACTGGAAACACGGGTCTAAAACGCGTAATACGTAAAATGTACGAATATTGCGTAAAAGTGAGAGAAGTAAAATATTACTTTTCTAATAGGTTATAAATGATTTAAAATGACTTATAATGTCTAGACTGGGCTCAGTCTAGTGTCGGTTGGTATTAAATGTCTTTTAGACATCAAACCGTAAGCCTAAAAATCAAGGAATGACTTATAAAATCAAGGAATGGTTTTTGGTCAATGGAGGAGGGAAAAATATGTTGACTTTTTCTAATAAGTTGAAAACTTAAATCGTCTTAGAAATGCGGTGCAGGTATAGGCTAAGGTTACGGCTGAGTAAAAACGCTTAAAACTGAAAATTCCAGTTTTTCACGGCCGAGGTTTATTTTGGTCATGTTTTTCTCAGTCATGATTTATTCTCAAATAAATCATGAGTGTGTCAAACATTTTTCTGATACGGGGAAAATTAACGCGACCGAATTTCGTTGTACGTAGAATTTTTGAATGACGTTTTACCCTAAAACGTATAATTCCGTGTAATTCCTTAATAACTTTCACGAAAATGAGCTTATGAATGTCAAACTTTTAATTTGCCATGGAAATGATTTATCACTTCAGCCCAAGAAATAAAAATCAAGTTTCGGGAAAAATGAATAGTAAAAGTGAATAGTGAAATTTTCCGGGAAAAGTAATTATCCTGAAAAATGTGAATTGTTACAGTCTCTACCCCTTACGGGGAACTTCGTCCCGAAGTTCTTTGTGTGTCATATGTTGGAGTGGTGTCGATGCAGAGGTGTGGTTACTTATGAGGACTAAAGTCTGGGATTACTGGTGATGTAATTTGATTTGTTATTTTAGTGTATGGCGTAGGATGAGGCTTACTTTTATGTAGGGAAAGTATGGTAATAGTCGAATATCAAAGGAAATTGATATAGCAGTCGAATATTAATAGGAATTGAGATAGTAATTGCAATCATAGGCTAGTAGGTAATCGGTTGTTGTACCTAGTGTTTATTGACTTCATACTTATGTTATTTCGGATACAAATAAGCCCACTTGTTTATAATTCTTTATTTACATAGAGAGGCATCCCAAACAATGTAAATAGGGGAATATAAACTTATGGTTCGGTTATTTACAATTTCTTTATTTAAATGAAAAGGCATCCCAATTCATTCAAATAATTATAAATCATCCTACTTAATAATTCCCAACACAACATTCATACTTAGCCGGTGAGTTACAAGGTAGTGTATTACGAGATGATACTGGTGTTCCAAAAGTACAAGATGAATATTCAATCTTGTAAAGCTGATGAGGGTACTTGTGGTGTAACTAAGGATGATTTGAGCTTTAAAAGTGCATCAAGATCTGTTAATGAGCTTGTATTTGTAACGGTTGTGAAGATAATGATGTGATATGTTGATGAACAAAAGTGTGTAGTGTATGCTTAACATTAATACCCTTAGGTAAAGATGTTGAGTTTGCTTTAAAAATCTTAAGAGATTTTAAAAGTTTATGATGGAATGGTATCCTTAGGACCTAAACAGGATAGTACTTCTACAGGATGAAGAGAATAATTGATAACTATCCCAAGATAGTAGTTCGGATTATCTCATAAATGAAAAATTTCAAGAATGAATTTAGATCATACAGATAAGGTGTTAAGATTTCGCTGAGTGGTAAGACATTATCGTGTCTCTAGATTGTTTTAATGTATTCTAGTGGTTTATCGTGTTCATGTAGGAAATCAATCTAAACATAACCCTAGTACAACTACTCTCAGTATTTGAAAATGTTAAGTCGAATATAGTTAGTCAGACTATATTCCACTGTCCCTAGGTTAAATATAGGTGACTAGTCTATATTTAGCCGAGGTTCGATAAAATTTTCAAATACCTAAATTAGGTATACTTGTGATATGTTCGTTGCTTTCGGGAAACTGTCCATTAAACAAAGGCGATGTCAAACCCTTAAGTTGCAAGTCCCGTCCATACAAGACTTGTAACGTATGTTTTCATATTCCATTGAATAGAAGATAGTAAGGGTAGGTACGTATGGAAAGGAAATTTTAAGTAATTCTAAAATAGAACATACTTGGTCAAGATCACGAACTTTTAATAATGAAGGTTTCATAAAAAAAACTTTGATGAATGTAGAGCTGAACTTCAGCTTTTGTAGGTAATGGATTTGTTTGTCCTTTAGAAATCTCATATTTCTTATTTAGAAATCGATAGGTTGTGACGGGTTTTTGATATCATATGAAATGATATTGATGATGTGACGGAATAATTCTAGAGATCATTGCACAAAACACAATGTCTCGGAAGTAGGTTAGACCATTGTGCAATTCACAATGTCTGGGAAGTAGGTTAGACCATTGTGTGACTCAAAACATTTGAGAAATGGTTAAGACCATTGTATAATACAATGTCTTGGAAAATGAATGAGACCATTGTATCTCACAATGTCTTGGAAAATGAATGAGACCATTGTATCTCACAATGTCTTGGAAAAGTGAATGAGACCATTGTAACATACAATGTCTTGAAAAGTGAATGAGACCGTTGTAATTAGTTACAATGTCTTGGACATATAATGTTGGAGTAGGAACATGATTGGGAGAGTGTGGCTGTGCCGAAATGCCTTAGAATAGGCATACACAGATATGTTTAGTCCATTGTTTAGATAAATGATTGAAAATAAACCGAGTTTATATATCAATATACTAATGCTTACGGGGAAATGCTCAAAATGGGTATATATGAATATACTAATATGTTTGTGAAGCATAACATGCTTACTAAGTCCATAATCGTCTGGAGGATGGAAGACACGGAGAGCGGAAGGCTATAAAATGTTTTTGTTTGTGATTGTAGTTATAGTTTAGGTCTCACTTAGACCCGTTTCTCTATAACCATGGCTCTGATACCAATCTGTAACACCCCCAATTCATGGATGCAGCGGAATTCAAACTGGGTGTTACTCAACGGCACAATAGTCACAATAATAGAAAACGAACTCCAATTGAGTCGTTTTAAAAGATTTATCATTCAAATTGTATAAATATCAGAGATTACAAAATGAGGTCCCAAATGGTTCCATGTTTACAATTTACATTAAATGAGTTTTTGAATGATAATAAAATTTATAGCCCTCTTGAACATCCGTGTCCTTCCGTGCCATCCTTGATCGTCATGAACCTGAAATACATGCTTGAGAGGTCAACACAAAGGTTGAGTGATATTCATAGAGTTTGTTTAATGTTTGAACACAATATGTTGGTAGTGTGAGTTATAGGCTCATACTAATGGTTGGAAAACAAAGATGGGCCACGTTGTTATACGCCCGGAACAGTTATTATCAAATACTAAGCTTATGACACCAAAACGTTAACGGGTACCAATATCAATCGGCGGAGTTATCCCGGTAGGTACTTTGCCGTCATACCTAATGTCTCAAATATTAATGCATTTGTTTGAACTTAGTCAACACAAATGGGATTCGTTAATCCCAATAGGCCTATTCACAATATTCGCGCTCACTATTTCTAGTGATTAAATGGTTCATAATAAGGGATCTCGGTTTGGCAAGGATGGTACTTAGTGATAATAAAACAATCAGGCAAGCATACAATTTGAAAGCATTGTGTTCGGTTAAAATAGCATGTATTCCCCCCAAGGGTTTGTAAAACAATTAAGTAATGGAATGTGGGGCTATGAACTCACCTTGAGTTGGATGATGTATAATGAGAATGATGGATATGCCGTAAGAACTTCTACGAGTAACCTAGAATAATTGTTGCAACTTAGGTTTGGAATAATGTCTAAGGAAACATAAACATGCCAATATATGTCTTGCACTTAGTCCATGATGTGGTATGATGTATAGTGTAAGTGTTTGAAAAGAAATGATTCATGAAACATGTATAGTTTATATATCGTTTACTACCGTTCGGGCCGACATAATTCAGAAGTCATGTTAGTAAACGTTCGAGGAGCCAGGACACTTTAATTCGTAAATCCACAACTCATCTCGACGGCTTACATAATGAACTCCTCACATGAGGCTCCCTACTATTGTAGTAGTTGATAAAATATATAAATATAAGTTTTGATCCGAAAAGTTACATGTCCGATATTTGAATAAACTTAGGAAAGTTTATTTTTACATGAAGATTGTTATTAGGGGAAGTTTCATAAGTCTTGTATGACCATTTTTCTTTGTAATATCTCATGGTTCCTTTAAGTGAAGTAGATCCAAATTGCTTGTTCAAGTTATCGCCAATTTCTTGTTCCATGTTTTCGCCTAAGTAAGTTGGTATGGTTATTTCGTCATGGCCTAGCCATGACCTTTGGTCCTTGTTCCAAGGTCATGAGACACAACCTTGGCTCTAGCCATGGTGGTGGTCTTGATTATTGGTCATAAGACCTCTTGTTCCTTTTAAAGTATAACCATAATCTAGTGACATATATATATGTAAATAGCTGTTAAGAAATTGAGAAATATCTTACTCAGAAAGTGTTTTCAAGGCTCGAGCCTCTTTGATCCTGAAGGAAAACGTGATTCCGGACAACTTTCGTGTTTTAACTTTTTCATGAAACGGACCAGAAAGGCCTCTTTTTGCGTGTTTAAGGTTTCTGTAACAGAAAGTTTTGGCAGCTTTGCCGCAAAGTTTTGGTAATTTCAAATCGTCATAACTTTTGACTCGTATACTCGTTTTAGGTGGTTCAAATTGCTATGGTTTCCTTGTTAGGTCCTCTACTACAATATGTAATAATCCAATATCATATTTTTACCACTTTGATCAGGTCTTACCAAGAAAGTTACTAGTTTACTTGTTTTAATAACTTATCTTAACAATCAATTACAATAACTTGTTTTGTTCATTTTTATACATCATGGACATGCATACAAGACATAATATAGCATGAATAATAGGTAAATAATATTAACATGATTATTTAACAAGAAGCAAGTTAGGGTTTGCTTACAACTTGTGAAGAAACTAACTAGAACCAAGATCAAGACCAAGAATTACTACTTAATCTTTCAAATATTTTCCAACCATAGCCAAGCTTCCATATCAAAAACCCTATCTTATAATCCCTTGATAAACACTAATCTTATCACAAAAACAAGCCTTAGTAAAAATCTTCACTAAGAACACTTGGAAATTTGATGAGTTTTTGTGGTGTTTTATGGTGATTTTATGGAGTTTTATGGTTGAAAGGTGTTAAGGATCAACTAGGAACTATGACTTGAACTTGTGATGGATTGAATGAGCAAGATCAATGATCAAAATGGTGCATTTTGATGGTTTAGGGTCGTTGGTATTGCAAGAGAAAGGAAGAGAATGAGTCTCTTTTATACTAAAAATGAGGAGGTTACTTGTGTTGACTAGTCAACACTTGGAGACCAAGTTGTAATTAAGTGATGAACTATGGGTAAATTCATGAGATGAAGCCACATGGGTGGTGAATCCCCCCTCCTAGGGCAGTTCACAAAGCTTGGGGAGGAAGGTTTGGCTTTTTGGTGATATTATCCAAGATATGGTGTTAGTTTTGGCTCCGTAAAATGCTAACCGTAAATGGTTAAGCCACGAAACGTAAAACCGGGTGTCGTAAAATTATGGAATTCGAAAGTATTGTTAAACATGTCCATATGTTCCATAATAAAATATAAAATGAGTGGTAGGTTCCATTTGGGTGGTGAAACCCTGCTAAAAACTGGAAACACGGGTCTAAAACGCGTAATACGTAAAATGTACGAATATTGCGTAAAAGTGAGAGAAGTAAAATATTACTTTTCTAATAGGTTATAAATGATTTAAAATGACTTATAATGTCTAGACTGGGCTCAGTCTAGTGTCGGTTGGTATTAAATGTCTTTTAGACATCAAACCGTAAGCCTAAAAATCAAGGAATGACTTATAAAATCAAGGAATGGTTTTTGGTCAATGGAGGAGGGAAAAATATGTTGACTTTTTCTAATAAGTTGAAAACTTAAATCGTCTTAGAAATGCGGTGCAGGTATAGGCTAAGGTTACGGCTGAGTAAAAACGCTTAAAACTGAAAATTCCAGTTTTTCACGGCCGAGGTTTATTTTGGTCATGTTTTTCTCAGTCATGATTTATTCTCAAATAAATCATGAGTGTGTCAAACATTTTTCTGATACGGGGAAAATTAACGCGACCGAATTTCGTTGTACGTAGAATTTTTGAATGACGTTTTACCCTAAAACGTATAATTCCGTGTAATTCCTTAATAACTTTCACGAAAATGAGCTTATGAATGTCAAACTTTTAATTTGCCATGGAAATGATTTATCACTTCAGCCCAAGAAATAAAAATCAAGTTTCGGGAAAAATGAATAGTAAAAGTGAATAGTGAAATTTTCCGGGAAAAGTAATTATCCTGAAAAATGTGAATTGTTACAGTCTCTACCCCTTACGGGGAACTTCGTCCCGAAGTTCTTTGTGTGTCATATGTTGGAGTGGTGTCGATGCAGAGGTGTGGTTACTTATGAGGACTAAAGTCTGGGATTACTGGTGATGTAATTTGATTTGTTATTTTAGTGTATGGCGTAGGATGAGGCTTACTTTTATGTAGGGAAAGTATGGTAATAGTCGAATATCAAAGGAAATTGATATAGCAGTCGAATATTAATAGGAATTGAGATAGTAATTGCAATCATAGGCTAGTAGGTAATCGGTTGTTGTACCTAGTGTTTATTGACTTCATACTTATGTTATTTCGGATACAAATAAGCCCACTTGTTTATAATTCTTTATTTACATAGAGAGGCATCCCAAACAATGTAAATAGGGGAATATAAACTTATGGTTCGGTTATTTACAATTTCTTTATTTAAATGAAAAGGCATCCCAATTCATTCAAATAATTATAAATCATCCTACTTAATAATTCCCAACACAACATTCATACTTAGCCGGTGAGTTACAAGGTAGTGTATTACGAGATGATACTGGTGTTCCAAAAGTACAAGATGAATATTCAATCTTGTAAAGCTGATGAGGGTACTTGTGGTGTAACTAAGGATGATTTGAGCTTTAAAAGTGCATCAAGATCTGTTAATGAGCTTGTATTTGTAACGGTTGTGAAGATAATGATGTGATATGTTGATGAACAAAAGTGTGTAGTGTATGCTTAACATTAATACCCTTAGGTAAAGATGTTGAGTTTGCTTTAAAAATCTTAAGAGATTTTAAAAGTTTATGATGGAATGGTATCCTTAGGACCTAAACAGGATAGTACTTCTACAGGATGAAGAGAATAATTGATAACTATCCCAAGATAGTAGTTCGGATTATCTCATAAATGAAAAATTTCAAGAATGAATTTAGATCATACAGATAAGGTGTTAAGATTTCGCTGAGTGGTAAGACATTATCGTGTCTCTAGATTGTTTTAATGTATTCTAGTGGTTTATCGTGTTCATGTAGGAAATCAATCTAAACATAACCCTAGTACAACTACTCTCAGTATTTGAAAATGTTAAGTCGAATATAGTTAGTCAGACTATATTCCACTGTCCCTAGGTTAAATATAGGTGACTAGTCTATATTTAGCCGAGGTTCGATAAAATTTTCAAATACCTAAATTAGGTATACTTGTGATATGTTCGTTGCTTTCGGGAAACTGTCCATTAAACAAAGGCGATGTCAAACCCTTAAGTTGCAAGTCCCGTCCATACAAGACTTGTAACGTATGTTTTCATATTCCATTGAATAGAAGATAGTAAGGGTAGGTACGTATGGAAAGGAAATTTTAAGTAATTCTAAAATAGAACATACTTGGTCAAGATCACGAACTTTTAATAATGAAGGTTTCATAAAAAAAACTTTGATGAATGTAGAGCTGAACTTCAGCTTTTGTAGGTAATGGATTTGTTTGTCCTTTAGAAATCTCATATTTCTTATTTAGAAATCGATAGGTTGTGACGGGTTTTTGATATCATATGAAATGATATTGATGATGTGACGGAATAATTCTAGAGATCATTGCACAAAACACAATGTCTCGGAAGTAGGTTAGACCATTGTGCAATTCACAATGTCTGGGAAGTAGGTTAGACCATTGTGTGACTCAAAACATTTGAGAAATGGTTAAGACCATTGTATAATACAATGTCTTGGAAAATGAATGAGACCATTGTATCTCACAATGTCTTGGAAAATGAATGAGACCATTGTATCTCACAATGTCTTGGAAAAGTGAATGAGACCATTGTAACATACAATGTCTTGAAAAGTGAATGAGACCGTTGTAATTAGTTACAATGTCTTGGACATATAATGTTGGAGTAGGAACATGATTGGGAGAGTGTGGCTGTGCCGAAATGCCTTAGAATAGGCATACACAGATATGTTTAGTCCATTGTTTAGATAAATGATTGAAAATAAACCGAGTTTATATATCAATATACTAATGCTTACGGGGAAATGCTCAAAATGGGTATATATGAATATACTAATATGTTTGTGAAGCATAACATGCTTACTAAGTCCATAATCGTCTGGAGGATGGAAGACACGGAGAGCGGAAGGCTATAAAATGTTTTTGTTTGTGATTGTAGTTATAGTTTAGGTCTCACTTAGACCCGTTTCTCTATAACCATGGCTCTGATACCAATCTGTAACACCCCCAATTCATGGATGCAGCGGAATTCAAACTGGGTGTTACTCAACGGCACAATAGTCACAATAATAGAAAACGAACTCCAATTGAGTCGTTTTAAAAGATTTATCATTCAAATTGTATAAATATCAGAGATTACAAAATGAGGTCCCAAATGGTTCCATGTTTACAATTTACATTAAATGAGTTTTTGAATGATAATAAAATTTATAGCCCTCTTGAACATCCGTGTCCTTCCGTGCCATCCTTGATCGTCATGAACCTGAAATACATGCTTGAGAGGTCAACACAAAGGTTGAGTGATATTCATAGAGTTTGTTTAATGTTTGAACACAATATGTTGGTAGTGTGAGTTATAGGCTCATACTAATGGTTGGAAAACAAAGATGGGCCACGTTGTTATACGCCCGGAACAGTTATTATCAAATACTAAGCTTATGACACCAAAACGTTAACGGGTACCAATATCAATCGGCGGAGTTATCCCGGTAGGTACTTTGCCGTCATACCTAATGTCTCAAATATTAATGCATTTGTTTGAACTTAGTCAACACAAATGGGATTCGTTAATCCCAATAGGCCTATTCACAATATTCGCGCTCACTATTTCTAGTGATTAAATGGTTCATAATAAGGGATCTCGGTTTGGCAAGGATGGTACTTAGTGATAATAAAACAATCAGGCAAGCATACAATTTGAAAGCATTGTGTTCGGTTAAAATAGCATGTATTCCCCCCAAGGGTTTGTAAAACAATTAAGTAATGGAATGTGGGGCTATGAACTCACCTTGAGTTGGATGATGTATAATGAGAATGATGGATATGCCGTAAGAACTTCTACGAGTAACCTAGAATAATTGTTGCAACTTAGGTTTGGAATAATGTCTAAGGAAACATAAACATGCCAATATATGTCTTGCACTTAGTCCATGATGTGGTATGATGTATAGTGTAAGTGTTTGAAAAGAAATGATTCATGAAACATGTATAGTTTATATATCGTTTACTACCGTTCGGGCCGACATAATTCAGAAGTCATGTTAGTAAACGTTCGAGGAGCCAGGACACTTTAATTCGTAAATCCACAACTCATCTCGACGGCTTACATAATGAACTCCTCACATGAGGCTCCCTACTATTGTAGTAGTTGATAAAATATATAAATATAAGTTTTGATCCGAAAAGTTACATGTCCGATATTTGAATAAACTTAGGAAAGTTTATTTTTACATGAAGATTGTTATTAGGGGAAGTTTCATAAGTCTTGTATGACCATTTTTCTTTGTAATATCTCATGGTTCCTTTAAGTGAAGTAGATCCAAATTGCTTGTTCAAGTTATCGCCAATTTCTTGTTCCATGTTTTCGCCTAAGTAAGTTGGTATGGTTATTTCGTCATGGCCTAGCCATGACCTTTGGTCCTTGTTCCAAGGTCATGAGACACAACCTTGGCTCTAGCCATGGTGGTGGTCTTGATTATTGGTCATAAGACCTCTTGTTCCTTTTAAAGTATAACCATAATCTAGTGACATATATATATGTAAATAGCTGTTAAGAAATTGAGAAATATCTTACTCAGAAAGTGTTTTCAAGGCTCGAGCCTCTTTGAGCCTGAAGGAAAACGTGATTCCGGACAACTTTCGTGTTTTAACTTTTTCATGAAACGGACCAGAAAGGCCTCTTTTTGCGTGTTTAAGGTTTCTGTAACAGAAAGTTTTGGCAGCTTTGCCGCAAAGTTTTGGTAATTTCAAATCGTCATAACTTTTGACTCGTATACTCGTTTTAGGTGGTTCAAATTGCTATGGTTTCCTTGTTAGGTCCTCTACTACAATATGTAATAATCCAATATCATATTTTTACCACTTTGATCAGGTCTTACCAAGAAAGTTACTAGTTTACTTGTTTTAATAACTTATCTTAACAATCAATTACAATAACTTGTTTTGTTCATTTTTATACATCATGGACATGCATACAAGACATAATATAGCATGAATAATAGGTAAATAATATTAACATGATTATTTAACAAGAAGCAAGTTAGGGTTTGCTTACAACTTGTGAAGAAACTAACTAGAACCAAGATCAAGACCAAGAATTACTACTTAATCTTTCAAATATTTTCCAACCATAGCCAAGCTTCCATATCAAAAACCCTATCTTATAATCCCTTGATAAACACTAATCTTATCACAAAAACAAGCCTTAGTAAAAATCTTCACTAAGAACACTTGGAAATTTGATGAGTTTTTGTGGTGTTTTATGGTGATTTTATGGAGTTTTATGGTTGAAAGGTGTTAAGGATCAACTAGGAACTATGACTTGAACTTGTGATGGATTGAATGAGCAAGATCAATGATCAAAATGGTGCATTTTGATGGTTTAGGGTCGTTGGTATTGCAAGAGAAAGGAAGAGAATGAGTCTCTTTTATACTAAAAATGAGGAGGTTACTTGTGTTGACTAGTCAACACTTGGAGACCAAGTTGTAATTAAGTGATGAACTATGGGTAAATTCATGAGATGAAGCCACATGGGTGGTGAATCCCCCCTCCTAGGGCAGTTCACAAAGCTTGGGGAGGAAGGTTTGGCTTTTTGGTGATATTATCCAAGATATGGTGTTAGTTTTGGCTCCGTAAAATGCTAACCGTAAATGGTTAAGCCACGAAACGTAAAACCGGGTGTCGTAAAATTATGGAATTCGAAAGTATTGTTAAACATGTCCATATGTTCCATAATAAAATATAAAATGAGTGGTAGGTTCCATTTGGGTGGTGAAACCCTGCTAAAAACTGGAAACACGGGTCTAAAACGCGTAATACGTAAAATGTACGAATATTGCGTAAAAGTGAGAGAAGTAAAATATTACTTTTCTAATAGGTTATAAATGATTTAAAATGACTTATAATGTCTAGACTGGGCTCAGTCTAGTGTCGGTTGGTATTAAATGTCTTTTAGACATCAAACCGTAAGCCTAAAAATCAAGGAATGACTTATAAAATCAAGGAATGGATGGAGGAGGGAAAAATATGTTGACTTTTTCTAATAAGTTGAAAACTTAAATCGTCTTAGAAATGCGGTGCAGGTATAGGCTAAGGTTACGGCTGAGTAAAAACGCTTAAAACTGAAAATTCCAGTTTTTCACGGCCGAGGTTTATTTTGGTCATGTTTTTCTCAGTCATGATTTATTCTCAAATAAATCATGAGTGTGTCAAACATTTTTCTGATACGGGGAAAATTAACGCGACCGAATTTCGTTGTACGTAGAATTTTTGAATGACGTTTTACCCTAAAACGTATAATTCCGTGTAATTCCTTAATAACTTTCACGAAAATGAGCTTATGAATGTCAAACTTTTAATTTGCCATGGAAATGATTTATCACTTCAGCCCAAGAAATAAAAATCAAGTTTCGGGAAAAATTTTCGGGAAAAATGAATAGTAAAAGTGAATAGTGAAATTTTCCGGGAAAAGTAATTATCCTGAAAAATGTGAATTGTTACAATGTAAGAGCCACTCGATCATGTTTCATAAATATTTATCACGTGGTTTGTTTTTGTTCAATTAATATAATGTTTATAGTATCATAAGTGATGGAACAACCGAAAGTATTTAGATGGACCGAAAAATAAATTTACTTATAACTCTAATAAAACAGTGCACACCCTAACCTGAATTTCTAGATCCGCCACTGCTTATAGTATCATAAGTGATGGAACAACCGAAAGTATTTAGATGGGAATGAATGACCACCAGACATAGTGCAACCCGTTTTGTAATATTAACTAAAAATGATTTTAGACGAACTATTTAGATAGGAGTCGTAACATGTTATTTTTAAATTCTATAAGAAATAATCCATAACTTTATTGTTTTCTTAGTTTGTGGTTCAAAATAAGTAAGCTCAGATCAATTTTAATCTTAACATCGTATGATCAAGATCCGGATATTTTATGCCTTTTGTAACGTTTCTAAACTTTATTTTATTCTTATGTAACATGGCTATTATCTATTCATACATCTAGCACATCAATTATTCATATAAAATCACAAATCAATCTCTTATATAAACATATTTATTTTCATAATAATAACGAAACTGCTATTTCACGGTTATCAATTTAATCCCGTGAATTTCACGGGTTAATAAACTAGTACTATATATAAAAGGAAAAATCCTCGAAGTGAAAAAGAGGAAAAATTAAGTAAACTATTTATGGAAACCATAAACTTTTATTGTTATTTTTGTTTATAACACATCTTATTAATTCAGTTTAAATAGTGTTATGGGGTGTTTGATAGCGTTTGAATTGGATCAGTGAAAAATAGATGAATCGGTCTGATCATTGTTGTTTGATAAAAATAAAGAAGACGTTGTACCAAAGTGAAAGCTTCTGGATCGTGCAAAATCACGCAGAATCATTCGGTGCCTACATTTCTCTATTTTATCCTTTTGTCTCTTTTAGTTAGTTAGGGGGTGGCAACCTTGCGGTTTGGAGGGCTCGGCAAGGTTTGTCGATCGGCAAGCAAGATTGCCACTGGGTCGGTAACCACCGATCGGTGGGCTATGCGGTTTCATACACCGAATCGGGAGAGGAGAGTTCCAAGGAATATATGAACATTGCATTCAATGTTTGGGGACGTTGGTGATGTTTTCCAAAAAGAATACCGTTTGACATTAATGAAAATGGAACGTTGGGGCGCGTGTGGTGGTGAAAGGTGATGGGGAGATCATGTAGAAATGTTTGGTAGTAGTGTTGTGTGATGAAGATGGGTGGTGACGGTGGCCGGAGGGTGGCCGATGGTGAAGTAGGTGGGTTGCAGCTTTGTGTTGAAGAAGGGTTTCTTTGTTTGGTTTGGTTTGGTTTTTGAAAGTGAAATAATAATAAAGCGGAGTGTTTTGGTTCAGACAAACAAGTAGCTATGTTATAAGGCTTATTTCCAAAAAAAAATAAAAAAATAAAAAAGAAAAAAAAATTTGGTACCAAGATTGCCAATAAAAAATGATGTTGAGGTATGTTGACGCATGAAATGTGTTGGCATAATATTATTAGTTGTTTTTGCAAAAGCTTGAGGCAAAGTGAGGCAAGATTGCCACCCCTTATTACTTTATTACTAGGTACTATTCTTTTTATACTTTAGTCAAAGAAGAAAACTTGTAGTACTTTGCAAGTTTGCATGATGGGTATATAAAGTTTATTTTTAAGAGCTTTGAAACTAAAAGTATTAACACTTTTTTCTCTCCCGTAACAACGTTTCCCGCTATCTTCCACCATTTCCAAGAATCATAGTTTCTGATCTATTTCTCACTCAATTCTTACCTAAATTCATTTCTGTAAACATCAAACGACTCATCTAATCATTGCCCATACAATGATATGACCTGATTCGTTTTGCACGAAGTATTGACAAAACCCCCAAACTATGTCTTTTTGACCTAGGTTAATTGAATTAGGGCTTTTGCATTCTTTAGTGTTATCTTTTCAATTGTTCAGAAAAACCAAAAAAATTACTAGTAATTTCATCTGAATTGAAGGTTTGATTGTTCTTAAAGGATGTCGGGTAGGAAAAGAACATCTAATCATGCTATTAAATCCCCGGCTAGGTATGGGGTTTCAATACAAAGTACTCAGAAGAATAAGGGTAGGAAAAATGGCAAAGGTAATAATCAGGAGAAAGGAAAAGGTGAGAATGTAAAGAATCAAGGGGAAGGAAGATTACTCAAAGGATAGGAATGAAGGGGTTAAGAGTATGTTTGATGGTGACTTGAATGGAGATGAATTTCCTGGTTTACAAAGTCAGGTAAACACTGAACCATTAACTGCTAATAGCATCAATAATGATAGTGAATTGGATAATCATGGGAATGATGGTAATGTAGTGAATGATTCTAATGATATGGTAAGTAGAAGTAATGCAAATGATGCTAATAAGAATGCTAGTGCTACTCAGGAAAATGCTAGTTCTAATGCTGAAAATCATAGTGAAAATGCTGATAGTAGTGTTGATTCTGTGAATGTGAATTCTTGCACAAAAATGGATGATACTAAAAAGGATAATGCTAATGTGGTTGAGAAGAGCACACTTGTTGATATACTCACTGCTAAAACATATCATAACACTTTGCAAATGGTACAAACTGAGGTTAATTAAAATGGAGTGGAAATTGCTATTTTTGATGAAGAGACTATTGAATTGGGAAGTGCTAAGTGGCAAATGACTGTTTGTGGTCAATTTCTAGGATGTGTGGTTAATTTCAATGAGGCTAGATACCATCTAAGGAGAATGTGGAGCAAATATGGCCTTGTGGACATGACTGTTAATGATAAGGGAATTTTCTTTTTTACATTCCAAGATGAACAGGGTATTTTGCAACTAATTAGTAATGGCCCTTCGATGGTTAACAACAAGCCACTGTTTGTACAGAGATGGGGTATAGATGTGTGTTTGGACAAAATTGAACCTAAAAAACTACATGTTTGAGTGAAGTTGAGGAATTTACCCTTAGAAGCTTGGAGTGTTAAAGGAATTAGTTCAATTGCTAGTTGTTTAGGTAAGCCTATGATCATGGATGAGGTTACTACTAAGGTCTGTATGACTGGAGTTGGTAGACTTGGATTTGCTAGGGTACTTGTTGAGCTAAATGCTGAAAAGCAATTCAAAGATGTTATTGAAATTGCTTATAGGAATAAAGAGGCTTGCACTAGTATGATCAAATATGTACAGTTTGAATATGATTGGAAACCATTTAAGTGTAGTCATTGTTGTGTTTTTCGCCATGAAGTGGAAAGATGTAGTATGGTACCAAAGGAGAGTGTAGTTGATAATCAAGGTCAGGAACAGGCTGATAGTAATGATGGTTTTAAACAGGTGAAATACAAAAAAGGCAGGAATGAGAATTTTAATAACAACAACAAGAGAAATGACCAGAATGGATTTGATGACCAACCCAAAAATGCTGGTTACAATAAGAAAATGAATGGTCCTAAACAAAACTATAATAGCCAGGAGTATTGGACAAAAAAAGAATGTTGGTTAATAAAGTGTTAGAAACTAATGATGATCCAACTGTTAATGAATGGGAGAGTTGGAATGATTTGATGAAAGAGTATTATAGAAGCAAAAAAGATAAAATCAATGGAAGTAAGAAGTTAACTGATGAGGAAGATATTGTACAAGATTTACATTCAACTGAGGAATGTTTACTCAGGAATGAAGTTGAGGGGTGTGCAGTCACTCTCTTAACTAGTAAGAGCATTTGTTACCAACTTTATAAGAGGAATGTATATAGTCAGTATTTTGATTTTTGTATATAGTTTTTTATTTTCTTTCTATTGTGAGAAAAACAGACACAGTGAATTGACAGCCAAAAGAATTGAGAGAATTGGGGAGATCAAAAACAGAAAGAGAGTTATGTGTGTTTCAAAAACAGATAGAGTGAGTTGTGAGCTAAAAGAATTGAGAGAGTTAGAAAGAATAAAAACAGAAAGAGAGTTTTTGTGTATATCAAAAACAGACAGAGTTTTTGGGAAATCCAAAAGAATTGAGAAAATTGGTGAGCCAAAAATAGAAAGAGAGTTGTGTGTGAAAAACACACAGAGTGTTTAGGAGATGAAAGAATTGAGAAAAGTTGTGAGTACAAAAACAGAAAGAGAGTATTGTGTGTATAAAAATAGACAGAGTGTGTTTTGGTTCAGACAAACAAGTAGCTATGTTATAAGGCTTATTTCCAAAAATAAAAAATAAATAAATAAATAAATAAATAAAAAAGAAAAAAAAAATTGGGTACCAAGATTGCCACTAAAAAATGATGTTGAGGTATGTTGAGGCATGAAATGTGTTGACATAATATTATTAGTTGTTTTTGCAAAAGCTTGAGGGAAAGTGAGGCAAGATTGCCACCCTCTTAGGGTAGTGGCAGCCATGCCGCTAATGCAGCGGTTTGCCCCCAAACCGCCGGGGAACACCGCCGCCACCCCAGCGGTTTGGGTGGGCGGTTTGGTTCAACGGCAAACTTCACTGCTGCGGTTTGGAGTATTTTTTGAACGTTTGAAAAAAAATGAACGTTGTGCATTGAAAGCACAAATCCGAACGTTGGCTTGAAAAAAAAAATCCTATAAATACTATACTATATCACATACATATTTCATACTTTTATCATCTCTATATCTTAAAAATCATCTCTATATCTTTAAAAAAAAAGTGTAGCATGGATCAAAGAAAATCTAGCTCAATAAGGCGTGGTCGTGGCGTTCGTGGACAACATTTTCGTCCGAAAGTTGCAACTCAACAACACCCTCATTCGGCCTACTATCCCCAACCTCCACCACCGGTTCAACCACAATTCTTTCAAGAACAATATTATGCACGACCTCCACCACCGTTGATCACATAACCAATCAGGCTGTGCGAGATTTCACTATTGCTAAAAAACGTCAGATCGCGGAGAAATATGGATGGCCTACGGATTTTTAGAATAATTATGTTTTTTTTTTCAAGTATTGTGTAATTTTCTTTTTAAAGTATTATGTATTTTTATTTTAATTATTAATGAAATATTATGTTTTTATTAAATTATTTATTTATGAAAAAGAAAAGAAAAAAAGTTGGTGGTTTGGGAGGTATGAAAAAAGTATGGTTGCCACTAAAAAAGGGTTGGGAGGTATGAAAAAAGTGTGGGTGAGGTGGAATGATATTATTGGTTGGTTGGGAGGTATGAATTTTTTTGGGAGGTATGGTTGCCACCACCCTTATTACTTTATTACTACGTACTATTCTTTTTATACTTTAGTCAAAGAAGAAAACTTGTAGTACTTGGCAAGTTTGCATGATGGGTACATAAAGTTTATTTTTAGAGCAAAAGGAGCAATAACTCAAGTTATGAAATAACTCAGGCCACGTCAGCGCCACATAATCTCAACACCAAATAACATAACACCAAAAAACACCAAGAAATCATAACACCACTTTTGAGACTCACATTTTTAAAAAAATACCATTTACAAATTAACCCCTTAAGTAATATTTCAATCATTCAATAAACACTTCATTAATATTTCATTCATTCAAAACTAATACAAATTACAAAATACTTCAAAAAAAAAAAAAAAAAAAAAAAAAAAACCCTTAAATTTAAGCCCAAGAATTTGGTTAAATTACGGATGACAAATTAAGCCCAAGAACTTGGATAACCCACTAGACCAAAATACCACTAACCTAATAATTGACTAAGTATATAAAGACTTTTCTTGGTAGTCACACTTACACGGCAGTCACACAAAGACTTTTCTTTGTAGATCTACATCTATCCAAACTCACAAAAATCAAACTAGCCCTTTCATCTTCGCACCACCAACAATGTATCTCAATGGCCTTTTGTTTAACTAATCCTATAAACGACAATCAAACACACTTAAACGTTGAGGGGATGATTTTATAATTTTGTCTTTGGCCTTACCCACGTTGCAACGTACGTTGCTCTAGCAACGTAGAAGCCAACGCCATGCCAACGTTCATGATCTCAGAGTGGGCATAACGCCTTAACACCATTGGAAACAAGCCACCTAGGACGAATTTGTTGCCAGCTAGACGATAACACTGGTTCGGCGTTATTGCTCCCTTTGCTCTTAAGAGCTTTGAAACTATAAAACTATTATTATATATATATTTGAACCTAGCTCTAGAATATGACTAAAGCAAATTGTATTAGCTGGCATGTGAGAACCTAGTACTTTAGGTTAGCTTTTGTTCGAGCCAATGTCTCCTTATTCTATTGGTTTTAAAGGTAAACCGTAGTTGTACCAGTTCGCTTTCATAATTTTTACTTTCAAGTATTCTTATGATTCAGCTTCAATGCGGTCTTGGCACCTTGTTCATGATGGAACGTAATGCATGTTTATATAATTTCATGAAATACTCTTTTTTTTTTTTTTTTTAAATAACAGTTGGTGTTTTATCAATATAGGTTACTTATCAACAAGTTACATTCAATTTACACTAATCGAATACGAAGGATAAAATGGTAATTTTAATTATTCAGAATGCTGATTCAGAAGAATTTTCATACGGTCATTTTTGTTCAGGACGTGACTCATTCAGAATCTTTGAATTGGTCAGCACCCTTATTCATTCAGAGCTAAATTATATTGGTTTATCAAATTTAATCAATGTTTCACTACAACAAAAGTGGGCTAATGCAACGGTAGGAATCTGTTGCAAATCCGTTGCAATTGGTCATTTGCAACGGATTTGCAACAGATTTCTACCGTAGCATAAATGCTCCATGGAAATTAATTTTGCTACAGAATTGCAACGGTCCAAAAAAATTGTAACAGTTTTCCAAGGAAATAAAATCTGTTGGAATATTTACAACAGGTTTGCAACGACAAAATTTTGCAACCAATTTGCAACAGAAAATATTTGTTACAGATTTACAACGGATTTTTAATAGTATATATTTGCAACCGTATGCATTTGTAACGGATTTGCAACATAAATTTCCAACGGTTTTGCAGCAAATAATTTGCAACGAGTTTGCGGAAAGTGCTTTGTCAAATAAAAACCGTTGCAAAATAAATTACATTTGTTACTATTTTTCTATTAACAATACATATATTCAAAAGCACAATCAAACTCAAATCATAAAAATCATATTCATATTAAAATATTACTGTATATTACACTATCAAAAGTATAGCAAGTCCAAGTAACTGTACCAGATAAAAAAATGTAAAAATTGTACTGATTGGAACAAAATAAATACATGAGATGGTTAAGGGAAGGTTGATACATAGCGAGCACCTCGACCATCTTGGTGTCTTATTCTGTAAAAAAAATTCTAGCGTCTGCGTACTCGAAAGCTCTCTCACATCCATGGAATGGCTAGCATATCCTATCTTGAGGACACATATGATGCTACACCACCAAATACATTCGCTGATATTTTATTTCTTCTCACAAACATCAGCCGCTGTGTAAATAAACAAGTAAGAGTATGTCAAGAAATTGAGCAATTAAATTATATTCCTTAGGTAAAGCATACGTCAGTTTGTATATGCACATTAAATGGATGTTGAATAAATGGTTGTCGCAATGCTTATGCAGATAAAAAGTCCTAAGAACACATATTACATCCTAACAACACATATTAAATAGGTTTTTACGATGATAGCTGCCAAACACTAAAAAGGTATATTATAATGGTTTTGCATTACCTTTACAAAACAACCAATCTACTCCATTAGGGGCCTAAATAAATTGTTTAATTATGTTGCTCAAAGAACAAAGAAACTTGATATTACTATGGCTTAATTTGAATTCCATGTATACATGAACAGCAATTAACATGTTAAGCAAAGAAAGTCAGTTCATGTTTGACGAGTAGCCAAAATTTAAAAGATATAAGAGTAATTATCTGATTAATGAAATGGACTATCGGTAGCTGCAAGCTTGATAATACTACATACATTTATTGGTATAGTAATGAGAAGAAAACATTTTGTGGTATACAAAACCGAGAATAAGCGGAAAACAGTTTTGAATAAACCGTACAAGTAGTAAGACATGAATATTTTGCCTTAATCAATCACTTGTGCAGACATACACTATATTTACCCTTGCTCAATTCATAAACACTAGTTATTAGATACTTTAAGGGAGACTAGCCTGTTTACAAGATAAGGGCCATAAACACGAACAAGGAGAGTTTAAATCACTACAAACATATATATATTTTAATAAACATGAGTTTGCAGAAAAATTGCCAAAGCTAGTTGATTTGAATGGCTTACTTATATATGTTATGGGACTAGTAGGTAGATCACTTAAATCGCACTTGAAACACAAGCCTCTTTAACATTCAAATGCACCTGCAACTAAAATGGGTTATTGCTGGACTTTTTCCTCAACAAACCAAGCTACAATAGACTTGTGTGGGCTACTGCAGATCAACAATAACCATATCAAGATTAGAGCAAAACTTGAACATATTATAAGCCTTGATAATCAACTAGAACAAGCACTAACACGAATAAGCCTTGTAAACCCTTTAGTATAATAGATCGACTATTTACAATTAACCCGTCTAAGTTTACTTCTAATTCTAACAATACATCTAATTATGACGTTAGCTTATACTACTAAAAAGGAGAAGGGTTAAACAAATCAAATGAGTTAAATGGGCTAGATGTCATTCAAAGTACTTTTTACCTGTAGAAGATGAAATGACTAACCTTAACCAGTGAAAATACTTTCTTCCCAAGAACTCGAATCTGGCCAAATAAAAGAATTGAAGATTTAATTAATAAAGTTAACCAAGAAATAAACATAAAAAGATGTAATATGACCAAAATCGAGCCCCAATTTCAACCCTAGCTTTTGGGTTTCATAATAATTGGCTTCTTGAATCTAAAATACTGTTGTAATTATTGGTAAGATACATCATAGTAAAAGAATCACATAAAAAATAATATAGAAAAACAGCTTAAAATGGTCTAGAATGGCGTATCAAGGCTCTAACCAGGTATTCCTTATATGCAATCAATCCCTTGAATTGCGAGTTCATGGCAAAATTGAGTTGGGGTGAATTTGGAAGGAACTCCTATAGAAGAAGCAAAGACAAAATGGTTCGGCTTTTTTGTTTCAGCAGCTGCAAATGAAAGAAAGAAAAGGGGGGCGGGAGTTAGAGGCATAAGTGTTAGGGTTTTGATATTTAGGGAAACAGGGGCGGGAAACTAAAGCGGGAGGCTAAAATTTCATAAATTTTTGGTGTTTAAGAAATATAATTATCAAAAAGTATTATTAAAAAGATGACAACCTCCTATTATCACAAAGTATTATTAAAAAGATGGTAACCTCGTATTATCAAAAAGTGGAGAAAAAAATACTACTATTTAGGGGTGTAAGTCGGGTCCGGTCGAGTTCGGGTCATGTCATGGCTAAAAATAATATACCCAAACCCGACTCTATTTGAACTCGGGTTAGTCGGGTTCGGGACAATATAGGCCGGATCAACTCGGGCTGGATCATCTCGGGTTCGGGTCAACCAAATACAAGTAAAATAGTCATAAATTTGCATATTTGTTCTAGTTTATAGGGATAATTTATAAAATAATATATCAAAAAAACGGGTCGACACAAACCCGAGTTAGCCAAATAATTTCGACCTAATACCCGACCCTATTTAGTATTCGGGTTACTCGGGTTGACCCAAATAACCCGAATTCAATTTTTGACCCGAGTAACCTGACCCGAGGTTCGGGTCGGGTCGGGTATTTTGACATCTCTACTAGGCTATAAGGTTTAAAATAGAATAATTCATATCAAAAGTCTTATCTTAGTATGTAATGTACTTGAGTTGAGGTGTTGTGAATTACTTAAGTGAGCTTGGCTTGACTAAAACTCGACTCAAGCCCCACTTAAGTGAGCTCGAGCCAAACATGAGTTTGACTTGAAGCCTAAACCCGACTTAAGTTTGAGCCTTAAATCACGTTGGTGAAAAGGAAATGTAGATTACGCCAGATCATATCAGTTCCTACTCTCTCGCGGTAGTCATCAATGAGAGAGCCTTATGTTAACTTACTTGCTTTAGTTGTACTCCGTCTAACCTAAGGCTTGGTCCACCTCTATAGCTAATGGCAAAGCCGATAACAGTCATCGTCTTTACTAACCTCTAACCACTATGATAAGGATCATAAATCACAGGTAGTAAATCTATAACTTAAAATCTAGCAATAGACATCATACATTAAACAAGCAAATGAACATTTATTTGAGCGATAAACCCCTAAGGTCGACAGGTGTTGAGAAAGTGTAGCCCTAAGTCGTATTAAGGGCTTGTATTATAGTCTTCTGAATCTGGCGTCGATATGACGTATTCAATATCTATACGCCGTATTAAAGATCTCATGAGTGGACTCCAATAATAGAATATTATGGTCAATTCGTCTTACTAGCCTTCGATACGACGTCTCACCAAAAATGGATACACCGTATTCTTTTGAGTATGGCTTGAGCTTCGTCTGTCAAGGATTTGTGTACGCGCGACGTATAACCAGAGTTGGATGCGCCGTATTTTTATGAGTATAGCTTAAATTTTCTAAGTAAAATATACGGTGTTTCACTAGAGTTGGATACGTCGTATGCATTTGCTGAATTGTGCATTTCTTTTAAGATCCAAGTATCGCCATTTTTTCGTGTCTTTTCCATTATTACTCCAGAATTACTAAGAATAAGAAATATAAAGGATTAAGCGACGATTCTTATGTAGAAGTATAGTAAATGAGCAATATATATGAAATAAAGGTAGTGACACGTATTTGCTTGTTGCAACGGTCTTGGGGAAGCGTCTAGTCATGTCGTTGCTTGTTTGCGTTTACCAAGCCTTTGAGCATGGCATGGGAGTTTGCCACCCAGGCGGGAGGGATGGTAATCACAAGAAAAGACAGACATGCATCACTAAAACTGGAACAAGTATGCATGCTAATCTTAAAGGAGGAAGTGTGTAATATTCCGATGTAGGTTAAATTTCATGAAGTTCCCATCACTGCATTCATAGAGGATGGGTTGAGTGTTATTGCAACAAAATTTGGTACCCCATTAATGTTAGACACTTATACTTCAGCTATGTACACAGTCTATAAACCAATGTTCAAAGAAATTCATCCAGGATGTGCGTGTTGAATAATGTAAAGACCCAAAGGAAAGATGTATGTGGAATTCATATTGGTTCGAAGTCTCGCATGGTCTATACACCAATTCAACATAATAAGAAGACATAGACGACACAAGGGAAAACAAATGGTATGAATGCTAAAAAAAGATGCTAATATAACTACTACATTGAATTCTTTTGAAGCTTTAGGCAGTATGGTGGACGTGGACAAAGAAGGGGTAGTGACCGAAATAAAAACCTTGGTGCACAAGAGGCGAGTCGTGTAGATGGCAATGGGCAAAAGGATAAACATACGACCTAAAATAAAACTATTGGGTCGTTTGATCAACCTCTGAACATTTAAAAAGGGGTGACTTTGGAACCGGTATCTATGCTTAGTACTTCAATGGGATATCAATAAGGAAATTCGGATAGTGAAGTTGAGGAGGTATATGATAAAACGGCTCGATTTATGGCTTTTTAATAGAATCGAGCTAGTAGTGGTGCAAACGATGCAAGTCTACTTGAGGATGAAGATTATGACATATATTATTGTTACCAGAATGATGCTTTTGGATTTAACCGAACAACAATTGGCATTCGTAAACTTTTCAAAGTCAACTTAAACGATAGGGTATTTTTTGGTGTCATTGTGAGTCAGATGTAATCTTGTCGTTAGTAGTTGTTTTTCTAGTAGGTTCATAAGTTTAGATGTCATTCTTATGATAGGTATGGTTTAAAGCACGAAAGATGCGTTTGTTTTCGCCTATGTAACAGGTTGATATGTGGGATTTCACCTAGATCATATATTCTTAAATACTTTTTTGAGTAATACATTTACCAGGGAAACCGTTTACCCAAAAAAAACATTACCCCCGTTACGAGGATCATTGATCTTTTCACGCGTCTCTAGTGGTTTAGCGAGAAAAAAATAAATGCAAAGTGATTTGCGATGACAATAAACAATAATTATTTTTACACTTTATTGTAATCTTGTATTGCAAATTGGATGCAGAATTTTGAAATTTGCAGTAGAAATGCAACGAAAAAAATTATAATTTCTTTTATATTTAAATTATGTCTTTTGTTGCTATTCTATTCAAATTTAGATTTTTGCAACGGAATTGCAACAGAAAATCAGTGATAATTTGTTTGAGATTTAATACTTGTCTCCCGTTGCTATTCTGTTGCAAATTTTGAAAATTTGCAACCGAATTGCAACAGAAAACAACTGATAATTTCTTTTAGATTTAAATTTTGGCTTCGGTTGCTATTCCGTTGCAAATTATGAAAATTGCAACGGAATTGCAACGGAAAATGAACTATAATTTCTTTTAGATTTATTTTTTGTCTTCCGTTGCTTTTCCGTAGCAAATTTTTATAATTTGCAACGTATTTGCAATGGAAAAAATAAAACTAAATGTAAAAGAAATTAGTTTATATTTTGCAACGGATTTGCAACCATTTTCTTTGTCGTTGCTATTCGGTTGGTAATTCATTGCATTACCGTTGCAAATTTGCAACGGAAATCTACCATTGCAAATTTGCAACGGAAATCTACCGTTGCAAATTTTCGTTGCATTAGCCTGGTTTTGTAGTAGTGTTTTGAAACCGGGTCTCTAATCGACTCAGCCAAATCACCGGGTCACCAGGTTACCGGTTCAACTACCGGGTCAACCCGGTCTTCCACAATAATTAAATTTAAATATATTTGGAATGATATTATATCTCGAAAACTTGGCTGATTTGGGTCACTTAGAGCACTTCCATCGTTAACACGGAGCCTGGGTTAAGGGCCATATAGCGCGTGTTAACCTTGCGTTAAGCGTTGTGTGGTGGGGCGTTAATCATGCGCTAACATGGGACGTTAGTTGGTTAACCCGGCATTAACATTCACTTTATGTTAAAAAAAAAAATAATAATAAATAAATACACTATACTCTCTCCCAACGGATACTATCCGTTAAACTAAAAAAAAAAATCGATTTACCCCCCCCCCCCCTCCCTAACGGATACTATCCGTTAAACTAAAAAAAAAAAAAAAAAAAAAAAAAAAAAAAAAAAAAAAATCAATTTACCCCCCCCCCCCAACATTAACAAACGGCTATATGCCTAAAAAAATAAAAATAAATAAATAATAAAACCTTTTTCTAACCAATATAAATACCCATTCAACACAATTCTTTTTTCCACATTTCCACAACTCATTATATTCACTTCTACACTTCTACTAGCCAAAAAAAATGTCTCAAGGCAACAACAACGACAACGACTCGCTTACGAACCTCCAAAGTGGGTGGGGGAACCCATACGCAGGTTCATCGTCAAATCCGAATTGGGATAACCCAAACCAATTTGGTATGTCGAGTCAAGAACTTTTCCAACAACATCAAACATTAAAATTTTGGCAAGAGAGCCAACAACAAAACTCCCTAAATACCGATTTCCAAAACCTCTAATTCACTCAACAATCACAACATTCTCAAACGGAAACAAACGAAGTTCCTGAAACACCTACCTCTCCACCAAAGAAATTCAAATCTCGTGGTAAACGAAAGGCCAAAAAAAACAAAGAACCCTCACAGGTCGATGATGATGAAGAAAACGAAGACGGCCCCACAATCACACGTTGGCAAGCAAGTGAAGAAAAATTACTTGCTAAGTGTTACGTGGCCGCTACCGAGGATTCACTAGTCGATCATTCCCAAGCCAAAGATACGTTTTGGCAAAGCGTTCAAAATGAGTTCAATAAACACAATTTTCAGGAACGTGGCAAAGATATGACACAAGGAAAGTGGAGAACGTTGAACCGTGATTGGATGAAGTTCAACGCGCATTTTAAACGTGCTCAATGCGATAAAAAAAGTGGGGAAAATGAAATGGATGTCCTCACGCAGGCGAAAGAAATGTATCGTGAGGAGAACAAATCGGCCCGTTTAATAATGAGGCGGCTTGGGCTATTTTGCGAAAGCATAAAAAATGGGACGCACCGGATCTGGTTGATTTAACCGATGATGTCCCAAGCCAAGCAAGCGAGGCGTTGTTTGGTCATGATGCACAACCACGCCCGATGGGAAAAAAGTGAGCTGCGAAGAAACAAAAATCAGAGATAACGACAAGCACCGAGGGCACGAGTACCGGAGGATCTGTTTCATCGGCCCAATGGGGGGAGGTTATGCGCGAAGAGTATCGGGCAAAATGTGAAGATGCGTCCAAGGCTTACCAAGCGACCGCAGAAAACCAATACACACAACTACGGTTGAAGGAGATTGAATTTTTGTTGCTCGACACTACCGACAGGGATCCACACTATGTGGCGTTGGTCAATATGGAAAAGGACCGAATCATTGAAAAATACGGGTTGCCAAAGCGTCAAGAATAAGAAATTGTGTTGTGTTGTAACGGTTTTTTTTTTTTTTTTTTTTTTTTTTTTTTTTTTTTTGTAATTTTTTTTTCTTAAGAATGAATGTTATTGTTTTTAATAAATCAAGTATTAGTTTTAGTTTAGGGTTGAATTTGAAAATATTTGAAAAGTTGAGTTAAAGATGTAAGGTTGAGTTATGATTATGTGTGTTTTTTGTGAGTTAAGGTGAAAAAGTTAAAACTGATATGGCGCTGATGTGGCACTGTGTTAAGTAACTTGTGTTATGGATGGGAGTGCTCTTACTCACTTCAAACCCGATAGGTCTAACCGGGTTTTGAAAATTTAAAAACCATTTTAATTTGACCCGTTGCTATATAAGGGTATTGTTGTTCATGGTACAAGTAGGGTATATTTTAAAAGATATCTCCGCCTGAAAGAGAAAGGGTTTTAAAATAAAGATTGTTGTGATTGAGAGTTGGAAATGCATCATAACCAGCCAAAACCACATGGAGCTCTCGAGTTGGTGTGGAACATTCTAGATTTTCAGAAAGAACAAGAAGTAAGGCTCAAAGTTGGCTATTAACTCGTTGACAAGGTATATTTTACTGACGCGAAGTTACTTGTTACGAGACAAGTTCATATCTTTGCTATCATAATTTAAGTAAACAAGCATAGTACATTATTATTCATGCTTCGTTTTCTTTTAAAGTTATTTGCTTGTCCAATATCTCTTGTCACATTTAACCACAATATTAAGAGGTTACTAAAGAGCAAATTCCCAAAAAGGGATTTTTTTTTTTTTTTTTTTTTTTTTTTCAATTTCCCGAAATGGTACAAATCCAAAATGTTTTCCCAATTTGGTCATATGAGGGTATGATGTAAATGAGTAATATTGTCTTGTATTAGTTATTTGGTTTTCATATGTTAAAAGCTGTTGACTGGGAAAAAAGAGTACCAATTTAATGAGTAATATTTTTGGATATTATGGATTAAATATGCTCTATGATGTAAATAAAGTGGTATGTGTTAAAATCATTGATGTAATTCGGAGATTATGATGGAATTAGCGCCGGAATATATAAGTATCGCCGGAATCTGAAAATAAGTGAAGCCGCACATTCGCACATTTAATGGGTAGCACATTCGCACATTTAATTGACTCATATAGAGATAAGGGTAAATTAGTAATTTTGTAATAATAGAAAAAGAATATCTGGGAACACACCCACTTACCACTATACTTTATTATTCAAAAAGTGGACATGTGCCGCACATTCAGTGGGATCGCACATTCGCACGTTAGCACATGACCAAATTGGGAAAACATGTTGAATTTGTACCATTTCAGGAAATTGAAAAAAAAAAGTCCCTTTTTGGGCATTTGCTCGCTACTAAACCCAATATCCTAACCGAGTTAATGTGCAGCATAAGAACTAAAGTTACCAATTCCATCCTGCTGACTTATAAAAATCGTCAATTCGGTTTTGTTCTATCTATGATGAGTCAAGCAGATAACATAGAAAAAAGTTTAAAAAGTGTATTGACTTCAACGGAACCTGTCCTGTCTTGAGTCTTGCCCTATTATCCAAACCAACTGCCACCCATTTCACCACATCTAATAGGAACTGTGATAGTGTGATATAATTGAGATGGTTTTAGCGTAAGGTAGTCATACTACTCGACGTTCCTTACTTTATTAAACAATGATGAACAGTGATGAAATCACGATTATTCATATTTTAATACCAAAAATACCCTCATTTTAGCTTAATAAAATAACAAAGTTAAGGTTAAACAACCCACGAGAGAAGTGTTTGTTCGAGATTAACTAAATTACATTCTAGTTATTGATTGGCTTAACAAGTATTTGGGTGTGCCTTTAAAAGCTCTTATTGCAACTAACAAAAATTGGATGATCATCTAAGTTATGGCTAGTTTAGTAATATTGCATTTATCTTAAAAATCAGTTTTCTTGCAGCAACTTCACATCCGTAGTTATATTGTCACTAGTGGTGTCGTTTTTACCAGAACACGAATAAGTTCAATCAGGTCAGATTATTCGTGTTTCAAACCAGTGTCATGTTGTAATACTTTAGTAGTGCGCTATCTTAGTAGATATATTAGTTAGAGCTAGGGGCAGACCATCTATTCCTGCTGGACTTACTTCAAGATACGAAATGAGCAGCCGTTTGGCGTAATGCATTTTGCCATTTTTAATGAACTAAACCAATTTGCAAATGATACTGGAATAGTGGACTATTTTTTTTTATTATTATTTATTTATTTATTTATTTATTTTTGCTGCTGCCACTGTTTAAGCACATAATTTTATGGATTGGACCATCTGTAAAATTCTCGCTACTGCCAACTATTCGATTTATTTAGTTTCTCCGTCAACTAAAATGGCTTGATACTTTTTCTTTGTATAAAAATTATCTCAACCTGAATTGACCCGTTTGCTAAAAAAAAGTGAATTGACCCGATAACCTAACCCAATATAACCCGAACCCTTATAGGTCGGGTTGCGGGTCGCATAATTTTATTCCAAAACCCGACTCAACGCGACCCGATACACCCGACAGGTGACAACCCGAACCGATAACACCCTTAATCATATGGAACTTTGGATTTGATTTATGAATCTGGCAGTTATGCCGATATCATAACATACGGATCAAACTTCCACTAAAATCGACTTCTACATAATGGCATTTTATAAATATTTTCATACGTAATAGTATAATGTTATCACAAAACATTGGTTGAAAGTTGAAAATCCAATAGATTGCATATAATCTAAAACCGAGGGACCATAAATGCAAATAACTTGACTTTGGAGTCAACCCCAGTTGTCTTTACTCACTTCATTTCATCTTCATTTCTTTGTAACTTCTGAATTGACTTGGGGTCAACCAAGCTGCGTTTACTCTCTTTGTAACCTTATATGATCTTGCATTTTGATTGCATTCATTCACACGAACCAAAATACTTTTACTCAACTGGAACTTGCATTTTGATTGCAGCCATTCAGTGACTTTGATTTCCATCCATCCATCCATCGGTAAATTGCAGGTCATTTCTATTCTCAAATTACTTTTTTTTTTTATATATATTATTGTTTCATTGCGTATCTTATTTGTTGAGTAGTCGATTATATGCCAAAAAAGGGTATTTTTAAAACGAAGCAAAAATTAGTACTACATACCAAAATAAAAATAAAAATTATGTCAAATATTTACTGAATAATTGACCATATATGGGTGGTTATACGTAAGTTGGGTTTTGTCCTTGGATTGTTGGGCTGCCATATTCGTAAGTTAGGATCGCTGTAGTGTTTAGGGTCATTTGTTATCTCAACAAGAAAAAAAATAATATTTCAAGTCCAATATTTCAACAAGTTTTTGTACACCAGACTTTTACAACAATAGAAAATAGTATTATCTTGGTTTTGTTAGCAATACTAACTAAAAATAGTGTTAAGTGTGTTCCACCTGCTTCATATGTCCAGCCCATTTGACCTGTTTTCTTTTTATTTTACCACTTTGCACGTTAGACATAAAACAACCTGCATCAACCCGTTAAAATATATACGGGTCGAAATTGGCACCTCTATTGCAAGAGCCTTTAGGTAAGGATCAGGTAAGCAAATGGAAGAAATCAGTATGACCAAGAGTTGAAATCATTAGGTAAGTGTTTGGCCTCAGGGCATTAGTAACAGCAGCACGTGATCTTCAACGCATTTTGTTAATTTGTATAGACCCTCTATAGGCTCCACCTTTTCCTTCACTAATCTGTATACAAAATAAAGATCACACACACCAAATGAAAACACACAAACACAAAGAGTGTCTTAGTTTCTAAAATATTCTTCTTTGTCTTCACCAAACTTTAAGCCCCTTGGGATATCATCAGGGAAAAGGCAATGTCTCAAGTTGAGCTTTATGCCTTCTTAAAATTCATAAGCTTAACTTCATAAGCAATTTCAAACGTAAAAACTAAATCCAAACAGTCCTAAATCTTAATTTGGGTGATAAAGTAGCGATACCAATTATTTGGGTGGTGACACTGCAAATTGATCGTGCATACGATCTAAAAAAAACGACCAACACACGACCTACATGCCACAGTAAGGGCGACCAAATCTCAACTCGATCGACCGAATTGACGATCGACTTACTATGGCTAGCCTGATATGACAAACCAAACTCAAATACATATAAGATTGACGTGTAACGTAATACACGAAATTGATGTATAAAATATCATGCCACGGTGAAAATGATGTGATTGTAACAATTATACCTAAAAAATACAATGATGCCTTTCATGGTTATCACTTTAGATTGGCATGTAACTTAATACACAAAAATGCATAGTATATAAACGTGAGGGACTGAAAGTGAAATTAAAGTTGACTTAGAGTTAACCAACTTGCCTTTACTCTTTTCTAAACTTGATTTGATCATTCATTTTCATTGCATTCATATCCATCCGTCAACAACTGTAAGTTAATTTCAGTCACCAATTAATTATATACTTGTAGTTTTAAATAATCCTTGTATATTTCAAATTTATAGTATGATGAGACTTTTGAGTCTTACTCGATTAATTCATTTTCGAATGGTTATTTTCGAGCTTCATTGTAGTTGTATATGTGATATTATTAAAGTTTGTTAGTTTTGGTTGACCGAAAACCGACAATTTAAAGATGTTCTGATGATAGATGCAGGTAATTAATGGGGGTATATGTGATATTATTTCGAATAGATTGTCATATTTGTAATTTCCAGTATTATTGATTTGATCTTTGAAATTGAGCTTATAAAAACTTCAATAAGCTCATCAAATAAGTTAAACCAAACACCCCTTAAAACTAGTTGGGATACAGTTGACATGATTGACTGATTTGAGCCTGTGAGAGATGTTTTTTTATTAGGTTATGTAGTATAAGATACATGGCATTGAATGGAATGAATAATTAGATTTTGGTAAAGAAAGTAAATGCTAATCGGAAAATGCCACTGTAGGAGAAATAATATTTTCGTGTAAATGACATGAAGTGTGGAAAACTTTGAAAAGTAGTAGTGTTGTGTGGATCAGTGACTTGAAGGAACTTTACTTTATGCTTTTGGTTTCTTGATGCTTGTGCATGTATTCTATGAAAGCTTTAACAGTTACTAAAACGTGTCACTTATAAGTAACATTAATAGCGGTAAATTTAATCCATTCATATTCTTAGGAAACATAGAAGACAGAACGCCTCTCTTAAGCTAAATGCAATGGTACTATTATGTGTCACAGTTTTTTTGTCCCTCTACTTAAGATGTGTATAATAGTTTGTTTTCAAGAGAGATAGCTCTCTATTTATGCGATGCTGTTTCCACTATCTATGTTTTGTTTTTTGTTTTTTTTAACAGTTAACTTAATAAACAACTAGCATGTTTGTCCTGTCTGCATGTTACATGGTATAACACAAAAGCGCTCACATGTTTGATTGTTCTGAAAACGTTTACTGTACTTGTGAACGCAGCTTGATCTCAATATTGATAATGGCTACTACGTCCATTCCTCATCGGTGGAAATATGACGTTTTTGTAAGTTTTAGAGGTGAAGATATCCGTAAAAGTTTCATGGATCATATGTTCAACGACTTCAAGCAAAAAGGAATTTATGCTTTTAGAGATGATACCAAATTGCCTAAAGGAGAAGAGATAGCTCCTCATCTCTACAAAGCCATTGAAGAATCGAGGTTTTTGATTGTTATCTTCTCCAAAAATTATGCTTCTTCATCATGGTGTTTGAGGGAACTTGTCAAAATACTCCGGTGCAAGCAAATTGGAAAGCCTAAACACGAGGTTCAAATAATCTTTTATGATGTTAAACCTGACGTGGTTAGGAAGCAAATGGGAAGCTACGCCGAAGCATTTGCCAAACATCAAGTTTCAAATAGACCAGAGGTCGACAACTGGAAGGAAGCTTTATCCATGGCGGCTAACTTATCTGGATGGGATCTTGAGGACATGACAAATGGGTAAATTTCTTGTTTTTGTGTAATTAGTTTTGTGGCCCAACTAAAGCTTAACATTATGTAGTTTCTCTTACTTATTGTGTCTTTGTGGTTAACAGGTATGAGTACAAGTTCATCGATTGCATTTCCAAAGACATACTCAAAAAATTATGTGATGGACCATTGCATGTCGGCGACAACCTTGTTGGCATAGACTTCCATTTCGACAAATTAGACATGTCACGCTTTGTTGGGTCAGATAAGGTTAACATGATTGGAATATGTGGTATAAGCGGAATAGGAAAGACGACCCTTGCCAAAGCTATTTATAACTTGATGTATATCCACTTTGAAGGCAGTTGCTTTTGTGAAGATGTGAAAGAAGTCGAAGAAAAACAAAGCCTAACTCAAGTCCAGATGCAAATGATTGGTAAGATTCTGATAACAGATGATCAGAAGATATCAAGTGTTGGAGACGGTTCTATGGTAATAAAGCAAAGGATGGCATGTAAGCCGATCCTCCTTGTTTTGGATGATGTGAATAACGTGGAGCAGTTAGAAGCACTAGCGGGTTCACCTACATGGTTTTGCCCAGGAAGTTTGATTATTTTCACTGGTAAAGATAAACAGCTGCTAAGATCTCATAGAGTTAATGAAATTTATGACATGAAATTTCTAGATGAAGATAAATCTCTTGAGCTCTTTTATTCCTTCGCTTTTGAGGAAAAAAATCCTTCAACAGGATTCAAAGAAGTTTCTGAGAAAGTTGTGAAATATGTGAAAGGTCACCCTCTTGCCCTCAAAGTTTTGGGTCGTTTTTTATATGGAAAAAGTGTGCGTCATTGGGAAAGTGAACTGGAAAGGCTCAAAGTACATCCGAATGAAGAGATACAAAGAGTGCTTCGTTTAAGTTACGATGGGCTAAACCTCGAGCAGCAAAATATCTTGCTTGATATTGCATGTTCATTCATTGGAGTAAATAGTGATTTTGCAGCAAACATACTAGATGGGTGTAACTTTTTTGCAGATAGAAATATACAAGTTCTAGTGGATAAGTCATTGATCACGATCTCGAGCGATAATTCACTTCAAATGCATGACTTGATTCAAGCAATGGCAAGGGAAATTGTATCTGAAGAATCTAGCACGCCTGGGAACCGAAGCAGATTGTGGGTTAATCCATCAGAGATATACAATATCTTAAGTGAAAAGAAGGTAAGAATTGTTTTTTACTGCATATGCAACTCATTTCCATATGCTTCATAATACAATCTAGTAATGCTATTTCTTGTATGTAGGCAACAGAAGTAGTTGAAATTCTTGACATTCAGCAAAAGAAATCTAGTCAAAAGTTTGATATAGACGGTAAAGCATTTGCGCAAATGAAAAACTTGCGTATTCTAAAACTACCAATGGACGATGCGGTGAACTTTTCTGGAAGATTGGACTTTTTATCCAATATGTTAAGATTGCTCTATTGGCATGGATGTCCCTTCAAGCTTTTACCTTCAGATTTTTATCCAGAAAACATCGTTGTCATTGACCTCTCTTACAGCAACATAAAACAACTTTGGACAACACCAAAGGTATTTACTTGTTCATACATGTGTTCATATTTGACACCTCGAGAAATAAGAACTAATCTTTTTTCTATTGATGCCAGTGCTTAAGAAGGTTGAAAGTAATGAAGCTAAGGTACTGCTGCAACCTAACAACCACCCCTGACTTCTCAGAGACTACAAATCTCGAAGAGCTAGATCTTGAAGGTTGTGTGAATTTGGCTACAGTTCACCCATCTATTGGAATGCTTAATAAGCTTGCTGTCTTAAATCTGAAAGACTGCACACTGGCTGGGAGTTTTCCTGAAGCCTTTTGGTCTAGATGCTGGACTTCAATCTCTGGTTTCATATGGAACAAACAACATCCCCAAAGATCAGTTTCATTGGCAGGTTTACATATGTTGAAGTCCCTGAATTTCAGCTACTGCAATTTAGTTCAAGTGCCCGATGGTATTGGAGGCTTATCATGTCTAAAGGAACTAGACTTAAGAGGGAACAATTTTACTAGCTTGCCTGGAAGTTTGAGTCAACTTTCTAGTCTTAATTGGCTTGATGTTAATGGTTGCAAGAAGCTGGAAGTGTTGCCCGAACTTCCACATAGCCTATATTATCTTTATGCATCTGATTGCACCTCCTTAAGTTCAATTAAAGGATCAAACCCAATAATGAGCGAAAGGTCCACTGATCTCACCAATTGTCCAAAATTGTTTAAGGTGTCGATATCGGAGACTCAATGTCTCGACTCATCTGTAACTTCCCAAGGCTCTCGATTTTCTTCTTTCCTTCGGTATGCACATAATAGATGTGGATTGTTCCGTTTGCCAGGAAGTTCCATTGAGAATTTGGAAATAATATATGATGGAAATAGCATTCCAAATTGGTTTACAAATAAAAGTTTGGGAAATCAGGTAAAGGTTGAATTACCATCAGATTGGAGCTTCCGTAAGTTAAGGGGATATGGAGTTTGTGTTGTTTTTAAGAGAAAAAAACCTTCCATAGATTTTAGATACAAGGTAAAGAACTTTGATGAAGCTTCTTTGGGAGAATGCTGGCCATACTTTGATGAATATTTTAGGGATAAGCCAATAAGAATCAATGAGTCAGATATGATATGGTTGCATTATACGACAACTGAAATATGGAGATTGAAGGAAGCAAAGAATTTTGTAACATTTTGTTTTTGTGAGAATGAACGAATTGAAGTGAAGGAGATGGGTGTAAGACTTGTTTGTGATGAATTTTGTGATGAAGATTTAGATCAAGAAGCAGAGTTGAGTATGTTCCAAGACCTCCCAACTCTATCCGAGCATGGTGCGGCCTGGTGTGTGTTTGGGGACTATGGAGAAATCAACTGGTCATGGTAGGATAAATTATTTATATTTCCCCTCTAGATTTTGTAATTTTTATTTGGTCTTTTTATTAGCCACAATAATCTTTGATAAATCCACGTAGGAGACACCCACAAGCTGTTTGATGAAATGCATTGAGTAGAAATCATTTGCTATTTACTCTACGCCTGTTTGTAGATTTTTTTTGGATTTTTCAACGGATTAAGAATTGATGTTGTGTTTTGAAGTTGCGATTTGTACCGTAAGATGATAAACTATGCTGCAGTTTATGTCTTTGGAAATTAATATCGTAGCAATTATGTGACTGGCATGGTATCATGTTAAAACATGCACCATCTTTGGAAAGTGTGCTCTTTCCAGTGCCAGCTGCATCTGTTCTTCGTTGCACTAATAACTCAAGATCCGTTCCTTGAGGTATCTGCCTGGACATGCTACATGTATTTCGACCCATTTACGTATGGGTCAGATTTCAACCCGTTCCCAAAATTACATCTTTTACAATTTATGTGAGTATTAAACACCATACGGATAAACAGAGAAAGTATCAATAGCTTGTTCCTTCACTTCACCTCACCCAGGTTGTTATCTTCTGTTTCACCCTAGTGGTTTCTTGAGACGATATGGATATCATTGTACTTTCTGCTAGTGGTGGTAGTCTAACTGAAAACCAAGTGGGGTGGTAGGAAAATTCATTGTTCTTTAATTTTTATTTAAAAATAAATAAAATTCAAAGGGGAAGAATGTGCATTTTAGTCATTTCACTTCGCCCATAGAGACAAATAAACTCTGAAACTTTCTCATGGCCGCCTGCACTTTCAAAACCACTAGGACCGCACATGCAATTTGGCCAAGCCACAACGATGGTTTTTGCAACATGAACTTTTCATGGAGCGTACACCAGGTGTTTGTTAGAATGGAGTATATCATTATAAATCATTGACTATTATATTGGCAAACTGTTTGATAGGAACTTACACCAGTGAAAACATTCAGTGATATGTGTGGCTGCAAATCCTGAACTGCTTCCATTAAATATTCGTCTGCATCCACAAACTCCTCTTCAGGCTCTTTATCAACACCCAACACCACAATAGAGTACAATTGCCCTTCACATTTATGTCCAGGTACAAACTTTTATTACAATAGAAGCACAAATTCCTGGCTTTCTTCTCCTCATACTCCCTTTGTGTCAATTGCTTCCTCATTGGTGTTCTTGTAGTAGTGTTTGGCTTATTCTTCCACTCATTGTTTGGAGCAGGTAAAGGCAACAATGGTGGTTTATTACTAACTCCCAAACCACTACCTACACCAAACCTACCAGTATTTGCATTCAAGAAAGGCCTACCCTTTTTTCTTACAGCTTCTTGGGTAGCCTCTTGCAAATTGGTCACTGAATAAGCATTTGATAAAGTTCTTGGCTTGAACATTCTTACACTCATTTCTAACTCAGTTGGTAAACCCCCCAAGTACAAGTTTATAGCATGCTCTTCACTAATATCCACCCTACACAACAATGTATCAAATAAATCTTGATATTCCGTTGCATTCGTTTCATAGTTGGCATTTTTCAAGGCAGAAATGGGGTCTTCAAACACAGAGCCAAATCTTTGAATAATAGCAGTTTTATACACCTCCCACCCCACATTATTAGACAAATGAATTGATACAATTTTTACCTTTTCATCCTCTGATGTGTTGTCAATCAAGAAGAATTGGTCACGCTTAAACACTCAGCCTCTAACATCCTCTCCTTGAAACTTTGGGAATTCCACTTTTGCCAACCTTCCATACTGATTGGATTGCCTTCTCATGTTTTGATTCATCACAGTATTCTGCATACTCAAAGTTGTGATCAATTCCCTGAGTTCAACCACAGCTTGATCCACATACTGCTTTGTAACACCTTCTTCACTACTACCAGAAGCACCATTGATTCGGGTAACACCATTGATTCTGGTAACAGGAGCCATAGTTAAGAGGGTTTGTATGATATTTCTATGATTGATTGTGTAAACATCTGTTAGTTATTACTCCTTCGTCTTCAATTGAGCAGTAACTAACAATCCTAACACTTTCTTGGCCAAATCAAGTAAAACGAAACTGATCATCAATTCGAAAACAGAGGGTTTAAGCACTAACGCGTTGTTCTCGTGGTCGCGATGAATACTTGACAATTGGTCTTGTTTCTGAACGGATAGCATACAATAGATCAAAGTACAAGTGTAGTACTTTGATTCTTGACAGATTGTTGGCCAGAATCTTAACAAACTAGTCGGAATTTCACCGGAAAAGGTGATCGGAGTGCCAGGACGGCTGCTCTTGTACCAATTGATAGCAACACTTCTAGGATACACTTATGAATCGTTAGAAGGCAATAACAAGCCTGGATTACTCAATGAGAAAGAATGAGAATCAAAGGTATTTGTTATTAATGGCGGGAAAAGTAGTTGGACGGTTACAATGGAGTGAATTACAGAGAGAAATATCAAATTTAGACAAATGAAATGAAGGAGTACATCAGATATTTAAAGGGAGAAAGGGCGCCAAATTATGTTACTGGATATGTGAGTAGTGTGGAGAACACACGTGCACCTCACATGTGCAGTTTAAAAACCACACACATGCCCCTCACGTGCCAACACTTCACACACACTTTTTGCTCATATCATCAAATTCGTATAAAGACGACACCCCTTGTTTACGTGCTTGTCCTTGTTGGATGTCAAAGGACAATCATATTAGTTTCATGTTAGGCATACTTATTTTTGTTATCTTATACGTAAACCAATAATGAGTTGTGTCTTTCTATATACGCTTCGGGTAATTATTACTATATATATAATGTAGCGTCGGGAAACGACACATGCTCTGTCGTTTTGATTCCCGCCAAATTGGGCTAGCCCAGTGCTGTTGTCCATGCCCATACCTTTTTTATAACGTTCTCTGTACTACAACAAATCACCTGATTTTACACCACTAACATGTCCACACTACTATGTGCAACTAAAACTTTAAACTCCACGCTTTTAAGCATGACAAATTGGGAAACTGCTGACACAATTTTTTACACGCTTTTATGTGTCAACCTTTTTCTTTTAATAATTAAAAAAAAAAAAAAAAAAAAAAAAAAAACAAAAAAAAAAAACACAAAATATATTTCCAGTCACATTCAATATAAAAGATACCAAACTAATATAGAATATAGTCAATATACATACAGAACTGCAACTAAACATATTGAATCTGCAGCTAATCATTCATAAACTAATATAGACCAGACTTTTAGACGAGACTGAATCTGCAGCTAATCTTTTAGACGAGACTGAATCTGCAGCTAATCTTTTAGACGAGACTAAACATACTGAACTGCAACTAAAGTATGTTTACACAATCCTTAACAGCTTAAAATATTGAATCTGCAGCTAATCTTTTAGACGAGACTGAATCTGCAGCTAATCTTCCATTATCCTTAACAGCTTAAAATATTGAATCTGCAGCTAATCTTCCATTATCCTTGGACAAGCTCAAGCTCCTATCTTTTAGACGAGACTGAAATCCATTAAAATTTTCTTCTAGCTTTTGTCTTCAACAAGCACCTATCGTTTGTCTTCAACAAGCTCCTAAATAACACATAACAGCTTAAAATCAGTAACCCACAAAACAAGTATAATATTACACATCCTTAAAATCACAGTCAAGACAACTAAATCGCACAACAAAATGACCGTCTTCCTTGCAATAGTTACCATATTACAATCACAAAGACTCTTAAAGAACAGGTGATCATAAAAAATCTACTCCAAAGTCGCAAAAAAATTTAGTTTATCTAAAAGTGCCATGAATTTTTAACCTTTTAGAATGTTTTTAACCCGCTTGTGACTTAATGGAATAACTTGCATTATACTTTTCTCAAACTATACCAGCTTAAATGAAATAAGTTAAACAGGGCAACAATCAGGCAATATCTTTTTAGAGACTCCATGGATGATAACAAAACAAAAGTCTGCAACCTGACTACCATTAACTTTAGATCAAATAATGTATGCTATCATTGTCATCTCTAAAATACCTCATCATGGAACTTGGTCGCATATTCAATAAACTTCTAATTAGCCTCTTTCATGCAAGACCAATGTTTGAAATACAAATACAGTTACCATATTAGAATCACAAACCTCTTAAAACTACTAATACTAAAACTACCAGATAGTACTCTAATGCAAAAAACCATAACTTAATAAATCCATGACAATCTAGTTGTCATTTCGCCCCAAAAGATGTTATGCTATCCTGAGAGTAATACATAGCTGAACTTGTAGGACCTTAAGCATACAAAAAAGTACTTCAACACCTAATCACTATACCAATGCCACACCATCATTTTCATGGATTCTAATCTAATAA
The DNA here is from genome assembly GCA_030686995.1 of Artemisia argyi. Lineage (NCBI taxonomy): Eukaryota > Viridiplantae > Streptophyta > Magnoliopsida > Asterales > Asteraceae > Artemisia > Artemisia argyi. The sequence continues at coordinate 253,540,221 of CM060700.1, forward strand.
CAAATTGGCACACCATCAAATATACGCATCCCGTGTCATCATTTCTCTTAAAACTCCATCGCATATTGTGATTTAGATCATCTACGATATTTCGCCACATCAGTAATCAGTACCTTAAAACAGCATAAGCAAGCATTTTAAGTAGTTCAGTTAATAAAAACATGCAGACAGCATAAGCAAGCATGCAACGATCAAAAACAGAACACAAAATTAAGCTTTGGTAAGAAACAAGGTAAGTTTCATTAATTCATCCTTCCCTTTTTATTTCTTACATATATACAATACAAGTAGCAAGCTTTGTATCAACATTTAATGTTTGCTGTCAGAAGCAAGTTTTACTAATATGGCTAATTTCTCGTTTGCAGTTTTTTAAAATATCTTACAAGTTTTACTAATATGTCAGAAGCAACTTTAGTGTACTCGCTAAAATATCTAACAAGTTTTTTAAAATGTCATTCTTGCCCCATTTGGGCTTCAAGAATCTACTCTTACTGAATATTCAAGTCATGTTTTTGATACTTGTTTTTGATGAAAGTTTGTTTTGTTTGTTGGCGTTTTAGTTTTGTTTTTCTTCACGAAGCTGATATAGTATATGTTAGTGTATCCTCCTTTCCTGCTAATACATGAACTTTCAAGCATACTCACAGTTATGAGGCGTATGTATTATGTGTAGTGTAATACGTAGGTACAAAGTAATACTAAAATAATATGTTGACTATAATACTTTCGTCAAAAAAAGATGAACATGAAAATCTGAGTACGAAAAACAAACATGAAAATTATTAAGAATAATTTCTGTTGAATAGGTTTGCTGTCTGACGCTATTTTTACTTTATTCTTGCACACCAAAAAGGAATTTTATCAAGAGCTTGTTTTCGAAAGAAAGAAAAAAAATATTGAAACAATGATGAGTGCAAATATAAACAAATAAACAGCAGTCTGTTTGACAGAATAAGGGAAAATTTTCAAGTAGTGGCTTAAATGTCATCCTGCGCAGAAGAATAATCAAAGTAGCTGTAAGAATAGGGCTTTTGTTTTGGTCTAAGACCCTATGATGAGTATAATGAAGTTAACTTGTTTCTGTTGTTCCTCTATATATTATTGGTTTTCATAACTTAAGAAGCAAATCCTCACTATAAATGCTTATGTTATATCCAGATATATTGAGGATGAATTTGCCGACAATCATTCCTCCATCATACAGGTGGAAAAGGACACTAAAGTCTGTGAAGGTTGAATTGGGTGGGAGGGAAAAACCTTTTTCTGTCACTCAAAGATTTTTTATGACCAAAACAGGCCATAAGGGCTGTTTGCAGGCCAAGATGGGGTCCACTAAATAAGCTCAGGAGCCCATGGTACCCATTGATCCCATAAGCCTGTCTGATGAGCTTCTCAGAAAGCTAAAGAGCATATGGTGGGGCCCACAGTTGAGCTTAATAGGTGCTTGTGAAATGGGACAGATGATGTGAAACACTTGGTGCAGGGCATGAATGGGTCAAACAAGCTGAATTGAGCACTCAAATAAGCCAGAAATAAAAATGCTAAAAATAAGCTGATGATGAATTTCAACAGTTAAACTAACAAATATTAATCCCTAAAAAGTTCAAAGCCTAATACTACCCACAAAAATCATGAAAAATCTTTGTAAAAACTGTCCTCGAATGCAATTTTGACTTTTTTCAAGAACACTAATTATATGGATTTTGATTGCATCTAATGAACTGAAAATGATATTTTAGGCTAAGATAAGATTAAATTAAGCTAAAGCAACTACTTTTAAAAGTATATGAATGATTTGGGTCCTAAAAATTCTATCAGTGAACCAACACTAAGGTGACAAAGAGATGTTTGACATTTTATGAACAAGTAATGAAATCTAAGGACTTATCTTACACCGACTCACGCTATTAACAGAAACTAAACAACTTAACAAAGTAGTCGTTATTAACAGAAATTGCTTAATCAACTCATATTACAAAATTTCACATTCATCTTACACCTACTCACGCTATTAACAGAAACTAAACAACTTAACATTCATCTTACACCTACTCACGTTATTAACAGAGAAACGCTTAAAATTTAGTTTTATACCTTTGATGCGTAGCTGCTGCAACTGGACCGATTAAGCTAAAAGCTAAATTTATAAAAGCTGAAACCCTAAATTTGAAGCTATTGAAAGTGATCTGGGGATTTATAACAAAAACGAATTTAAAAGTGATTTATAAAAGTTATTGAGATGTTGTTACTTGATCGAATTTATAAAAGTGATTGATTTATAAAAGTGATTTGGGGAACTGATAATTGAGTGATCGAATTGATTTATAAAAGTCATTATTTAATTGTGGAACTGATAAAAGTGATTGAGGTGTTATGATTTGGGGAAAATGATATGAAAGTGGAAATAAATGTGTTTATCAAAATAACTACATGTTTCTTTTTTTTTTTAGCATCGACATGTAACAAAATTGATAAAGATCATAGATTTTAGCATCGACATGTAACAAAATTGATAAAGATCATAGATATCAATCAATAGGTACTGCATTAAATAAAAGAACTGCTATATCTTCCTAGTTTATATGTCCAAACACCCAGGGGCGAAGCTTCATAGGGGCCGGGGGGGGCGCCCGACCCCCCGAAATTTTTTTTGCGATGTAGGGGGTATATAGTTTTCGTGTAGAAAAATTTCGGTATATTCGGTTTCGACCCCCCAAAAATTTCGGTATACCTGAAATATAGCCTTAGGAAAAAAAAATTTAGATCCCGACCCCCACTTACAAAATCCAAGCTTCGCCACTGCAAACACCCCTCAAGTAATATATAAAAACTGAAGTATCGGTTTATCTAATAGCAGGGGACTAGAACTGTAACTTGTGGATATTAAGTTGACTTTTGGATATCAAAACACATGGAGACTAAAAGCAGGGGACTAGAACTGTAACTTGTGGAGATCAAAACACATGGAGACTGATTGCATTGGAAAACCTGTAAGTCATCCATTTCTTTTACACTTTCATCACAAAAAGGCATTAATCCTGTTCGTAACAAGAAATTGGTTCACCAGGAAGAAAGTTGAAAACCAGAGTGGAAGCACTTGAGATGTGCGAGCACGCGTTTTGTGTATAATGCTATCAACCCTGTTCGTAACAAGTCCAACGACGCACAAAACACTTTCTCATGATAATATTCCAAGACAAACCAATCCATAGTAGAACACACAATGAATATCAAATTTGACTACGCGTAATTCTTGGCATATAACTGCTTATGTAACTAGTTTATTACCAATAAAAATGTTAAAACTTTAGCGTACATTATTTTTACAACAAGCATCTAATAATCAATACTGTATATTTATAGTAATTGCAATCCAATATTAGAATTTCTAGTCAAAATACCAAAGAAATATCGTAAAGTTCTCATGCAATGGAATCAAAGACAAGCAAGCGATACAAACAGAAACCATTTTTCAGTTTCATTTTTCCCCATTTGACTTTCTGACGACACCTTAAACAGTCCGCTTGAGTACTTGACCCAAAGGGAAGTCATCAAATGAATATGTATGACCATGGTCAAAAGTCAAAACCTGCATTGCTGCTCGTTGAATCAAACCTTGTGAAACTACGGTCTTGTGTCGTGCTGCTCATTCAGTCGAATCTTGAGAAGTTATTATCCGGTGTGGAGCTGCTCATGGAATCAAATCTCGAGAAGGTTTCTTGTTTTAGGTTTATATATTTTCAAATTATGACATGCATACAAAACAGTTCGCAACTGATACAAAACCAGTTTTAGATTGGTTCAGTTTCCAGGTCCACTCTAGAGTAGTACATCGAAAGGGAAGTCATCAAATGAGTATGTATGACCATGGTCAAAACCTGCATTGGTACTCATTGAATCAAACCTTGCGAAACTACGGTCTTGTGCCGTGCTGCTCATTCAGTCGAATCTTGAGAAGTTATTATCCTGTGTGGAGCTGCTCATGGAATCAAATCTCGAGAAGGTTTCTTGTTTGGGAGAACCTCGGTCAGTGGCACTGAAAGTCATATCTCGAGAAATTATCAAAGAAAGAATTCTCTGCTCTTCCCCCACTGGTAAGGTGTGAGCCAGGAACCGAATCATCAAACCCAAATGGACTATTTTTCTGGAAGAAACTGTTATTGCCTTGCGGGGAATCACTTTTCCTTAAACTTGCAGTCAAGCTATTGGAGTCAAAGAAATAACTCTCTATGCTTCTCATGTTCAGCATCCTGAATAAATGAAGTTATTTTTTGCGCGGTGGGACTACGTATGCTGATTCAGTCTTGAAAGGCTTCTTTGACTTCCTGTCAGCATTTGAATATGAATCCTTAGAAGCGTCATCCATCGGAGCCGAGTTTTCTGCCTGAGATGTTGATTTGGTATTTGCAGGCACCGTAGCATCAAATGAGAAACCTTCGTCTTCGAATTTATCCAAATCCTCTTCCCACACTGCAGATATCTCTGGAACTCCAGGTTGCCAACCTTGACAATCAAAATAGGTGAACCATAACGCAATATCAATCATTCTATTATAATATTATACAGATACAGTGACGTTATTGCTCATGAGATAAAAGATGATACCCTTTGGAAGCTCAATAACTGCAGTTGACTTGACATCAATTACATGTTTTTTGCAACGTTCAGTTAAAGCCTTAAATAACTGCAGTTAACTGCAGTTAATGTGCTTCAGCTCCCAGCTGCCTTATTCTTAAAAAAATAAAAAATAAATAAAGAAAGAAAGAAAGAACAATCACAAAAAATAGATATAATGTACGCTAAGCTGCCAGTCCAGTAGAAAGTGACAATGCAATGCTATCTCTCAAGCCATTTTAACAATTTTGAGTAGAAGGGGAGATTTTAGCGCATTTATGTGGAAACAGGCCAACTTGGGTGATATTTTATCAATAACGGGTGGGTCAAACTCATAAAATCATAATAATCATAAAATCAGAATGAACTTATTCTGAACCAGTACAAAAACATGTTTCTCGGGCCACCAATCGGAATAGTTTTAAACATAAAAAACCCGAAAATTGCTTATGAAACTCCCATCGTTTGCTTCATGAATCCAATCGAATTAACAAAAATTCCATAAAAAAACTTTGAAACTTAATTATAATATTTCAGTTTAAACAAAAACTTACAATTAACTTACAAATGCACAACAGCCATTGATTTATCATGCACGAAGACACATCCATTTCAAGTTAGGAAAACGAGATCAAGCTCCCACAACTTCCGAACTGACACCATGAAACCGAACCGACACCAGATACAACCGTTGACCATCACAGGACACTAGCCTTGGGGTGTACTCGTGGACCCTTGGTGGGTGTGGAGTCGATTGGACTCGAGTCCAGAGACCATGTCCAATGTCATACGCTGCGATCTTATCAGTCTCGGAATACACGTAAAAGACCCCGTCACAAACGACTCCCGAGCAAACAACCCCAAAATCGACTCGTAGCCGTTGAATTTCCGTCCATTTGTTTGACGAAGAATCAAAAATCTCACATGAATTTAAAGCCTCATCCCATGAACCAATCCCCCCTACCGCTATTATAAACAGCTGTCCTCGGTCTTTCACATTACTCGTGTGCTTGGTTTTTTCGTTTCTTGATGTACGTCTAACCAAAATCCTGTGAGGTTCCCCATAAACATCTGATACTCCACCAATCTGCGTCCGTGTCCGGAGTTGACTTTTGATGGTCAAACAATCAGAGTTGGCTTCAAAACCAACACTCCTCTGTGTGTCTTTCGGTCCATTCTTCCAGAGCTCGAACAACCTCCGACAATGAAAATGTTATCATGGACAGTGGCAACTGAGAACAGAAACCGATTCTTAAGAATTTCTGCCTCAACTTTATGCCATTTGTTGAAAGAAACATCAAAAGCATATATCTCACGAGAGCTAAGACCATTTGTAACAGTATTGAAAAGGAACAACAATGGACTCAGGTAATACCCTTCTCGTCTCATCTGCATAAAACGAGGTTGCATAGTCAAAGATCTCCATTTCTTGCACACGAGCCGAGTGTTCATTAAGCTCGTCAATGGAAGTCTCATGAAACACAACTAAAGAATATCATCAGGAAGAAACATTGTGTTGTCTCCGATTATTTCTCTTCCACAACTGATCCACTCCATATGAGAAACAATCCACACTCGTGTCGTCGGTCCCACACACGGGTTTGTAACCTTTACCCACAACTTCACCGAACTCGTCACTTGTTGCGGCTCCAACCTTGAACCCTCCGCCCCTAGTATACAAACTCAGACATCATCAATATCATCATCCATCACACTTCCATGGTAGTCGTTTTTCAACTTTTGGCTAATGCTTCTAACTAGATGTTTCGACACATTGGAAGCCTCATTATGTGATGTTTCACCCCTAAGTTGTTCAGGTATCATCTTGCATTCTAAGCCTGGTCATACAAACAACACAAATTAGAATATGAATGCAAAACAAAATGCTAAGAGATTGAAACTAGACTAGCACAAAAACATGGCTAATTTGTACTCGGAAAGTCAAATGACTAATTTGAAGTTGACACACAGAATTTTCCACATGTTTGCATACAGCACATACTACAGATATGACTTTCAGCGAAAAGAGATAATTGTACATCTTAATGTGGCTGCAGATCAGTACAGCACAACCCGTTTTTACACGTTACCAGGCATGTCCGCCACACCTATTCTGCCACCTCTAGTCTAAGCAGAGCTTATTTGGATTGTATAAAGACTGATAGGCTCAAGTTCAACTCATGGCCTGGCAAGATTTGAAACTTACCTTACACTAGTAAAAAAGATCGCTTTGTGGCTTGTTTTCTATACTTGTATAAGTTTAAAAAAAAAAAAAAAAAAAAAAAAGTAAAGTAACTCCCAATACTGCCTTTCACGGGTTATGGGTCCCAATACCGTCTTCCACAGTGTATGGGGGAGGTTGAGACGTAGACAGTCTTACCCCTACCTAAGATAGAGGCTGCTTCCGGTTCTACCAAAGGTAGAAAATGTAACACCCCCAATTCATGATGCAGCGGAATTCAACTTGGGTGTTACTCGACGGCACAACAGTCATAATAATAGAAAACGATCTCTAACCGAGTCGTATTAAAAAGATTTATCATTCAAATTATATAAATATCAGAGGTTACAAAATGAGGTCCCAATTGGTTCCATGTTTACAAATCACATTAAGTGAGTTTTCGAATGATAATAAAATTTATAGCCCTCTTGAGTATCCGTGCCCTTCCGTGCCATCCTTGATCATCATGAACCTGAAATACATGCTTGAGAGGTCAACACAAGGGTTGAGTGATATTCATAGAGTTTGTTTTATGTTTGAACACAATATGTTGGTAGTGTGAGCTATAGACTCACACCAATGTTTGGAAAACAAAACAGGCAGGCTACGTTATTATACGCCCATAAAATGTATTATACACTAAGCTTATGACACCAAAACGTTAACGTGTACCAATATCGATCGGCAGATTTATCCCGGTAGGTACTTTGCTAACATACCTAAATCTCAAATGTTAGTGCATTTGTTTGAACTTAGTCAATACAAATGGGATTCGTCAATCCCAATAGGCCTATTCACAATATTCGCGCTCACTATTGCTAGTGATTAAATGGTTCATAATAAAGGATCTCGGTTTAGCAAGGCTGGTACTTAGTGATAATAAAACAATCAGGCAAGCATACAATTTAAAAAACATTGTGCTCGGTTAAAAATAGCATGTATTCCCCCCAAGGGTTTGTAAAACAATTAAGTAATGGAAAATGGGGCTATGATGAGAATGATGGATATGCCGTAAGAACTTCTACGAGCAACCTAGAATAATTGTTGTAACTTAGGTTTGGAATAATGTCTAAGGAAACATAAACATGCCAATATATATATCTTGCATTTAGTCCATGATGTTGTATGATGTATAGTGTAAGTCTTTGAAAGAAATGATTCATGAAACATGTATGTTTATATATCGTTTACTACCGTTCGGGCCGACATAGTTCAGAAGTCATGTTAGTAAGCGTTCGAGGAGCCAGGACACTTTAATTCGTAAATCCACAACTCATCTCGACGGCTTACATAATGAACTCCTCACATGAGGCTCCCTACTATTGTAGTAGATGATAAAATATATAGATATAAGTTTTGATCCGAAAAGTTACATATCCGATATTTGAATAAACTTAGGAAAGTTTATTATTACATGAAGATTGTTATTAGGGTATGTTTCATATAACTTGTATGACCATTTTTCTTTGTAATATCTCATGGTTCCTTTTAGGTGAAGTAGATCCAAATTGCTTGTTCATGTTATCGCCTAATTCATTGTTTCATGTTTACGCCTATGTAAGTTGTTATGGTCATTTCGTCATGGCCTAGCCATGACCTTTGGTCCTTGTTCCAAGGTCATGAGACACAACCTTGGCTCTAGCCATGGTGGTGGTCTTGACTATAGGTCATAAGACCTCTTGTTCCTTTAAGTATAACCATAATATAGTGACTTGTATTTATGTAAATAGCTGTTAAGAATTTTGAAGAAATTATCACTCAAAAAGCGTTTTCAGGTCTCGAGCTTCTTTGTTCCTGAACGAAAACGTGATTCCGGACAACTTTCGTGTTTTAACTTTTTCATGAAACGGACCAGAAAGGCCTCTTTTTGCGTGTTTTCTATTCTGTCACAGAAACATTTTGGCAGTTTTGCCGGAAAGTTTTGGTAACTTCAAATCGCCATAACTTTTGACTCGTATACTCGTTTTAGGTGGTTCAAATTGCTACGGTTTCCTTGTTAGGTCCTCTACTACAATATGTAATAATCCAATATAATATTTTTACCATTTTGATCAGGTCTTACCAAGAAAATCACTAGTTTACTTGTTTTAATAACTTGTTTTAACAATCAATAACAATAACTTGTTTTGCTCACTTTTATTCATCATGGACATGATAACAAGATAATATATAGCATGAATGATAGGTAAATAACATGAACATGATTATTTAACAAGAAGCAAGTTAGGGTTTGCTTACAACTTGTGAAGAAACTAACTAGAACCAAGATCAAGACCAAGAACTACTACTTAATCTTCCAAATATTTTCCAAATATTTTCCAACCATAGCCAAGCTTCCATATCAAAAACCCTATCTTATAATCCCTTGATAAACACTAATCTTATCACAAAAACAAGCCTTAGTAAAAATTTTCACTAAGAACACTTGGAAATTTGATGAGTTTTTGTGGTGTTTTATGGTGATTTTATGGAGTTTTATGGTTGAAAAGTGTTAAGGATCAACTAGGAACTATGACTTGAACTTGTGATGGATTGAATGAGCAAGATCAATGATCAAAATGGTGCATTTTGATGGTTTAGGGTTGTTGGTATTGCAAGAGAAAGGAAGAGAATGAGTCTCTTTTATACTAAAAATGAGGAGGTTACTTGTGTTGACTAGTCAACACTTGGAGACCAAGTTGTAATTAAGTGATGAACTATGGGTAAATTCATGAGATGAAGCCACATGGGTGGTGAATCCCCCCTCCTAGGGCAGTTCACAAAGCTTGGGGAGGAAGGTTTGGCTTTTTGGTGATATTATCCAAGATATGGTGTTAGTTTTGGCTCCGTAAAATGCTAACCGTAAATGGTTAAGCCACGAAACGTAAAACCGGGTGTCGTAAAATTATGGAATTCGAAAGTATTGTTAAACATGTCCATATGTTCCATAATAAAATATAAAATGAGTGGTAGGTTCCATTTGGGTGGTGAAACCCTGCTAAAAACTGGAAACACGGGTCTAAAACGCGTAATACGTAAAATGTACGAATATTGCGTAAAAGTGAGAGAAGTAAAATATTGCTTTTCTAATAGGTTATAAATGATTTAAAATGACTTATAATGTCTAGACTGGGCTCAGTCTAGTGTCGGTTGGTATTAAATGTCTTTTAGACATCAAACCGTAAGCCTAAAAATCACGAAATGACTTATAAAATCAAGGAATGATTTTTGGTCAATGGAGGAGGGAAAAATATGTTGACTTTTTCTAATAAGTTGAAAACTTAAATCGTCTTAGAAATGCGGTGCAGGTATAGGCTAAGGTTACGGCTGAGTTAAAACGCTTAAAACTGAAAATTCCAGTTTTTCACGGCCGAGGTTTATTTTGGTCATGTTTTTCTCAGTCATGATTTATTCTCAAATAAATCATGAGTGTGTCAAACATTTTTCTGATACGGGGAAAATTAACGCGACCGAATTTCGTTGTACGTAGAATTTCTGAATGACGTTTTACCCTAAAACGTGTAATTCCGTGTAATTCCTTAATAACTTTCACGAAAATGAGCTTATGAATGTCAAACTTTTAATTTGCCATGGAAATGATTTATCACTTGAGCCCAAGAAATAAAAATCAAGTTTCGGGAAAAATTTTCGGGAAAAATGAATAGTAAAAGTGAATAGTGAAATTTTCCGGGAAAAGTAAATATCCTGAAAATGCGAATTGTTACAGTCTCTACCCCTTACGGGGAACTTCGTCCCGAAGTTCTTTGTGTGTCATATGTTGGAGTGGTGTCAATGAAAAAGGTGTGGTTACTTATGAGGACTAAAGTCTGGGATTACCGGTGATGTAGTCTGATTTGTCGTTTCAGTGTATGGTGTAGGATGAGGCTTACTTTTATGTAGGAAAGGTATGGTAATAGTCGAATATCAAAGGAAATTGATATAGCAATCGAATATTAATAGGAATTGAGATAGTAATTGCAATCATAGCCTAGTAGGTAATCGGTTGTTGTACCTAGTGTTTATTGACTTCATACTTATGTTATTTCGGATACAAATAAGCCCACTTGTTTATAATTCTTTATTTACATAGAGAGGCATCCCAAACAATGTAAATAAGGAAATATAAACTTATGGTTCGGTGATTTACAATGTCTTTATTTAAATGAAAAGGCATCCCAATCCATTCAAATAATTACAAATCATCCTACTTAAGAATTCCCAACACAACATTCACAATTAGCCGGTGAGTTACAAGGTAGGGTATTACGAGATGATACTGGTGTTCCAAAAGTACAAGATGAATATTCAATCTTGTAAAGCTGATGAGGGTACTTGTGGTGTAACTAAGGATGATTTGAGCTTTAAAAGTGCATCAAGATCTGTTAATGAGCTTGTATTTGTAACGGTTGTGAAGATAATGATGTGATATGTTGATGAACAAAAGTGTGTAGTGTATGCTTAACATTAATACCCTTAGGTAAAGATGTTGAGTTTGCTTTAAAAATCTTAAGAGATTTTAAAAGTTTATGATGGAATGGTATCCTTAGGACCTAAACAGGATAGTACTTCTACAGGATGAAGAGAATAATTGATAACTATCCCAAGATAGTAGTTCGGATTATCTCATAAATGAAAAATTTCAAGAATGAATTTAGATCATACAGATAAGGTGTTAAGATTTCGCTGAGTGGTAAGACATTATCGTGTCTCTAGATTGTTTTAATGTATTCTGGTGGTTTATCGTGTTCATGTAGGAAATCAATCTAAATATAACCCTAGTACAACTAATCTCAGTATTTGAAAATGTTAAGTCGAATATAGTTAGTCAGACTATATTCCACTGTCCCTAGGTTAAATATAGGTGACTAGTCTATATTTAGCCGAGGTTCGATAAAATTTTCAAATACCTAAATTAGGTATACTTGTGATATGTTCGTTGCTTTCGGGAAACTGTCCATTAAACAAAGGCGATGTCAAACCCTTAAGTTGCAAGTCCCGTCCATACAAGACTTGTAACGTATGTTTTCATATTCCATTGAATAGAAGATAGTAAGGGTAGGTACGTATGGAAAGGAAATTTTAAGTAGTTCTAAAATAGAACATACTTGGTCAAGATCACGAACTTTTAATAATGAAGGTTTCATAAAAAAAACTTTGATGAATGTAGAGCTGAACTTCAACTTTTGTAGGTAATGGATTTGTTTGTCCTTTAGAAATCTCATATTTCTTGTTTTGAAATCGATAGATTGTGACGGGTTTTTGATATCATAAGAAATGATATTGATGATGTGATGGAATAATTCTAGAGACCATTTGCACAAAACACAATGTCTCGGAAGTAGGTTAGACCATTGTGCAATTCACAATGTCTGGGAAGTAGGTTAGGCCATTGTGTGACTCAAAACATTTGAGAAATGATTAAGACCATTGTATCATACAATGTCTTGGAAAATGAATGAGGCCATTGTATCTCACAATGTCTTGGAAAATGAATGAGGCCATTGTATCTCACAATGTCTTGGAAAATGAATGAGACCATTGTATCTCACAATGTCTTGAAAAGTGAATGAGACCATTGTATCTCACAATGTCTTGGAAAAGTGAATGAGACTATTGTATCTCACAATGTCTTGAAAAATGAATGAGACCATTATATCTCACAATGTCTTGGAAAATGAATGAGACCATTGTATCTCACAATGTCTTGGAAAATGAATGAGACCATTGTATCTCACAATGTCTTGAAAAGTGAATGAGACCATTGTATCTCACAATGTCTTGGAAAAGTGAATGAGACCATTGTATCTCACAATGTCTTGAAAAATGAATGAGACCATTGTATCTCACAATGTCTTGGAAAATGAATGAGACCATTGTATCTCACAATGTCTTGAAAAATAGGAAAGACCATTGCAATCAGTTACAATGTCTTGGACATATAATGTTGGAGTAGGAACATGATTGGGAGAGTGTGGTTGTGTCGAAATGCCTTAGAATAGGCGTACACAGATATGTTTAGTCCATTGTTTAGATAAATGATTGAAAATAAACCGAGTTTATATATTAATATACTAATGCTTACGGGGAAATGCTCAATTATGTTTAGGGTACATATATCAATATGCAATTATGTTTGTGTAGCACAAAATGTCTACGGGGAAATGCTCAAAATGGGTATATATGAATATACTAATATGTTTGTGTAGCATAACATGCTTACTAAGTCCATAATCGTCTGGAGAATGGAAGACACGGAGAGCGGAAGGCTATAAAAATGTTTTTGCTTGTAATTGTAGTTATAGTTTAGGTCTCAATTAGACCCGTTTCTCTATAACCATGGCTCTGGTACCAATCTGTAACACCCCCAATTCATGATGCAGCGGAATTCAACTTGGGTGTTACTCGACGGCACAACAGTCATAATAATAGAAAACGATCTCTAACCGAGTCGTATTAAAAAGATTTATCATTCAAATTATATAAATATAAGAGGTTACAAAATGAGGTCCCAATTGGTTCCATGTTTACAAATCACATTAAGTGAGTTTTCGAATGATAATAAAATTTATAGCCCTCTTGAGTATCCGTGCCCTTCCGTGCCATCCTTGATCGTCATGAACCTGAAATACATGCTTGAGAGGTCAACACAAGGGTTGAGTGATATTCATAGAGTTTGTTTTATGTTTGAACACAATATGTTGGTAGTGTGAGCTATAGACTCACACCAATGTTTGGAAAACAAAACAGGCAGGCTACGTTATTATACGCCCATAAAATGTATTATACACTAAGCTTATGACACCAAAACGTTAACGTGTACCAATATCGATCGGCAGATTTATCCCGATAGGTACTTTGCTAACATACCTAAATCTCAAATGTTAGTGCATTTGTTTGAACTTAGTCAATACAAATGGGATTCGTCAATCCCAATAGGCCTATTCACAATATTCGCGCTCACTATTGCTAGTGATTAAATGGTTCATAATAAAGGATCTCGGTTTAGCAAGGCTGGTACTTAGTGATAATAAAACAATCATGCAAGCATACAATTTAAAAAACATTGTGCTCGGTTAAAAATAGCATGTATTCCCCCCAAGGGTTTGTAAAACAATTAAGTAATGGAAAATGGGGCTATGAACTCACCTTAAGTTGGATGATGTATAATGAGAATGATGGATATGCCGTAAGAACTTCTACGAGCAACCTAGAATAATTGTTGTAACTTAGGTTTGGAATAATGTCTAAGGAAACATAAACATGCCAATATATATATCTTGCATTTAGTCCATGATGTTGTATGATGTATAGTGTAAGTCTTTGAAAGAAATGATTCATGAAACATGTATGTTTATATATCGTTTACTACCGTTCGGGCCGACATAGTTCAGAAGTCATGTTAGTAAGCGTTCGAGGAGCCAGGACACTTTAATTCGTAAATCCACAACTCATCTCGACGGCTTACATAATGAACTCCTCACATGAGGCTCCCTACTATTGTAGTAGATGATAAAATATATAGATATAAGTTTTGATCCGAAAAGTTACATATCCGATATTTGAATAAACTTAGGAAAGTTTATTATTACATGAAGATTGTTATTAGGGTATGTTTCATATAACTTGTATGACCATTTTTCTTTGTAATATCTCATGGTTCCTTTTAGGTGAAGTAGATCCAAATTGCTTGTTCATGTTATCGCCTAATTCATTGTTTCATGTTTACGCCTATGTAAGTTGTTATGGTCATTTCGTCATGGCCTAGCCATGACCTTTGGTCCTTGTTCCAAGGTCATGAGACACAACCTTGGCTCTAGCCATGGTGGTGGTCTTGACTATAGGTCATAAGACCTCTTGTTCCTTTAAGTATAACCATAATATAGTGACTTGTATTTATGTAAATAGCTGTTAAGAATTTTGAAGAAATTATCACTCAAAAAGCGTTTTCAGGTCTCGAGCTTCTTTGTTCCTGAACGAAAACGTGATTCCGGACAACTTTCGTGTTTTAACTTTTTCATGAAACGGACCAGAAAGGCCTCTTTTTGCGTGTTTTCTATTCTGTCACAGAAACATTTTGGCAGTTTTGCCGGAAAGTTTTGGTAACTTCAAATCGCCATAACTTTTGACTCGTATACTCGTTTTAGGTGGTTCAAATTGCTACGGTTTCCTTGTTAGGTCCTCTACTACAATATGTAATAATCCAATATAATATTTTTACCATTTTGATCAGGTCTTACCAAGAAAATCACTAGTTTACTTGTTTTAATAACTTGTTTTAACAATCAATAACAATAACTTGTTTTGCTCACTTTTATTCATCATGGACATGATAACAAGATAATATATAGCATGAATGATAGGTAAATAACATGAACATGATTATTTAACAAGAAGCAAGTTAGGGTTTGCTTACAACTTGTGAAGAAACTAACTAGAACCAAGATCAAGACCAAGAACTACTACTTAATCTTCCAAATATTTTCCAAATATTTTCCAACCATAGCCAAGCTTCCATATCAAAAACCCTATCTTATAATCCCTTGATAAACACTAATCTTATCACAAAAACAAGCCTTAGTAAAAATTTTCACTAAGAACACTTGGAAATTTGATGAGTTTTTGTGGTGTTTTATGGTGATTTTATGGAGTTTTATGGTTGAAAAGTGTTAAGGATCAACTAGGAACTATGACTTGAACTTGTGATGGATTGAATGAGCAAGATCAATGATCAAAATGGTGCATTTTGATGGTTTAGGGTTGTTGGTATTGCAAGAGAAAGGAAGAGAATGAGTCTCTTTTATACTAAAAATGAGGAGGTTACTTGTGTTGACTAGTCAACACTTGGAGACCAAGTTGTAATTAAGTGATGAACTATGGGTAAATTCATGAGATGAAGCCACATGGGTGGTGAATCCCCCCTCCTAGGGCAGTTCACAAAGCTTGGGGAGGAAGGTTTGGCTTTTTGGTGATATTATCCAAGATATGGTGTTAGTTTTGGCTCCGTAAAATGCTAACCGTAAATGGTTAAGCCACGAAACGTAAAACCGGGTGTCGTAAAATTATGGAATTCGAAAGTATTGTTAAACATGTCCATATGTTCCATAATAAAATATAAAATGAGTGGTAGGTTCCATTTGGGTGGTGAAACCCTGCTAAAAACTGGAAACACGGGTCTAAAACGCGTAATACGTAAAATGTACGAATATTGCGTAAAAGTGAGAGAAGTAAAATATTACTTTTCTAATAGGTTATAAATGATTTAAAATGACTTATAATGTCTAGACTGGGCTCAGTCTAGTGTCGGTTGGTATTAAATGTCTTTTAGACATCAAACCGTAAGCCTAAAAATCAAGGAATGACTTATAAAATCAAGGAATGGTTTTTGGTCAATGGAGGAGGGAAAAATATGTTGACTTTGTCTAATAAGTTGAAAACTTAAATCGTCTTAGAAATGCGGTGCAGGTATAGGCTAAGGTTACGGCTGAGTAAAAACGCTTAAAACTGAAAATTCCAGTTTTTCACGGCCGAGGTTTATTTTGGTCATGTTTTTCTCAGTCATGATTTATTCTCAAATAAATCATGAGTGTGTCAAACATTTTTCTGATACGGGGAAAATTAACGCGACCGAATTTCGTTGTACGTAGAATTTCTGAATGACGTTTTACCCTAAAACGTGTAATTCCGTGTAATTCCTTAATAACTTTCACGAAAATGAGCTTATGAATGTCAAACTTTTAATTTGCCATGGAAATGATTTATCACTTGAGCCCAAGAAATAAAAATCAAGTTTCGGGAAAAATTTTCGGGAAAAATGAATAGTAAAAGTGAATAGTGAAATTTTCCGGGAAAAGTAAATATCCTGAAAATGCGAATTGTTACAGAAAAGGTCCTCCGGCCTTGCAATTACAAATACATTACAGCTAACTTCTAGGTGTCAAAAGTTAGTTACTTTGCACTAAGGGCGTGTTCGGGTGCGTGTTTTGCAAAATTGATTATCTCATATCTAGTGTTTGGATACCTACTTCTTCTGATTATGAAATGTTAAATTACAGTTTACAACTTCAAGCTACATGAGCACATCCAAACACCATCTATAAAAAGTAGTTGATCATTTGATATTGAAACGCAGATCCAAACATGAAACACCCCCTTATTTCTAATCACCTATAATACAAACTAGAAACTACATATATCATGAAGGAATGCAACTTGGAGCACCTTCCTTGATTTCTAGAATTTTATATCTTCTACATATTTAAAAATTACTCATTTTGAAGGACGACAAATAACAAACAGCTTTATGTCATTAACACTATACGGACGAACCGAGTACATGTTATTTATATTGTACAATCCAGTACATAAAAACAGCACAAACAACAATCAAAGTCTAGAAGTCAAGTACCCATGGATTCAAATTTACATAAATCCATTAAAATACATAGACCCTAGTCCCAAAACAGTCCAAACTCAAAGTCAACAAACTTTTTTTTCCCTTCAAAATTAACAATCTTAAAAATCATTATCTAAAATACATTTAACAACCCACTACTAAAAACTTATAAACTATTAGACCAGATACATTTTTTCAGATCAACAAGCCAAAATCCAGTGTCAAACATGAATATCTAAAATATTTGACCCAATCACAAAAAGAAACACAAGTAATAACACCAAACCCATGTACTGTATCAAATATTAGTCAGCCAAAAGCTTGAAAACTAAGGTTACCAAAAAGAAAAACAAATAAACATATGAATGTTACTAAGTACACAAGAGTAAAGAAAACAAACCTCGTGAAGTTTATATTGAACCCAAGAATCAACCCAGACAGATATTTAGATCCAACAAAAGGGTTAGAGTAAATGTCATTTTTCGTCCCTGTGGTTTGCCGGGTCAATCAAGAATCGTCCCTGCCGTTAATTTTCTTCGGGTTTGGTCCCTGTGGTTTACAACCCATACGGGTTTAGTCACCCTTATTATTATTATTAAACCTATATCTTCTCATCTTCTCCATCATATTCTCCAATTATCAAATATCCTCTCATAGATAATCAAAAACCATCTTCCTAACAAACCACAAAACAATCCAATATCAATATCCATATAAAAAATCAAAACAAAAAAACCACCAAAACCCCACAAAAAAAAAAAAAAAAAAAAAAAAAAAAAAAAAAAAAAAACCTATTATATCAGTGATTGAAGATGAGAATCTCATCTTCATCTCCAAATTCAAAAACTCTTCCATCACCAAACCCCATCACTGCCACTACAACACGAAACCCCATATCGTTAAGCAGATTTTTTTGTTAAGCAGCTTCATGAGACCCAAAACTTCTAATCTTTTTTTCTTTTTCATAAATCCACCACCACAATCATCCTCATTTTCTTATCACTCTTTATCACCACTCACTATCCACCAACGCCAACAGTTTTGCTAACGTTGATGAGGTGGAGGTTTGTGGCGGTGGTGGGGGTTTTGGTGGCGGGTTTTGTGTTTGGTAATGAGGGTTTGTGGTAGGTATGACGGTTTGTTGATGGCAAGATTCCGGCGAGAGAGAGTTAGAAGGAGGCTAGCTATGGTGGTTGTGGGGGCGGCCGATGGTGATAGCTGGCAGTGATGCCAGATTTGATAAGAGAGAAAGGGAAAGGGGAGTGGGTGTGAGTGTGGGTGTGAGAGAAAGAAAAAGATGAAGAAAAGAGTATATAAACTATACATGTGGTGACCCATATGATAAAGTGCTACTTTTAAGAATTTTTTGATGTTTATTTACACTACATATAGTTACGAGTAGTGTTAATTCATTTGTTTACATACAACAGGAAAGAATCAAGACCCACTGCAACTTCTGAAGTTGAGTTTAAAAAGACAGTTAGAGTACACTTTATGGGTCAATGATGTGGTTAACTCCTGAATCAAACGAGGTTTGGGTCCCACTAGGTAATTATTGGAACCAGTGACGGAACGAGGGGGTGTCCCGGGGGGTCCCGGGACACCCATGGATTTTTGTAGCGTAGTGTTAATTTTGTTAAAAAACATTGATTTTTTTTAAATGCACCCGGTCCCTAAAACTTGTGTTTGCAGTATTGTTTACTTTATTTTAAATGCACCGGGTCGTTTTATGTCCTGCTTCCGCGGGTTGAAATGTATACTTGGGTTGACCTTGAACGGCTCAAATGATATACATTTGAATTAATGTATTCATACTCTGATTTATTAGCCTTTAGCCTACATAATCAACATTTTGTATATCTGTTTTTTATATTGTTTATTGTTTGGTGATATTTTTGTAGTTGTCATAAGCAGGTTCGCAATGATGAGACGATGATCATTGAACCAATTATTGTTCGTGGTTTGAAGAGCAGCAAAAGAGATCGTTCTAAAGAGCTCAAACAATAATGCAAAAAGCTTGTAGACTGATTAGTCCAACTCAACCCATAATCCAAACCCGCCTATTTCGGCACTTCGAGTGAACGCCTTAGAGGTTAGTAATTTCAAACATAATTATAAAGACTCGAGAGTACACTATTATCAGATATAATAACATTGAACAAATATAAAGAAATATAAAGAAACAGTTGTCACCAAATGAGAAAGACTCAAAGTCAAAAGTGATAATTAATGTAAGTATTAACTTTTAATTGAATTATATGGATCCATAGTTGTCAAAAGCGTGCGCCTCACGCGCCTAGGCGCACTTCACCTACGATGCGGTCCCCCATCGCTCAAAACCCTAGGCTCAGGCTCACAGACATTTAAAGCGACGATTTGGGCCTAGGAGTGTGATTAAATGGGTGGGTTTTGGTCGGAATCATGTTATAAACATGATACAAGGATCCAATCATACCCAGAAACACGTTTGGTTTGATTCTGGAAATTAGGGTTCATGGTACGATTTAGGATTTTTTTTTATTTAGAGTGTTTTAATCCAATTAAGTTAGTGGGTTTTGGTCGGAATCATGTTATAAACATGATACAAGGATCCAATCATACCCAGAAACACGGTTGGTTTGACTTTGGAAATTAGGGTTCATGGTATGATTTGGGATTTTTTGATTTATAGTGTTTAATCCAATTAAGTTAGTGGGATAGTGTTAGAATGAAGTGTGAATCTTACTGCAACCCTAGAATCTAACCAGAAACACAAAATGAATCAAAATCAAAGTTTATTGCAACCCTACGCTTTTTTTTTGGGCCCGCGCTTTTTATGTGCCTCTCGCCTAGGCGAGATTTTGGGTCTTTGTGCCTTGCAATCGCATTCGCTTTTGACAACTATGTAGGGATCATTAGGTTTCTTTTGCATTTGATAAACACTATTTGTTCTGAAATATTATTTGTAGTACCTAAAATTTTGCAGCATTCTGTAGTATCGGTCCAACAAGAACACCCCAAAATGACAGATGAAAGAAATGGCTGATGAAGAGCAAAACAAGGACAATCAAGTAACTTTATATCATTTTGTTGCATGTGTTTCCTTTGAATTTTGAATAGTACTTTTGATATTGTAGTTGTGATTATGTGTTTTGGATTTTGTTTTGGGGTATCCTATTTGCATATATATATATATATATATATATATATATATATATATATATATATATATATATATATATATATATATATATATATATATATATATATATATATGACTTTAATTTGAGGTTAGTTTGATTTTGCAACAATTAACTGTGGGATTCCACTGTTTTATTGCAAATAACAAATACAGTCATAAGAACATATTTTTCTCTTTTATTGATTGTTAGAAAACATGTGTATTTGTTAAAAATGTTTAATTTTGCGTTCATCCAAAGGGTCCCAAAGACCTTTATATGTTGGCAAATGGGTGCACCCACATAAAGTTATAAGAACCTATTGATTTGTAAATGAGACTTTATGTTTCAACAAATGCTTTTTTGGGTTTGTTGGAATTATTTTGGTGTTTAAAGGATGCGTTTAGGCGTGCCATGAATGGCTTTTTGTAGTACAAATAAACTTTGTTAATATTTGTATCATTCCACTATTGGTGTGCTGCTTAGTATCTAAGTATTAAACTTACATAAGTATTACACATATTGATTTGTTACTAATTTGTACATTAGTAAGCGCGTTTGACCCACTCGACCCATTTGGCGGATTCCGCTTAAGTGTGCAACTGTATATGACATGTTTTATACAGTTATTTTTATTTTACATATACTCTTATCAACAACTTCTTTTTAATTTGACTTTTTTTTTCCTTTTTTTGTCTTTTTTTTTTAAGTTTTCACGGAATGAACATGGACTACTAAAGTATTTGACGTTGACCGCATACCTTTCCTTTTTAAGACTACCTATGAGTTGGAGAAGGTAGTGTGAATGAGTATATAGACAGTCACACTAATATCACTCCTAATATTTTTAATAGTGATTAGTCGTCATGGTAAGATTCATATTATTTAATTAGTGGTGGAGCACCTATATATATCTTGAGGTATTGGATCAATTGTAATGGTGTCTTAATTATGGGTAGAAATGCAAGCAACCCATGTACAAGGAGAAGCAGTCTAAATAATAATTTAGTAAACGGATGAGGTTCCCTACCTAGGTTAGCAAGGGAAGGAGACGACGAGCTTTAATCAGTGGTACGCGGTCTAACTGGGGTATTGTGTGACGGTTTTCGATATTTCCCTAACCACCGCCAATTATACTGTTTCCTCAAAGAGGCAAGTTAGCTACCGAGTCTTGGAAGAGTTTAGCACAACACATTTTTATTTGTATCTAAATTATGGTAGTCTTTCTAAATTCTACGCACATTATGGATTTTGTATTGTTGTTTGTGAAGACATTATGCAGTCTTTGAGTTCTGATGCACCCGATTCGAGACTATGTATGTAACACCCCCAATTCATGGATGCAGCGGAATTCAAACTGGGTGTTACTCAACGGCACAATAGTCACAATAATAGAAAACGAACTCCAATTGAGTCGTTTTAAAAGATTTATCATTCAAATTGTATAAATATCAGAGATTACAAAATGAGGTCCCAAATGGTTCCATGTTTACAATTTACATTAAATGAGTTTTTGAATGATAATAAAATTTATAGCCCTCTTGAACATCCGTGTCCTTCCGTGCCATCCTTGATCGTCATGAACCTGAAATACATGCTTGAGAGGTCAACACAAAGGTTGAGTGATATTCATAGAGTTTGTTTAATGTTTGAACACAATATGTTGGTAGTGTGAGTTATAGGCTCACAATAATGGTTGGAAAACAAAGATGGGCCACGTTGTTATACGCCCGGAACAGTTATTATCAAATACTAAGCTTATGACACCAAAACGTTAACGGGTACCAATATCAATCGGCGGAGTTATCCCGGTAGGTACTTTGCCGTCATACCTAATGTCTCAAATATTAATGCATTTGTTTGAACTTAGTCAACACAAATGGGATTCGTTAATCCCAATAGGCCTATTCACAATATTCGCGCTCACTATTTCTAGTGATTAAATGGTTCATAATAAGGGATCTCGGTTTGGCAAGGATGGTACTTAGTGATAATAAAACAATCAGGCAAGCATACAATTTGAAAGCATTGTGTTCGGTTAAAATAGCATGTATTCCCCCCAAGGGTTTGTAAAACAATTAAGTAATGGAATGTGGGGCTATGAACTCACCTTGAGTTGGATGATGTATAATGAGAATGATGGATATGCCGTAAGAACTTCTACGAGTAACCTAGAATAATTGTTGCAACTTAGGTTTGGAATAATGTCTAAGGAAACATAAACATGCCAATATATGTCTTGCACTTAGTCCATGATGTGGTATGATGTATAGTGTAAGTGTTTGAAAAGAAATGATTCATGAAACATGTATAGTTTATATATCGTTTACTACCGTTCGGGCCGACATAATTCAGAAGTCATGTTAGTAAACGTTCGAGGAGCCAGGACACTTTAATTCGTAAATCCACAACTCATCTCGACGGCTTACATAATGAACTCCTCACATGAGGCTCCCTACTATTGTAGTAGTTGATAAAATATATAAATATAAGTTTTGATCCGAAAAGTTACATGTCCGATATTTGAATAAACTTAGGAAAGTTTATTTTTACATGAAGATTGTTATTAGGGGAAGTTTCATAAGTCTTGTATGACCATTTTTCTTTGTAATATCTCATGGTTCCTTTAAGTGAAGTAGATCCAAATTGCTTGTTCAAGTTATCGCCAATTTCTTGTTCCATGTTTTCGCCTAAGTAAGTTGGTATGGTTATTTCGTCATGGCCTAGCCATGACCTTTGGTCCTTGTTCCAAGGTCATGAGACACAACCTTGGCTCTAGCCATGGTGGTGGTCTTGATTATTGGTCATAAGACCTCTTGTTCCTTTTAAAGTATAACCATAATCTAGTGACATATATATATGTAAATAGCTGTTAAGAAATTGAGAAATATCTTACTCAGAAAGTGTTTTCAAGGCTCGAGCCTCTTTAATCCTGAAGGAAAACGTGATTCCGGACAACTTTCGTGTTTTAACTTTTTCATGAAACGGACCAGAAAGGCCTCTTTTTGCGTGTTTAAGGTTTCTGTAACAGAAAGTTTTGGCAGCTTTGCCGCAAAGTTTTGGTAATTTCAAATCGTCATAACTTTTGACTCGTATACTCGTTTTAGGTGGTTCAAATTGCTATGGTTTCCTTGTTAGGTCCTCTACTACAATATGTAATAATCCAATATCATATTTTTACCACTTTGATCAGGTCTTACCAAGAAAGTTACTAGTTTACTTGTTTTAATAACTTATCTTAACAATCAATTACAATAACTTGTTTTGTTCATTTTTATACATCATGGACATGCATACAAGACATAATATAGCATGAATAATAGGTAAATAATATTAACATGATTATTTAACAAGAAGCAAGTTAGGGTTTGCTTACAACTTGTGAAGAAACTAACTAGAACCAAGATCAAGACCAAGAATTACTACTTAATCTTTCAAATATTTTCCAACCATAGCCAAGCTTCCATATCAAAAACCCTATCTTATAATCCCTTGATAAACACTAATCTTATCACAAAAACAAGCCTTAGTAAAAATCTTCACTAAGAACACTTGGAAATTTGATGAGTTTTTGTGGTGTTTTATGGTGATTTTATGGAGTTTTATGGTTGAAAGGTGTTAAGGATCAACTAGGAACTATGACTTGAACTTGTGATGGATTGAATGAGCAAGATCAATGATCAAAATGGTGCATTTTGATGGTTTAGGGTCGTTGGTATTGCAAGAGAAAGGAAGAGAATGAGTCTCTTTTATACTAAAAATGAGGAGGTTACTTGTGTTGACTAGTCAACACTTGGAGACCAAGTTGTAATTAAGTGATGAACTATGGGTAAATTCATGAGATGAAGCCACATGGGTGGTGAATCCCCCCTCCTAGGGCAGTTCACAAAGCTTGGGGAGGAAGGTTTGGCTTTTTGGTGATATTATCCAAGATATGGTGTTAGTTTTGGCTCCGTAAAATGCTAACCGTAAATGGTTAAGCCACGAAACGTAAAACCGGGTGTCGTAAAATTATGGAATTCGAAAGTATTGTTAAACATGTCCATATGTTCCATAATAAAATATAAAATGAGTGGTAGGTTCCATTTGGGTGGTGAAACCCTGCTAAAAACTGGAAACACGGGTCTAAAACGCGTAATACGTAAAATGTACGAATATTGCGTAAAAGTGAGAGAAGTAAAATATTACTTTTCTAATAGGTTATAAATGATTTAAAATGACTTATAATGTCTAGACTGGGCTCAGTCTAGTGTCGGTTGGTATTAAATGTCTTTTAGACATCAAACCGTAAGCCTAAAAATCAAGGAATGACTTATAAAATCAAGGAATGGTTTTTGGTCAATGGAGGAGGGAAAAATATGTTGACTTTTTCTAATAAGTTGAAAACTTAAATCGTCTTAGAAATGCGGTGCAGGTATAGGCTAAGGTTACGGCTGAGTAAAAACGCTTAAAACTGAAAATTCCAGTTTTTCACGGCCGAGGTTTATTTTGGTCATGTTTTTCTCAGTCATGATTTATTCTCAAATAAATCATGAGTGTGTCAAACATTTTTCTGATACGGGGAAAATTAACGCGACCGAATTTCGTTGTACGTAGAATTTTTGAATGACGTTTTACCCTAAAACGTATAATTCCGTGTAATTCCTTAATAACTTTCACGAAAATGAGCTTATGAATGTCAAACTTTTAATTTGCCATGGAAATGATTTATCACTTCAGCCCAAGAAATAAAAATCAAGTTTCGGGAAAAATGAATAGTAAAAGTGAATAGTGAAATTTTCCGGGAAAAGTAATTATCCTGAAAAATGTGAATTGTTACAGTCTCTACCCCTTACGGGGAACTTCGTCCCGAAGTTCTTTGTGTGTCATATGTTGGAGTGGTGTCGATGCAGAGGTGTGGTTACTTATGAGGACTAAAGTCTGGGATTACTGGTGATGTAATTTGATTTGTTATTTTAGTGTATGGCGTAGGATGAGGCTTACTTTTATGTAGGGAAAGTATGGTAATAGTCGAATATCAAAGGAAATTGATATAGCAGTCGAATATTAATAGGAATTGAGATAGTAATTGCAATCATAGGCTAGTAGGTAATCGGTTGTTGTACCTAGTGTTTATTGACTTCATACTTATGTTATTTCGGATACAAATAAGCCCACTTGTTTATAATTCTTTATTTACATAGAGAGGCATCCCAAACAATGTAAATAGGGGAATATAAACTTATGGTTCGGTTATTTACAATTTCTTTATTTAAATGAAAAGGCATCCCAATTCATTCAAATAATTATAAATCATCCTACTTAATAATTCCCAACACAACATTCATACTTAGCCGGTGAGTTACAAGGTAGTGTATTACGAGATGATACTGGTGTTCCAAAAGTACAAGATGAATATTCAATCTTGTAAAGCTGATGAGGGTACTTGTGGTGTAACTAAGGATGATTTGAGCTTTAAAAGTGCATCAAGATCTGTTAATGAGCTTGTATTTGTAACGGTTGTGAAGATAATGATGTGATATGTTGATGAACAAAAGTGTGTAGTGTATGCTTAACATTAATACCCTTAGGTAAAGATGTTGAGTTTGCTTTAAAAATCTTAAGAGATTTTAAAAGTTTATGATGGAATGGTATCCTTAGGACCTAAACAGGATAGTACTTCTACAGGATGAAGAGAATAATTGATAACTATCCCAAGATAGTAGTTCGGATTATCTCATAAATGAAAAATTTCAAGAATGAATTTAGATCATACAGATAAGGTGTTAAGATTTCGCTGAGTGGTAAGACATTATCGTGTCTCTAGATTGTTTTAATGTATTCTAGTGGTTTATCGTGTTCATGTAGGAAATCAATCTAAACATAACCCTAGTACAACTACTCTCAGTATTTGAAAATGTTAAGTCGAATATAGTTAGTCAGACTATATTCCACTGTCCCTAGGTTAAATATAGGTGACTAGTCTATATTTAGCCGAGGTTCGATAAAATTTTCAAATACCTAAATTAGGTATACTTGTGATATGTTCGTTGCTTTCGGGAAACTGTCCATTAAACAAAGGCGATGTCAAACCCTTAAGTTGCAAGTCCCGTCCATACAAGACTTGTAACGTATGTTTTCATATTCCATTGAATAGAAGATAGTAAGGGTAGGTACGTATGGAAAGGAAATTTTAAGTAATTCTAAAATAGAACATACTTGGTCAAGATCACGAACTTTTAATAATGAAGGTTTCATAAAAAAAACTTTGATGAATGTAGAGCTGAACTTCAGCTTTTGTAGGTAATGGATTTGTTTGTCCTTTAGAAATCTCATATTT
Source organism: Artemisia argyi (assembly GCA_030686995.1). NCBI lineage: Eukaryota > Viridiplantae > Streptophyta > Magnoliopsida > Asterales > Asteraceae > Artemisia > Artemisia argyi. Next base: position 253,566,905 of record CM060700.1, read on the forward strand.
CTTATTTAGAAATCGATAGGTTGTGACGGGTTTTTGATATCATATGAAATGATATTGATGATGTGACGGAATAATTCTAGAGACCATTGCACAAAACACAATGTCTCGGAAGTAGGTTAGACCATTGTGCAATTCACAATGTCTGGGAAGTAGGTTAGACCATTGTGTGACTCAAAACATTTGAGAAATGGTTAAGACCATTGTATAATACAATGTCTTGGAAAATGAATGAGACCATTGTATCTCACAATGTCTTGGAAAATGAATGAGACCATTGTATCTCACAATGTCTTGAAAAAAATGAATGAGACCATTGTATCTCACAATGTCTTGGAAAAGTGAATGAGACCATTGTAACATACAATGTCTTGAAAAGTGAATGAGACCGTTGTAATTAGTTACAATGTCTTGGACATATAATGTTGGAGTAGGAACATGATTGGGAGAGTGTGGCTGTGCCGAAATGCCTTAGAATAGGCATACACAGATATGTTTAGTCCATTGTTTAGATAAATGATTGAAAATAAACCGAGTTTATATATCAATATACTAATGCTTACGGGGAAATGCTCAAAATGGGTATATATGAATATACTAATATGTTTGTGAAGCATAACATGCTTACTAAGTCCATAATCGTCTGGAGGATGGAAGACACGGAGAGCGGAAGGCTATAAAATGTTTTTGTTTGTGATTGTAGTTATAGTTTAGGTCTCACTTAGACCCGTTTCTCTATAACCATGGCTCTGATACCAATCTGTAACACCCCCAATTCATGGATGCAGCGGAATTCAAACTGGGTGTTACTCAACGGCACAATAGTCACAATAATAGAAAACGAACTCCAATTGAGTCGTTTTAAAAGATTTATCATTCAAATTGTATAAATATCAGAGATTACAAAATGAGGTCCCAAATGGTTCCATGTTTACAATTTACATTAAATGAGTTTTTGAATGATAATAAAATTTATAGCCCTCTTGAACATCCGTGTCCTTCCATGCCATCCTTGATCGTCATGAACCTGAAATACATGCTTGAGAGGTCAACACAAAGGTTGAGTGATATTCATAGAGTTTGTTTAATGTTTGAACACAATATGTTGGTAGTGTGAGTTATAGGCTCACACTAATGGTTGGAAAACAAAGATGGGCCACGTTGTTATACGCCCGGAACAGTTATTATCAAATACTAAGCTTATGACACCAAAACGTTAACGGGTACCAATATCAATCGGCGGAGTTATCCCGGTAGGTACTTTGCCGTCATACCTAATGTCTCAAATATTAATGCATTTGTTTGAACTTAGTCAACACAAATGGGATTCGTTAATCCCAATAGGCCTATTCACAATATTCGCGCTCACTATTTCTAGTGATTAAATGGTTCATAATAAGGGATCTCGGTTTGGCAAGGATGGTACTTAGTGATAATAAAACAATCAGGCAAGCATACAATTTGAAAGCATTGTGTTCGGTTAAAATAGCATGTATTCCCCCCAAGGGTTTGTAAAACAATTAAGTAATGGAATGTGGGGCTATGAACTCACCTTGAGTTGGATGATGTATAATGAGAATGATGGATATGCCGTAAGAACTTCTACGAGTAACCTAGAATAATTGTTGCAACTTAGGTTTGGAATAATGTCTAAGGAAACATAAACATGCCAATATATGTCTTGCACTTAGTCCATGATGTGGTATGATGTATAGTGTAAGTGTTTGAAAAGAAATGATTCATGAAACATGTATAGTTTATATATCGTTTACTACCGTTCGGGCCGACATAATTCAGAAGTCATGTTAGTAAACGTTCGAGGAGCCAGGACACTTTAATTCGTAAATCCACAACTCATCTCGACGGCTTACATAATGAACTCCTCACATGAGGCTCCCTACTATTGTAGTAGTTGATAAAATATATAAATATAAGTTTTGATCCGAAAAGTTACATGTCCGATATTTGAATAAACTTAGGAAAGTTTATTTTTACATGAAGATTGTTATTAGGGGAAGTTTCATAAGTCTTGTATGACCATTTTTCTTTGTAATATCTCATGGTTCCTTTAAGTGAAGTAGATCCAAATTGCTTGTTCAAGTTATCGCCAATTTCTTGTTCCATGTTTTCGCCTAAGTAAGTTGGTATGGTTATTTCGTCATGGCCTAGCCATGACCTTTGGTCCTTGTTCCAAGGTCATGAGACACAACCTTGGCTCTAGCCATGGTGGTGGTCTTGATTATTGGTCATAAGACCTCTTGTTCCTTTTAAAGTATAACCATAATCTAGTGACATATATATATGTAAATAGCTGTTAAGAAATTGAGAAATATCTTACTCAGAAAGTGTTTTCAAGGCTCGAGCCTCTTTAATCCTGAAGGAAAACGTGATTCCGGACAACTTTCGTGTTTTAACTTTTTCATGAAACGGACCAGAAAGGCCTCTTTTTGCGTGTTTAAGGTTTCTGTAACAGAAAGTTTTGGCAGCTTTGCCGCAAAGTTTTGGTAATTTCAAATCGTCATAACTTTTGACTCGTATACTCGTTTTAGGTGGTTCAAATTGCTATGGTTTCCTTGTTAGGTCCTCTACTACAATATGTAATAATCCAATATCATATTTTTACCACTTTGATCAGGTCTTACCAAGAAAGTTACTAGTTTACTTGTTTTAATAACTTATCTTAACAATCAATTACAATAACTTGTTTTGTTCATTTTTATACATCATGGACATGCATACAAGACATAATATAGCATGAATAATAGGTAAATAATATTAACATGATTATTTAACAAGAAGCAAGTTAGGGTTTGCTTACAACTTGTGAAGAAACTAACTAGAACCAAGATCAAGACCAAGAATTACTACTTAATCTTTCAAATATTTTCCAACCATAGCCAAGCTTCCATATCAAAAACCCTATCTTATAATCCCTTGATAAACACTAATCTTATCACAAAAACAAGCCTTAGTAAAAATCTTCACTAAGAACACTTGGAAATTTGATGAGTTTTTGTGGTGTTTTATGGTGATTTTATGGAGTTTTATGGTTGAAAGGTGTTAAGGATCAACTAGGAACTATGACTTGAACTTGTGATGGATTGAATGAGCAAGATCAATGATCAAAATGGTGCATTTTGATGGTTTAGGGTCGTTGGTATTGCAAGAGAAAGGAAGAGAATGAGTCTCTTTTATACTAAAAATGAGGAGGTTACTTGTGTTGACTAGTCAACACTTGGAGACCAAGTTGTAATTAAGTGATGAACTATGGGTAAATTCATGAGATGAAGCCACATGGGTGGTGAATCCCCCCTCCTAGGGCAGTTCACAAAGCTTGGGGAGGAAGGTTTGGCTTTTTGGTGATATTATCCAAGATATGGTGTTAGTTTTGGCTCCGTAAAATGCTAACCGTAAATGGTTAAGCCACGAAACGTAAAACCGGGTGTCGTAAAATTATGGAATTCGAAAGTATTGTTAAACATGTCCATATGTTCCATAATAAAATATAAAATGAGTGGTAGGTTCCATTTGGGTGGTGAAACCCTGCTAAAAACTGGAAACACGGGTCTAAAACGCGTAATACGTAAAATGTACGAATATTGCGTAAAAGTGAGAGAAGTAAAATATTACTTTTCTAATAGGTTATAAATGATTTAAAATGACTTATAATGTCTAGACTGGGCTCAGTCTAGTGTCGGTTGGTATTAAATGTCTTTTAGACATCAAACCGTAAGCCTAAAAATCAAGGAATGACTTATAAAATCAAGGAATGGTTTTTGGTCAATGGAGGAGGGAAAAATATGTTGACTTTTTCTAATAAGTTGAAAACTTAAATCGTCTTAGAAATGCGGTGCAGGTATAGGCTAAGGTTACGGCTGAGTAAAAACGCTTAAAACTGAAAATTCCAGTTTTTCACGGCCGAGGTTTATTTTGGTCATGTTTTTCTCAGTCATGATTTATTCTCAAATAAATCATGAGTGTGTCAAACATTTTTCTGATACGGGGAAAATTAACGCGACCGAATTTCGTTGTACGTAGAATTTTTGAATGACGTTTTACCCTAAAACGTATAATTCCGTGTAATTCCTTAATAACTTTCACGAAAATGAGCTTATGAATGTCAAACTTTTAATTTGCCATGGAAATGATTTATCACTTCAGCCCAAGAAATAAAAATCAAGTTTCGGGAAAAATTTTCGGGAAAAATGAATAGTAAAAGTGAATAGTGAAATTTTCCGGGAAAAGTAATTATCCTGAAAAATGTGAATTGTTACAATGTAAGAGCCACTCGATCATGTTTCATAAATATTTATCACGTGGTTTGTTTTTGTTCAATTAATATAATGTTTATAGTATCATAAGTGATGGAACAACCGAAAGTATTTAGATGGACCGAAAAATAAATTTACTTATAACTCTAATAAAACAGTGCACACCCTAACCTGAATTTCTAGATCCGCCACTGCTTATAGTATCATAAGTGATGGAACAACCGAAAGTATTTAGATGGGAATGAATGACCACCAGACATAGTGCAACCCGTTTTGTAATATTAACTAAAAATGATTTTAGACGAACTATTTAGATAGGAGTCGTAACATGTTATTTTTAAATTCTATAAGAAATAATCCATAACTTTATTGTTTTCTTAGTTTGTGGTTCAAAATAAGTAAGCTCAGATCAATTTTAATCTTAACATCGTATGATCAAGATCCGGATATTTTATGCCTTTTGTAACGTTTCTAAACTTTATTTTATTCTTATGTAACATGGCTATTAACTATTCATACATCTAGCACATCAATTATTCATATAAAATCACAAATCAATCTCTTATATAAACATATTTATTTTCATAATAATAACGAAACTGCTATTTCACGGTTATCAATTTAATCCCGTGAATTTCACGGGTTAATAAACTAGTACTATATATAAAAGGAAAAATCCTCGAAGTGAAAAAGAGGAAAAATTAAGTAAACTATTTATGGAAACCATAAACTTTTATTGTTATTTTTGTTTATAACACATCTTATTAATTCAGTTTAAATAGTGTTATGGGGTGTTTGATAGCGTTTGAATTGGATCAGTGAAAAATAGATGAATCGGTCTGATCATTGTTGTTTGATAAAAATAAAGAAGACGTTGTACCAAAGTGAAAGCTTCTGGATCGTGCAAAATCACGCAGAATCATTCGGTGCCTACATTTCTCTATTTTATCCTTTTGTCTCTTTTAGTTAGTTAGGGGGTGGCAACCTTGCGGTTTGGAGGGCTCGGCAAGGTTTGTCGATCGGCAAGCAAGATTGCCACTGGGTCGGTAACCACCGATCGGTGGGCTATGCGGTTTCATACACCGAATCGGGAGAGGAGAGTTCCAAGGAATATATGAACATTGCATTCAATGTTTGGGGACGTTGGTGATGTTTTCCAAAAAGAATACCGTTTGACATTAATGAAAATGGAACGTTGGGGCGCGTGTGGTGGTGAAAGGTGATGGGGAGATCATGTAGAAATGTTTGGTAGTAGTGTTGTGTGATGAAGATGGGTGGTGACGGTGGCCGGAGGGTGGCCGATGGTGAAGTAGGTGGGTTGCAGCTTTGTGTTGAAGAAGGGTTTCTTTGTTTGGTTTGGTTTGGTTTTTGAAAGTGAAATAATAATAAAGCGGAGTGTTTTGGTTCAGACAAACAAGTAGCTATGTTATAAGGCTTATTTCCAAAAAAAAATAAAAAAATAAAAAAGAAAAAAAAATTTGGTACCAAGATTGCCAATAAAAAATGATGTTGAGGTATGTTGAGGCATGAAATGTGTTGGCATAATATTATTAGTTGTTTTTGCAAAAGCTTGAGGCAAAGTGAGGCAAGATTGCCACCCCTTATTACTTTATTACTAGGTACTATTCTTTTTATACTTTAGTCAAAGAAGAAAACTTGTAGTACTTTGCAAGTTTGCATGATGGGTATATAAAGTTTATTTTTAAGAGCTTTGAAACTAAAAGTATTAACACTTTTTTCTCTCCCGTAACAACGTTTCCCGCTATCTTCCACCATTTCCAAGAATCATAGTTTCTGATCTATTTCTCACTCAATTCTTACCTAAATTCATTTCTGTAAACATCAAACGACTCGTCTAATCATTGCCCATACAATGATATGACCTGATTCGTTTTGCACGAAGTATTGACAAAACCCCCAAACTATGTCTTTTTGACCTAGGTTAATTGAATTAGGGCTTTTGCATTCTTTAGTGTTATCTTTTCAATTGTTCAGAAAAACCAAAAAAATTACTAGTAATTTCATCTGAATTGAAGGTTTGATTGTTCTTAAAGGATGTCGGGTAGGAAAAGAACATCTAATCATGCTATTAAATCCCCGGCTAGGTATGGGGTTTCAATACAAAGTACTCAGAAGAATAAGGGTAGGAAAAATGGCAAAGGTAATAATCAGGAGAAAGGAAAAGGTGAGAATGTAAAGAATCAAGGGGAAGGAAGATTACTCAAAGGATAGGAATGAAGGGGTTAAGAGTATGTTTGATGGTGACTTGAATGGAGATGAATTTCCTGGTTTACAAAGTCAGGTAAACACTGAACCATTAACTGCTAATAGCATCAATAATGATAGTGAATTGGATAATCATGGGAATGATGGTAATGTAGTGAATGATTCTAATGATATGGTAAGTAGAAGTAATGCAAATGATGCTAATAAGAATGCTAGTGCTACTCAGGAAAATGCTAGTTCTAATGCTGAAAATCATAGTGAAAATGCTGATAGTAGTGTTGATTCTGTGAATGTGAATTCTTGCACAAAAATGGATGATACTAAAAAGGATAATGCTAATGTGGTTGAGAAGAGCACACTTGTTGGTATACTCACTGCTAAAACATATCATAACACTTTGCAAATGGTACAAACTGAGGTTAATTAAAATGGAGTGGAAATTGCTATTTTTGATGAAGAGACTATTGAATTGGGAAGTGCTAAGTGGCAAATGACTGTTTGTGGTCAATTTCTAGGATGTGTGGTTAATTTCAATGAGGCTAGATACCATCTAAGGAGAATGTGGAGCAAATATGGCCTTGTGGACATGACTGTTAATGATAAGGGAATTTTCTTTTTTACATTCCAAGATGAACAGGGTATTTTGCAACTAATTAGTAATGGCCCTTCGATGGTTAACAACAAGCCACTGTTTGTACAGAGATGGGGTATAGATGTGTGTTTGGACAAAATTGAACCTAAAAAACTACATGTTTGAGTGAAGTTGAGGAATTTACCCTTAGAAGCTTGGAGTGTTAAAGGAATTAGTTCAATTGCTAGTTGTTTAGGTAAGCCTATGATCATGGATGAGGTTACTACTAAGGTCTGTATGACTGGAGTTGGTAGACTTGGATTTGCTAGGGTACTTGTTGAGCTAAATGCTGAAAAGCAATTCAAAGATGTTATTGAAATTGCTTATAGGAATAAAGAGGCTTGCACTAGTATGATCAAATATGTACAGTTTGAATATGATTGGAAACCATTTAAGTGTAGTCATTGTTGTGTTTTTCGCCATGAAGTGGAAAGATGTAGTATGGTACCAAAGGAGAGTGTAGTTGATAATCAAGGTCAGGAACAGGCTGATAGTAATGATGGTTTTAAACAGGTGAAATACAAAAAAGGCAGGAATGAGAATTTTAATAACAACAACAAGAGAAATGACCAGAATGGATTTGATGACCAACCCAAAAATGCTGGTTACAATAAGAAAATGAATGGTCCTAAACAAAACTATAATAGCCAGGAGTATTGGACAAAAAAAGAATGTTGGTTAATAAAGTGTTAGAAACTAATGATGATCCAACTGTTAATGAATGGGAGAGTTGGAATGATTTGATGAAAGAGTATTATAGAAGCAAAAAAGATAAAATCAATGGAAGTAAGAAGTTAACTGATGAGGAAGATATTGTACAAGATTTACATTCAACTGAGGAATGTTTACTCAGGAATGAAGTTGAGGGGTGTGCAGTCACTCTCTTAACTAGTAAGAGCATTTGTTACCAACTTTATAAGAGGAATGTATATAGTCAGTATTTTGATTTTTGTATATAGTTTTTTATTTTCTTTCTATTGTGAGAAAAACAGACACAGTGAATTGACAGCCAAAAGAATTGAGAGAATTGGGGAGATCAAAAACAGAAAGAGAGTTATGTGTGTTTCAAAAACAGATAGAGTGAGTTGTGAGCTAAAAGAATTGAGAGAGTTAGAAAGAATAAAAACAGAAAGAGAGTTTTTGTGTATATCAAAAACAGACAGAGTTTTTGGGAAATCCAAAAGAATTGAGAAAATTGGTGAGCCAAAAATAGAAAGAGAGTTGTGTGTGAAAAACACACAGAGTGTTTAGGAGATGAAAGAATTGAGAAAAGTTGTGAGTACAAAAACAGAAAGAGAGTATTGTGTGTATAAAAATAGACAGAGTGTGTTTTGGTTCAGACAAACAAGTAGCTATGTTATAAGGCTTATTTCCAAAAATAAAAAATAAATAAATAAATAAATAAATAAAAAAGAAAAAAAAATTGGGTACCAAGATTGCCACTAAAAAATGATGTTGAGGTATGTTGAGGCATGAAATGTGTTGACATAATATTATTAGTTGTTTTTGCAAAAGCTTGAGGGAAAGTGAGGCAAGATTGCCACCCTCTTAGGGTAGTGGCAGCCATGCCGCTAATGCAGCGGTTTGCCCCCAAACCGCCGGGGAACACCGCCGCCACCCCAGCGGTTTGGGTGGGCGGTTTGGTTCAACGGCAAACTTCACTGCTGCGGTTTGGAGTATTTTTTGAACGTTTGAAAAAAAATGAACGTTGTGCATTGAAAGCACAAATCCGAACGTTGGCTTGAAAAAAAAAATCCTATAAATACTATACTATATCACATACATATTTCATACTTTTATCATCTCTATATCTTAAAAATCATCTCTATATCTTTAAAAAAAAAAGTGTAGCATGGATCAAAGAAAATCTAGCTCAATAAGGCGTGGTCGTGGCGTTCGTGGACAACATTTTCGTCCGAAAGTTGCAACTCAACAACACCCTCATTCGGCCTACTATCCCCAACCTCCACCACCGGTTCAACCACAATTCTTTCAAGAACAATATTATGCACGACCTCCACCACCGTTGATCACATAACCAATCAGGCTGTGCGAGATTTCACTATTGCTAAAAAACGTCAGATCGCGGAGAAATATGGATGGCCTACGGATTTTTAGAATAATTATGTTTTTTTTTTCAAGTATTGTGTAATTTTCTTTTTAAAGTATTATGTATTTTTATTTTAATTATTAATGAAATATTATGTTTTTATTAAATTATTTATTTATGAAAAAGAAAAGAAAAAAAGTTGGTGGTTTGGGAGGTATGAAAAAAGTATGGTTGCCACTAAAAAAGGGTTGGGAGGTATGAAAAAAGTGTGGGTGAGGTGGAATGATATTATTGGTTGGTTGGGAGGTATGAATTTTTTTGGGAGGTATGGTTGCCACCACCCTTATTACTTTATTACTACGTACTATTCTTTTTATACTTTAGTCAAAGAAGAAAACTTGTAGTACTTGGCAAGTTTGCATGATGGGTACATAAAGTTTATTTTTAGAGCAAAAGGAGCAATAACTCAAGTTATGAAATAACTCAGGCCACGTCAGCGCCACATAATCTCAACACCAAATAACATAACACCAAAAAACACCAAGAAATCATAACACCACTTTTGAGACTCACATTTTAAAAAAAATACCATTTACAAATTAACCCCTTAAGTAATATTTCAATCATTCAATAAACACTTCATTAATATTTCATTCATTCAAAAGTAATACAAATTACAAAATACTTCAAAAAAAAAAAAAAAAAAAAAAAAAAAACCCTTAAATTTAAGCCCAAGAATTTGGTTAAATTACGGATGACAAATTAAGCCCAAGAACTTGGATAACCCACTAGACCAAAATACCACTAACCTAATAATTGACTAAGTATATAAAGACTTTTCTTGGTAGTCACACTTACACGGCAGTCACACAAAGACTTTTCTTTGTAGATCTACATCTATCCAAACTCACAAAAATCAAACTAGCCCTTTCATCTTCGCACCACCAACAATGTATCTCAATGGCCTTTTGTTTAACTAATCCTATAAACGACAATCAAACACACTTAAACGTTGAGGGGATGATTTTATAATTTTGTCTTTGGCCTTACCCACGTTGCAACGTACGTTGCTCTAGCAACGTAGAAGCCAACGCCATGCCAACGTTCATGATCTCAGAGTGGGCATAACGCCTTAACACCATTGGAAACAAGCCACCTAGGACGAATTTGTTGCCAGCTAGACGATAACACTGGTTCGGCGTTATTGCTCCCTTTGCTCTTAAGAGCTTTGAAACTATAAAACTATTATTATATATATATTTGAACCTAGCTCTAGAATATGACTAAAGCAAATTGTATTAGCTGGCATGTGAGAACCTAGTACTTTAGGTTAGCTTTTGTTCGAGCCAATGTCTCCTTATTCTATTGGTTTTAAAGGTAAACCGTAGTTGTTCGAGTTCGCTTTCATAATTTTTACTTTCAAGTATTCTTATGATTCAGCTTCAATGCGGTCTTGGCACCTTGTTCATGATGGAACGTAATGCATGTTTATATAATTTCATGAAATACTCTTTTTTTTTTTTTTTTTAAATAACAGTTGGTGTTTTATCAATATAGGTTACTTATCAACAAGTTACATTCAATTTACACTAATCGAATACGAAGGATAAAATGGTAATTTTAATTATTCAGAATGCTGATTCAGAAGAATTTTCATACGGTCATTTTTGTTCAGGACGTGACTCATTCAGAATCTTTGAATTGGTCAGCACCCTTATTCATTCAGAGCTAAATTATATTGGTTTATCAAATTTAATCAATGTTTCACTACAACAAAAGTGGGCTAATGCAACGGTAGGAATCTGTTGCAAATCCGTTGCAATTGGTCATTTGCAACGGATTTGCAACAGATTTCTACCGTAGCATAAATGCTCCATGGAAATTAATTTTGCTACAGAATTGCAACGGTCCAAAAAAATTGTAACAGTTTTCCAAGGAAATAAAATCTGTTGGAATATTTACAACAGGTTTGCAACGACAAAATTTTGCAACCAATTTGCAACAGAAAATATTTGTTACAGATTTACAACGGATTTTTAATAGTATATATTTGCAACCGTATGCATTTGTAACGGATTTGCAACATAAATTTCCAACGGTTTTGCAGCAAATAATTTGCAACGAGTTTGCGGAAAGTGCTTTGTCAAATAAAAACCGTTGCAAAATAAATTACATTTGTTACTATTTTTCTATTAACAATACATATATTCAAAAGCACAATCAAACTCAAATCATAAAAATCATATTCATATTAAAATATTACTGTATATTACACTATCAAAAGTATAGCAAGTCCAAGTAACTGTACCAGATAAAAAAATGTAAAAATTGTACTGATTGGAACAAAATAAATACATGAGATGGTTAAGGGAAGGTTGATACATAGCGAGCACCTCGACCATCTTGGTGTCTTATTCTGTAAAAAAAATTCTAGCGTCTGCGTACTCGAAAGCTCTCTCACATCCATGGAATGGCTAGCATATCCTATCTTGAGGACACATATGATGCTACACCACCAAATACATTCGCTGATATTTTATTTCTTCTCACAAACATCAGCCGCTGTGTAAATAAACAAGTAAGAGTATGTCAAGAAATTGAGCAATTAAATTATATTCCTTAGGTAAAGCATACGTCAGTTTGTATATGCACATTAAATGGATGTTGAATAAATGGTTGTCGCAATGCTTATGCAGATAAAAAGTCCTAAGAACACATATTACATCCTAACAACACATATTAAATAGGTTTTTACGATGATAGCTGCCAAACACTAAAAAGGTATATTATAATGGTTTTGCATTACCTTTACAAAACAACCAATCTACTCCATTAGGGGCCTAAATAAATTGTTTAATTATGTTGCTCAAAGAACAAAGAAACTTGATATTACTATGGCTTAATTTGAATTCCATGTATACATGAACAGCAATTAACATGTTAAGCAAAGAAAGTCAGTTCATGTTTGACGAGTAGCCAAAATTTAAAAGATATAAGAGTAATTATCTGATTAATGAAATGGACTATCGGTAGCTGCAAGCTTGATAATACTACATACATTTATTGGTATAGTAATGAGAAGAAAACATTTTGTGGTATACAAAACCGAGAATAAGCGGAAAACAGTTTTGAATAAACCGTACAAGTAGTAAGACATGAATATTTTGCCTTAATCAATCACTTGTGCAGACATACACTATATTTACCCTTGCTCAATTCATAAACACTAGTTATTAGATACTTTAAGGGAGACTAGCCTGTTTACAAGATAAGGGCCATAAACACGAACAAGGAGAGTTTAAATCACTACAAACATATATATATTTTAATAAACATGAGTTTGCAGAAAAATTTCCAAAGCTAGTTGATTTGAATGGCTTACTTATATATGTTATGGGACTAGTAGGTAGATCACTTAAATCGCACTTGAAACACAAGCCTCTTTAACATTCAAATGCACCTGCAACTAAAATGGGTTATTGCTGGACTTTTTCCTCAACAAACCAAGCTACAATAGACTTGTGTGGGCTACTGCAGATCAACAATAACCATATCAAGATTAGAGCAAAACTTGAACATATTATAAGCCTTGATAATCAACTAGAACAAGCACTAACACGAATAAGCCTTGTAAACCCTTTAGTATAATAGATCGACTATTTACAATTAACCCGTCTAAGTTTACTTCTAATTCTAACAATACATCTAATTATGACGTTAGCTTATACTACTAAAAAGGAGAAGGGTTAAACAAATCAAATGAGTTAAATGGGCTAGATGTCATTCAAAGTACTTTTTACCTGTAGAAGATGAAATGACTAACCTTAACCAGTGAAAATACTTTCTTCCCAAGAACTCGAATCTGGCCAAATAAAAGAATTGAAGATTTAATTAATAAAGTTAACCAAGAAATAAACATAAAAAGATGTAATATGACCAAAATCGAGCCCCAATTTCAACCCTAGCTTTTGGGTTTCATAATAATTGGCTTCTTGAATCTAAAATACTGTTGTAATTATTGGTAAGATACATCATAGTAAAAGAATCACATAAAAAATAATATAGAAAAACAGCTTAAAATGGTCTAGAATGGCGTATCAAGGCTCTAACCAGGTATTCCTTATATGCAATCAATCCCTTGAATTGCGAGTTCATGGCAAAATTGAGTTGGGGTGAATTTGGAAGGAACTCCTATAGAAGAAGCAAAGACAAAATGGTTCGGCTTTTTTGTTTCAGCAGCTGCAAATGAAAGAAAGAAAAGGGGGGCGGGAGTTAGAGGCATAAGTGTTAGGGTTTTGATATTTAGGGAAACAGGGGCGGGAAACTAAAGCGGGAGGCTAAAATTTCATAAATTTTTGGTGTTTAAGAAATATAATTATCAAAAAGTATTATTAAAAAGATGACAACCTCCTATTATCACAAAGTATTATTAAAAAGATGGTAACCTCGTATTATCAAAAAGTGGAGAAAAAAATACTACTATTTAGGGGTGTAAGTCGGGTCCGGTCGAGTTCGGGTCATGTCATGGCTAAAAATAATATACCCAAACCCGACTCTATTTGAACTCGGGTTAGTCGGGTTCGGGACAATATAGGCCGGATCAACTCGGGCTGGATCATCTCGGGTTCGGGTCAACCAAATACAAGTAAAATAGTCATAAATTTGCATATTTGTTCTAGTTTATAGGGATAATTTATAAAATAATATATCAAAAAAACGGGTCGACACAAACCCGAGTTAGCCAAATAATTTCGACCTAATACCCGACCCTATTTAGTATTCGGGTTACTCGGGTTGACCCAAATAACCCGAATTCAATTTTTGACCCGAGTAACCTGACCCGAGGTTCGGGTCGGGTCGGGTATTTTGACATCTCTACTAGGCTATAAGGTTTAAAATAGAATAATTCATATCAAAAGTCTTATCTTAGTATGTAATGTACTTGAGTTGAGGTGTTGTGAATTACTTAAGTGAGCTTGGCTTGACTAAAACTCGACTCAAGCCCCACTTAAGTGAGCTCGAGCCAAACATGAGTTTGACTTGAAGCCTAAACCCGACTTAAGTTTGAGCCTTAAATCACGTTGGTGAAAAGGAAATGTAGATTACGCCAGATCATATCAGTTCCTACTCTCTCGCGGTAGTCATCAATGAGAGAGCCTTATGTTAACTTACTTGCTTTAGTTGTACTCCGTCTAACCTAAGGCTTGGTCCACCTCTATAGCTAATGGCAAAGCCGATAACAGTCATCGTCTTTACTAACCTCTAACCACTATGATAAGGATCATAAATCACAGGTAGTAAATCTATAACTTAAAATCTAGCAATAGACATCATACATTAAACAAGCAAATGAACATTTATTTGAGCGATAAACCCCTAAGGTCGACAGGTGTTGAGAAAGTGTAGCCCTAAGTCGTATTAAGGGCTTGTATTATAGTCTTCTGAATCTGGCGTCGATACGACGTATTCAATATCTATACGCCGTATTAAAGATCTCATGAGTGGACTCCAATAATAGAATATTATGGTCAATTCGTCTTACTAGCCTTCGATACGACGTCTCACCAAAAATGGATACACCGTATTCTTTTGAGTATGGCTTGAGCTTCGTCTGTCAAGGATTTGTGTACGCGCGACGTATAACCAGAGTTGGATGCGCCGTATTTTTATGAGTATAGCTTAAATTTTCTAAGTAAAATATACGGTGTTTCACTAGAGTTGGATACGTCGTATGCATTTGCTGAATTGTGCATTTCTTTTAAGATCCAAGTATCGCCATTTTTTCGTGTCTTTTCCATTATTACTCCAGAATTACTAAGAATAAGAAATATAAAGGATTAAGCGACGATTCTTATGTAGAAGTATAGTAAATGAGCAATATATATGAAATAAAGGTAGTGACACGTATTTGCTTGTTGCAACGGTCTTGGGGAAGCGTCTAGTCATGTCGTTGCTTGTTTGCGTTTACCAAGCCTTTGAGCATGGCATGGGAGTTTGCCACCCAGGCGGGAGGGATGGTAATCACAAGAAAAGACAGACATGCATCACTAAAACTGGAACAAGTATGCATGCTAATCTTAAAGGAGGAAGTGTGTAATATTCCGATGTAGGTTAAATTTCATGAAGTTCCCATCACTGCATTCATAGAGGATGGGTTGAGTGTTATTGCAACAAAATTTGGTACCCCATTAATGTTAGACACTTATACTTCAGCTATGTACACAGTCTATAAACCAATGTTCAAAGAAATTCATCCAGGATGTGCGTGTTGAATAATGTAAAGACCCAAAGGAAAGATGTATGTGGAATTCATATTGGTTCGAAGTCTCGCATGGTCTATACACCAATTCAACATAATAAGAAGACATAGACGACACAAGGGAAAACAAATGGTATGAATGCTAAAAAAAGATGCTAATATAACTACTACATTGAATTCTTTTGAAGCTTTAGGCAGTATGGTGGACGTGGACAAAGAAGGGGTAGTGACCGAAATAAAAACCTTGGTGCACAAGAGGCGAGTCGTGTAGATGGCAATGGGCAAAAGGATAAACATACGACCTAAAATAAAACTATTGGGTCGTTTGATCAACCTCTGAACATTTAAAAAGGGGTGACTTTGGAACCGGTATCTATGCTTAGTACTTCAATGGGATATCAATAAGGAAATTCGGATAGTGAAGTTGAGGAGGTATATGATAAAACGGCTCGATTTATGGCTTTTTAATAGAATCGAGCTAGTAGTGGTGCAAACGATGCAAGTCTACTTGAGGATGAAGATTATGACATATATTATTGTTACCAGAATGATGCTTTTGGATTTAACCGAACAACAATTGGCATTCGTAAACTTTTCAAAGTCAACTTAAACGATAGGGTATTTTTTGGTGTCATTGTGAGTCAGATGTAATCTTGTCGTTAGTAGTTGTTTTTCTAGTAGGTTCATAAGTTTAGATGTCATTCTTATGATAGGTATGGTTTAAAGCACGAAAGATGCGTTTGTTTTCGCCTATGTAACAGGTTGATATGTGGGATTTCACCTAGATCATATATTCTTAAATACTTTTTTGAGTAATACATTTACCAGGGAAACCGTTTACCCAAAAAAAACATTACCCCCGTTACGAGGATCATTGATCTTTTCACGCGTCTCTAGTGGTTTAGCGAGAAAAAAATAAATGCAAAGTGATTTGCGATGACAATAAACAATAATTATTTTTACACTTTATTGTAATCTTGTATTGCAAATTGGATGCAGAATTTTGAAATTTGCAGTAGAAATGCAACGAAAAAAATTATAATTTCTTTTATATTTAAATTATGTCTTTTGTTGCTATTCTATTCAAATTTAGATTTTTGCAACGGAATTGCAACAGAAAATCAGTGATAATTTGTTTGAGATTTAATACTTGTCTCCCGTTGCTATTCTGTTGCAAATTTTGAAAATTTGCAACCGAATTGCAACAGAAAACAACTGATAATTTCTTTTAGATTTAAATTTTGGCTTCGGTTGCTATTCCGTTGCAAATTATGAAAATTGCAACGGAATTGCAACGGAAAATGAACTATAATTTCTTTTAGATTTATTTTTTGTCTTCCGTTGCTTTTCCGTAGCAAATTTTTATAATTTGCAACGTATTTGCAATGGAAAAAATAAAACTAAATGTAAAAGAAATTAGTTTATATTTTGCAACGGATTTGCAACCATTTTCTTTGTCGTTGCTATTCGGTTGGTAATTCATTGCATTACCGTTGCAAATTTGCAACGGAAATCTACCGTTGCAAATTTGCAACGGAAATCTACCGTTGCAAATTTTCGTTGCATTAGCCTGGTTTTGTAGTAGTGTTTTGAAACCGGGTCTCTAATCGACTCAGCCAAATCACCGGGTCACCAGGTTACCGGTTCAACTACCGGGTCAACCCGGTCTTCCACAATAATTAAATTTAAATATATTTGGAATGATATTATATCTCGAAAACTTGGCTGATTTGGGTCACTTAGAGCACTTCCATCGTTAACACGGAGCCTGGGTTAAGGGCCATATAGCGCGTGTTAACCTTGCGTTAAGCGTTGTGTGGTGGGGCGTTAATCATGCGCTAACATGGGACGTTAGTTGGTTAACCCGGCATTAACATTCACTTTATGTTAAAAAAAAAATAATAATAAATAAATACACTATACTCTCTCCCAACGGATACTATCCGTTAAACTAAAAAAAAAAATCGATTTACCCCCCCCCCCCCCTCCCTAACGGATACTATCCGTTAAACTAAAAAAAAAAAAAAAAAAAAAAAATCAATTTACCCCCCCCCCCCCCCCAACATTAACAAACGGCTATATGCCTAAAAAAATAAAAATAAATAAATAATAAAACCTTTTTCTAACCAATATAAATACCCATTCAACACAATTCTTTTTTCCACACTTCCACAACTCATTATATTCACTTCTACACTTCTACTAGCCAAAAAAAATGTCTCAAGGCAACAACAACGACAACGACTCGCTTACGAACCTCCAAAGTGGGTGGGGGAACCCATACGCAGGTTCATCGTCAAATCCGAATTGGGATAACCCAAACCAATTTGGTATGTCGAGTCAAGAACTTTTCCAACAACATCAAACATTAAAATTTTGGCAAGAGAGCCAACAACAAAACTCCCTAAATACCGATTTCCAAAACCTCTAATTCACTCAACAATCACAACATTCTCAAACGGAAACAAACGAAGTTCCTGAAACACCTACCTCTCCACCAAAGAAATTCAAATCTCGTGGTAAACGAAAGGCCAAAAAAAACAAAGAACCCTCACAGGTCGATGATGATGAAGAAAACGAAGACGGCCCCACAATCACACGTTGGCAAGCAAGTGAAGAAAAATTACTTGCTAAGTGTTACGTGGCCGCTACCGAGGATTCACTAGTCGATCATTCCCAAGCCAAAGATACGTTTTGGCAAAGCGTTCAAAATGAGTTCAATAAACACAATTTTCAGGAACGTGGCAAAGATATGACACAAGGAAAGTGGAGAACGTTGAACCGTGATTGGATGAAGTTCAACGCGCATTTTAAACGTGCTCAATGCGATAAAAAAAGTGGGGAAAATGAAATGGATGTCCTCACGCAGGCGAAAGAAATGTATCGTGAGGAGAACAAATCGGCCCGTTTAATAATGAGGCGGCTTGGGCTATTTTGCGAAAGCATAAAAAATGGGACGCACCGGATCTGGTTGATTTAACCGATGATGTCCCAAGCCAAGCAAGCGAGGCGTTGTTTGGTCATGATGCACAACCACGCCCGATGGGAAAAAAGTGAGCTGCGAAGAAACAAAAATCAGAGATAACGACAAGCACCGAGGGCACGAGTACCGGAGGATCTGTTTCATCGGCCCAATGGGGGGAGGTTATGCGCGAAGAGTATCGGGCAAAATGTGAAGATGCGTCCAAGGCTTACCAAGCGACCGCAGAAAACCAATACACACAACTACGGTTGAAGGAGATTGAATTTTTGTTGCTCGACACTACCGACAGGGATCCACACTATGTGGCGTTGGTCAATATGGAAAAGGACCGAATCATTGAAAAATACGGGTTGCCAAAGCGTCAAGAATAAGAAATTGTGTTGTGTTGTAACGGTTTTTTTTTTTTTTTTTTTTTTTTTTTTTTTTTTTGTAATTTTTTTTTCTTAAGAATGAATGTTATTGTTTTTAATAAATCAAGTATTAGTTTTAGTTTAGGGTTGAATTTGAAAATATTTGAAAAGTTGAGTTAAAGATGTAAGGTTGAGTTATGATTATGTGTGTTTTTTGTGAGTTAAGGTGAAAAAGTTAAAACTGATATGGCGCTGATGTGGCACTGTGTTAAGTAACTTGTGTTATGGATGGGAGTGCTCTTACTCACTTCAAACCCGATAGGTCTAACCGGGTTTTGAAAATTTAAAAACCATTTTAATTTGACCCGTTGCTATATAAGGGTATTGTTGTTCATGGTACAAGTAGGGTATATTTTAAAAGATATCTCCGCCTGAAAGAGAAAGGGTTTTAAAATAAAGATTGTTGTGATTGAGAGTTGGAAATGCATCATAACCAGCCAAAACCACATGGAGCTCTCGAGTTGGTGTGGAACATTCTAGATTTTCAGAAAGAACAAGAAGTAAGGCTCAAAGTTGGCTATTAACTCGTTGACAAGGTATATTTTACTGACGCGAAGTTACTTGTTACGAGACAAGTTCATATCTTTGCTATCATAATTTAAGTAAACAAGCATAGTACATTATTATTCATGCTTCGTTTTCTTTTAAAGTTATTTGCTTGTCCAATATCTCTTGTCACATTTAACCACAATATTAAGAGGTTACTAAAGAGCAAATTCCCAAAAAGGGATTTTTTTTTTTTTTTTTTTTTTTTTCAATTTCCCGAAATGGTACAAATCCAAAATGTTTTCCCAATTTGGTCATATGAGGGTATGATGTAAATGAGTAATATTGTCTTGTATTAGTTATTTGGTTTTCATATGTTAAAAGCTGTTGACTGGGAAAAAAGAGTACCAATTTAATGAGTAATATTTTTGGATATTATGGATTAAATATGCTCTATGATGTAAATAAAGTGGTATGTGTTAAAATCATTGATGTAATTCGGAGATTATGATGGAATTAGCGCCGGAATATATAAGTATCGCCGGAATCTGAAAATAAGTGAAGCCGCACATTCGCACATTTAATGGGTAGCACATTCGCACATTTAATTGACTCATATAGAGATAAGGGTAAATTAGTAATTTTGTAATAATAGAAAAAGAATATCTGGGAACACACCCACTTACCACTATACTTTATTATTCAAAAAGTGGACATGTGCCGCACATTCAGTGGGATCGCACATTCGCACGTTAGCACATGACCAAATTGGGAAAACATGTTGAATTTGTACCATTTCAGGAAATTGAAAAAAAAAAGTCCCTTTTTGGGCATTTGCTCGCTACTAAACCCAATATCCTAACCGAGTTAATGTGCAGCATAAGAACTAAAGTTACCAATTCCATCCTGCTGACTTATAAAAATCGTCAATTCGGTTTTGTTCTATCTATGATGAGTCAAGCAGATAACATAGAAAAAAGTTTAAAAAGTGTATTGACTTCAACGGAACCTGTCCTGTCTTGAGTCTTGCCCTATTATCCAAACCAACTGCCACCCATTTCACCACATCTAATAGGAACTGTGATAGTGTGATATAATTGAGATGGTTTTAGCGTAAGGTAGTCATACTACTCGACGTTCCTTACTTTATTAAACAATGATGAACAGTGATGAAATCACGATTATTCATATTTTAATACCAAAAATACCCTCATTTTAGCTTAATAAAATAACAAAGTTAAGGTTAAACAACCCACGAGAGAAGTGTTTGTTCGAGATTAACTAAATTACATTCTAGTTATTGATTGGCTTAACAAGTATTTGGGTGTGCCTTTAAAAGCTCTTATTGCAACTAACAAAAATTGGATGATCATCTAAGTTATGGCTAGTTTAGTAATATTGCATTTATCTTAAAAATCAGTTTTCTTGCAGCAACTTCACATCCGTAGTTATATTGTCACTAGTGGTGTCGTTTTTACCAGAACACGAATAAGTTCAATCAGGTCAGATTATTCGTGTTTCAAACCAGTGTCATGTTGTAATACTTTAGTAGTGCGCTATCTTAGTAGATATATTAGTTAGAGCTAGGGGCAGACCATCTATTCCTGCTGGACTTACTTCAAGATACGAAATGAGCAGCCGTTTGGCGTAATGCATTTTGCCATTTTTAATGAACTAAACCAATTTGCAAATGATACTGGAATAGTGGACTATTTTTTTTTATTATTATTTTTTTATTTATTTATTTATTTTTGCTGCTGCCACTGTTTAAGCACATAATTTTATGGATTGGACCATCTGTAAAATTCTCGCTACTGCCAACTATTCGATTTATTTAGTTTCTCCGTCAACTAAAATGGCTTGATACTTTTTCTTTGTATAAAAATTATCTCAACCTGAATTGACCCGTTTGCTAAAAAAAAGTGAATTGACCCGATAACCTAACCCAATATAACCCGAACCCTTATAGGTCGGGTTGCGGGTCGCATAATTTTATTCCAAAACCCGACTCAACGCGACCCGATACACCCGACAGGTGACAACCCGAACCGATAACACCCTTAATCATATGGAACTTTGGATTTGATTTATGAATCTGGCAGTTATGCCGATATCATAACATACGGATCAAACTTCCACTAAAATCGACTTCTACATAATGGCATTTTATAAATATTTTCATACGTAATAGTATAATGTTATCACAAAACATTGGTTGAAAGTTGAAAATCCAATAGATTGCATATAATCTAAAACCGAGGGACCATAAATGCAAATAACTTGACTTTGGAGTCAACCCCAGTTGTCTTTACTCACTTCATTTCATCTTCATTTCTTTGTAACTTCTGAATTGACTTGGGGTCAACCAAGCTGCGTTTACTCTCTTTGTAACCTTATATGATCTTGCATTTTGATTGCATTCATTCACACGAACCAAAATACTTTTACTCAACTGGAACTTGCATTTTGATTGCAGCCATTCAGTGACTTTGATTTCCATCCATCCATCCATCGGTAAATTGCAGGTCATTTCTATTCTCAAATTACTTTTTTTTTTTTTATATATATATTATTGTTTCATTGCGTATCTTATTTGTTGAGTAGTCGATTATATGCCAAAAAAGGGTATTTTTAAAACGAAGCAAAAATTAGTACTACATACCAAAATAAAAATAAAAATTATGTCAAATATTTACTGAATAATTGACCATATATGGGTGGTTATACGTAAGTTGGGTTTTGTCCTTGGATTGTTGGGCTGCCATATTCGTAAGTTAGGATCGCTGTAGTGTTTAGGGTCATTTGTTATCTCAACAAGAAAAAAAATAATATTTCAAGTCCAATATTTCAACAAGTTTTTGTACACCAGACTTTTACAACAATAGAAAATAGTATTATCTTGGTTTTGTTAGCAATACTAACTAAAAATAGTGTTAAGTGTGTTCCACCTGCTTCATATGTCCAGCCCATTTGACCTGTTTTCTTTTTATTTTACCACTTTGCACGTTAGACATAAAACAACCTGCATCAACCCGTTAAAATATATACGGGTCGAAATTGGCACCTCTATTGCAAGAGCCTTTAGGTAAGGATCAGGTAAGCAAATGGAAGAAATCAGTATGACCAAGAGTTGAAATCATTAGGTAAGTGTTTGGCCTCAGGGCATTAGTAACAGCAGCACGTGATCTTCAACGCATTTTGTTAATTTGTATAGACCCTCTATAGGCTCCACCTTTTCCTTCACTAATCTGTATACAAAATAAAGATCACACACACCAAATGAAAACACACAAACACAAAGAGTGTCTTAGTTTCTAAAATATTCTTCTTTGTCTTCACCAAACTTTAAGCCCCTTGGGATATCATCAGGGAAAAGGCAATGTCTCAAGTTGAGCTTTATGCCTTCTTAAAATTCATAAGCTTAACTTCATAAGCAATTTCAAACGTAAAAACTAAATCCAAACAGTCCTAAATCTTAATTTGGGTGATAAAGTAGCGATACCAATTATTTGGGTGGTGACACTGCAAATTGATCGTGCATACGATCTAAAAAAAACGACCAACACACGACCTACATGCCACAGTAAGGGCGACCAAATCTCAACTCGATCGACCGAATTGACGATCGACTTACTATGGCTAGCCTGATATGACAAACCAAACTCAAATACATATAAGATTGACGTGTAACGTAATACACGAAATTGATGTATAAAATATCATGCCACGGTGAAAATGATGTGATTGTAACAATTATACCTAAAAAATACAATGATGCCTTTCATGGTTATCACTTTAGATTGGCATGTAACTTAATACACAAAAATGCATAGTATATAAACGTGAGGGACTGAAAGTGAAATTAAAGTTGACTTAGAGTTAACCAACTTGCCTTTACTCTTTTCTAAACTTGATTTGATCATTCATTTTCATTGCATTCATATCCATCCGTCAACAACTGTAAGTTAATTTCAGTCACCAATTAATTATATACTTGTAGTTTTAAATAATCCTTGTATATTTCAAATTTATAGTATGATGAGACTTTTGAGTCTTACTCGATTAATTCATTTTCGAATGGTTATTTTCGAGCTTCATTGTAGTTGTATATGTGATATTATTAAAGTTTGTTAGTTTTGGTTGACCGAAAACCGACAATTTAAAGATGTTCTGATGATAGATGCAGGTAATTAATGGGGGTATATGTGATATTATTTCGAATAGATTGTCATATTTGTAATTTCCAGTATTATTGATTTGATCTTTGAAATTGAGCTTATAAAAACTTCAATAAGCTCATCAAATAAGTTAAACCAAACACCCCTTAAAACTAGTTGGGATACAGTTGACATGATTGACTGATTTGAGCCTGTGAGAGATGTTTTTTTATTAGGTTATGTAGTATAAGATACATGGCATTGAATGGAATGAATAATTAGATTTTGGTAAAGAAAGTAAATGCTAATCGGAAAATGCCACTGTAGGAGAAATAATATTTTCGTGTAAATGACATGAAGTGTGGAAAACTTTGAAAAGTAGTAGTGTTGTGTGGATCAGTGACTTGAAGGAACTTTACTTTATGCTTTTGGTTTCTTGATGCTTGTGCATGTATTCTATGAAAGCTTTAACAGTTACTAAAACGTGTCACTTATAAGTAACATTAATAGCGGTAAATTTAATCCATTCATATTCTTAGGAAACATAGAAGACAGAACGCCTCTCTTAAGCTAAATGCAATGGTACTATTATGTGTCACAGTTTTTTTGTCCCTCTACTTAAGATGTGTATAATAGTTTGTTTTCAAGAGAGATAGCTCTCTATTTATGCGATGCTGTTTCCACTATCTATGTTTTGTTTTTTGTTTTTTTTAACAGTTAACTTAATAAACAACTAGCATGTTTGTCCTGTCTGCATGTTACATGGTATAACACAAAAGCGCTCACATGTTTGATTGTTCTGAAAACGTTTACTGTACTTGTGAACGCAGCTTGATCTCAATATTGATAATGGCTACTACGTCCATTCCTCATCGGTGGAAATATGACGTTTTTGTAAGTTTTAGAGGTGAAGATATCCGTAAAAGTTTCATGGATCATATGTTCAACGACTTCAAGCAAAAAGGAATTTATGCTTTTAGAGATGATACCAAATTGCCTAAAGGAGAAGAGATAGCTCCTCATCTCTACAAAGCCATTGAAGAATCGAGGTTTTTGATTGTTATCTTCTCCAAAAATTATGCTTCTTCATCATGGTGTTTGAGGGAACTTGTCAAAATACTCCGGTGCAAGCAAATTGGAAAGCCTAAACACGAGGTTCAAATAATCTTTTATGATGTTAAACCTGACGTGGTTAGGAAGCAAATGGGAAGCTACGCCGAAGCATTTGCCAAACATCAAGTTTCAAATAGACCAGAGGTCGACAACTGGAAGGAAGCTTTATCCATGGCGGCTAACTTATCTGGATGGGATCTTGAGGACATGACAAATGGGTAAATTTCTTGTTTTTGTGTAATTAGTTTTGTGGCCCAACTAAAGCTTAACATTATGTAGTTTCTCTTACTTATTGTGTCTTTGTGGTTAACAGGTATGAGTACAAGTTCATCGATTGCATTTCCAAAGACATACTCAAAAAATTATGTGATGGACCATTGCATGTCGGCGACAACCTTGTTGGCATAGACTTCCATTTCGACAAATTAGACATGTCACGCTTTGTTGGGTCAGATAAGGTTAACATGATTGGAATATGTGGTATAAGCGGAATAGGAAAGACGACCCTTGCCAAAGCTATTTATAACTTGATGTATATCCACTTTGAAGGCAGTTGCTTTTGTGAAGATGTGAAAGAAGTCGAAGAAAAACAAAGCCTAACTCAAGTCCAGATGCAAATGATTGGTAAGATTCTGATAACAGATGATCAGAAGATATCAAGTGTTGGAGACGGTTCTATGGTAATAAAGCAAAGGATGGCATGTAAGCCGATCCTCCTTGTTTTGGATGATGTGAATAACGTGGAGCAGTTAGAAGCACTAGCGGGTTCACCTACATGGTTTTGCCCAGGAAGTTTGATTATTTTCACTGGTAAAGATAAACAGCTGCTAAGATCTCATAGAGTTAATGAAATTTATGACATGAAATTTCTAGATGAAGATAAATCTCTTGAGCTCTTTTATTCCTTCGCTTTTGAGGAAAAAAATCCTTCAACAGGATTCAAAGAAGTTTCTGAGAAAGTTGTGAAATATGTGAAAGGTCACCCTCTTGCCCTCAAAGTTTTGGGTCGTTTTTTATATGGAAAAAGTGTGCGTCATTGGGAAAGTGAACTGGAAAGGCTCAAAGTACATCCGAATGAAGAGATACAAAGAGTGCTTCGTTTAAGTTACGATGGGCTAAACCTCGAGCAGCAAAATATCTTGCTTGATATTGCATGTTCATTCATTGGAGTAAATAGTGATTTTGCAGCAAACATACTAGATGGGTGTAACTTTTTTGCAGATAGAAATATACAAGTTCTAGTGGATAAGTCATTGATCACGATCTCGAGCGATAATTCACTTCAAATGCATGACTTGATTCAAGCAATGGCAAGGGAAATTGTATCTGAAGAATCTAGCACGCCTGGGAACCGAAGCAGATTGTGGGTTAATCCATCAGAGATATACAATATCTTAAGTGAAAAGAAGGTAAGAATTGTTTTTTACTGCATATGCAACTCATTTCCATATGCTTCATAATACAATCTAGTAATGCTATTTCTTGTATGTAGGCAACAGAAGTAGTTGAAATTCTTGACATTCAGCAAAAGAAATCTAGTCAAAAGTTTGATATAGACGGTAAAGCATTTGCGCAAATGAAAAACTTGCGTATTCTAAAACTACCAATGGACGATGCGGTGAACTTTTCTGGAAGATTGGACTTTTTATCCAATATGTTAAGATTGCTCTATTGGCATGGATGTCCCTTCAAGCTTTTACCTTCAGATTTTTATCCAGAAAACATCGTTGTCATTGACCTCTCTTACAGCAACATAAAACAACTTTGGACAACACCAAAGGTATTTACTTGTTCATACATGTGTTCATATTTGACACCTCGAGAAATAAGAACTAATCTTTTTTCTATTGATGCCAGTGCTTAAGAAGGTTGAAAGTAATGAAGCTAAGGTACTGCTGCAACCTAACAACCACCCCTGACTTCTCAGAGACTACAAATCTCGAAGAGCTAGATCTTGAAGGTTGTGTGAATTTGGCTACAGTTCACCCATCTATTGGAATGCTTAATAAGCTTGCTGTCTTAAATCTGAAAGACTGCACACTGGCTAGGAGTTTTCCTGAAGCCTTTTGGTCTAGATGCTGGACTTCAATCTCTGGTTTCATATGGAACAAACAACATCCCCAAAGATCAGTTTCATTGGCAGGTTTACATATGTTGAAGTCCCTGAATTTCAGCTACTGCAATTTAGTTCAAGTGCCCGATGGTATTGGAGGCTTATCATGTCTAAAGGAACTAGACTTAAGAGGGAACAATTTTACTAGCTTGCCTGGAAGTTTGAGTCAACTTTCTAGTCTTAATTGGCTTGATGTTAATGGTTGCAAGAAGCTGGAAGTGTTGCCCGAACTTCCACATAGCCTATATTATCTTTATGCATCTGATTGCACCTCCTTAAGTTCAATTAAAGGATCAAACCCAATAATGAGCGAAAGGTCCACTGATCTCACCAATTGTCCAAAATTGTTTAAGGTGTCGATATCGGAGACTCAATGTCTCGACTCATCTGTAACTTCCCAAGGCTCTCGATTTTCTTCTTTCCTTCGGTATGCACATAATAGATGTGGATTGTTCCGTTTGCCAGGAAGTTCCATTGAGAATTTGGAAATAATATATGATGGAAATAGCATTCCAAATTGGTTTACAAATAAAAGTTTGGGAAATCAGGTAAAGGTTGAATTACCATCAGATTGGAGCTTCCGTAAGTTAAGGGGATATGGAGTTTGTGTTGTTTTTAAGAGAAAAAAACCTTCCATAGATTTTAGATACAAGGTAAAGAACTTTGATGGAGCTTCTTTGGGAGAATGCTGGCCATACTTTGATGAATATTTTAGGGATAAGCCAATAAGAATCAATGAGTCAGATATGATATGGTTGCATTATACGACAACTGAAATATGGAGATTGAAGGAAGCAAAGAATTTTGTAACATTTTGTTTTTGTGAGAATGAACGAATTGAAGTGAAGGAGATGGGTGTAAGACTTGTTTGTGATGAATTTTGTGATGAAGATTTAGATCAAGAAGCAGAGTTGAGTATGTTCCAAGACCTCCCAACTCTATCCGAGCATGGTGCGGCCTGGTGTGTGTTTGGGGACTATGGAGAAATCAACTGGTCATGGTAGGATAAATTATTTATATTTCCCCTCTAGATTTTGTAATTTTTATTTGGTCTTTTTATTAGCCACAATAATCTTTGATAAATCCACGTAGGAGACACCCACAAGCTGTTTGATGAAATGCATTGAGTAGAAATCATTTGCTATTTACTCTACGCCTGTTTGTAGATTTTTTTTGGATTTTTCAACGGATTAAGAATTGATGTTGTGTTTTGAAGTTGCGATTTGTACCGTAAGATGATAAACTATGCTGCAGTTTATGTCTTTGGAAATTAATATCGTAGCAATTATGTGACTGGCATGGTATCATGTTAAAACATGCACCATCTTTGGAAAGTGTGCTCTTTCCAGTGCCAGCTGCATCTGTTCTTCGTTGCACTAATAACTCAAGATCCGTTCCTTGAGGTATCTGCCTGGACATGCTACATGTATTTCGACCCATTTACGTATGGGTCAGATTTCAACCCGTTCCCAAAATTACATCTTTTACAATTTATGTGAGTATTAAACACCATACGGATAAACAGAGAAAGTATCAATAGCTTGTTCCTTCACTTCACCTCACCCAGGTTGTTATCTTCTGTTTCACCCTAGTGGTTTCTTGAGACGATATGGATATCATTGTACTTTCTGCTAGTGGTGGTAGTCTAACTGAAAACCAAGTGGGGTGGTAGGAAAATTCATTGTTCTTTAATTTTTATTTAAAAATAAATAAAATTCAAAGGGGAAGAATGTGCATTTTAGTCATTTCACTTCGCCCATAGAGACAAATAAACTCTGAAACTTTCTCATGGCCGCCTGCACTTTCAAAACCACTAGGACCGCACATGCAATTTGGCCAAGCCACAACGATGGTTTTTGCAACATGAACTTTTCATGGAGCGTACACCAGGTGTTTGTTAGAATGGAGTATATCATTATAAATCATTGACTATTATATTGGCAAACTGTTTGATAGGAACTTACACCAGTGAAAACATTCAGTGATATGTGTGGCTGCAAATCCTGAACTGCTTCCATTAAATATTCGTCTGCATCCACAAACTCCTCTTCAGGCTCTTTATCAACACCCAACACCACAATAGAGTACAATTGCCCTTCACATTTATGTCCAGGTACAAACTTTTATTACAATAGAAGCACAAATTCCTGGCTTTCTTCTCCTCATACTCCCTTTGTGTCAATTGCTTCCTCATTGGTGTTCTTGTAGTAGTGTTTGGCTTATTCTTCCACTCATTGTTTGGAGCAGGTAAAGGCAACAATGGTGGTTTATTACTAACTCCCAAACCACTACCTACACCAAACCTACCAGTATTTGCATTCAAGAAAGGCCTACCCTTTTTTCTTACAGCTTCTTGGGTAGCCTCTTGCAAATTGGTCACTGAATAAGCATTTGATAAAGTTCTTGGCTTGAACATTCTTACACTCATTTCTAACTCAGTTGGTAAACCCCCCAAGTACAAGTTTATAGCATGCTCTTCACTAATATCCACCCTACACAACAATGTATCAAATAAATCTTGATATTCCGTTGCATTCGTTTCATAGTTGGCATTTTTCAAGGCAGAAATGGGGTCTTCAAACACAGAGCCAAATCTTTGAATAATAGCAGTTTTATACACCTCCCACCCCACATTATTAGACAAATGAATTGATACAATTTTTACCTTTTCATCCTCTGATGTGTTGTCAATCAAGAAGAATTGGTCACGCTTAAACACTCAGCCTCTAACATCCTCTCCTTGAAACTTTGGGAATTCCACTTTTGCCAACCTTCCATACTGATTGGATTGCCTTCTCATGTTTTGATTCATCACAGTATTCTGCATACTCAAAGTTGTGATCAATTCCCTGAGTTCAACCACAGCTTGATCCACATACTGCTTTGTAACACCTTCTTCACTACTACCAGAAGCACCATTGATTCGGGTAACACCATTGATTCTGGTAACAGGAGCCATAGTTAAGAGGGTTTGTATGATATTTCTATGATTGATTGTGTAAACATCTGTTAGTTATTACTCCTTCGTCTTCAATTGAGCAGTAACTAACAATCCTAACACTTTCTTGGCCAAATCAAGTAAAACGAAACTGATCATCAATTCGAAAACAGAGGGTTTAAGCACTAACGCGTTGTTCTCGTGGTCGCGATGAATACTTGACAATTGGTCTTGTTTCTGAACGGATAGCATACAATAGATCAAAGTACAAGTGTAGTACTTTGATTCTTGACAGATTGTTGGCCAGAATCTTAACAAACTAGTCGGAATTTCACCGGAAAAGGTGATCGGAGTGCCAGGACGGCTGCTCTTGTACCAATTGATAGCAACACTTCTAGGATACACTTATGAATCGTTAGAAGGCAATAACAAGCCTGGATTACTCAATGAGAAAGAATGAGAATCAAAGGTATTTGTTATTAATGGCGGGAAAAGTAGTTGGACGGTTACAATGGAGTGAATTACAGAGAGAAATATCAAATTTAGACAAATGAAATGAAGGAGTACATCAGATATTTAAAGGGAGAAAGGGCGCCAAATTATGTTACTGGATATGTGAGTAGTGTGGAGAACACACGTGCACCTCACATGTGCAGTTTAAAAACCACACACATGCCCCTCACGTGCCAACACTTCACACACACTTTTTGCTCATATCATCAAATTCGTATAAAGACGACACCCCTTGTTTACGTGCTTGTCCTTGTTGGATGTCAAAGGACAATCATATTAGTTTCATGTTAGGCATACTTATTTTTGTTATCTTATACGTAAACCAATAATGAGTTGTGTCTTTCTATATACGCTTCGGGTAATTATTACTATATATATAATGTAGCGTCGGGAAACGACACATGCTCTGTCGTTTTGATTCCCGCCAAATTGGGCTAGCCCAGTGCTGTTGTCCATGCCCATACCTTTTTTATAACGTTCTCTGTACTACAACAAATCACCTGATTTTACACCACTAACATGTCCACACTACTATGTGCAACTAAAACTTTAAACTCCACGCTTTTAAGCATGACAAATTGGGAAACTGCTGACACAATTTTTTACACGCTTTTATGTGTCAACCTTTTTCTTTTAATAATTAAAAAAAAAAAACAAAAAAAAAAAACACAAAATATATTTCCAGTCACATTCAATATAAAAGATACCAAACTAATATAGAATATAGTCAATATACACTACTACATAAAAGGCTATAAACACCCCCAAATAAACACTGGTTTTATAAAACCCTATTCCCATGATTAAAAAGTAGCGGGAATGGAACGAATTGAAATTGGTTTTCCAGAAAAAACCAGTTTTCATAATACAAAATGCATAAAAACTGGTTTTGCGGGTAAAAACCAATTTTTTTTTACACAATCAAAGGCACTAATGCGTAGGAAACAACATGTCTCTATGTATTTATATTATAGACACCGTTTTTAAAGAAACGACCGGTGTGAGTACTCTCTATTTTGAATGACTAAAAGCTACCTATCAAATTCCACGACTAAGGGTATGTCTGATACGGAGCAGTGTGGAGCTCTTTGAGATGGTGAATGGTAAGTAATAAGCATTTTGATTTTTAATGATCGTTTGCTAAAAAAAAAAGAAAAAGAGAAATAAAAAAAGGTGAGTTACAACTATTTTCAGTAAAGACTAAGGGCCCGTTTGGTTTGTAAAAGGATTTGGAATCGGATTTGGATTCGGTTTGGAATGAAAGAAAATGAGAAAAGAGAAAAAAATAATATTTTATTAAAAACTTTATTTTAATAATTGATAAATGATTTATTAGAAAAAGAATGTGGTAATTTTATTTTTTAATAATTAATTTATGTATAGATTGTGAGTGAGATATAAATGTGGGGTTCATTATTAAACAAAAGACACCACATACCACATGAATCAATCTATCTTTACCGGGCCCACATCAATTCCCAAAAACTTGAACCAAACATTTAATTTTTGGAATGAAACCATTCCTTGATACCAAAAGCTATAAACCAAACGGGCCCTAATTCTTCTATTGTGTAAAAAGTTATAAGGTGAGTTACAACTATCTTTTTTTTTTTGTTTAAAAAGTTTGACAAAAAAGTTACACGCTTCTAACAAACACACCCTAAACCTATGTGATTTAGTTTAAAAGCCCAACACCAGGCCTTGTACTCAAAACTGAACTCAGTAATTACATTAAATACCTAAACAACTCAATGTGTAAACAACGGCGATAAAAACATAAACCTACACCTGATTGATCATCGCCTTTCTTCATATTTTCTTGACTACTGTTATTAATTCTTTTTGCTCTTAAGAGGTAAATGTTGCCTTTGTTTCTTTACTATTTTTTTTAAGATTGTTAATGTTTACAATTTGGTGTTATGTATAACTATATAAGTAATCATTTGATTGATTACTATTTGTACACCTCATTAGTTTTATATATAAGATTTAAAAAAAAAAGTATTGTTAACAGTTAAAAGATGGATACTTGAATGTTTTGATTTTTATTCAATTAAATATAGTATTTCTATTTCTATTCTTGACTTTATGGGTAATGTTGAATATAAGAATGATATTTGGCTTGATGTTTTAATGGTTGATGCTCAGAATGATCAGTAGTTGTGGTGCACTTTAAGTGCTTGATGAAATGTCCAAAGTTGTACTTCTTGTGAATAAGTTTAGAACGAGGGTGTTTTTGTATAATCCTATGTCAAAGTCCTTATTTGCTTACTTTTAAGTGCTTATTTCAGCGCAAAATAAGTAAATTAGCAGTTTTTTTTAGACACTAGAAACTGCTCAGTTGTAGATAAGTACAAAATACGAAGTTTTTAACGCCATCTGTTTGTATTTTTAAACAGTTAAGCTTAAAAAAAAAAAAAAAAAAAAAAAAAAAGACTTTCACTAAAAAATGTTGGTTACTGTTGTACGTTAAATTGAATGGTTAGAGACTTGTTGGTGTTTATTTGTCTAACGATAGTTGCCTCTTTTGTGTAAAAAGCGTTACGCATATATCTGAGAGTGACTATAGGCACATCAAAGTGGAAATTTTTAGTCTGCATTTGAAGAACATCTATAATAGCTTTTCGTTGCCTCTTTTTGTGTTAAAAGCATTACACATATTGTCATATAGAAACTCTTGACATATGTTTAAGATTGTGTAATTTCCTTGGATGTTTGTTTATAATAGAATTCGGCCCAACTCTTTGATTAAGGTTCTGTCCATATCTTTTACTAAAAGTTAATGTCCGTATTTGTATAAACTTTGTTCAGTTTCTCCCTTAATTTCTGTCCTACTTTTTGCTTAAAATCTGTATTCAAACAGCCCCAATACCGCTATCAGACAACCTAAACTTGGTTTCTCTCCTACGAGCCATGTTTAGTGATATATTAAACATGTAAACTCGTGAAACTTGTAGCAGAATGCGTTAGTAGTCCAAAAGGTTAATGTTTGAATCAAGAAATTTTTTTGTATACTTAAGGTTTTAAGCTAATGCCTTGTTAATTGATTTTCTTTGATGCTAATGACATGATTGATTGCCTTATGATGTGTGTCATTTGTCATTGTTAAATAACTTGGCACTTTGTTTCTTGCACGGAAGACCCGTCTTATTTGTTGTATAACCATTTATTTCATTAATTTACATGTAGGTACCTTGGAGTTGAACGCCATCACTGGTGCATGGTTTACATTGTGGCGCGATTAATCTGAGAGAATTATGTTCGGTTATGTTGAATTATAGTGTTTTCTTTATAGTTCGTTGAATTATAATCTTTTAGTTTGGATTTTGTGTAAGATTTATGTTTAGTATAATTGATGTATTATCTTACTTTATTGATTTAGACATATGTGGTGTATTTTAATCACTTTATATACATTTGATGCATTTTTATTTCTTTACTTTTGTGATTCAATTGTAGATTATTGTATTTCTAAAAAATTGGAAAATTTTAGAAATGATTTTTTTTTCTTTTTTTTTAATAAAATAGATTTACAAAAAAGACTGGTTTTGAGATAAAAACAAATGTTTTTACTCTATATAAAGATAGGTTGGATACTTCTATAAAGACATGTTGTGGGAGAACCGGTGTCAATGTCCAATAAAAATATGTTTGTTTACTTTATTATGGAGACCGATTTAAGGAGAAAACCGGTGTCGATGCTTCTAATAGAGACAGGTTTCCAAACCAGTTTCTATATGTTTCGATCATGGAGATACCCCCCTTCAGAGAGTGGTTCCAAAACCACTCTTCGTGGGCCATTTTGACCGGTTTCTATGAGATTTTTTGTAGTAGTGATACATACAGAACTGCAACTAAACATATTGAATCTGCAGCTAATCATTCATAAACTAATATAGACCAGACTTTTAGACGAGACTGAATCTGCAGCTAATCTTTTAGACGAGACTGAATCTGCAGCTAATCTTTTAGACGAGACTAAACATACTGAACTGCAACTAAAGTATGTTTACACAATCCTTAACAGCTTAAAATATTGAATCTGCAGCTAATCTTTTAGACGAGACTGAATCTGCAGCTAATCTTCCATTATCCTTAACAGCTTAAAATATTGAATCTGCAGCTAATCTTCCATTATCCTTGAACAAGCTCAAGCTCCTATCTTTTAGACGAGACTGAAATCCATTAAAATTTTCTTCTAGCTTTTGTCTTCAACAAGCACCTATCGTTTGTCTTCAACAAGCTCCTAAATAACACATAACAGCTTAAAATCAGTAACCCACAAAACAAGTATAATATTACACATCCTTAAAATCACAGTCAAGACAACTAAATCGCACAACAAAATGACCGTCTTCCTTGCAATAGTTACCATATTACAATCACAAAGACTCTTAAAGAACAGGTGATCATAAAAAATCTACTCCAAAGTCGCAAAAAAATTTAGTTTATCTAAAAGTGCCATGAATTTTTAACCTTTTAGAATGTTTTTAACCCGCTTGTGACTTAATGGAATAACTTGCATTATACTTTTCTCAAACTATACCAGCTTAAATGAAATAAGTTAAACAGGGCAACAATCAGGCAATATCTTTTTAGAGACTCCATGGATGATAACAAAACAAAAGTCTGCAACCTGACTACCATTAACTTTAGATCAAATAATGTATGCTATCATTGTCATCTCTAAAATACCTCATCATGGAACTTGGTCGCATATTCAATAAACTTCTAATTAGCCTCTTTCATGCAAGACCAATGTTTGAAATACAAATACAGTTACCATATTAGAATCACAAACCTCTTAAAACTACTAATACTAAAACTACCAGATAGTACTCTAATGCAAAAAACCATAACTTAATAAATCCATGACAATCTAGTTGTCATTTCGCCCCAAAAGATGTTATGCTATCCTGAGAGTAATACATAGCTGAACTTGTAGGACCTTAAGCATACAAAAAAGTACTTCAACACCTAATCACTATACCAATGCCACACCATCATTTTCATGGATTCTAATCTAATAACAAATTGGCACACCATCAAATATACGCATCCCGTGTCATCATTTCTCTTAAAACTCCATCGCATATTGTGATTTAGATCATCTACGATATTTCGCCACATCAGTAATCAGTACCTTAAAACAGCATAAGCAAGCATTTTAAGTAGTTCAGTTAATAAAAACATGCAGACAGCATAAGCAAGCATGCAACGATCAAAAACAGAACACAAAATTAAGCTTTGGTAAGAAACAAGGTAAGTTTCATTAATTCATCCTTCCCTTTTTATTTCTTACATATATACAATACAAGTAGCAAGCTTTGTATCAACATTTAATGTTTGCTGTCAGAAGCAAGTTTTACTAATATGGCTAATTTCTCGTTTGCAGTTTTTTAAAATATCTTACAAGTTTTACTAATATGTCAGAAGCAACTTTAGTGTACTCGCTAAAATATCTAACAAGTTTTTTAAAATGTCATTCTTGCCCCATTTGGGCTTCAAGAATCTACTCTTACTGAATATTCAAGTCATGTTTTTGATACTTGTTTTTGATGAAAGTTTGTTTTGTTTGTTGGCGTTTTAGTTTTGTTTTTCTTCACGAAGCTGATATAGTATATGTTAGTGTATCCTCCTTTCCTGCTAATACATGAACTTTCAAGCATACTCACAGTTATGAGGCGTATGTATTATGTGTAGTGTAATACGTAGGTACAAAGTAATACTAAAATAATATGTTGACTATAATACTTTCGTCAAAAAAAGATGAACATGAAAATCTGAGTACGAAAAACAAACATGAAAATTATTAAGAATAATTTCTGTTGAATAGGTTTGCTGTCTGACGCTATTTTTACTTTATTCTTGCACACCAAAAAGGAATTTTATCAAGAGCTTGTTTTCGAAAGAATGAAAAAAAATATTGAAACAATGATGAGTGCAAATATAAACAAATAAACAGCAGTCTGTTTGACAGAATAAGGGAAAATTTTCAAGTAGTGGCTTAAATGTCATCCTGCGCAGAAGAATAATCAAAGTAGCTGTAAGAATAGGGCTTTTGTTTTGGTCTAAGACCCTATGATGAGTATAATGAAGTTAACTTGTTTCTGTTGTTCCTCTATATATTATTGGTTTTCATAACTTAAGAAGCAAATCCTCACTATAAATGCTTATGTTATATCCAGATATATTGAGGATGAATTTGCCGACAATCATTCCTCCATCATACAGGTGGAAAAGGACACTAAAGTCTGTGAAGGTTGAATTGGGTGGGAGGGAAAAACCTTTTTCTGTCACTCAAAGATTTTTTATGACCAAAACAGGCCATAAGGGCTGTTTGCAGGCCAAGATGGGGTCCACTAAATAAGCTCAGGAGCCCATGGTACCCATTGATCCCATAAGCCTGTCTGATGAGCTTCTCAGAAAGCTAAAGAGCATATGGTGGGGCCCACAGTTGAGCTTAATAGGTGCTTGTGAAATGGGACAGATGATGTGAAACACTTGGTGCAGGGCATGAATGGGTCAAACAAGCTGAATTGAGCACTCAAATAAGCCAGAAATAAAAATGCTAAAAATAAGCTGATGATGAATTTCAACAGTTAAACTAACAAATATTAATCCCTAAAAAGTTCAAAGCCTAATACTACCCACAAAAATCATGAAAAATCTTTGTAAAAACTGTCCTCGAATGCAATTTTGACTTTTTTCAAGAACACTAATTATATGGATTTTGATTGCATCTAATGAACTGAAAATGATATTTTAGGCTAAGATAAGATTAAATTAAGCTAAAGCAACTACTTTTAAAAGTATATGAATGATTTGGGTCCTAAAAATTCTATCAGTGAACCAACACTAAGGTGACAAAGAGATGTTTGACATTTTATGAACAAGTAATGAAATCTAAGGACTTATCTTACACCGACTCACGCTATTAACAGAAACTAAACAACTTAACAAAGTAGTCGTTATTAACAGAAATTGCTTAATCAACTCATATTACAAAATTTCACATTCATCTTACACCTACTCACGCTATTAACAGAAACTAAACAACTTAACATTCATCTTACACCTACTCACGTTATTAACAGAGAAACGCTTAAAATTTAGTTTTATACCTTTGATGCGTAGCTGCTGCAACTGGACCGATTAAGCTAAAAGCTAAATTTATAAAAGCTGAAACCCTAAATTTGAAGCTATTGAAAGTGATCTGGGGATTTATAACAAAAACGAATTTAAAAGTGATTTATAAAAGTTATTGAGATGTTGTTACTTGATCGAATTTATAAAAGTGATTGATTTATAAAAGTGATTTGGGGAACTGATAATTGAGTGATCGAATTGATTTATAAAAGTCATTATTTAATTGTGGAACTGATAAAAGTGATTGAGGTGTTATGATTTGGGGAAAATGATATGAAAGTGGAAATAAATGTGTTTATCAAAATAACTACATGTTTCTTTTTTTTTTCTTTTTTTTAATAAACTATTGTACACGCTTTTATTTGTGTATTTATATTATATTTTTTTTTTATATAAAATTAGTTTCTACACGCTTTTTTTAGTGAACCCCGTATTTTTTTTACACGCTCATTACCGTGTTTATGGTTTGCAAGTCTTCTTACATCCTTTAAACGCAAATAACCGTGTACAAAATTAACCACACTTATTTTCGTGTAAAAA
This sequence comes from Artemisia argyi, assembly GCA_030686995.1. Taxonomy (NCBI): domain Eukaryota; kingdom Viridiplantae; phylum Streptophyta; class Magnoliopsida; order Asterales; family Asteraceae; genus Artemisia; species Artemisia argyi. Next base: position 253,604,741 of record CM060700.1, read on the forward strand.
AATGAATAAAAGTCCACCCTTTCAGAAGGGTGAAAAAATAAGCGTGTATATGTTCACTATATTTTTTGTAGTGAATCCACCGCCTGCTCATACTTATCTTTTCTGGACGTGATGTTTCTGCTACTGTTTACAACCTTCACCGCCTTTCTCTCTTATTATTCATCCAATTTACAACCACAGGTATCGCCGGATCCTTAACACTTGCCAAAAAAGTATACCAAGAGTTGCAGGTATGTGTTTACAAAAAGTTTGACAAAAGTTTTTCTTTAATTTTTTTTAGTTTCAGATATTGTTTTTCTTCAGAGGGTTATTGAAGTAGGGGTTTAATCAAGTTGATATCTAATGGTTTTTGGATTTTATGAACACAGTATAGAGTTTGATTTGTTCTCAATTTGATTAAATCAGTAGAAATTTTGAGTTGACTTTGCTCAAAATGTCTTTGTTTTGCACAGCAAATAGTGTTGACCAAAATCAAGGAAAATGGGAAAATATCATAATCAAGGAAAAAGGAAAAATACTTTCTTCAAAGCATTGATTCTCTATCACCATACAAACACCATAAAGCATCCCCGTCACAAGTAAAGAAAATCAAGTGAGCCAATCCCAAGTTCTAATAATGCTATCAATATTAGACACAGACCAATATGCTCATATTTGATTGAATGTTTAATTTTGATTTATCTTCACTTTAGTTGATGTATAATATGAGTTATCATCTTTGGATGATAGGGGTTTGATGAAATGGCTGAGCAACTGTCTGATAAAATGTTCAAGAGAAAAAGATATCACACGTATAAGTGTTTTCTTTTTATGCCTTGAAGTTGTGTCGTTTAGGTTTAGGTGACAAGTTCTTTATACTTTGGTGATTTTCCATGTAAGCAAAACACCTTGCATAAGCCATCACACTGGACGTGATGTTTCTGCTACTGTTTACAACCTTTGAAACAACTTTACTGGCCAAAATAGTAGTTGTAAGCATTGCAGAAGTCGACGGTTGCATAATATAGGATGCTAATCCAAAAAAACTAATAAGTTTGTTTTCCTAATGTTTTCAACCGCTAACTGATATTATTACTGTATGTAGGAACAACATGGGAATATTCTAAGAAACATGGAAAAGAACGGGTCTTGACTTACACTGAAAGAATATAAGTCGATGACCGATACGTTTCATGTGTGTTAATACTCTAAACTTATCAATTAATAAGCTCCTTATAAGAAAATTTTAAATAATTACTATACCCATTGTACGCTCTTGCAGCCTATAAATGAAATGGGTCGTATGTCTTACAAAGGTTCCGGGTATCATCCAAAAAGCTCTGCAATATATCATGTTTAAAGGTAAACATGCATTTCTACTACAACCTAATTAAATGCTATTAACAAGAGGTGTTTTAGTTTATTTGCTTATGAATGGGTCAACTAGGAAACAATATATGATTGATAACAAAAAAGAAAACGGGTTGAAAGTTAGTTTTACTTATTAAACCTCCAAAATCTATTTTATCAAAATATAATACTGTTATTACGTCTTTTGCTTGATGCAATCTCGAGCAATATCTTTGCTTTAGAAGTATGTTTAACCACATAAAGAATAATAAATCCTTAGCCATATAAAGAATGATGAATCCTTCACAACTATTGTAGTTATTTTTTGAAATTAGACTCTATTATTTATAAGTATGTATAAAATTTCTGCCATTATGATTTTTCTATATTTTATTTCAGCCCCACATAGAAAATGGTCACAAAAGTGAGTAATCTTTATATTTTATTGCTTACTTAATTTCTATATGAATGACATTTATCTATATTTTGAAACAGGGTAATCATGTTGTGGCATTGAAGGTGATATTTAAGAACCGGCTTAAGATAGTCTCAGTTGGCGCCCCAGGTTCGTCATGAAGTTTATTATTGTAGCTAAACGTCCCCACTAATAGACTATTTGGGTATTCAAAACAGTTTCTTTTGTTTTGACCCAATCACCTTTTACCCAAACACCATTTCTTTTACATGACAATAAACACTCAATGCATTAGATAATATATGTTAAATTAATAACTGCACAATGTTACAGTTGTTCACCATATACATGAATGAGTTTTTTACCTCGCTAGGAATTTACAACGTCATTGACAACATCGTTTCTCTTACGGACTTCTGCAGCTCATACCAGCCATCTCAACCATGCCTCCAACATTGTCTCTGACCGGACTGTAAGCGTCCACTGGAATCATATTTTTAGCCGTGCAACATCTATCTTTTAATAAGCATCGTACGAATTTTTTTTTGTTAGTTCCACTGCAAATTAGGTTGTTTATAACAAAAAAAATGAGGATAACAGTTGGAGTTTTTACTAAAATGATTTAGGAATTTACGTGTCTAACATTGTAGATATACCTCTTAGAAGGAGAAAAAGGGTAATGATACCATATAGCGATTCAATTGGAAGTAAGAGATATGTGCTGGATATACTAAGATTTAGTCTGTCGACTTTGAAAGTCAAATAGTATGTAGTTGGGCAAAATGTGTCGAACCTTTGGAATATTGAGTAGGTGGTGGCATCTGACACGCAATGTGGCATTAAAGCCATTTTAAATTTAGTATTGTTACTTAGGTGCTAAGTCTGCGGTTTTCAATAAGCAAATTAGGGTGTTGTTGTAGTCAACGAAAGTCACTATTCTTCTAAACTGAATCTGCATTAGACTACTCAAGAAGCCGCAAGACCGCTCATAATTACCCTAGCTGAAGCTGAAAAAAATAAAAGAAGATATGAAAGTAGGTATTACAAACAACGCTTACATGACGTTGAAAGTACCACATGGATAAGACATCTATTATCACTGGATATCACAAAGGGCATATAATAGTTGTGGCTTTAAGCTCACTAGATTATATAAATGTTAGAGTAGTACACAATAGTTGAAATATCAAACCAAGCGTGTGTGACAAGCTGTGATAATGTCATAGCAAATAAATGTCCAGACACAAACCTAACAACAGATATCTGATTTTGTTTTTTTGTTTTTTGTTTTTGTTTTTTATTTTTTATTTTTTATTTTTTTTGTTTTTTTGTTTGTTTGTTTGTTTTTATTTATTTATGAATAAATGAAAGGTTTTAGACCATTTCATGCAGCAAGAAATGGAAGTTTGATCTTCGGCTTAGGAGTGGTGGTGGATCAATATCATATAAGTCGACTTAAAGGAAAAAGCTTGGGATATTTTGTCCAAACAAAACGGTATGCTAGATAACGTCAAAACCGTTTTTAGTTATTAGTATGTTTGACTCTTCCAGTTTTGTCATTGTGCATCGACATCAAGAAAACTTTTATACATAACATGCATACAAAATAGATGTTATTTTTTTTTCATAGCTACACTGTTGTGCATTTCCAGGTTGAGCGAATATAATACTGCTTCAGGAAATGGAAGAAATGACGCATCCCATCCGGACAAAGGAACTGGAGATGTCCGTTGAACGATTCCAAGGATGACGGACATCGTGACCTTGACTGTCGCAAGTACACGTTCTAATACTGCCACATATAATTTGATAACAGTTTTTTTCTGAACTTAACCTGCAATACTAATTTTTCTGTACACGTGATGTTAAATGAGTTGGGATAAATATACACAACTCTCATTGAGTAAATGGACATGAAACTAAAATGATTTCGGTCTATGTGATAAGTCAAATTCTTATTAAAACTTCATCTCTCTAAAATGTCCTGTTGCATTTGCAGGTCCTGCAATTTCGCTTGGAGAAGGAGCATTATTGGGACATTATGACACCCCATATCAAAGTGATTCAATCATGCCAAGATTTATAGGAATAACTTAGTGTCTGCTATTAAAACTTCAGCTTTGTACTTCTAAAAAAATACCGTGCAATGATCAACGGCGTGAAACAACGCAGTGGCGGTAATGTGGGACACGAAACGATAGAAATAGAAATGGATGTGATAGGTCTCCCTCCAACATTTGTCAGTTAGCAGTTATTATATGAAGAAAAATTATTTGCTTAATCAAAATTTTAACGAATTTACGCTCTAACAAACATTTCACTGGGAGAACCATATACACTATGTTATTAATTCTCTTGCATTTTCGTGAATGATTTAATTGAGGGAACGAAGAAAGTTACTACAAATTTACTTTAGCTTTACCATAAGCAATTTAAATTACATGCAAATTTGGGTGGAGTTTAGGCGTGATTTCAAATCACATGTTGAGGAATGCGAGTGATTGCAGCAACAGTGTAATATATTATTAGGTGCTAATTTGGATTTCAGTGGCAACAAGCGCGAGGTTTTTGTAATAACAGATGAAGTAGATACGCATTTTTCCTTTGGATGGAATCCATTTCTGCCAAGACACCTGTTCTTATACTTCGTTGTATATCAAAAAGTTAGAAACGTTCTGCTTATGATTCTCCTTCCAGCTGTGACAAGTCGGCAACCACCTTATTCAGACAAAGGCTTATTCAAGACCTCACTGATATCAGGTTTATCTTTAGCATTCCATTTTTTGTTCCCTGGAAAGCAATTTGTACAGACACAAGGACCAGAAATTTAGTCTTTCAAATAGGATAGAACTTTTGCTTATACTTAGATATAAATGGTATGCAATTTGAACATAAACATAGTGGTTGTATAAGGATATAAGTCTTGATCTTTTAGTAATGAAAGTTGGTTACATTTTTCATATTCCTGCTGAAAGTGATGCATGGTTTGTTTGACCCGTTTTAGATAGTACCGAAGATGCAACAATGATTGATCATCAATCAAATATTTTTGGGAAAGCAATTTAGGTGGTTTTTAAGGAAAGGTCAGTGTCTTATTTACTGATCCATCTGACCTGTTTTAGATAGAAAGCGTACCACTTTGGCTCACTTTTGACATTTATTTGAGTTTCATTTCTGATTCTTAATCGAAATGAGCTAATGTTGGTGTTGACATGTAACATTTGTTGTATACAAATCAACATACGAAACCGCAAAAAAAAAAAAAAAAAAAAAAAAAAAAAAAAAAAAAGAAAAAAAAAATGAAAGTAGCGAACGTCATATACAAACACTAATAAAGCTCCCTGATAACTTTCATAAAAACATCTAAACCCAAATACAACGACCCAAGCTGGCCGGCGCCAACCTCGTTCTTTTAACATTCAAACGGTTTGACCTGACGATCCAATAGTGATCTGATCGACTCGGTCGGATCAATTAAAAATTTGTGAAAACACTCTTCTATACTCTATATAAAAGAAAAATCCTCGAAGTTGAAAAATTAAATAAACTATTTATGGAAAGGTGTAAAGCTATAAATACGCAATATATTTTTTCAAATAAACACAAGTACGCAACATACTTTGTAAACTGTCAAACATGCAACATATTTTCAAATAATCTTCGATCTACCTAATATGACCGGCTCAGGTTACCCAAGATTAAAAGTTACAGCTTTGGTCCCCAAACTGTCTCATATCTCGCGTATTTGATCCTACTTTGGTAACGGTCATTAAATACGCATTTGGTCCTATTTTGGTAACGCTCATTACTTTTCTTTCGTCCATATTTTTTTTTTAAATTAAAAAAAAAAAAAAGTTTTTAATCCAGATTAAAAAAATTAAAAAAAAATAAACAAAAAAAGTTAAAAATTTAAATTTTTTTTAAAACAGTTAAAATTTTTTAAAAACAGTCAAATTTTTTTTTAAAAGTTAAAATTAAAAAAAAAAATTAGTAAAATTTTTTTTCACAAATATATATATTTTTTTTTAATTTTGATTTTGTAAAAAAAATATTTTTTTTAATTTTTTTTCACAAATATTAAATTTTTTTTTTAAATTAACTTAAAAAAAAATAATTTCTTAAAATTTTTTTCCTTTTTTTTAACACATTTTAATTTTTTTAATAATTTTTTTTATTTTAACTTTTTTTTAAATTTTAAAATTTTTTAACTTTTTTTTATAAATTTTAATTAAAAAAAAAGGATTTTATCTAGATTTAAAAAAAAATGTTAAAAAGTTTTTTAAAACTTTTTTAACGACCGTTACCTAAATAGGATCATATACGCGAGATATGAGACTGTTTGGGGACCAAATGTGTAACTTTTAATCTTGAGTAACCTGCTACCAGCCGGTCATATTTGGTAGATCGAAGATTATTTAAAAATATGTTGCGTATGTTTGACAATTTTTTTTTGTAAAGAGGAGTAATCTTGCACCCTGGTAAAATATATTAACTAACCAAACATTGAAGTACATAGGATGAGGGTGAATCCCTCATCTCAGTCCCTTAGGACACTTACAAGCAACTCTATATAAAGTATGTTACGTACTTGTGTTTATTTGAAAAAATATGTTGCGTATCTTTAGCTTTACCCCTTTATGGAAACTATAAACTTTTATTGTTATTTTCATTTATAACACATCTTATTAATTCAGTTTAAATAGTCTTAGTGTTTAATCAATATTTTGAAATCGGGTCTCTAATCGATTCAGTCAAGTCACCGGGTCACCAGGTTACCGGTTCAACCAGTTTGACTATTGGGTCAACCCGGTCTTCCACTAAAATTAAATTTATATATATTAGGAATGATACATGTCTCGAAAACTTGGCTGATCCAAGTCACTTCAAACCGGGTTCTGAAAATATAAAAATCATTGACCCTTTGCTACTATATAAGGGTATTGTTTATGGTACAAGTAGGGTATATTTAAAAAGATTTCTCCGCCTGAAAGAGAGAGAGAGAGAGAGAGAGAGAGAGAGAGAGAGAGAGAGAGAGAGAGAGAGAGAGAGAGAGAGAGAGAGAGAGAGAGAGAGAGAGAGAGAGAGAGAGAGGGGGGGTTTTAAAATAAAGAAAGATTGTTGTGATTGAGAGTTGGAAATGGATACATCAATTAGACTAGACGAGTACCCGTGCATAGCAACAGGATTTTATAGCGACAGATAGTTTATTGATAAAAAAAAGTTTATTAGGTTATAAATGAAAAATAATAAAAGTTAGTAGATTTGGGAATTAAACATAATGTTTTGAAACCCGGTTCGACCCGGGTGGTTCAACTGGTTGAATCGGTCCGGTTGAAAATTGATTGATTTAAACCGGGTCAACTTGCTAGGTTGGGTCGAAAACAGGTCAAATTAAACCGGTTCAACCCGTCGGGTTTGAAGCATACCGGGTCAACCCGGTTTGTGATTTGTATTAATTGTTTTAATTGGTTGTATTTAATTTGTTAGATATGTTTTTAATTGGTTGTACAATGTGAATAAATCATTGTATTTTTAAGTAATAAGGTGTTTTAATAAGAGTATTAATTATATTTCATAAGATTTCAAGATTTCACTTTCAATAATGTTGACCAAAGTTTCAAGAGTTCACTTTCAAGGTTGACCATTTTTACATTATATGTAGTTAAGATATGGTGGAGAATCAGGTGCTCTCATGAACATCGGTGACTACAATCCCCCTTCTCCCACGGTTAAGTACGCCGGAAATGTGGGCGCCGTCAGAATAAATGCGAAGCAGAAGCTTCAAGTTAGGGATTCCAACATTCTTCTTCAGGTCCTTCAACTTCTTTTTATTTCTTAATTATTGTTGTTTTGTTTTTCAATTATTACATAGTTGACATCGTTATTAGAATTTTCAATTTTGCTTTTCTTTATAACATCACCACCAAATAATATTTGTGTTTGTATCAGCTTATGGCTTATTTGGTTTTGGGCTTATGTTTCATATGCTCACTTTTTATGGCTTATTTTAATACTTTTCAGCTTATTATATAAGTTTAATACTGTCGTAATAAGCTTATATAAGTCGAAAAGTATTAAAATAAGCCACAAAAAGTGAGCATATGAAACATAAGCCCAAAACCAAATAAGCCGTAAGCCGAGTATATAAGCCAAAACAAACACACACCCTTACTATACTCGTCAGCAATTTTATCCTAATTATCTCGCCCCAAACTATATTTAAGATATTTTCACAACAAGGTCTATTTCCCTAGCTTAAACGTCCTTGTGGGGTCGACTTCTATAAATAGTTCGCAGGAAATACACATGAAATGCCATTTCAAATGTGGTGGAAGTTATTTTCTATTGGAAACATACACAATGCCCACAAATAAGCAATGTATAATTATTTATGGTAATGGTAATTAAAGTTTCAAAAAAAAAATAAATGTTTATAAATTTTTATAGTGTTAATGAAATGTTCAAAATAAATGTAGATACTTGCAACTTTTAATCCTTAATGTTCAAAGTAACCAAGAAACAGGACTCTCTGAATTGCTTGGATACATATATCCGATGATGTTTGTATTCCTTTTGCACATTTTATCTTTCTCTAGTTATGGCTAAAAACACCACTTGTGTTTGTAAACTCACTCAGTTAACTTGTACTCTTCCTGAAAACTACAGAAACAAAGTGGTCTTTCATATGTGGTTTTAGCTTAAACTTGCGAATTCTTATCAATGTTTTAATTGCTAATACTGCAGCTTAATGGAGAACTCGATACAGGGACCGGAGCTCCCACTTTTCTTTGTGCACTTGTTAGGCAATTCTATCCTAATGTATGTTTTTATTTCTCTGCTTAACTTGACTTACTTGAGTAGAAGTGACAACATTTACCATTCGCTTAGAATTGGGTCAATTATTTGAATTATGTTATATTGCTATCGGGTCAAATAGTAAAAAAGTAAAGTAAAGTAACTCCCAATACCGTCTTCCACGGTGTATGGGGGAGGTTGAGACGTAGACAACCATACCCCTACCTAAGGTAGAGAGGCTGCTTCCGGTTCTACCAAAGGTAGAAAAGGTCCTCGATCCGGCCTTGCAAAGGAACGGGTTCTGGAATGAGCTGAACAAGTCAATAGACACCAAAAGTGGTTCTGAGTTATTCTATTCTTAATATAAGATTTATATTGAAAAGTTGCTAGACTCGTACGAGTCACGAGTCAACTCTTACGAGTCGAGTCAAAACACACCCTAAACGAGGCGACTCGCAACGTTTACTGATTGCCCCTCTAAACTTTTACTACCTGTACTGAATATGTTTACATGTCCTAATTTACATGATGATAACACGTCTACTTAATACAGCTGTCAGCTAGTCTTGGAGCTGGATTACACTATGATCAAAATGAAAAACTCCGTTGTACCCTACATGGCAAAAAGGCATATCCAGTGGCATCCAATCGGTTTGTGAACTTTGTTCTTAAAGGGCGTTGTGATATTGACCAAGAGTTGAATCAGGTGAGTCTCAATATTCATTTTTTTACTAGTATTTTGGTTTTAGGCTACATATAAGCAATTATGGGAAACTGGGTTAGCGGGAAGGAGGGGTTAAATGGGGTATTATCAATTCTTTGTACTAAATACTTTCCTAAACTTAAAGCATCGATAACTTTCATCAATTCTTATGCTATCTTAATGCTACTTGTGCATCAGTTTCATTTTTCTCCGTTTGACTTTCTGACGAAACCTTAAACGGTCCACTTGACCCAAAGGGAAGTCATCAAATGAGTATGTATGACCATGGTCAAAACCTGCATTGCTACTCATTGAATCAAACCTTGCGAAACTACAGTCTTGTGCCGTGCTGCTCATTGAGTCGAATCTTGAGAAATTATCCTGTGTGGAGCTGCTCATGGAATCAAATCTCGAGAAGGTTTCTTGTTTGGGAGAACCTCGGTCAGTGGCACTGAAAGTCATATCTCGAGAAATTATCAAAGAAAGAATTCTCTGCTCTTCCCCCACTGTATCGTGGTAAGGTGCCAGCTCGAGAAGCTGATGAGCCAGGAACCGAATCATCAAACCCAAATGGACTCTTTTTCTGGAAGAAACTGTTATTGCCTTGCGGGGAATCACTTTTCCTTGGACTTGCAGTGTAATGTATTGTATTAATTTTCATGCAATGATATAATTGAAAAAAAGATATGAACTCGCCTTAGCTGTGTCACTATTGAATCCCCACACCGAATTTACATCATCATTGTTGTCAAAAGTACCCCATCAATAGAAGAAGATCGAACTCAATGAAAACAAGAGCAATAGACTAGTGCATGTTTAGATCTTTCCACCAAACAAGGTATAGGTACACGTTTTGTTGTATTTAGACAATGAAAGATCAAACCATAAACTGAATCCAATTGGTACCTTTCTGTGTCAGCATCAAAGCTCTTTCCGTAATGTTTAAATGAATCCTCCTTGGTTGAACTTTCAAACATTTTTTGAGCGGTGGGACTACCAACTGGGCTTTTAGCCGACTCATCTTCGCTATGTACGTATGTTGATTAAGTCTTGAAAGGCTTCTTTGACTTCCTGTCAGCATTTGAATATGAATCCTCAGAAGCGTCATCCATCGTAGATGAGTTTTCTGCCTGAGATGTTGATTTGGTTTAGTGCAAAGTGCAAAGTGCAAATGTAGTTGAAGAGATTAACGTGAGAACAGAGGTAGCAAAATAGATTGGTTAACTAATAAATTAGATGTGTTTGGGTCAAAACGGATATTTTGTGTGGAACACGGGTCGGATTGACCCACCGACGCTGATATCTTTTAACAAAAATGAGCTGACATTGCTCCTTCTATGATAAATAGTTACTATAAAACAAAGAGCGTCATACCTTCATCTTCGAATTTATCCCAATCCTCATCCCACAATGCAGATATCTCTGGAATTCCAGGTGGCCAACCTTGACAAACAAAATAGGTGAACCATAACGCAAACAATGACATTATTGCTAATGAAGTATTCTGAGATGAAAGATGATACCCTTCGGAAGCTCAATAACTGAAGTTGACTTGACATCAATTCCATGTTTTTTGCAACGTTCAGTTAAAGCCTTCAGTAGTTCCTCGAGATTGGATTGGATATGATCAGTACTGGAGCACCTGTGGGTTGCCTTGTAAAAGCATTCAGTGGTTCTATCTTGGCTGCAGTCTGGGGCTGAGAAGTTACAGGACCAATTGCAGAAGAAACGGGTGGAATGCTTGCAGTTTGTGTTGGCATTGAGGATGATGACGGTTTGGATATAGATTGAGAAGCGGAAAACAAGTCACCTCCAAACATAGCAGCAGAAGTAATTGCATTTCCTCCAACAGATGGTCTAGGAGCTGTGAAAGATAAGGATGATAGTGGCTCTTGGGGTTTTGGCCAATCCTGTTAACCCTTCTTACATGACGCAAAAATAAATAAAAAAATACCCACAATCAAATGTAACATTTAGATATGCAGCTAAATGCTAGCCTAAATATAGATTTCGTGTCTAGCTTAACCTCGAAAGTGAGATCGCACCTGGCTCAACTGTTCAAGGGTAGAGACTAGAGAGCACTAACCAGTGCAAAACTGCTTAGGTTGGTATCATTATCACTTGTATCAAAGGATTACTCTAAGGAACTATCAGACGGTTTGGACCAAATTGTAAGTTCTAAGACCTTTATATTGCTTTCAACAAGTTGGCCTAAGTAACAATCAAGTGCGGTTTAACTCATGATCAGACTTTATTAATAGCCCGATAATAGACTTGTATGGTTGAAAATCCACATATTAAAATGGAATAGAAGCAGAAGTTTAGTTCTTTACACTTGGACAAGCAAGCACTCGAATATGACAAGTAAAATCGCACGGTCAAAAACGACCCAAATGACACACGTGTCAACTAAAGTACTCGAATTGAGGACTTATAAAGGGTGACTCTGTATTTTATCGCCACAGATTATACTACAAAAACTCTTTTTTTTTTTTCTTTTTTTTTTATTATTTTTTTTTAAATCATCCACCACAGATTCCAGTTTCGAATTGAGTAAATGTTTATGCTCGGGAAGGTGCCACAAGCAAAGATCCCTTTACCCAGACAAGTTTCGAGCTATGGGTATATTCAATGGCGGACCTTTTAAGGGGCAGGGGAGGGTCCCGACCCTCCCAAATTTTGCGGCACCTAGTGTAAATATTATAGGTTTTAGAGGTAATTTAGTTGAGGTTACAAACAAATCTCCGATTCGCCCCCCCCAAAATAAATTCGGCCCCCCCAAAAAAAATGTTCTAGTTCCGCCACCGGGTATATTGATTATTAATTTTAATTAACAAAATTAAGGGTGGGCTGAATAGCATACAAAATAGATCGATCATAAGCAATTTTAGAGGATAAATAACAACAAGCCACAAGTGGCGTGATTGACAAGATGAGTTTTGGAAGATATAAAAGGAGTATGGAACTAGCAATCTATGATTACGAATAAATTTAACTACTAGTATATATCCTAACACAGTTGCGTTTTTTCAGGCTTTTAATTTATATATCTTTTTCAAATTGAAAGTAGGAGGTTGTTGATTCAGTTCATTGCTCAATTTTTTACATTATCAGATACATCCAAACCGGATTTTTCTTTTTATTTCTTCTCTTTTCTTTTTCTTCTTTTTCTCAATGTTTTAAAAACTGGGTTTAGAATCGACCCGGTCGAGTCACCGGGTTACCAGTTCAATCGGTTTGACCGCCGGGTTAACCCGGTTTTCCACTTAAGTATATTGCAATATTTCGGCTCACCAAACACCTATACAACCTTTAATACTCAATACCAAACATACACAAAGCCTAAAAAATTCAATACAAGTCACATAATAGGTTTATAAAACATATATTATACAACACCAGCACACATACAATTCAACGACAATATAAGTTTTAAACTTAAATACAAAAATATTCATTATCACGATTAATCTAAACTTATCATATATCATTGATGTTTTGCTTCATTAGTAAAAAGTATTAAATTAGGCTCGACACAGCTATATTCGACCCGACTCTATCCAACCTGACTCGAGGTGATTTTAGCCGACCTGACCATGACCTAGTGAGCAACGACCTTAGCTTTTTCGCTAAGTCCGCCACTTAGTTGGTTCAATCCGATTTAATGAACACTCCTAGAGAAACTAGTAGAAAAATGGTCCATAATAAAAATGAGCTTGCAATTTTTTCCGCATTAAAATGAATATGAAATGAAAAAGGAATAATCAAAGACCTTGGAAATCAAGGAATCATCAACCAAATCCTATTTTGCATCACATCTTTTGAATAATTGAATTTTGTAACAAAAAATAAATAAAGACATTGATTTGATTGAACTAATATGAGATTATTAGTCCTTTATGCAATTTAACCGAGTGATGATTTTTTACATAGCTGAAGTCACCGTAAACACTTATAAAAAAGAGTAAATTACATAAATGGTCACAGTGGTTTGTCCATTTTTTCACATTTTGTCACTGAACTTTTTTTTGACAAGGTCAGTCATTAAGGTTTCAAATCGTTACGTATCCGGTCATTAAGGTTTCAATTTCGTTACATAAATGGTCACTGTGTTTTGAAACTTTAGTGACCATTTATGTAACAAAATGGACTGAATCTGTAACGATTGAAAACTTCAGTGACCATGTATATCAAAAAAAGTTCAATGACTAAATGTGAAAAAAATGGACAAACCATAGTGACCATTTATGTAATTTACTCTATAAAAAAATTGCTACAATTACATAATTTTCACATAATGAGACAGCGTGATGTGACATGATAAACTAAACACAAAAACTTATAAGATTGACATATAACTTGATACATGAAATTGATGTATAAAATATCATGTCAGAGGGAAACCAGGTTCAATTCCCGGATAGAGTAAGAAAACAACTAAATAGAAATGAGTGAGTGAAAATTATGTGATTGTAACAATTATACCTAAAAAATACAATGATACCTTTCATGGTTACCACTTTAGATTGACATGTAACTTAAGACTTAAGAGTAATGCTATTTAGGTCTATAATTCATGTCTAATGTATAATTGACTTGTACAATTGTATTATTCATTTTCTCTCTCCAAATTCCCACCAACCACTTTTTCAAATCCACCAATCAAATCATTAGGCATACAAGTAGGCTTGTTAATTAGGCATACTCTATCATTTTTCGTAACTTAATACATGAAAGTGCAGGGTATCTAAATTTGAGATACTGAAATTGAAATTAAGAATGACTTAGAGTCAACCAACTTACCTTTACTCTTTTCTAAACTTCATTTGATCTTTTATTCAGAGCCGGCCCTGGCTATGGGCGGCACGGGCGACCGCCCAGGGCAGCATACAGATAGGGGGCATCAAAATTTTGATGTTGTGAGTTGATTTTATATGATGAGGCTTATGTTGTAATTATTAAACGTTGACTGGTAGAATATAGAAGAAATAAATGAAGAAAAAAGTAATGTTTTAAAAGAAAAAAATAAGCTCGCCGAGGAATATACAGTCACTTGAAAACAGCAGCTAAAGGAAGAAGGAGGAGAGAGAGAGAGAGAGAAAATAATGAAATGGGCTGTTTTAATTAACTTTTAGTCTTTATCTTTCACCAATACTGGTAGTATTTTACTAGTTAGCTCAAATGGTCAAACATATTTTGTTACTTTTAAGCAAATTTAGTTTGTTTCTGTATTATTTTTATTTTTTTTTTACATTATTTCATTACTTTCCATTTTTGAGTTTGCAACTTTGCATCAATTAAATACTCCTTCTGTCTAATATTAAATGTCCTGTTTTGATTTTTGCAGTTTTTCTTTTTTAACTTTAACTTTAAATATTTTTATTTATGTTAAATAAAAATAACACTTGATGAAAATTATAACAAAGAAAATAAATTTAAAATCCAATCTATTAATATATTTTGCATCAAGTATTATATAACACAAAAAGATATAGTTAAGATCAAAGTTGTTACAAAAATGTTTCAAAATATAAAATAGGGCAATTAATATTGGACAGAGGGAGTAACATTTGGCGTGAGGATGATGCGCTAGCTTAATTATGTTCTAAACTAAAATATAGTGTGTTGTTTGTTTGAAAATGGGCATTTTTTGACCGGCTCGCCCAGGGCAGCAAAATACTCAGGACCGGCCCTGCTTTTATTTTCAATGAATTCATTCACAATCTTCCATCCATCCATAAACTCTAAGTGGTTTTAGTCACAAATTACTTATATGGTAAATTTTCATTGAAGGACTGAAATATATAATTATTATGTTCTTGAGTTTTTCTTAAACAGAAAGAAAAAGAAATAAACAAGAAATAACAAGAAAATTCGTAACATTTTTCTTCAAATATTTTCCGCCTAAATATGGGTGGATTTAGACGGAAATAAAATTACACATAAACTATTGAGTATGTAATAACCAATATAACTTTCAGTTAGGGAAGGCAACGGGTCGGATTCGGGGCGGGTTTTAGTGTACCCGTATCCGCACCCGTTTATAATATCCAAACCCGTATCCGCCCCATTACCCGTCGGATACCCGATTAATATTACACATCTGTTTTTCGGGTTTCCTCGCGGGTTTCGGTTATCCCCAATTGAATATTATACAGAAAAAATGGTGGTATTAATATTAAGTCAAACTAAAATCCACTGAAAAACAAAGGAAAACACTCTAATATATTCAAATTTTTTTAAAGTTAAAGAAAATGAATATCATATTAAACGATTTAACGCTTTTGAATAATTCGTGTATAGAATAAAACATGTTATGTAATAGAGATACGTATATAAAAAATATAATGGAAGAAATTATATATAATGTATATATATTCTAGTTAATTATAATATCAATAAAGCAGGTATAGATTGGGGTAAACAGATACGGGTACGGGTAATCAGGCGAGTATTACTAGAACCCGTACCCTGCTAAAAAATTATATCAATACCCAAATCCGCATCCAAATCCACCAACCAGCCCCCAAACCCGACCCAACCTGTTCGGGTTTCGGTTTTCCCTATCGGTTTCGGGTGCTTTTGCAATCCCTACTTTCAGTATTTTAAGTCTCTTACTCATTTGTACTTTTGTGATAAAAATGAACACGTTTTAAAAGGCATACATGTAATTATGTCTCTTTTCTTTTTAGTTTCTTCGTGACTCGATAACACAACATTTTTTATTTTCCTTTCCTTTCATTTCAATTCGATAACATGAAATAAAAAAAATCAACATTCTTTCATTTCCATTTCTTTTATATTCTCTTATTTACCCATCATTTTTATCCCACCTAAAAAATCTCCAGCGTAAGTGTTCATATTTTTATTTTGGGAGCATTCACTTTTATAATTTAACTAATAAAAAAAAACTTTAGTGGTCAAAAATGAAATTTTCTTGATAGAGAATGCAATTAGTGGGTTTTACTAAAACTTTGTACATTTTAAAAAATTATAACACTTCAATTTTTACGATAATGGCTTTAAATATATTTGAAAGCTTTCAAGGTGTCACACCCCAAAAATGGCGCAGCGGAATGTCATTTAATGGATGTGACTTTAAGAAGAAGAACACATGGTGTCATAATAGAGAAATACTAATTGCATAACATCACAACACAAGTCAAAGTTACAACGATCCCAACATACGGGTAATTAGATGTCTTGTTACATAAGTTCACAAAGGACAAGTCTTAAGGGGACATTTCCAAATGCACAACTCCTCGGGAATACAACCCGGTAGAGTCTTGTCTTATGTCTGCTAAGCCAGGCCAATACTCAACCTTCTAATGGAACTTCATTCTTAACACCTGAAAATGGATACTCGAAAACGTCAACATAAAGTTGGTGAGCTCGTAGGTTTAAGAGTTAAACCACGAAGCTGTGAATAATGGCATCGGACATTAGTGCAAACGATTACCAATTACAAGCACGTTAACAAATCAGAAATAGTATCACGCCAACTGAACCTATAGTGTACATCATACGCATAACAAATATCACGTGGGGAGCTACCCCGATAGATCTATCAACATGTGGGCTCTCAATAGAGAGTTAACAGTTGTACCAACTGAACCTATATCTTGTAGGCTCTCGAAAGAGAGTTAACAGTTGCGCAGTCATGTATTCACAGAACAAACATGTCACAGCATATAATCGCATCATCACACATATATGTCCAAATCATGTAAAATAGTAATTCACAGCAGAAAAACATTTGTAAAGCATTGAGTACCATTTCCACCCCAAGGCAAAACATGTTAAAAGTGGGGCTACGAGAACTCACCTCAGCAAAGCAAATCTCAATAGAGCAAATTCAGATAGTAATAGTGGATGGCACCGACACGCGACCTAAATTAGTACGGCAAGTTTAGTTCACAGTTAAGTTTAAGATTCAACGAAGTTCAAAGTTTCAAAGTGTTTGTGTCGTTGTTGCTTGTGTGGTAGCATTTAAGTTGAAATAGTTTTGGTAAATATTGGCTAGCATTGGCTTTCGGAAGTGCTTAAGTAAACGTGTAAGAATAATAAAATGTGTCAAAACAAATAAGTCTTTGGGTCGCCGGAAACCGAAGGACGATGCACGTAAAGTAGTCGTGTGTATATATATATATATAGTAGAAGAGTTCGTATTATAAAAATGTCATTTGAAAGTATATATGAATGTAAAATAGAAGCGTGTAAAAATTATATTCCAAATAATAGTTTTATCAAAGGAGATGTATAAGTTGTATGTATTTTTAGAAAATTGGGCACAACCCGAGTATAAGTTTTAATTATATGTAGTGACTAGATGCCACAATAAATAATAACCCGTTGTATTAAAAAAATAAACCCGTTTAGTATTATATGAAATATTGACTAACGATTCAAAGATTAAGATTTGGTTATAGATCATTATCCGCTTATATATTCATTTATAAAGTATGTTTAATAAGTTTAAGGTATGCCGGAAATAAATGAGTCGAGAGCGAGTAGTAGACAAGTGAGTTGGGAATTTGTCTTTAATAAGCTGACGTGAACATACCATTTGGGCTTGACACACAAAAGGTCGAGATCCATGTGTACGTTTTATTTACCAATACATTGTTCCTATGCCATTTTAAAAGACAAGTTATGTATCTGCTTTCTAAAATTTCCAGGCATTCAGATTTCCAAAGTATGGACTTTTTGGCCCAGTGACGAGGAACAGCAATAAACACACCCGGTTGGGCCTTTACTGGGCTTTGGCTCAGCCACACACACAAGCTTAAATGTTTAACTTTGTTATCAGTTTTTGGGTTTGTAAAATTTGTTGAATTTGTTTCGACGCAAAGACGAGTAAGCCACACGCTCCTTTGTCAAACTCGAGAAGCCAGGTCATGAGAAATTTCGAACACTCACGACCTCGCGAGACGACTCAAACCAAACGTGACCTTACATGGGCATTTGGGTTCGAGTTTGGGCTGTGGCCTAGCAGCCCTCCAGCGCACAAACATCACCCACATCCAACCATTTAATTAACGCATATCAAGTTTCAAACAAATTTAACACCAAAGGAAAAGTATAATACTTTTACTAAATTACTACTTGTTGACTGAGTTCTGTTTTCGTCATCATGAGTAAAAGGAGAAAAGAGACCAAGGGTTCCTAAGTTGGTTTGATTAGGTAAAGAACACACCCGTATTTAACTCGATGCACCCAAGCTGGGTCGCTTGAGCTTGCGGTCGAGCTGTGAGTTAGGCTCTTCATCAGTGAGCTAATAGTAAGATTTGTAAATGATGGTAACAGACGACAACAAAAAAAAAATGGAGATGGTAACCAACCCACTGTTGGGTTCGATCTATAATAGAATAAACACGACAAGGATTTGGCAAAATAAGCCGATAAGCACTTCTCATCCATGAGCCATATTAAATCTAGTTTTTGTTTGTAGTTTATTTATTTTTCCACACAAGCTTTATCGAGTCACAAAATTATCTTACATCAATCGGCAAAACAGATTTTACTTCGATTCATACAAATCAAAAACAAGATTCTCAACATGAAAAATTTGTAAAAATTTATGAAACCCTTACAGAGGATGTGAAGTCGATTGAAGATGATTAAATGGAGACTAAGAAACCCAAACACAAATCGATCCGATCCAACCCAAGCGAGAACCACAGCCTCAACTCTTAAGAACTTCTTTTGTGGTGAGATCTAGATGTGTGGCTCCCCTTGTGGATCGGTTGGAAATAAAAGAATTCAAAGAAGAAGAGTTTGACCACTCTTTCTTTGAGGGAGTCTTGTGATATAGCAATTTTGAGCAAAGGTTGCTTTCCTACATCATCTTTTAAGCTTCCTTGTGAACCTCGATTACAGAGAAAGAAGCAGCAGGAACAAGGAACTGGATGATAGTGATCTATCATATCTTTTGACTTTGAACACAGGAAAAGATAAAAAGGAATAAGAGAGGGGCGGTGGTGTGTTGTAATATAAAGGGTTTTGTTTTATTTTAATACCGTGTATTTCGTATCCCGTTGAGCTAAAGTGTAAACGTAGTCTTCCGGTTTGGTATAAACGTGAAAAATACAACTTTAGAAACGTTTTAATAAGGACGAAATTACAGACTCCAAATTTATGCCGTTACTAAGGTAGTGTCGGTACGCGTGTGGTATTGTTACTCAGTAGTTAAAAGTGATACGCAAAAGTAAATATGAAAACTTTAAAAATAAAATAACCTCGAGTTTTACGGTTGAGTAAGGACCTGGAAAAATGCTGGTTGTTATAGTCTACCCCCGTTAAGTGAATTTTGCCCTCAAAATTCAGTTGGTACTATTGTCAAACAGGTGTGGGTACTTATTTCTCATCTGATCCTCTCGTTCCCAAGTAAACTCAGGTCCACGCTTTGAGTCCCAACGGACTTTAACTATTGGTATCTTTCTACGCTTCAATTTCTTGACCTCACGCTCTACAATCTCAACCGGTTTCTCCACAAAGTGTAACTTGGGATCTATCTGAATCTCTTCCAATGGTATGTGTAAGGTCTGATCAGCAAGGCACTTTTTAAGGTTTGATACGTGAAATGTATCATGAACGTTACTTAGCTCTTGAGGTAACCTCAGTCTGTAAGCTACTGGACCGATTCTCTCAGTGATCTCGAAAGGTCCTACGTACCTGGGTGCTAGCTTGCCCTTCTTACCAAATCGTACAACACCTTTCCAAGGTGATACCTTAAGTAATACATGATCTCCAACACTGAATTCCAGAGGTCTCCGTCTATTGTCGGCATAACTCTTCTGACGGCTACGTGCAACCTTGAGTCTATCCTTGATTTGAATGATCTTCTCAGTGGTTTCTAACACTATTTCAGGTCCTATCATTTGGCTTTCTCCGGCTTCTGCCCAAGAAATGGGCGAACGACACTTCCGCCCATAAAGTGATTTGAATGGTGCCATCTTTATGCTAGCATGGTAACTGTTGTTGTAGGAGAACTCGACCAAGGGAAGGTGAGTATCCCAATTACCACCGAAGTCTATGGCACACGCCCTGAGCATGTCCTCTAAGGTCTGTATGGTACGCTCACTTTGACCGTCGGTTTGTGGATGGTAAGCAGTACTCATATCTAAGTGCGTTCCCAGTGACTTTTGCAATGATTGCCAAAAGTTTGACGTGAAACGGCTATCACGGTCAGATATGATCGATATAGGCACACCGTGTCTTGCCACTATCTCATTGATGTAGAGTCTTGCCAACTTGTCCATCTTGTAATCCTCTCGGATTGGTAAGAAATGTGCAGACTTAGTCAATCTGTCTACGATGACCCAGATTGTATCGTACCCGCTACTAGTCCTGGGTAACTTTGTAACGAAGTCCATGGTTATCTTTTCCCACTTCCATTCAGGAATTTCCGGTTGTTGTAACAAACCAGATGGTTTCTGGTGCTCAGCCTTTACCTTCAAGCAAGTCAGGCACTTGCTAACGTAGTCAGCTATGTCCTTCTTCATCCCAGGCCACCAATACAATTCCCTAAGGTCGTAGTACATCTTATCTGCTCCTGGATGAATGGAGTACCTCGTCGTATGTGCTTCATCCATGATTAGGGTTCTCACACCACCAGCTAATGGTACCCAAATTCGGTCTACAAAGTACAGTCCACCGTCGTCCTTTTTATCCAATTGTTTATCCAAACCTCGCATATTCTCCGTGGGTGCATCCATGTTCATAGTTGCCCCCCTTTGAGCCGCTAGTATCTTATCCTTGATACCCGAATGTATGGTTATACTCATGGCTTTTACTTTCCTAGGCCTGAGTCTTTCCTTCCTACTCAAAGCATCAGCTACTACATTCGCCTTACCTGGGTGGTAGCGAATCTCGCAGTCATAATCACTAAAGAGTTCAATCCATCTCCTCTGGCGCATATTCAGCTCTTTTTGATTGAAGATATGTTGGAGACTCTTGTGATCAGTATAGATAATACTTTTCGTCCCATACAAGTAATGTCGCCATATCTTGAGAGCGAACACTACAGCGCCTAGCTCCAAATCATGGGTGGTATAGTTTTTCTCATGGATCTTCAGCTGTCGAGATGCATAGGCAATCACTTTACCCCTTTGCATTAATACGCACCCAAGGCCTTGACATGATGCATCACAATACACTAGGAAATCTTCTGGTCCATCGGGGAGGGCCAGAATTGGAGCGTTACATAGATTGTTCTTCAAGGTTTGAAAGGCTTCTTCTTGTTCCTTGCCCCATTCGTACTTCTTATTCTTTTGAGTCAGCAAAGTAAGAGGTTTGGCAATTTTAGAGAAGTTTGCGATGAATCGCCGGTAGTAGCCTGCCAGTCCTAAGAATGAGCGAACTTCTGTTGGGGACTTAGGGGCTTCCCAATTCTTCACAGCTTCGATCTTGCTGGGATCCACATGAATACCATCTTTATTAACCACATGTCCAAGGAATTGGACTTCCTGTAGCCAGAATTCACACTTCGAGAATTTGGCGTATAGCTTTTCCCTCTTGAGTAATTCTAGGATTAACTTGAGATGCATTTCATGTTCCCCTTTTGTTTTGGAGTAGATCAAAATGTCATCGATGAATACAATAACAAATTTATCTAGGTATGGCCTGCATACTCGGTTCATCAAGTCCATGAAAACTGCAGGCGCATTTGTCAGTCCAAAAGGCATAACCGTAAACTCAAAATGACCATATCGAGTCCTAAACGCGGTCTTTGGGATGTCATCTTCGTGTACTCGTAACTGATGGTAGCCGGAACGAAGATCTATCTTGGAAAAGTATCGTGAACCTTGTAGTTGGTCAAATAAGTCGTCAATTCTCGGGAGAGGGTAACGGTTCTTAATGGTTAGTTTATTTAGCTCTCGGTAGTCAATGCACATCCTAAAGGAACCATCCTTCTTCTTGACGAACAGTACTGGTGCTCCCCATGGCGAAGAACTAGGTCGAATGAAACCTTTGTCTTGGAGTTCCTTGAGTTGATTAGACAACTCCTCCATTTCAGTGGGTGCCAATCGGTAGGGAGACTTTGCAACCGGCATTGCTCCGGGAATTAAGTCTATCCGAAATTCAACTTCTCGCGTAGGAGGTAATCCGGATAAGTCATCGGGAAATACTTCTGGGAAGTTTCGAACGACTGGGATACCTTCTAGTTTCAGCTCGTCTGCTTTCATGCTCATGAGGTGCTTCGCTTTTTCTTCAAGTCGTTCTCCATAGACCTTAAGTAACTCACCGTTTGGTAGTGGTATTCGGACCATCTTCTCGTGGCACACTATTTCAGCCTTATGCTTGGACAACCAATCCATACCTACGATTACGTCAAAGCTTCCGTGTCCGAATGGTATCAAGTCGATGCTAAATGCGTAACCTTCTAACTCTAGTTTGCACTCGCGAACAATCTTATTTGTTTCTAACTTTTGACCACTTGCTATTTCAATTTCGTAACTAAAGCCTAGTCTACTAGGTTCCATATTTAACAAAGGCATGAAATTTGTGGAGACAAAACTATAATCAGCACCAGAATCAAATAGCATAGTAGCATAATGGTCGTTTAAAGAGAACGTACCCGTCACTATGTTCGGGTCCTGGCGTGCTTCTTCAGCGTTCATCACAAATACTCGACCACGAGCCGGGTTACCATTGTTACCACGGTTAGCATTGTTTCCACCAACCGCTAAGGCTTGAATCTGGTTGTTCTGTACTTGCCCTCGGGTCCCATTCAACCTAGGACAAGCATTCCGAAGATGATTCGGGTTTCCACATTCATAACACGACCTTGGGTTAACGGTATTAACTTGTGTCACTTGTTTAGCCACTACCTTACAATCCTTTGCTATATGACCAGGTCGCTTACAGTTAAAACATACCACCTGGCATGGCCTAGTCTCTGGATGATGGTAGTTGCATTTGGCACACATAGGGTAAGGACCCTGATACTCCTTCTTGACGGTACTAGTTGCCACAAATCCTTTTCCCCACTTTGCTTTCTTATTGTCACCCCTTGCACTACCTTGCTTACTCGGCTCGCTTACGGCCTTCCTCTTATCACCACTCTTAGACAATGTCCCGTTCCTAACCATCTCATCCGTTAAGGTTGCAGATTTCAATATCGCACTCTGAATGGTAGGGGGTTCGGTTGCTTTCACCATCCCGCGAATTTCAGGAACCAACCCATAAATATACCTTTCAATTCTTTTGGATTCGGGAGTGACCATATGAGGTACTAACCTAGCGAGCTCATGGAATCGATCCGTGTAAGCCGTATGATCAGTTCCTACCATGGTGTGGTGGTAGAACTCATGTTCCAGTTTCTGCATCTCATTATCTGGACAGTACTCCTCTTTTAACAACGCCTTAAAGTCATCCCAACTCATCCCCATGGCAGCTTCCCTGCCCCTAGCCTGAATTTGCGTATTCCACCAAGTCAACGCTTTTCCAGTCAACGAACAGGCAGCAAACTTAACCTTCTTACGGTCCGCACACTCACTTATGTCAATTACTGATTCCATCTTTTCTACCCATCGAGTATAAGCTATGGCACCTCCATTGCCATCAAAATCCATTGGTTTGCAAGCGGTGAATTCCTTGTAGTTACATCCCCTGTTACCGTTGTTATTGTTCCCATCATTGACGTGATCACTTCCACCGTCGTTGTCCGCTTGGTTATTCCCACTCACGTTGTTTCCTTGGTTACTCATATGGTCACCAACTTGGGTGACAATAGTGGGTAGCAATTCACGAAGTTGCTGGGCGATAATGGTAGCAACATTAGGAGTCTCATTGCCGGTATCGTTGCTTCCCGTGCCGCGACCTCCTGCCCTACCTCCTCGTCCACCAGTCCTTCCACCCCTCGGTGGTGGAACACCACGGTTAACTCGAGACGACCTTCTTGGAGGCATGATTCTACAAGGTAGGACATCGGTAAACGTTAGACAGGATATAGGTAGGAAAGGTCGGTATACGTGTCGTGCTACTATACTCAACTTCAATTCCTATATGACAATCCATGAATTTGATAAGTCCATGCCGCATCATGTTATCGTAAAAACGTTGGCCAGGCGTTTTTAAGATAGCATCATGTTGCATTTACTAATCATCATCACTTAGTGTCATACTACACGCATAATCGCACATGCAGTTCCTATTTATGCAAACTATATAAGGGTTCTTAGGTTATAGTCTAGGTCAAACCACCTAATTCTCTATAACCAAGGCTCTGATGCCAATCTGTCACACCCCAAAAATGGCGCAGCGGAATGTCATTTAATGGATGTGACTTTAAGAAGAAGAACACATGGTGTCATAATAGAGAAATACTAATTGCATAACATCACAACACAAGTCAAAGTTACAACGATCCCAACATACGGGTAATTAGATGTCTTGTTACATAAGTTCACAAAGGACAAGTCTTAAGGGGACATTTCCAAATGCACAACTCCTCGGGAATACAACCCGGTAGAGTCTTGTCTTATGTCTGCTAAGCCAGGCCAATACTCAACCTTCTAATGGAACTTCATTCTTAACACCTGAAAATGGATACTCGAAAACGTCAACATAAAGTTGGTGAGCTCGTAGGTTTAAGAGTTAAACCACGAAGCTGTGAATAATGGCATCGGACATTAGTGCAAACGATTACCAATTACAAGCACGTTAACAAATCAGAAATAGTATCACGCCAACTGAACCTATAGTGTACATCATACGCATAACAAATATCACGTGGGGAGCTACCCCGATAGATCTATCAACATGTGGGCTCTCAATAGAGAGTTAACAGTTGTACCAACTGAACCTATATCTTGTAGGCTCTCGAAAGAGAGTTAACAGTTGCGCAGTCATGTATTCACAGAACAAACATGTCACAGCATATAATCGCATCATCACACATATATGTCCAAATCATGTAAAATAGTAATTCACAGCAGAAAAACATTTGTAAAGCATTGAGTACCATTTCCACCCCAAGGCAAAACATGTTAAAAGTGGGGCTACGAGAACTCACCTCAGCAAAGCAAATCTCAATAGAGCAAATTCAGATAGTAATAGTGGATGGCACCGACACGCGACCTAAATTAGTACGGCAAGTTTAGTTCACAGTTAAGTTTAAGATTCAACGAAGTTCAAAGTTTCAAAGTGTTTGTGTCGTTGTTGCTTGTGTGGTAGCATTTAAGTTGAAATAGTTTTGGTAAATATTGGCTAGCATTGGCTTTCGGAAGTGCTTAAGTAAACGTGTAAGAATAATAAAATGTGTCAAAACAAATAAGTCTTTGGGTCGCCGGAAACCGAAGGACGATGCACGTAAAGTAGTCGTGTGTATATATATATATATAGTAGAAGAGTTCGTATTATAAAAATGTCATTTGAAAGTATATATGAATGTAAAATAGAAGCGTGTAAAAATTATATTCCAAATAATAGTTTTATCAAAGGAGATGTATAAGTTGTATGTATTTTTAGAAAATTGGGCACAACCCGAGTATAAGTTTTAATTATATGTAGTGACTAGATGCCACAATAAATAATAACCCGTTGTATTAAAAAAATAAACCCGTTTAGTATTATATGAAATATTGACTAACGATTCAAAGATTAAGATTTGGTTATAGATCATTATCCGCTTATATATTCATTTATAAAGTATGTTTAATAAGTTTAAGGTATGCCGGAAATAAATGAGTCGAGAGCGAGTAGTAGACAAGTGAGTTGGGAATTTGTCTTTAATAAGCTGACGTGAACATACCATTTGGGCTTGACACACAAAAGGTCGAGATCCATGTGTACGTTTTATTTACCAATACATTGTTCCTATGCCATTTTAAAAGACAAGTTATGTATCTGCTTTCTAAAATTTCCAGGCATTCAGATTTCCAAAGTATGGACTTTTTGGCCCAGTGACGAGGAACAGCAATAAACACACCCGGTTGGGCCTTTACTGGGCTTTGGCTCAGCCACACACACAAGCTTAAATGTTTAACTTTGTTATCAGTTTTTGGGTTTGTAAAATTTGTTGAATTTGTTTCGACGCAAAGACGAGTAAGCCACACGCTCCTTTGTCAAACTCGAGAAGCCAGGTCATGAGAAATTTCGAACACTCACGACCTCGCGAGACGACTCAAACCAAACGTGACCTTACATGGGCATTTGGGTTCGAGTTTGGGCTGTGGCCTAGCAGCCCTCCAGCGCACAAACATCACCCACATCCAACCATTTAATTAACGCATATCAAGTTTCAAACAAATTTAACACCAAAGGAAAAGTATAATACTTTTACTAAATTACTACTTGTTGACTGAGTTCTGTTTTCGTCATCATGAGTAAAAGGAGAAAAGAGACCAAGGGTTCCTAAGTTGGTTTGATTAGGTAAAGAACACACCCGTATTTAACTCGATGCACCCAAGCTGGGTCGCTTGAGCTTGCGGTCGAGCTGTGAGTTAGGCTCTTCATCAGTGAGCTAATAGTAAGATTTGTAAATGATGGTAACAGACGACAACAAAAAAAAAATGGAGATGGTAACCAACCCACTGTTGGGTTCGATCTATAATAGAATAAACACGACAAGGATTTGGCAAAATAAGCCGATAAGCACTTCTCATCCATGAGCCATATTAAATCTAGTTTTTGTTTGTAGTTTATTTATTTTTCCACACAAGCTTTATCGAGTCACAAAATTATCTTACATCAATCGGCAAAACAGATTTTACTTCGATTCATACAAATCAAAAACGAGATTCTCAACATGAAAAATTTGTAAAAATTTATGAAACCCTTACAGAGGATGTGAAGTCGATTGAAGATGATTAAATGGAGACTAAGAAACCCAAACACAAATCGATCCGATCCAACCCAAGCGAGAACCACAGCCTCAACTCTTAAGAACTTCTTTTGTGGTGAGATCTAGATGTGTGGCTCCCCTTGTGGATCGGTTGGAAATAAAAGAATTCAAAGAAGAAGAGTTTGACCACTCTTTCTTTGAGGGAGTCTTGTGATATAGCAATTTTGAGCAAAGGTTGCTTTCCTACATCATCTTTTAAGCTTCCTTGTGAACCTCGATTACAGAGAAAGAAGCAGCAGGAACAAGGAACTGGATGATAGTGATCTATCATATCTTTTGACTTTGAACACAGGAAAAGATAAAAAGGAATAAGAGAGGGGCGGTGGTGTGTTGTAATATAAAGGGTTTTGTTTTATTTTAATACCGTGTATTTCGTATCCCGTTGAGCTAAAGTGTAAACGTAGTCTTCCGGTTTGGTATAAACGTGAAAAATACAACTTTAGAAACGTTTTAATAAGGACGAAATTACAGACTCCAAATTTATGCCGTTACTAAGGTAGTGTCGGTACGCGTGTGGTATTGTTACTCAGTAGTTAAAAGTGATACGCAAAAGTAAATATGAAAACTTTAAAAATAAAATAACCTCGAGTTTTACGGTTGAGTAAGGACCTGGAAAAATGCTGGTTGTTATACAAGGTAACTCATGTAATATTTTAAGGTTCCATTAATCAAAGGACCTTTCCTGAAAAAAAGTTATTAAAGGAATAAGGACTATCCTTGTAATGGTTTGACTAACAGGGACTAACGTTGCCAAACTTCAAAAGTTAAAAGAATAACTCATGTATAATAGTAATAGATTTACTTAACATCACAGGAACTTCATAAATCTCTTTTTTTTTTTTTTCTTCCTTATACCTCACGTCACATAAATTATCGCTTGGAATTTTATCAAGGATGAATTAAGATAAATGATTGACATGTAACTTCTTAATACACGAAATTAGATAGTATGTAAAACCGAGGGACTGAAAGTGAAAATAAAGTTGACTTAAAGTCAACCAAGTTGCCTTTACTCTTTTCTCCTGAAGTTCATTTCATCTCTTTTCATTTTCATTACATTCATTCACAACAAACGTCCATCCATCCATCCGTCAACAACAGTAAGTTAATTTCAGTCGCCAATTAATTATATACTTGTAGTTTTAAATTATCCTTGTATATTAATAATTTATAGTATACGAGACTTTTGAGTCTGACTCGATTAATAGTATTAGCTTATTTTCGAGCTTCATTATAGTTGTATATGTTCTGATGATAGATGCTGTTATAATTAACATTCATAGTTGTCAAATTAATCTACATTCATATTCTTAGGAAACATGGAAGACAGAACGCCTCTCTTAAGCTAAATACAATGGTAATATTATGCCTCTCTGTTTATGTGTATTCATATTCTTAGGCCTTAGTCTATACAACATACATATAGCTTTAGATTAATATTGTATATATCTTTGTAAATTCAACATTGTAAGCTTTCATATATAAAGGGAACGTTTGTGTATATATTGTTTATGTATATATTAGTAGCTAAGTTATGTCTTAGCACTTTTGGTGGTCCGCTGAATGTTTGTGTATTGTTTTGATGAGTAATATATAGTTCACCCTTTCACCCAATAAAGGGAACGTTTGAGGATATATTGTCTTGTGTGTTATGTTATTCTGGGCGACATCGTTGTTTATCTCGTGTTCACTAAATTGTTGCTTGTGCTTGATACAAATTTATGATCTAGCGTACCGCGATCGAGCGTCAGGTTTGTTGTCATAATTTTCCAACAATAATAACATAGTATAATAATATTTAATCAGACCATGTTGTATTTAAATTATTCTTGTTACCAATTACTTGTTCAGTAGTTTTACTTGTTCAGTAGTTTTAAATTATTCTTGTTGTTTAGAGGATTAAGAATCCCAGACCATGGTGTTTATGTACTTATGATTTTTATCATTTTGGTCATACATCAAACATGATCTAATTGTAGCACGCTACGCATATATATTGAACCTGGTTGCATATTTAGTGATTGATAAACTTTGTCAAATGAATGAAAGTTTCATTCATTTTAATAGGTAGTTTCATATAATTATACGAGAAAATTGATTGTTTAATGTGTAAAGGTAATTTCGAGGAAGTTTACAGGAGACAGAAGATAGTGGTCTTTGTTTTGAAAGTGACTTATGAATATAAAGTTGACTTGAGGTCAACCTACTTGCATTATTTAACTTCTGATCGACATGAGTATAGTAGTATTAATATTCCTTTTTCGATGCTCATTCATATCCTGTACATGCTTCTTAACCAATAAGAAAAGGTTCAAAAGAATTTAGTACAGACTTAATTTTATCAGCAAGGGTTAGAACTGGTGATGCCCAAAAATCTTTTAATGACAGAAAGTTCAATCAGCAAAAGTCAGAAAAAGACTTTAAACCATGTTGGTACATTTTCCAGCATTTATTTCACTTAAACCTGTATCTTAAACAATACAATGTATTCACAAGTCACTAAAAGGCACATCTGCTAACTTTGTATTTGAACCCTGCTGAATGTTTGTTCTGCACGTAAATGGCATTTCATCAAGTTTAGTGCATAATTCATCATCTGTTAGTTAGTAGTATGTATGAATGTGTGATCAAGTTTGTCATATTAAAATTAGGTGAAGTTTTGCGTGATAAGTACTCTACAGAATCACATTAATTTTTAGGAGGCTATATAGATTATAAATACACTTTGGGTGACTTTTGGGACATATTAAACTTCATTTCAGCGGTAAGCCAGTAGCAATACCAAACATTCCTTAAATTTTAACTGATCCTTTGTTAGATGTACTTTGACTTTTGTGGTCAAAGTTGCTACTATGTCAAAGCTCAAATTGTTGACATATAGTGAAAGGGGTAGCGTTTTATTAGATTTTGTTAAAATTATATCTACTACAAAGTTGTGAATAATCACAAAAGCGTCAACTAATAAACAAATTGTGTTATCGCGTCTAGACCTAAACCAAAATTTAAATAAACAGAAAAATCTTGAAAGATATGAGTTTGGTTTCATGTTAACAGTGTGAATGTCGGCTAAACTCTGAGTTTGGTTTTTGGTTTTTAGTAAAGATATTTCCTAAACAAAGTTTAAACAATTCTCAGTTTGGTTTTTGGTAGACATAATCAGTCTTTTAGTCAAGACTCCTCAATAAGACTGATCCAGTCCTAGCCTAGACATGGTTTTTATGCATTGATATAATCTTTTAAAAAAATGATTTAAAGATTAGAAAGGCAATAACAATTATAGAACCCCAAAAATAAGCCAAAATTACAATACATGGCATCCCTCCTCACTTAAACAAGCTAACATTTATAGAACCCCACAAATAAGCCAAAATTACAATACATGGCTATTGTTGTAATGATTTAAAGGTTTTTATAAGATATATTTTCATACATAATCTAAGTTGTTGAATTACTGCTCCACTTTTAAAGGTTTTCGTAATGTATGCACATTCTGGTTTTGTATGTAGAATCTTGAAAACTTCAATATGTTAAAACATGTTAAACAAAGCGGGTTTTAGAAAAGGACCACTCAAAATCGGGTTGCTCACTATGCCTGACATAGTTGTATCATTGCACCACTATAAAAGCCGCTCGACTCAACCCAACACAGTAGTCAGCCAACTTGTTTGACCTGTTGTATAAAGTGACCCATTTTGATTCTAATCTGTTTTGAGATGTTACCAAATCCTAAATCATTAATCCTATATTTTTTGGTTTTCTTTCTCATTATTTAGGAGCTTGTAGAAGAAGAAAGACCGGAGAAGCTAGCTTTCAATGATATTTTGTGAACATACTTAGAAATTTCTTTGAAAGTGTTATTTGAGTATCTAAAGTTCATGAAGCATGATGTTGCTATGAAATTGTATGTGCAGAATTATGCTGCAAAATTTGTTTTAAAATGTAAAATTATCAAAATAGTGACAAGTAAAGGCTTGTAAAAGATTGCATTGTGTTCATGATTAAAGCAGCACTAGCTAAACACACATATATTGAACCTAGTTGCACATTTATTGATCGATAAGCTTTGTCAAATGAATGAAAGTTTCATTCATTTTAATAGGTAGTTTCATATAATTATATGAGAAAATTGATTGTTTAATATGTAAAAGGTAATTTGGAGGAAGTTTACAGGAGACAAAAGATAGTGGTGTTTGTTTTGAAAGAAATCATGTACGTAATTTCTAGAGCCATTCATATAAAGTTGACTTGAGGTCCACGTCCACCTACTTGCATTATTTAACTTGTGATCGACATGAGTATAGGAGAATTATCATTTCATTTTCGATAGCCATTCATATCCTGTGCTTGATTCTTAACCGATCCTAAAAATTGTAAGTCCTCTCAACTTTGTTTTTATTTATGAATTTGTTTATTTATAGCTTGGAGCTAATACGATTGTTTAAAAGTAAGTTGCATTATTTTAATGTGCTCCATTGTTTATTGTAGTTCTGAAAACCGTAAGTCATCAACTTTTTTTGTACTTTTTATTTGTTTATTCCCTTACTCTAACTTAGGTGCTTTTTATAAATCATATTTCTAAATGATTTCAGTTTTAATCAGGATTCTATTTGATTTGATGAGGTTCGTTATTAGATTAATGGTTCGTTATTAAATTTCATAAGCTTGAATTGATCAGTAGGGGTTGAAACTAGCTCAAATATAACTACAGATAGAATTATATAGACTTGGAGACTTTTGAGTCAACTTAATTATGCTATTGATCCAGCCATCTATGTTTTGAAGTTGAAAATTTCAATAAAAGCTTCATTAATCAATAATCATCTGTTTTAAATTCTCAAACAACCTAGTTGATCTTTATCACTTAATTTATTATACTTTATAAAGTTTTCAAACAACCTAGGTTTTTTTTTTTTAACTAATAAAAATTGTAAGTTTACTCTTTTTAGTTTGTTACACATCAAGTTAACTTTAGAAATAAAAATAAGTTATTAGATTTATGTTGAGAATAGTAAGAACTAAAAAGTAATAAAAATGAGTTTGATTTGTTTTCCCCATTGAAATAAATATGAAATAAAAAAAGGAATAATCAAAGACTTTTAATATTTGAATTTTGAAAAGAGGAATACATTGCTTTGATTGAACTGAATAGAGATAATGAGATGGTGTGATGTCATATGACATGTAACTTAATAGACGAAATTGCATAGTATCTAAATCTGAGGGACTGAAAGTGAAATTAAAATTGACTTAAAGTCAAACCAAGTTGCCTTTACTCTTTTCTCCTGAACTTCATTTGATCTCTTTTCATTTTCATTACATTCATTCACAACAAACTTCCATCCATCCGTCAACAACAGTAAGTTAATTTCAGTCACCAATTAATTATATAGTTGTAGTTTTAAATAATCCTTGTATATTTCAAATTTATAGTATGATGAGACTTTTGAGTCTGACTCGATTAATTCATTTTCGAATGGTTATTTTCGAGCTTCATTGTAATACTTGTATATGTGATATTATTGAAGTTTGTTAGTTTTGGTTGACCAAAAACCGACAATTTAAAGATGTTCTGATGATAGATGCAGTTATTTAAGGGGGTGTTTGTCTTGGCCTATTTGATGGGTTATATGAGCTTATATAAGCTCTATCCTCAAGTTAATAAGCTCATAAGCCATTCAAAATTGAGCTTATAAAAAGTTCAGTAAGCTCATCAAATAAGTTAAACCAAACACCCCTTAAACTGGTTGGGATACAATTGACATGAGATAAATGGCATTTATAATTAACATTCATATTCTTAGGAAACATAGAAGACAGAACGCCTCTCTTAAGCTAAATGCAATGGTAATATTACGCTGTCTATTTATGTGATTCTGTTTCCACTATCTATGTTTTGTTTTTGTTTTTTTTTTTAACAGTTAACTTATATATAAACAGTTAGCATGTTTGTCCTGTCTACATGTTACATGGTACACAAAACCAGTCACATGTTTGATTGTTTTATGCTCTACTTCTCATGGATTCTTAATTGGTACTAATTCAGTGTTTCATCTGTATTTTTACTTTTTTTGAAAACGTTTTCTCTACTTGTAAACGCAGCACGATCTCATTATTGGCAATGGCTACTACATCCATTCCTCATCGGTGGAAATATGACGTTTTTGTAAGTTTTAGAGGTGAAGATATCCGTAAAAGTTTCATGGATCATATGTTCAACAACTTCAAGCAAAAAGGAATTTATGCTTTTAGAGATGATACCAAATTGCCTAAAGGAGAAGAGATAGCTCCTCATCTCTATAAAGCCATTGAAGAATCGAGGTTTTTGATTGTTATCTTCTCCAAAAATTATGCTTCTTCATCATGGTGTCTGAGGGAACTTGTCAAAATACTTGGTTGCAAAGAAATGGGCTGGCCTAAACACGAGGTTCAAATCATCTTTTATGATGTTAAACCTAACGTAGTGAGGAGACAAACTGGGAGCTATGCTGAAGCATTCGCCAAACATGATTTTTCAAATAGAACAGAGGTGGATAAATGGAGGGAAGCTCTATCCATGGCGGCTAACTTATCTGGATGGGATCTCCAGGACATGACAAATGGGTAAATTTCTTGTTTTTGTGTAATTAGTCTTGTAGCTCTACTAAAGCTTAACACTATGTAGTTTCTCTTACTTATTGTGTCTTTGTGGTTAACAGGTATGAGTATAAGTTCATCGATTGCATCTCCAAAGACATACTCAAAAAACTATGTGATGGGCCCTTGCATGTTGGTGAAAACCTTGTTGGCATAGATTTCCATTTCGAAAAATTAAACTTGTCATGCTTCGTTGGGTCAGATAAGGTTAATATGATTGGAATATGCGGTATAAGCGGGATAGGAAAGACGACGCTTGCCAAAGCTATATATAATATGATGTATGTCCACTTTGAAGGAAGTTGCTTTTGTGAAGATGTCAGAGATGTCAAAGAAGTCCAGATGCAAATGATTGGTAAGATTCTGAAAACAGATGATCTAAAGATATCAAGTGTTGGTGAAGGAACTATGGTAATAAAGAAAAGGATGGTGGGTAAGCGGATCCTTATTGTTTTGGATGACGTGAATAATTTGGAGCAGTTGGAAGCACTAGCAGGTTCATGTGATTGGTTTTTCCCTGGAAGTCTTATTATTTTCACTAGTAAAGACAAACAATTGCTAAGGTCTCATGATGTGGAAATCTATGAAATGGAGTCTTTAGATTATAATGAAGCTCTTGAGCTCTTTAGTTTGAATGCATTTGGTGAAAGGCATCCCATAGAAGATTTTAAAGAATTTGCTTTCCAGATTGTGAAATATTTGCATGGTCACCCTTTGGCTCTTAAAGTTATTGGTAGATTACTGCGTAAAAAACCTGTGGATGTTTGGGAAGGCGAATTGAAAAGACTCCAAACATTTCCTAATTCAGATATACTACAAAAACTTCGACCAAGTTTTGATGGGCTAGCATCTGATCAGAAAAGAATGTTTCTTGACATTGCATGTGCCTTCATTGGGGAAAATAAAGATTTTGCGGCAAGTGTACTACACAGCAGTCATTGTTCTGCAAATGCTATTATTGAAGTCAGCAGTCATTGTTCTGCAAATGCTATTATTGAAGTTCTAGCTGATAAGTTCCTAATAACAGTATCCGAAGATTGTCTTCAAATGCATGAATTGATTCAAATCATGGCAAGGGAAATTATTCGTGAAGAATTTATTCTGAGTGGGAAACAAAGAAGATTGTGTATATCATCAGCATCGTGTGAAAAGAAAGTAAGAAGTGGCATATTATTCTTTACCTTCATATTCATACAAAAGTATACACATCAGCATCGGGCCCATCAAGAAGGTTCATGTCACACGGATAGCAAGCACATACCTGACTATCTGATGTATCTTCTTGTGACATACCCTGTGATGTTGCCAATAGGTATTGCATGATCAGGTATCGCGACACCTGTGCTGAAGCAATGCGTTTTTTCAAAGAAAAAGGTCTTATTACCGAAAAAGTTGAAGCATGTCTAAAGCTGCTGGAAGTTGATTCTCTTGAAGTGTTGCCTAGTAAAGTGAAGGGGGATCAATGCAAATCTGCACTGTTTGATGGTTGCAGGCTCGCGTTATCTTTGAAAAAGATGGAAAAAGAGCGTATGTGGAAAGTCATAAGTCAAGTATGGATCGAGATCTTAGCTTTTGCTGCTACTCACTGCAGAGGATTTCACCACGAGCAACAGCTTAGAAAAAGGGGCGAGTTTTTGACTCATGTTTGGCTACTTATGGCACATTTCGGCATCACCGAGCAGTTCCAGGTGTCTCAAGGTCATGCTAGAGCTAAAATCAGTGTCCTGTAATGCACATAACTGTGATATAGCTAGGCTCCCACATTCTTTTGTTACTTATTGTTAGTTCTGTAGATAAAGAATTTATATATATATATATATATATATATATATATATATATATATATATATATATATATATATATATATATATATATATATATATATATATATATATATACACTTCTTGATACCAAATCTTTCTTGTAAATTACTTTGCTCTGTCAATATATCAAACATACTCATTCATCATATCGCCATAAACCTTTTTCAATATATGTTGTGGTTTACGGTCTATCATTTCTAACAGGATTATGTCAAAATTGTATTCTAAAGGTTTAACAATGAGGTTTGGTGCGTGCTATTATCCAGGGACGGGCATACTTTTTTTTTTTTTTTTTTTTTTTGAAAGGCAGGGACGGACATACTTAAGGCGACGTGCATACCTAAAAATCATCATCACTAGTGTAAAAACATTTTTTTTTCTTTACATATTTCAAAGTTTAACACTAAGTGCATACCCATTTCAAATTTCTATATAATACCTTGTGACAAATTTGTGCATCTGCCATTGCATCCAAGGCCGTTCTTGAGGGTGGCCGACCGCCCACGCCCAGTTTTTGTCGCCCCAAATTTTTTCGGCGCCAAAAAATATATTCAATGCATAAAACTACAAAGATGTTATTTATATAAGAGTAAATTACATGGATGGTCCCTGTGGTGTGTCAAAAGTAACAACCTTCGTCCCTCGAAGTTTGAAGTTGCACTGGTAGTCCCTAAGTTGGTAAACAAATAACACCACCGGTCCTTTAGTTTAACTGGTGTTAACTGAGTTCCGTTATAACTTACACGTTTGCCCATTTGGTTAAATATCGTTGCATCATTTATCTTTAATAATAGCGGCTGTTTACAATTTAAAGTTTTCATATGTTTTTATTTGTCTTCATACGTTTTTATACGTTTTTATCCGTTTTCGTCCGTTTTTATACGTTTTTGACCATTTTTATACGCTTTCGTCCGTGTTTTTTACATTTTTATCCGTTTTTATATGTTTCTTCCATTTTTCTTAAGTTGTCATATATTTTTATCCGTTTTGATACATTTTCTTACGTTTTCGTCCATTTTTATACGTTTTGACCTTTTATACGTTTTCTTCCGTTTTTCTTAAGTTGTCATACGTTATTATCCATTTTTATACGTTTTCTTACGTTTTTATCTATTTTCGTCTGTTTTTAAACGTTTTTGACCGCTTTTATACGTTTTCTTTCGTTTTTCTTAAGTTGTCATACGTTATTATCCGTTTTTATACGTTTTCTTATGTTTTTATCCGTTTTTATACGTTTTCGTCCGTTTTTCTAACGTTTTTATACGTTTTCTTCCGTTTTTCTTAAGTTGTCATACGTTATTATCCATTTTAATACGTTTTTATCCGTTTTCGTCCTTATTTAAACGTTTTGACCATTTTTATACGTTTTGTTCATTTTCTTAGGTTTTTATACATTTCCTAACGTTTTTATCCGTTTTCGTCATTTTTTATACAATTTTGACCGTTTTTATTCGTTTTCGTCTATTTTTCTTTTGTTTTTATACATTTACGTATGTTTTCTTTCATTTTTCTTAAGTTGTCATACGTTATTAATCGTTTTTATACATTTTTTACGTTTTTATCCCTTTTTGTACGTTTTTAACCTTTTTATACGTTTTTGTCTATTTTTCTTACGTTTTTATTGATTAGATGTAGATTTAGAGATTAAGTATTCCGAAGAAATGCCGGTGAAAGTATTTCCCCAGGTCGTTCTCCCAACGAATGTTGAATGGAATCGTGATTTCGGTTCGTGATTCGTGAAGTGAATAGTGGTAAAAAGTGATTTGATGGAATTGGTAACTACGGAAAATGACAAATAATTCAAATAATTCAAATTGTGACAAATTTGTGCGTCTGCCATTGCATCCAGGGCCGTTCTTGAGGGTGGCCGACCGCCCACGCCCAGTTTTTGTCGCCCCAAATTTTTTCGGAGCCAAAAAATATATTCAATGCATAAAACTACAAAGATGTTATTTATATAAGAGTAAATTACATGGATGGTCCCTGTGGTGTGTCAAAAGTAACAACCTTCGTCCCTCGAAGTTTGAAGTTGCACTGGTAGTCCTTAAGTTGGTAAACAAATAACACCACTGGTCCTTTAGTTTAACTGGTGTTAAGTGAGTTCCGTTATAATTTACACGTTTGCCCATTTGGTTAAATATCGTTGCATCATTTATCTTTAATAATAGCGGCTTTTTACAATTTAAAGTTTTCATATGTTTTTATTTGTCTTCATACGTTTTTATCCGTTTTCGTCCGTTTTTATACGTTTTTGACCATTTTTATACGCTTTCGTCTGTTTTTTTTTACATTTTTACATTTTTATCTGTTTTTATATGTTTCTTCCATTTTTCTTAAGTTGTCATATATTTTTATCCGTTTTGATACATTTTCTTGCGTTTTTATCCGTTTTCGTCCATTTTTATATGTTTTGACATTTTATACGTCTTTGTACGTTTTCTTCCGTTTTTCTTAAGTTGTCATACGTTATTATCCATTTTTATACGTTTTTATCTATTTTTGTCCGTTTTTAAACGTTTTTGACCGCTTTTATACGTTTTCTTTCGTTTTTCTTAAGTTGTCATACGTTATTATCCGTTTTCTTATGTTTTCGTCTGTTTTTATACGTTTTCGTCCGTTTTTCTTACGTTTTATACGTTTTCTTAGGTTTTTCTTAAGTTGTCATACGTTATTATCCATTTTTATACGTTTTCTTACATTTTTATCCGTTTTCGTCCTTATTTAAACGTTTTGACCATTTTCTTAGGGTTTTATACGTTTCCTAACGTTTTTATCCGTTTTCCTCCTTTTTTATACAATTTTGACCGTTTTTATACGTGTTCGTCTATTTTTCTTTTGTTTTTATATATTTACGTACGTTTTCTTCCATTTTTCTTAAGTTGTCATACGTTATTAATCGTTTTTATACATTTTCTTACGTTTTTATCCCTTTTTGTACGTTTTTCACCTTTTTATACGTTTTTGTCTGTTTTTCTTACGTTTTTATTGATTAGATGTAGATTTAGAGATTAAGTATTCCGAAGAAATACCGGTGAAAGTATTTCCCCGGGTCGTTCTCCCAACGAAGGTTGAATGGAATCGTGATTTCGGTTCGTGATTCGTGAAGTGAATAGTGGTAAAAAGTGATTTGATGGAATTTGTAACTACGGAAAATGAAATGAAACTAAAAAGCATATAATAAAGCACAAGAAACAATAACGCAAAGTAATCTATACTTAAAACGCAACCTATTCTAAAAACGCGAAAAATATTTAAAAACTACGTACGAGCGCGAAATAAAACACGAAATCTAAGCAATACTAATCCTACGGGCATAAAAATGATTATCCTACATTCTAAACGATAAAATAAAATTACGGGAAAAAGAAAAATATTTTTTCGAATTTATATTTAATTATTATGATTTAAAAACTATTTTAAAGAAATTTAATTACGAAAAATAGAAAAATAACTTGGAAATTTTGAAACTTTTTCAGAAATTAGTTTATACTATAACAAACTTTAGAAAATTATAAAAACAGAAAAATTATATTGAAGAAGCTAATAAAAAGCTAAAACAGATCTTATTAAGCTAAAATAGAAAATAGAAGAACACTATAAACGAAATAATGGAGATTTGTATTACAAAATAAGACCCAAGGGCGCAGTGGTGTTGAGGTTTGCAAAGACTGGTGACCATGGTTCGGACCCTAGCACCCTCTTTTTGTAAAACTTATTATTTTAGAAAATTTTCTTTTAAAAACTTAAAGCTGAACTAGAAATGAAATCTTTTTACAAAAACAATTTTTTTGAAAACCTACAATAAGCTCTGGAGAAGCTAAAACTCCTAACAATTACCACAAGCACTAAAAACAGAAATTTATCAATTTAACAACTATTCTATCTAGACCTATAAGCTATACTAGAATTCCAATAAGCTCAACCTAGCTTTTACCAGCTTAAACTAACTTCCTTCTAACCTTAACAGTCCAATTCAAATAATTCAAATTATAACAATCAATTAAGCTCACAATGAATAATAAACAAGGACGGTCATCAATTAATCTAAACAGACCTCAAGGTGAACTAGCAGGCTGCAAAATAACTAATGAAGAGGCTCCTAAGCGAAATCAAAGCTCAGAAATGAAAAGCTTAAGCTATAGGCTACCAAAGAAAACAAATACCAGCTAAAATGAGCTTATGAGAGAAACTTAGTAAATGGCTGTTGGGACAGAAATCCAGGAGCAGGGTACTAGCAGGCCAATGGGGCTATTTTTGGATCAACTTTCTAACAAGCAAACTGATTAGAAAATATGAATACACAGCTTATTGAGGGACAAATTTAGCTTATGCAAACAAGCTCACAATTGAGGATTAAGCACTGATATCTCAAGCTATCACTATGAACTTTCACCATAAAAAATTTCACTCCATTTCAAATCCATTTAATCACTTAAATTTAATTCTAAATGTGACAGCATGAACACAAATTGCACCAGCAGTTTTGACTCATAAACTTGCTACAGGGTACACTAATGGAACAATAAGCTAAAGGTACTAATTGGGAGTCCAAATAAGCAATAGGGAATCCAAAATAAGCAGATTTGAAGAAGCAAAAAGCACTAAACTAACCAAAAATCTGCTAAAGGGCTGCTGAGACAGTAGGTGCAGGGGAGATACAGGCCTAAGAGGGAGCTTTTGAGCTTATGAAAAGCTTATAAGGAAAATTCCAAAAATTATTCTAAAAATATCCTGAATATCACAAACTGACAAGCTTTTCAAAGCAACAAGTTTCAACCGATATGATTAAGAAATAAAGAAATGAAAAATAAAAACAAAAATGAATTTAAAATGTTTTTTGTATTTTTGGCTTTTTTCAATTTACACTAACTTTGACTAACATGAACTTTGATTGTGTCTAAATGATTTAAAATGAGATTATAAGCTGAATTAAAACTAGTTTAAGCTATAATAACAAATATTACACCTAGATTGATGATGATGCAAGTTAAATCCTAACCATGTATGCTAGAATAAAAATTAAACATGATTTTGACTATTTGATGTAAGAACACTGAATTTTATGACTAAACTAACCTACATGCATCTTATGAGATCTGTGTAAACTATAATTAGCACCTAGAAACAACTAGAGCACAGGATCAAAGCTTAAACCAAACGACCCTATAACTGTCAAATAACACTACTAGATGCAGAATCAAACCAATATTTGATTATCTAGAGACTAAAACAGACTTAAAAACAATTAACTAAGCTAAACCACCAATAAATTCCAACAATAAGCATCAGGTACACAGAATTGCAGTTCTACCAATAATGAAGCAGAATGGAAACCAAATGAAGCATTAACAACCCAAATTTAAAGCAGAAATTATGTATCAAAACTCACTACAAGCTATCAAGGAGCTTGAATGAGCTTATATAAGCAGTAAATGTAAACTAGTAAATTGCTTGAAATTTAAATGACAAAAATTGAATGAAAACTAGAATTCTATTAAAAACTGGAATTGAGTACAATTTGAAAGCTGAGAAAATTAGGGCTGTGTGAATAGTAACAATTGGGGGTAGGTAAATGGGGGAAGAGGTTTTACTCTTATTATTTTGACTTTGGTGTTTGACCGGGTGGAAAGGGATGGTGGATCGGGTTATTTGTGGGAAATGGATACCAGGTACCAGGGATAGGATGGTGGGCTTGTGATTATGGTTTTGGGCTCATGGGTTTTATGTATTGTTACTTGGACTAGGATTGTTTATTGTAAGTTAAGTATGAAATCTTCAAGGACCAATTTTGTAATCTTCCAAATCTCCAAGGACCAAATTTGTAAATTGTGAAATTTTATTCCAAGGGCCATTTTTGACATGCTTTAATTCTTCAAAGGTTGACTTTGTTATATGAGCATAACTTGATACACTTTGTAGAAATTCTTCCCCGGTCTCGGCTTTTGAACTTTTTCCAATCCCGTGCTCGCGTTGTCGTTTTTCCATGATTTTTGTCCATTTCTACAATATCCGTACCTGCACATGTAAAAACACAAAAACAACATATATTTGGCATTTTGGGTCGGTTTTTTGTCTTCTTGGTTCAGTTTTAATCAAATAAAAGTGAGTGAATAAGCACTCACCATTTATCCGTTTTTATACGTCTTCATATGTTTCCACATGTTTTTATACATTTTTGCCAGTTTTCTTACATTTTCCTACATTTTGTAGGTTTTCATACATTTTTATCCGAGATGAAAATGTCTAAAACTGGATAAAAAATGTTAAAAACGTAAAAAAGAACAAAAACGTATAAAAAACGGATGAAGACATATAAAAACGGAAGAAAATGGAAGAGAACGTATAAAAACTGATGAAAACGTATAAAAACGGACAAAAACGTATAAAACGGATAAAACGTATGAAAATGTAAGAAAACAGGTGAAAACGTATAAAAACAAAGAAAAATGGACGAAAACGTATAAAAACTATCAGGAACATATAAAAACGGAAGAAAATGCCAAATTTAGCTTATGCAAACAAGTTCACAATTGAGGATTAAGCACTGATATCTCAAGCTATCACTATGAACTTTCACCATAAAAAATTTCACTCCATTTCAAATCCATTTGATCACTTAAATTTAATTCTAAATGTGACAGCATGAACACAAATTGCACCAGCAGTTTTGACTCATAAACTTGCTACAGGGTACACTAATGGAACAATAAGCTAAAGGTACTAATTGGGAGTCCAAATAAGCAATAGGGAATCCAAAATAAGCAGATTTGAAGAAGCAAAAAGCACTAAACTAACCAAAAATCTGCTAAAGGGCTGCTGAGACAGTAGGTGCAGGGGAGATACAGGCCTAAGAGGGAGCTTTTGAGCTTATGAAAAGCTTATAAGGAAAATTCCAAAAATTATTCTAAAAATATCCTGAATATCACAAACTGACAAGCTTTTCAAAGCAACAAGTTTCAACTGATATGATTAAGAAATAAAGAAATGAAAAATAAAAACAAAAATGAATTTAAAATGTTTTTTTGTATTTTTGACTTTTTTCAATTTACACTAACTTTGACTAACATGAACTTTGATTGTGTCTAAATGATTTAAAATGAGATTATAAGCTGAACTAAAACTAGTTTAAGCTATAATAACAAATATTACACCTAGATTGATGATAATGCAAGTTAAATCCTAACCATGTATGTTAGAATAAAAATTAAACATGATTTTGACTATTTGAGGTAAGAACACTGAATTTTATGATTAAACTAACCTACATGCATCTTATGAGATCTGTGTAAACTATAATTAGCACCTAGAAACAACTAGAGCACAGGATCAAAGCTTAAACCAAACGACCCTATAACTGTCAAATAACACTACCAGATGCAGAATCAAACCAATATTTGATTATCTAGAGACTAAAACAGATGTAAAAACAATTAACTAAGCTAAACCACCAATATGAAATTTTGTTTGACTATCGTTGACCAAAACTAGTTAACCAAATTTAAAGCAGAAATTATGTATCAAAACTCACCACAAGCAATCAAGGAGCTTGAATGAGCTTATATAAGCAGTATAGTAAATTGCTTGAAATTTAAATGACAAAAATTGAATGAAAACTAGAATTCTATTAAAAACTGGAATTGAGTACAATTTGAAAGCTGAGAAAATTACAATAAGCTAAAAAAAACGTACACGTAAGCTAAAGATTAATCTTTGTTAATTCGAGGTCATAGTGAATTAGGGCTGTGTGAATAGTAACAATTGGGGGCGGGTAAATGGGGGAAGAGGTTTTACTCTTATTATTTTGACTTTGGTCTTTGACCGGGTGGAAAGGGATGGTGGATCGGGTTATTTGTGGTTAATGGATACCAGGTACCAGGGATAGGATGGTGGGCTTGTGATTATGGTTTTGGGCTCATGGGTTTTATGTATTGTTACTTGGACTAGGATTGTTTATTGTAAGTTAAGTATGAAATCTTCAAGGACCAATTTTGTAATCTTCCAAATCTCCAAGGACCAAATTTGTAAATTGTGAAATT
The DNA here is from genome assembly GCA_030686995.1 of Artemisia argyi. NCBI lineage: Eukaryota > Viridiplantae > Streptophyta > Magnoliopsida > Asterales > Asteraceae > Artemisia > Artemisia argyi. The sequence goes on from CM060700.1 coordinate 253,648,324, forward strand.
TTATTCCAAGGGCCATTTTTGACATTCTTCAATTCTTCAAAGGTTGACTTTGACATATGAGCATAACTTGATACACTTTGTAGAAATCCTTCCCCAGTCTCGGCTTTTGAACCTTTTTCCATTCCCGTGCTCGTGTTGTCGTTTTTCCATGATTTTGTCCATTTCTACAATATCCGTACCTGCACATGTAAAAACACAAAAAAGCAACATATATTTGGCATTTTGGGTATGTTTTTGGTCTGATTTTAGTCAAATAAAAGTGAGTGAATAAGCACTCACCAAAATCCCCCAGACTAAATTATTGTCGTGTCCTCACGCAATGTGGTCAATTCACGCTTTTGGAATAAATAATTTTATAACTCTTCCTACTAACGTTGTAAAGTAGCAAGGAGGTTCAAAATAAGTTACAAAATCATTTATTCCCGAAAACGCCCTGTTTTCCAATTTTATTCCTTATTCTACTTATCACTACTATTTTTGGATTTTTCACTTTGTTCTTGTGACGGTTTGTTGAACTTTCATTATTTTGCAATAATTTTTAGGGTCATTGAGTAGAAACACTTCTCATGGAAAAGTGACCATACGGATAAAATTCGTCATCCTTGATTTTTCACAAGCCCCCAAACTAAGCGTACAAACGACATCACAGCTTATCTATATGTTAGATGCTAACACTACTCATAAAAGTTACTTGTGAAAACCTCTTACTCCCATTTTCTTAATGTATCTAGATTTTTTTACTTTTGTTGAGAAATGAATTTCTTCATATTTTCTCATTTCAATAACTTTTAGTCCGATAGAGATACCAAGTTTAAATGCTAAGTAGTTTTTTATTTTCTCTCAAGAACCACTGCTTTAGAAATTCGGTCCACATCAAAGAATTTGGTACATATAACTCTCATATATAAGTTGCGGAGTACTACACGTGCACTTCATGTGACTAATTCAGAATTATCCACGTGCACCTCACGCGCCAACAACTTTTATAACACTTAAGCTCTTATTCATTCAAACTTTCACTTTTCACTTTTTTCATTTTTTTCATTTTTTTTTTCTTTTCATCATTTTTTTCTTCATACTTTTCTTTTTCAACAATAATGGAAGCTTATCGGGTAGCTCCAAAACCACATACATATCATCTTTTGACTTTTCATTTTTGCTTTTGATGTGTCCTTGATATATACCCAACTTCTAAAGCAAAGATTCTTTTAAGAAAATAAAAAACTAAATATTGCTCAAACCTAAATACCACTAATTAACCTAGAACATCTATTTATTATTTTTCGTGAAACAATTTTGTGGGAGCAAAAAGTCACAAGTACCTCTCATGAGCTCTAAAGAGAACCAACTACTCCACGTTTAGCATCTAACTTCTAAATAAATTCTATCATTTCTCGCTCTTCGCAATTTAAGATTCCAAGTAATGAAACCCGCGAATACTTAGCCGATAATCAGCCACACATATATAAAGTCAGTTACGGAAACTTGCAAATTCTAGAAAAAAAATTCGCGTTTTCTAGCTCCTTATGTAAAAGACTAGCGAAAGCTTTTAAGCAGCGCATGTATAAAGTCAAGTACGGGAACTTGCAAATTCTTATAAAGAATTCGCATTTTATAGCTCCTGGTGTACAAGACTAGCACAAGCTTAAGTGATTATCATTGGTTAAAGGAACAAGCTAGGGCTCAACATGCCCGGTCAAGTCAAAATATTTATTCCTACTCTCGCCAGCTGGAAATTCAACAAGGTGTCAAAACACTTATTCAAAACTTTTTATATTTTTGCATGTCTTTTTCAACTTTTTCTCTTTATTTTTTATTTTATTTTATTTTATTTTTTTGTGCTTTTTCATGACTTTTTCATTGATTTTTCTTCAATTTTTTAAGAAAAACAGAGTTACGAGAGTATACGACATTGTGAGAAATGCAAGGTCAAATTGAATCGAAGATTCGCCTCCCCCGGACTAGAATGAAACATTGTCCTCAATGTTTAAAAGGTAAGGGTTCTCCTACATAAATCTAAGGCCGTTTATTAATTATGCCAAAAGATAAATGTTAGTCGATAAGATTAGGATATTTGGATGAGCAACGAATGACGAAACTCGAGTGGAGAAAAGCAAAACCACGAGCATGAGAGTCTTCATTATTCGGGCAAATCCTGGACATTCACAAACAACCACGAAACACGAGAATGGAAGAGGTATGTAACAACTCGCATTTTCGAATTACTATTTATTTTTACTATTTACTATTACTATTCACTCCCGAAATTTTTATTTCATATTCTCGTAAGTTAAACTATTTTAATGATAATCCGAGAGTTTGACACTCGTCGGATCATTTCTGCAAAAATCACGAAACCGTGTCCGAGATTTACTTTTAGGTTTAAACATCATTCCAGCATCCCGATATGTCCATAAAATATTATAAACAATAGAAATATGATTTTCTCTCATTTTAGGACAATTCCAAAAGTTTTGGAATTTTACGTTTTCCAGTTCAGCGTTTTACGCGAATTACGCGTTTTAGACCCGCGTTTCCAGTTTTAACAGCATTTAAGCAAACCGATAGAACTTGTCACTCATTAAATATGCTAAGATAGGTTATATTAATAAGTTCTAGCATATTTATAAGTTTCATATTTTTAGGATACCCGATTTTAAGTTTCGTGACTTTACGACTTACAGTTAGCAATTAACGGGACCAAAACTCACTCCGTAAAAGCAAGATAACATCAAAACTTCACCTAGTCAACCAAGATAAGTGATTCGCCTCAAACAGTCAGATAATTATTGGTCAACCACTTGTGAATGGTCAAGTATAATAGTCAAACAGCTGAGGCAAATGCTTCCATGAAATACATTGTTTTCCCGGGTCGTAATGTCCCAACGAGGTTGTGATGGTATTAAAAACGAATCTGTGATCAGTGAATGTGAACATGAAAGGTATAAAGTGTATGTGAGTGATTACACTAGGGTTTTATAACTTAAATAAACTATTAGAACGATTACGTAAAACCTATATATCTAAAAACGTATAAACGTATATTAAATTAAAAATCAGACGCGCTTGCGTACTGAGAAAAATGTGAGTTTTAAGGAAAAAATAAACTACAAGGGTTAAAATTGAAAATTCTATAAACTTAAACTTAAAATAAAATTAAATTAAAAAGAAAACTATTTTTTAGATTACTTTATTATTTATTATTAATTATTTAAATAAAAACTATTTAACTATTTATTTAAAACTAATTTAATTAAAACTAAAAATAATAAACACTACAAATTAAACTAAAAATTTATAAAAATAATTTCTAAAACTTAAAATGAACTTGAAGAAAGTATAAAAAATAAAAATAAATGTTTTTGTCTTTTTATAGATTTTCTATTAATTAAAAACTATTTATATTAATTAAACTAATTAAACTATTTTAAATTACAAATAATACTAAAATGACTTAGAAAATTATGAAAAAATTTATAAAACTATTTTATAACTTATAAAAGCTAGGAAAAATATAAAAACTAGGTGTTACCTTATAAAAATTAATTATGCTATTTATAACTTAATTATTAATTAATTACTAATAAAACTATTATTAATTATAATAAATACTAAATTACAAAATAAAAATCTGAGAAAATTATTAAAAATACTTTAATATAATAGGAAATTAATAAAAATATAAAAACACAACTTACTTAATAAAAATATAAAAATGAAAATTAAAATTAAATTGTATTAAATAGAAACTATCACTTATTTTTATATTTGTTTTTTCTGGATTTTTCTTTTACAAAACTAAATTATACTTAAAAATAAACAAATTTTGTAAAAACAACTATTTTATAAGCTATTAATAAGCACTGTGGAAGCTTATTACTTCTATAGTTGACTTTTGTTGACTGAAATTGGAAATAAGCTCAAATGAGCTTATGTGGGACCCACTATGTGATGAGGCGAAAAATGATCCGTTTTTAGGGGGTCATTTAAGCCCGAATCCGACTTTATTTGATCAAATATTGCCCTAAATCGTTCCTTTTGTGATTTTAGGTGTTTGGAGAGTGAATTCTGAAAAAGAGGCTATTTTGGACGTTTTTGGAGCATAAAGTGAAGGAAACGACAAAGTGCCAAAAATCCAAGCTGGAAATACAAGGTGACGGCGTCACGACTTGAGTCTTGACGGCGTCAGATATGATGAATATTTTACCGTAGCTGGTGACAGCGTCAGATGAGTAGATGACGGCGTCAAAGTGGCCAAGATTAATTTACCGTAGGTGGTGACGGCGTCACATAGGCCGTCACAAGTGGATCTAGGGCGTCCGAGGAAGTTTATGGCGGCGAGTTGACGGCGTCAGATTTAACTCTTGACGCCGTCAGGACGATTTTCCTATATATAGTTTTCTAGTTTTTTCATTAAAAGAGGAGAAGTTTTGGTGAAACCCTAAAGACGATTTTGGTGCCTCTTTTACAGGTTTTTCAAGGGTTCCAAACCCTTGAGACCTTGCATTGTAATTGAGATAAGTATACTCTTAATTCAATCAATATGTCTATGTGTTGGTTGTTTATCTTTTGTTCTTATCTTAATTCTACTATGCTAGGCTAGATTTTCTTTGTGTTTGCTTAGATCTAATGAAACCTAGATGTTGATTATGTGTTGATTACTTGTCTATTCTTGTTCTTGGATGAATGATATTATATGTTAGGCTTAAGAAAACTGGCAGATCTCCAATGGTAACATGCTTGAACGTCTTAAGAAACATGAACCGAGGCGTACTAGGTCTTTATTGGTTGTATTTAATGCATGAGCCACTGTTTACAATCCCTATAGTTGTGCTGGGTCATGGTGTAGGAGGAGATAAGAGCTCATAGAGTTGGGGAGTTATGTATGCCACCCCACGAATGGTATTAAGGAATACAATCCGTCATCCATACAAGTATAACAAGTAATTGACATGTAAAAGATATCTAGGGAGTAATGAAGTCTAAGTAAACACAATTTCTCCACATACTGCTCACAACCTTAGTATAATTTAGTTTAATTTCATTTTTAGTATTTTATTTTGATTGCATCTTAGTTTTGGGTTAGTTGAATAGCAACTAATTCCGCCCACTCTTCTAAAACCCGAGATTTTACTTGCTTTCATAAAAATATAAAAATACAAAAAGAATCATCTTTCATCTCTAGAACTATTAATTAGGTTTTCTAATCCTAGCGACACTATTCCCAAGCTGAACGATCAATCCCCCGGTACTTGTCACTATACTATACTACAACGATCAGGTACACTGCCTGGTGGGGGTTGTAAGCCTCGCGAGATCCCTCGAGAGGTAAAGCAAGGTGCGATTCCCACGCATCAAGTTTTTGGCGCCGCAGCCTGGGGAATAGTTATTGTCTAGGTTAGGATTTCTTTTTATTAGGTCTACTTGCTAGATTCCTTTCTAGTAAGATTTTTATTTTTTTATTCTTAGGTCTTCTTTAGTCTATCTTATTTCTTCGTGCCTTTGTTCGTAACTCTTTACCATCCAACATCATGGAAGGTGGTAACATCTTTGAACCCATCATCCCACCACAACAAAACCCACCACTAGAACCCCTTAGGCCCCGAACCTTAGGAGAATATTCCCGACCTAGCCACCAAGGCTACCGAAACACCATTGAGCTCACCGGAGCCAATGTGACCCCCTTGCGATCCGACACCATCCGGTTGGTGCAAAGCGGATGTGCATTCCATGGACTTCGTTCCGAAGATCCAAACCAACACCTTAAGGACTTCCTCAAAATCGTAGATTCCATAGACCTAGGTGTTGAAACTAGAGAGACTACCCGTTTACGCCTATTCCAATTCTCTCTACGGGATCAAGCTAGTCAATGGCTTGAGTGTTTACCCGCGGGATCCATCACCACATGGGATGATCTCACCACTCGTTTCCTTGCTCAATTTTTCCCACCGGGGAGAACTACTAAGCTTAGGAATGACATCTTGATGTTCCAACAACGTCAAAATGAATCTCTTTATGAAGCATGGACTCGTTTCAAGGACTTACTCCAAAAAGTCCCTCATCATGGCATAGATCTTTGGCTCCAAGTCCAAATTTTCTATGACCATATCGATATCCCCACAAGGCGAACCATTGACCAATCGGCCGGTGGTAAGCTGTAACAATTCGCAATTTCAGGTTAACTTTTATTCCTGAAAATTTTACTATTCACTTTTTACTATTCACTTTTCACTATTCATCTCAGAAATTTTTATTTCATATTCTCGTAAGTTAAACTATTTTAACGATAATCCGAGAATTTGACGCTCATCGGATCATTTCTGCAAAAATCACAAAGCCGTGTCCGAGATTTACTTCTAGGTTTAAACGTCCTTCCAGCATCCCGATATATCCATAAAACGTCATAAACAATAGAAATATGATTTTCTACCATTTTATGACAATTCCAAAAGTTTTGGAATTTTACGTTTTTCAGTTCAGCGTTTTACGCGAATTACGCGTTTTAGACCCGTGTTTCCAGTTTTTAGCAGGGTTTTGGCACCCGATAGATCCTACCACTCATTTTATATTTTATTATGGACTATATGAACATTTCTAACAATACTTTAAAGTTTCATAATTTTACGACTCCCGGTTTTACGTTTTGAGGCTTAATCATTTACGGTTGGCATTTTCCGGAGTCAAAACTCATCCAATATCTAGGATAATACCAAGCCAAAGCCCAAGCTTCCTCCCCAAGCTTATGAACCGCCTAAAGGGGGGGGAGTCACCATTTAGGTGTCTTGATCTCATGCTTAAGTCCTTAGATTGCTTACATGTGTATAAGCTTTCTTTACAAGCTTTGAAAAGTCAATACATGTAACCTCCTCAAGACACTATAAATACCCCCCCCCCTCCCCTTTGTTTGCCGTCCATCACCAACACCAAAACCACTCCACACTTAGTTTATTTCCTTCTAAATTCTAGCAAGGTTCAAGTGAAGTTCAAGTATAGAAACCCTAGTTTGATCATAAGTTACCAAAAGTCTTCCAAACCCTAGAATACTTGGTGTTTTCTCTTGAGTTTAAATCTACTCAATACACCTCAACCTTTATCATCCATCTTTCAAGAATACTAAGAGTAGAAAGGTTGCTTGAAGTGAAAAGGGTTGAAGCTTGTCTATCAAAGTCCATTTCCTTACTAGTTACTCCTTTCTTTAATTAGAAAGCCTAAAGTTGTAAGCCTAAACCTACCATGTTTCTTGTTTATTTCTCATGTTCATATCATTTATATGTTATTCTTGCTATATTATGTGTTGTGATTATGTCCATGATGAATCATGATGAGTAAAAGATGTTGTTGTAATGAATGATTGAAACAAATTACTAAAACAACCAAACTAGTGAAAATCTTGGTATAACCTGATCAAAATGGTAAAAATTTTATATTGGATTATTACATATTACAGTAGAGGACTTAAAAAGAAAACCATAGCAATTTGAACCACCTAAAAAGAGTAAACGAGTCAAAAGTTATGGCGATTTGAAGTTACCAAAGATTTCCGGCAAAACTGCCTAAATGTTTCTGTGATTTCTGTGACAGAACCTAAAACACGCAAAAAGAGGCCTTTCTGGTCCGATTCATGAAAAAGTTAAAACACGAAAGTTGTCCGGAATCACGTTTTCATTCAGGAACAAAGAGGCTCAAGCCTTGAAAACGCCTTCTGAGTGAGATATTTCTCAGTTTTCTTAACAGCTATTTACATATTTTAAGTTACTAAGTTATTGTCATACTTTCAAAGGAATAAAAGGTATTATGACCTATAACCAAGACCCCCACCATGGCTAGAGCCAAGGTTGTGTAACATGACCTTGGAACAAGGACCAAAGGTCATGGCTAGGCCATGACGAAATGACCAAACCAACTTACAAAGGCGTAAACATGAAACAATGAAATTGGCGATATATGGAACAAGCAATTTGGATCTACTTCACATAAAAGGAAACCATGAGATTTTACCAAGACAAATGGTCACACAAGACTTATAAAACTACCCCTAATAACAATCTTCATGTACTATAAACTTTCCTAAGTTTATACAAATATCGGACATGTAACTTTTTCGGATCAAAACTTATATCTATATACTTTATCAACTACTACAATAGTAGGGAGCTTCATGTGAGGAGTTCATTATGTAAGCCGTCGAGATGAGTTGTGGATTTACGAATTAAAGTGTCCTGGCTCCTCGAACGCTTGCTAACATGACTTCTGAAATATGTTAGCCCGAACGGTAGTAAACGATATACCAAACATACATGTTTCATCAATCTTTCTTTCAAAGACTTACAAATATACATCATAACTCATCATGGACTAAATGCAAGATATATATATTGGCACTACTTCATATTCTTTACTCCGAACCTAAGTCGCAACATTCTATTATAGGTTGCTCGTAGAAACCATCGCGATTCGACCATCACATTCACTACTCACTACATAACTTAAGGTGAGTTCGTAGCCCCACTTTCTACTGTTTAACTAGTTTACAAAACCATGGGGGGAATACATGCTATTATTTTTCTACTCGAACACGATGCTTTCTAATGTATGCTTCACGACGATGTTTTATTATCACTAAGTAACGATTGCCATGTTCGAAGTCCCTATATCATGAACCATTAGTCACTACCTTTAGTGAGCGCGAATATTGTGAATAGATCTATTGGGATTGACGAATCCCATTTGTGTTGAGCAACGATGAGTTCACACAAATGCACTATATTTGAGATTTAGCGGTATAACGGCAAAAGTACCTTGATAGGGCTTCTATAATGCCAATTTTGTTGGTTCGATGTTAATGTTTTGGTTCCATGAGCTTAGTGAAATAAATAACGATTTTGTTTTCTAACTATGAGTGTGAGTCTATAGCTCACACTACGATTATTGTGTTCAAACGATTTAACTAAACTCTACGAATTCCACTCAACCTTTGTGTTGACCTCTCAAGCATGTATTTCAGGTTCATGACGATCAAGGATGGCACGGAAGGACACGGATACTCAAGAGGGCTATAAATTTTATTATCATTCAAAAACTCACTTAATGTGATTTGTAAACATGGAACCAATTGGGACCTCATTTTGTAACCTCTGATATTTATATAATTTGAATGATAAATCTTTTAAAACAACTCAATTGGAGTTCGTTTTCTATTATTGTGACTATTGTGCTGTCCAGTAACACCCAGTTCGAATTCCGCTGCGTCCATGAATTGGGGGTGTTACATAAGCTACGTGATCTTAGTGCGGGAACAATCATGGGAACTCATAGAAGATCTTGCTCTCTATGACAACGAAAGTTGGAATGATCCCCGTGATTTGAACAAAACGGTCAAGGCAATATCTTTGCCTTCGAACAATTCAAGCACTCCCGACCGTAGGATCATGGAACTTGAGGACCAAGTCAAGTTTCTCATGAAATCTTACGAAGCTCCGAAGCATTCAAGCCAAGTGAACAAAATCACTTCTTCATGCGAATTATGTAGTGGTCCCCATGACACTCGTGATTGTATGGAACTCCCCGGAACAGCTTTTGCGGACTACGCATCCACGCGTACCGACGAAGCGGGAGATAAGTGGTACACTTTCAAGCCCGAGCCAAACACATACGGTGATTCATACAACCCTTCATGGAAAAATCACCCAAACCTTAGGTGGAAACAAAATCAACCCAATTCTTCCAACCCACCTAATCGTTACCAATCAAACGGTCCACCATCCAACCGTACCTTCAACAACAATCCTTCTAACAACTATGGTAGTACCAACAATCTTGAAGGATTGATGTCGAAATTTATGGCATCTCAAGAAGCCCGCATAGTTAGGTTCGAAAACGAATTCAACCAACAACAAACGGAGATGACCAACAAAATCGACAACTTTTTGAAAGCCCTCAACAACCAAACATTAGCCACACCTAGGAAGGACACTAGAGACACCAATAGTGGAATTCAAGTTAAGGACCCCTCATCATCCAAACATGTCCACTTTGTCAATGTTGTCACCATTAAGCCAATAGATAGAGAGATAGAGGAAAGTGACAAGGATGAAGCTAAGGTAGAAGCCAATAATGAGGATGAGAGTAGGGAAGTTGAGGTTAAAAAGGATGAGAAATTGGAGGAGATAGAACCTATGGAAAATTATTTTGATAAGTTGCCAACCGAGGAGGAACGGGAATACCATAAGGATTTATTCGATAGTCCCGAGAAAACATATATCTTTGGCAACCCCCTGATCAAAATGGGAGACCCCTCCAACATTAACATTCCATGTAATATAGGGCACATGCATATATGGAAAGCTTACATCGACCTTAGATCACCCGTAAACATCATGACTAGGACTTATTATAATTGGGTGATGAAGAAGCAACTCAATTTTAGATTGATGCCCGGTAAGAATCTGATAAGTAATTTTGCGGGGAGAGTGAAGGGATTGCATGTCATCATAGGGAATCTCACCTATGAGATTGATTTTATGATAGTGGAAGACACTCGTCCGGTAATTGATGCTGACCTAAGCCAAATAATATTCGGGAAACCCTTGGTTGAGGCCACTAGGATGAGTTATGATCCGACTTTAGGGACAGTTAGATTCAAGAAAGATAATGATGAGGTCACTTATCAAATGCCCTACAAGATCGAACAATACCGCCTTCTCTCTAATTTCGAAAAGGAACAAAAGCAAGCAGCTTATTATAGGAATGAGGAGGATAGACGTAGAGGAGTAGAGTATGTTAGAAATAGGATGCTCGGTTTCTACAAAGAATGCTTGCAACTAGGTCCAGAATACAAAACCGGTTTAGAAGATGACCTAGACAGTGGAACCAATGATGAAATCACGTAGTAACCCACGACTTTGAGTCTAGCTACAAGACTCGTAAATAAAGAAAAGCGCTTCTTGGGAGGCAACCCATGTTTTGTGTGATTTTATTTGTTTGATTGTTATTTGCTTCCGTATGCATGTTTTATTTTTATTGTTGGTTGATCATGTTTCTCAATTAGAATGTGGAAATACTTTATTATGTTGTTTGGCCTAGTCTTAACTTCAACCTAAAGGTATTTTTACAAAAGATAAGTGTAAGGGGAAACCCCAAATATGTTTTTAAGAAACAAACCGATCATGATTCTCCACAATATTTAATGAACATGTATATTCGTAATTGTTAGAGTCAAATGCTTGTATTGAGTCATAATGAAGTTTTGCAGGATTTTCCAGGGAGTAGGACAAGATTTTTCCAGAAATTTTCCGGAAACTTAACATAAAGATTTCTGCAGGTCCACTCTGACGGCGTCAGACAATTGCTCTTGACGGCGTCAGGAGTCAAAAATCTGGAAATTTTACCAGTTTTGTTTTTCTAACGGAGTCTTATGGTTTTTGTGATTTATTAAGTTTTATAATCTCCAGGAAATCTGCAAACTTCATTCCACAAGCATTATATCTTACTTTGTTTTCTAGGATTTAGTAACTTATATAGGATGCCGCCGATTTTACGCGAGGTTGCCTTGTCTACTTTTGTCAGGATCTACAGGTTATTTAAGACAAGAAGATGATTTATATTCTGGATGGGAAGCTTTGATTGTTCATTTTCTTGGAGGAAGATTTAACCTGGCCAACTTAAAATCCATACCGAGCGAATCAGGGGAGTATTTGATTTCATTCTTTTTACTTTTAACTTTTACATTCTTTATTTGAACATTGGGGACAATGTTCATCCTAAGTGTAAGGGGAGGGTAAAAAGATGATACCTTACATATGCACTTTCGCTTGAGTTTGTTTTGTTTGATAGTAGATGAGTAATAAAACTATGAGAAATACTTGTTAGTGTAATTTTAGCGCCAAATTTAAAAATTTTTACAACATTTAGGAGTGAAACTTTAGCCATAGCAAGCGTCTCATGGATAGGAGGTTGTATGACTAGCACATAACCGTATATTCAGAAAAATTTTCCACCCAAAAATGTGAGGTTCGCCTTTAGATTTGATAGGAAAAGCATTTATTATTGGTGCTTATGAGTGTACCGGTAGCATTTAGATTCTAGAACTTGCGTTAGTGATGCATCCCGAGACCGCTAGTGAGACTACATTCGTGTGGTAGGATTTACTACATGATAAGAGGCATTAGGATCACCCTTGTGTTAAACCCGTATCATGATTACTTGACCATTTAAGTCATATTACTTGGCTAGTTAAGTCAACTAATTTTTCCCACACCCTTAGCGTTGTACTCATTTTTAGTACACGATACCCCTAGTACACCCCTCCGAGCCTATCTTTTCGTTTCTAACTTTAAGCGTCTTACTTAAAGGAAGAATTTGTTACACCCCACTTAAATGTACACCCAAATCGCCTTAGCCTTCCGTGTATGCGCTCATTTTTAGTGCATTATTGTTATTTGTTAAACCCTAAGTTAACTTTCTAATTGATTACATGGTTGCTAAGTCGAGTCATATCCTTGTACATATTGTTTTGGGACGATTGGGACTCATGGGTAAGTACTTAATTTATGGAGTAATGGGGAAGAACATCATATTATTACCCCCATATGTACGTTAATCTTAAAAGTACTCCAAGTGTTTTGATTTTCTTAATTCGAGTCATTAGAATAGTTAAATGTAAAGTATGTAAAAATTCAAGTGTAAGGGGATTGCTCAAACCCCTATGATGTATTATTTTGGATGGTAGGGTAAGAGTGTTAAAAAAAAAAAAAAAAAAAAAAAAAAATCAAAATCAAAAAAAAATTAAAAAAAAAAAAAAAAAAAAAAAAAAAAAAAAAGAAAAAAAAACATACGGACTACCATCCCGTTTTCATTCTATGTTCGTTTTATGTTTTTGTTATTTTTCATTTATTAGCTTAAGTCGAGTCTAGTCTTGGCTTAGCAACGCCATCTTGTACATGTAATTAACCAAGATTGTTAACTCGCCACCAGTAAAATTCCCTTTATCCAACAAAACCGTGTAATTCATATCCCTACACCTAACGTTATAACCCTTTAAAAAGACCTCTTTGATAGTTTATCCTAGGTGCTTACGCCATGTGGTGGAGGTTTGATCCTTTCCCAAGCCTATGGTAATCTATTTTGCTATGACAGGTAGTGAGAGATATCTTCCATTTCCATAATGTTATATTACTTTATTACACCCGAGAGATGTGAGTATCTAAACACTATTTGTGAGGTGCTTGTATATGACTTCCGTGCTTGTCTATTGGTCTTTAGTGGAACGATTATTTGTTGTAATTACTTTTATATTAGTGTTAAATGACCCCTAACTTGTCTTTTGAGTAGAATAAAAGCTCATTTGCTTGAGGACAAGCAAATCTCAAGTGTAAGGGTATATGATGAGGCGAAAAATGATCCGTTTTTAGGGGGTCATTTAAGCCCGAATCCGACTTTATTTGATCAAATATTGCCCTAAATCGTTCCTTTTGTGATTTTAGGTGTTTGGAGAGTGAATTCTGGAAAAGAGGCTATTTTGGACGTTTTTGGAGCATAAAGTGAAGGAAACGACAAAGTGCCAAAAATCCAAGCTGGAAATACAAGGTGACGGCGTCACGACTTGAGTCTTGACGGCGTCACGACTTGAGTCTTGACGGCGTCAGACATGATGAATATTTTACCGTAGCTGGTGACGGCGTCAGATGAGTAGATGACGGCGTCAAAGTGGCCAAGATTAATTTACCGTAGGTGGTGACGGCGTCACATAGGCCGTCACAAGTGGATCTAGGGCGTCCGAGGAAGTTTATGGCGGCGAGTTGACGGCGTCAGATTTAACTCTTGATGCCGTCAGGACGATTTTCCTATATATAGTTTTCTAGTTTTTTCATTAAAAGAGGAGAAGTTTTGGTGAAACCCTAAAGACGATTTTGGTGCCTCTTTTACAGGTTTTTCAAGGGTTCCAAACCCTTGAGACCTTGCATTGTAATTGAGATAAGTATACTCTTAATTCAATCAATATGTCTATGTGTTGGTTGTTTATCTTTTGTTCTTATCTTAATTCTACTATGCTAGGCTAGATTTTCTTTGTGTTTGCTTAGATCTAATGAAACCTAGATGTTGATTATGTGTTGATTACTTGTCTATTCTTGTTCTTGGATGAATGATATTATATGTTAGGCTTAAGAAAACTGGCAGATCTCCAATGGTAACATGCTTGAACGTCTTAAGAAACATGAACCGAGGCGTACTAGGTCTTTATTGGTTGTATTTAATGCATGAGCCACTGTTTACAATCCCTATAGTTGTGCTGGGTCATGGTGTAGGAGGAGATAAGAGCTCATAGAGTTGGGGAGTTATGTATGCCACCCCACGAATGGTATTAAGGAATACAATCCGTCATCCATACAAGTATAACAAGTAATTGACATGTAAAAGATATCTAGGGAGTAATGAAGTCTAAGTAAACACAATTTCTCCACATACTGCTCACAACCTTAGTATAATTTAGTTTAATTTCATTTTTAGTATTTTATTTTGATTGCATCTTAGTTTTGGGTTAGTTGAATAGCAACTAATTCCGCCCACTCTTCTAAAACCCGAGATTTTACTTGCTTTCATAAAAATATAAAAATACAAAAAGAATCATCTTTCATCTCTAGAACTATTAATTAGGTTTTCTAATCCTAGCGACACTATTCCCAAGCTGAACGATCAATCCCCCGGTACTTGTCACTATACTATACTACAACGATCAGGTACACTGCCTGGTGGGGGTTGTAAGCCTCGCGAGATCCCTCGAGAGGTAAAGCAAGGTGCGATTCCCACGCACCACTATGGATGAATCTGGTTCTAATAAGTATGTTGGACTTGTCAAAGCTAAAAATTACCAAATAAGCTCAGTAGATAAGCTGATAAGCAAGATTAAGCTATTTCCAAAACCAATTACAACTCAAAATAGGGACAAAGTTGAGTGGCAATTTCAAGTGGGGTCCACTGGGTACCAGGTCAAACTAATGGTCAGCTTAAGATCTCTGGTAGGAGGGGGTTGGGAGAAACTAATTTGGAGGTGTGGATCCCACTGAGGTGGTCACAAATCACCACCAAAGTGGTGGTGGTGGGACTGAGCTGCTGATGCAGGGGAGATGGTCTCCCTGCAGTTGTGTTTGGGGTGAGTGGGGCCCACACTAAAACTCTTAAAAATACAAGCTATGTGGGATTTTGAAGATAAGCTGGTAGACTACAAGTCCACAAAAGCTCAAAGCTTGAATCCTATTCCTAAATTCTATAAAAATCCCACTAGTTTTGGAAAAACCTGAGAATGGAAATTTGACTTTTGATGAAAATGAACTAGGTTGACTATTTTGGATTTCTAACACTCACTACTGATTGTATATGTTATATTAAGCTATTATGAACCTATTTTAAGCTAAAGCTATAACTTATAAGCTAATGGGTGGGTTTGAGGATCACAAAATCCTTGACAGTTAACTGTCAAGGGATTTGTAATTGGATTTTGACTTATGGCTTAAAATGGACTTGGTTTCTTGGCAATACTTACTTAATTATACTAGGTAAGTATGATTAGAACTCAAACAACAATAAAAACCTAATGGAACACAGTGATTAACCAAGAACCAAACACCCCTTTTTAAACAGTTTACTCTAACTAACTTAGGATTAAACCTTGAAATACCTAACTACTGATCTAACTATCTTATTATATCATTTTTAAAGCTAATTGAATAGTAGAATGCAATATTAACAATAAGAAAACAAAAATTACAATTATTAAGATTGTGACTTACAATGATCCTGACTGAGACTAGGATACCAATGAACTCAAGACATAACCTATGACCTCCCAAGAGGTAACTAATACCACAACAATCATTCCTTGCCCTGCACCATCATTCTTCAAGCTTGACAACTATTTTTTTATTTATTTTCTATTTTCCTTTATATTTTTGAGATTTTTGATTATTGAATATAAACTGAGTAAGGCTGAGTAAAATTCTTTGAGAGCTTCTAATAACTTTGAAATAAGACTACTTGATCCAAAAGGAACACAAAATAACAACAGTTAGCAAAGTTAAATGAATTTGTCAAATTCACTCAAAATTACCAAATTCTAATTTGATGAACAAGAGTTTAATTAAAGGTTCAAGATAGATTAAATTACACAAAAGTAACTGAGTTTAACTGATTGAAATAGAAATTACAATTGAATTTGAAAGTTATACTACCTACGATTACTTTTAACTAAAACTACTCTAATAAATTTCTTCTCTGCTTCCTTTTGCATATATAGATGATCTTTTGAGTTCCTAGCAGCTTTCCAAGACTTTCCCATCTCATCTGAACCATTGAAATGGTTCAATTGATCCTAGCCATTCAAAACCACTTTTGGCGCCAAATTGGTCAAAGTGTCAGGTTTTTGCGTGGAGAGGTTTTCAAAGCATTTGGAAGGTTGTGTGAGGTGGAGAGACATGGGTAGGGTGAGTAGGAGGTGAGGTGGAAGTGAATACTGTGGGAGGGTGAGTGGTTTTGGTGGTCTGTGTGGTGAAGGTGGTATTGGAGGGAAAGGTTAGGGATGACTGGGTGGTTTGGTTGTGTTGACCGGGTATTGACCAAGGGGGTGGATTGGGCTTTTTGGAGTGGGCTGGGAAAAATAAAAGGGTAAGGGTGGGCTTGGTATTTGGATTGGGTTTTTGTTTTGGGTAATAATATAAAGATAGGGTCCGGTTTGGTTTGTTAAGAAATAAATCACAAGGACCAATTTTGTAATTTGGAAAAATTATAGGGACTGAAAATGTGACTTTCCCATAGTTATCAAAAGGGCCAGTTTGATCATTCATGAATAGTACAAGGGTCACTTTTGATAATTTCCATTTTTTTTTATATCTGGGGACCTTTTCTGTAAATTCACCAAACTTCAGGGACCAATTATGTAATTCCACCAAACTTCACACCAAGGACCATTCCTGCAAAAGATAAATAGCACAAGGACCAAAATTGATTTTTCTCAAAGTTTTTACATCCCAGGGACCATTTATGTCAATTTCCAAAGTACAGGGACTAAACTTGTAATTTTGTGAAACTTTGCACCAAAGGACTAAATATGTAATTTTATGATTAAAAAGGACCTTTGATGACTTTTTCATGTTTTTAGAATAACCAGGGACTAGTTTTGCCAATTTATGAAACTTGAGGGACTGAAACTGCCAATTATGCAAACTTTGTACATTTTTCATCTGTTTTTGCATATTTTGCATTTGAAACATATAAAACACACTTCTAAGATATTTTAAGTATTTTGATGTATATTTGAGTGTTTTTGTATGTTTTGGCAGCTCAGATTGGTTTAAAATGATGAGTATTTAGACACTCATCAATAAGCATATGAACGAAATTTTAGACCACATGGGGTGTTTGTATATGTGTCATCTAGATAAGACTAGGAAACTTACAAAGGAAGACTTATACATGTTTAAGTAAACTTAGGCTCCAAGTAAAACTTGGTCACCAAGTTTAGGCACCTTCCTAGGAGCTTTCCTAACCTCCTCATCTTCACTATAAATAGCAAGCTCATCCTCTTCCTTTCTTTTCATTCCAAACACTCAACAACAAATCCATAAACCATGATCCTTTGATTTCTAAGTTATAAGTTACATACCAAAGTTGAAGGCATAGTTAGTCTCTACATGAATCAAGAGTTTGTTTGGTGATTCCATGGTTGAATTAGGAGCTACACAAGGTGATTAGGGGCTGAGTTAAATGGTTTTCACAAGGTCTATATCAAGGCTAGCAAGGGTTTCAAGAGTTGTGGTGAAGGGTTTGCAAGCATAGGTTTAGTGTCCTAGTTTCATACTTGACTTCCTTTCTTTAGAAAGCTAAAAGTTGTAAGAAACCCTATTACACTTTCTTGCTCAATATCATTTTCATGCTTATTATGTTTCTTTCATGCTATATATGGTCTTTGTATTATGTTCATGATGTATAAAAACTAATAAAACAAGTTATGGAAACTATATATTAACTTATGTTAAGTAATCAAGGAAACTAGTGACTTTTATGGAGAACCATGACCAAAATAGTATAACTATGATATTTGACACTTACCTACTGTTAGAGAGGACTTATCAAAATAGTATATATTACCCACAGTTTTGTGTGGACGGTTTCGCCAATATGACCAATTTGGTTTCCATAAACATGCCATACATTGTTTCCAAAAAGATTGTGAATACTGAGTTCGGAACTCAATGTCAAAAGAACCGTGTATTGGTTTACTACTTTCTTTTATTAGTTCTTTATGTAGCCTGAAATAGTCACCAAACAACATAATTAGGAAACGAATAAATTGCGTTATAATATAAGTAATTGGTTATATTCATCGGTGTCCTACTTGTATAGTTCTGAGTTGTTGTATAATTCTGCAAAATTAATGCCTAAAGTTACTTCATGTGCCGTTGATATCACCTCTAACATCAAAGTTGCTGGATTGTAACCGTCTTTCAATTTATTCACTCCTTCCATTTCCTACATCAAAGACGTTTCATGGATGTTCATATTTTTTATTTCAACTGTATACGTGGTTTAATCTTATATTTTTACATGTTGTGATACTGACCTCAAAGTACTTGATTAAGTGAGAAGAATGACGACCCGCTGGACCGACATACTATATCTTTTCACCTCCTCTTTTCAAGAGAAATAACTGCATATAGAAAAAGGAATTGGTAATTAGTTTCATGATGTTTGAGACTGACATCTGATACAAAATTACCTCATCAAAAGCATCAAAAATGTCGATACTTGGATGATGTATGATGTAGACCACTATTCTTACTGTGTCTACTGTTCTCATGACTATAGCGAATGCTCTTGCATCAAGGCCCGATGATGACTCAGCCATGAAAATAATAGATGGGTTTGCGACTAACGTAACAGCAATCATTAGCCGCTTTCGCTGTTCTGTTGAAAGCCCGTTGATGTTAGTGATTTCCAGATTTTCTATCAAAATAGCACCACTATGCCTTGTAAAATCAAAAATTCCAGTTTAAGAATGTTACAAAAGTAGATAACGAAACTAAAGAGCGAAAGACGTTACAAACGGTTACCTTAATACAGAAAAACACTTCTTAAAGTTTTTGAAGGTTTCAGTGTCATTGTTAAATCCGAAGCCGGGATAAGTCCTCATTAGTTCTAACCTATTTCCTTTTAGTTCAACACAGGCTTAAATGTTTCAAACAACAGCAAAAGCATTGTAAATGTAATTTATACTATAATCTGTAACATGTTACTAATCAGAATTTGTGTCACCCGTGGGCCGTCCACTTCCAGTATTCTGATATGAGCTGGAACACCTCGCCATTTTTTGTTCACTCGCACCTACAATGGTAGCAGTCACCATTGAGTTAGTATAAGGTATTTCACTATTCAGATGTGAGTAAATGTAACAGCAACATGTTATCCAAAGCATGTTACAAATCATTGGTGGTTTAGAACATTTGTAGTAGTGTTCGATAGATTACCATCCGCATCACCAACACGTTTAAACTCAAATACTTTTTTGAATCTATCTTTAAAAGATAGATTCAAACATCAACAAAACATTAATCTAAGGTTTGATCTTTTACCAAACCACATAACATTAACATAACATCTACATGTTAAAAAGTAATGCAATGGGGAAGCGTATATTTTTATTACCATAACATTTATGATATTTATTACTATATATAGCACAGGTTGAAAGTTGTCCACAATGTAAAAACA
Source organism: Artemisia argyi (assembly GCA_030686995.1). NCBI lineage: Eukaryota > Viridiplantae > Streptophyta > Magnoliopsida > Asterales > Asteraceae > Artemisia > Artemisia argyi. Next base: position 253,668,082 of record CM060700.1, read on the forward strand.
AAATAGCACATGAATGGTCGGATCAAGGGTCGTTGCTCCTGTAGCTCTTTTTGTGTTAGTATTATGTCGAAGAACCTAAAATACAACATATATTATGTTACATGATGGGTATCACATTATTGATTCCATTCACAACTTTAACACTTAAGAAATTTGAGTCAAACACTTGTTAAGTCAATTAGAAGTCACAAAGCTAACATAATAGTAATACATTAATAGTAACCTTTAAGCAATTTGCAAGAGAGTATAGATGGTCAGCAGAAAACATTGTAATAGAATTGTGTGGATCAGGAAAATGCTTCCCAAACTGTGTCGTCTATCCTTGATTTAAAAGAGGAGCCCACGATAACTAATATTTTCAAGTCCAAAGGCCTTAGAAAATGAATATCATGTATGGTACGCGGCATCGTGTCTTGAAAGCCCCCATCTATTTATTGTGTTATAATCATTTTGTAGTGTTTATGCATAGTCAAATTGCTTCACTTAGCATCCTAGAAATATAATATGTATCATAGTAATTGTAACAAAACTCACTGTGATAACTGGATCGACTAAACATAATGACTAAAGCTTGTATCTTAACAGCAACATGGTTCTTGCATTAAAACAATCATAATTAAAACCTGGCAATACCCTTCTCCAAAACCATGTAATATCATTTTTTTCATTTTTTGATAACCGAGACTATCAACCCTAACACATTGTTCAAATACATTAACTAAGAGTACCAACGTTAATAATTTCATCTAATTCCAGATAATGTAAAGGGGTCTGACCCTCAAACTCTGCAATTTTAGTAATAACAGTAAATATATATTGCAGTTTCGAAGTTGAAAGCATCCCCAGCCCTAATGAAGACTAACTAATAAATAAATTTTACAAAAGACTTAGAAGTATTTTTTTATAAAATTTACCCTTGAAGTGTTTTTATTGGGTGAGTTGAAGATCTAAAAAAGGAACAATTAGATGGGATCAGTTTGTTGACTGACTTACAGATAGTAGTATAATATTTTTGATTTAGATATTTGATGCAATAGCTATAACTACAATAGAAATGGTTACCGGTGCTTGGGATATCAAGAAGGTCATAACAACTCGACGGTATTTGGTTCTTAGTACATCAGCTGCAACATGTAAAGCCAATGCAGTCCTTTGCCTGCCTAACCTACCAGAAACAATGTAGTCCACGCCAATACCACTATCACAAATATATATAGAGAACAAAGTCGCTAAAGATTCCTGAAAATACATCGATTTATAAGATAATGATTCTAAGATATTTACACGACTCAAATAAAATTTATTAGCCACCTTAAGGTATCCGGGTACTCATCTAAAACGATAGCTAATGCATCAGCAGCAACCATTCGCAAATTATACTTAACATGAGATAGCACCTTGAAGTGTCCCGAATAATCAGTCCCAAGTTCATGATCACAACAAAGACACAAATCCTCTGCCATTTGCATTCAATAAGTATTACATACAGCAAACATAAGTAGATTATATAATAAAGCAATGTATAAATGAAAAATGAAGTTTGCTATTTGTGTTATACCTATTCAGGATCATGCAGGGCTATAATGATGATGGTAGCATTTTGCAACTTTAAACACGCCATTCTAACATGTACATCTTTTGCATAGACGCCAGATAAAGCCTGATAATAAAATGTGAGAACCAAAAAAATTCGCTTGATAAGGACACAATTAATATAATACATTGCAAAAAGATGTTGAGTACATAAGCAAATAATTAAGTACATAAGCAAATAAGTAGAAAAAATTAGTCATACGAAACACCCATTTTATTACTTGGAGTTGCCCATTAAAAAACATAAATACATATGTAGATAATTATAAGGTTTTTATTCATTCTAGTTTCCCATATACTCTGCCTCTTCAAAAAAAATCCAAAAATGTTGTATGTTTTGATCTATATATTTGATTCAACCAGATTTATCATCCTTAAGAACCCGATCTATGCCGGTGGAGGATCGAGATGAAGAACAAATATTCCATTGGTATTAATATATTTGCGTTGATTTAGTATATTCGCTTTTAAATAATCAATTTAGCTTTTCTTTTTATTTTTTCCGATTCAATTTAATATATTTGCTTTGATTAAGTTCAATTCAATTGTTTTGCAGCAAAACCCTAGAAAGTAATTTGTTCATTCTAGTTTCCCATATACTCTGCCTACAATAAAAAAAACAATAACACAAACAAAATCAATTCATGAACAAATTACTTTCTAGGGTTTTGCTGCAAAACAATTGAATTGAACTTAATCAAAGCAAATATATTAAATTGAATCGGAAAAAAATAAAAAGAAAAGCTAAATTGATTATTTAAAAGCGAATATACTAAATCAACGCAAATATATTAATACCAATGGAATATTTGTTCTTCATCTCGATCCTCCACCGGCATAGATCGGGTTCTTAAGGATGATAAATCTGGTTGAATCAAATATATAGATCAAAATGTACAACATTTTTGGATTTTTTTTGAATTGTTGACATTAAAGGATGAATTGAAACTGATAAATCAAAGAGGAATAGAAGGAAAGTGTTTTGAATTGATCAATCTAATTGAATAATTGGTTAGACATATTTCTTGGAGGAGGAGCGGTGATAAGGAGGAGTTTTGACTGAGTATTTAATGAGTTTCCAATAATTTAATGTGGGAGCGTGTTTATGAAGGAGGATTATCTTTGACCGAGTAATTGATATTGATATCATTAATGGACGCGTTTTTTGTTTTCTTTTTTATTTTTATTTTTAGATTTGAAGAGTGTAAAACATGCATGCTTAGACTTGTTGTACGCAATAAATCATCGACCAATAAGAGAAGAGACACATCAGCGAATTAATTGCAATGTGTGCTTTAAGGGGCTTGTAAACTTTACTGGTTTATTAGTATAGCACTAGTACAAAAAGTATTTAATGAAACAGTTAAATGAGATTTTTTAAAGCGGTATTGAACCGTTTTATAATAGAGCGTAGTAAAAAATGAGGTGATTATTTAAAGCGGTTCTAAACCATTGTAAAAAATGGGTTCCTTTTTTTGAAGAATCTTTTAAAACATTGTTGAAGAACCGTTCTAAAAGAGCAAATATTAGTAAAAAAAAATATATTATTATATTTTATTGTTATTTGCTTATCACGTCAACTGCTAACCACATCAAGATCTCAAATTGTTCATCATCTAGTTGCCTCTTTAAAGAACAAGTACAAAAACCCATAAATTATAAAACATCTTATATACATAATTAACAATTATTACATATATAAATTGATAAATTCATATAGATCTATAAAGACACGAATGAAAAAACTAAACCAACATTTATAGATTTAAATTCATATGTATATACAAACTAAACCAACATTTATAGATCTACGAATAGATGAAGAAAAAAAGAAAACAATATCTACAAGTTGAAGGCTCATCATATCCATGTTCAAATTAACAAGACCTGCAACAATAGAAAATTCAAACATTAAACCTCAAAGTAGAGTCATTCGATCTAAAGCAAACAAATCATAAAAATAAAATATAAGAATTATTTAGATCTAAAACAAATGAACCTTATTAGATCTTGTTGTAAACTGGTGGTTCTTATGTGTGGGTCACGGTTGTTCAGTTGATCATGAGAATGTGCTCTCGATTACCGGCAATTGGCAGTGGTGGATGGGAAATGTTATTTGTATGTGTGTGTTTATGAGAAAATTGAAGATGAGAAAAAAAATACTCCGTATAAGATATGTGGGTACTAGTGCTAGTTTGTGGTTTATATTTTGATTCTTTTGGTTTATCTTTCCAATGTTTCCCTAACAACTGTCATAAAAAAACGTGAAAGAGTGAAATAGAGGGAATAATATCCCGCTTTTAAATTGTGAAATTTTTTAAATATGCTTTTTTATATAGCGGTTCCTAGGAACCCGTAGTATAAAATGTTTTGGGAAATGTAACCGTTGTAAATAACATTTTTTTGAAACGGTTTTACAGATGTATGTTCTATAAAATGGTTTTTCGGATTTTTTATAACGGTATAGTGTAAAACCGTTATAAAAAGGCCGTTGTAAAAAACACTTTTTGTAGTAGTGTAGATAGATTAAGATGGTTTTTAGGGGATATATGAAATTCTTCCTTATTATTTTTTACTTGTTAAATTTTAAAATTTTTGTTCCGCACTTTTTTAGCTAGTTTTATTAACAGGACAAGACCGTTTTTTATTGTTTTCTGCTCCGTATTTTTTGTGTTTTATTATTTTTGACGTATCAAACTTTATAATTTATGTCAATTTTTTATTTTTTTTTATTTTGCAGTTTTATAATATAAAAGAAATTATAAAAAATAAAAATAAATCTAAGGGCAAAACACGAGAAAGCATGCCTGGAGAATCAACACGTGTTTGTCCCCGTTTGCTTTTGATACCTTTGGTGTTCTCGCTCCTGAAGCTGTGCGACTTCTGAATCGGGTTCAGAAAGTCGTTAATAGCATTTCTTCGTCCCTTAAGGTTTCAAACTTTGTTTTTAGTAAAATAGGGTTCGCTATTCAAAAGGGGGTAGCGGCGTAACTTGTTGCCCGGCTACCTGCCATTGTATTGTAATGTCATATTTCGAAAGGTAAATATAATTTTGTGTTATTCCAAAAAAAAATAATAATAAAATAAATAAATAAATAAATAAAATAAAATAAAAAATAGAAGGGGTATTACTTGCAATTTAAAGGGTTACCAATAAAAAAACACCTTTATGTATCATTGTACGTTTTGAAAGATTACACTTCTTATTTAGCATTTTATTTGAAGTTTCACTTCTCGTTCAAGTCCTTTAAAATCAGGCTCTACTATTACCATGAATCAATGAATGCGTAGTGTGTCATATTATGGTCAAATGTACAACATGGCCCTATTAACCATACGTTTGCTAATTGCTAGACGGGATTTAGCTCGACACTTTCCAAAGTATATCCTTCAAAACCTCATTTGACACGATAGCCGAATATAAAAAGAAGCAATGTACAAACTTCAAACTTTAATTAAACATATTTTTTGGACAAACTTTTCAAACTTTTGTTGAGTCCACGTGTAATCGTGACCACATTCACCACCGCCACATCAGCCTTTTTCTTCACCACTAACTTCAACACCAAACAATTGTAATAAGACCACCAACTTCACCACCTAAAACATGTCCTACTTAAACAAAAATATATCCCACAATTTACTCACATACACAATTATTTAAATCTTCGACACATGATTCTACTTGTATTTAAAAGCAAATATGAACCTGTTCTGTACTATTTGATCAGTTAGCTTGTAACAACTTTTACCTAGTGGCCTATTTTCTTGCACTAACAAGTTCAAGAAGCTGTAAACTTGGCTATGATTGAAGTTGAGATAGCTGTATTGACGAAACTATTATTTCTATCTTTGTTTGATCTCCACGTATTTATTGATGCGTATATACACATACTTTATACGAACTTTCTCGCTAATGTCGTTGATCTACTAGCTATATATATTCACAAACTTTTGATTCTCTGCGAAAGAAAACATGTAATTGAAACCAAGACACGCGCAATATACTAAGTTTTGTGAGAGCATCAATTCCATCCAACACAATCTGCGCCTGGTTCGTGACAAGGTCAAACCTTAATTTATTGGAAAAGCATCAATTCTTGAACTTTGAGATCATTCCTCTTCTTTTTCGAACATGACGAATCCACAAACAGAATTCTTTACATTGACCTCAACAAAATAGGTAAACGGCAGATAATAACAATAACAACAGCTTGTTAGTATGAACATGCTTAATTTTGCTGAAACATTTTCTTCTCATGAGCATTATAGCTTTCCCTATCATTAGAAACTTGTTTTGCGGGTTTTCTTTTGCAGAAGAGTACCAAGGAGAATGTGTGTTGTTATTGTTGTTGTCGTTACTTATAATTATGATTTAGCTTCAGATTATTGATCATCCGTGATAGGATTTGAACAGAGAGAAACATAAAATGCGAGTTCTGAATTCTAAAATGTGACCCGCAAGCTCTGAATTCTTTGGAGGTGTTTAGATTACTAGTTAAGCTTATGTAAAGCATATATAAATTGTCTTAAAAATTTTAAGAGGTGTCCCATTTGATGCAAAAGGGATGCAATGCGGGTTGGGTTCGGATTGGCGGGTTTGAAACAACCCGAACATGAGCTATTTAAGTAATCGGGCATGTTTGTCACTCCTAACTTATTTAGGCCTAACTCGTACACGACCCATTAACCCGCTTATCTAAATGGGATGACACCCACCACGTGTATGATGAAAAATTGAAAATGAATTACTTTTCTTGTAGTAAATCATATAAATAAAGAAGGATTATACTATGATAATTTCACCAATAATTTTTTTCCAAAATGTTTTAAGCAACTGATGTTGCACACGTAATTTGTTTACATGCAATTTTATTAACAAAGTACATTGTTTAATAAAGTATAGTTTGAAGCGATTACAAGAGAAAGTATAAAAATTGCAAAAAAAAAAAAATAATAATAAATAAATAAATAAAACTTATTTCTCAAAATTCTCCATAAAAAATGATAAAAATGAGGCTAACCAAATTATACTACCCATTTCTTTCTATTTTTCTATCAATTTCTAAACAAAATCTAATAAAAATGAGGCTAACCAAAATTGTACAGTACTAACAGCCGTTAGTTATTTAACGGCTGTTAACTAACGACTGTTACTTTAACATTTAAAAAAAAAATGTACGCACTTTGTCCTTCATCTTAGCGGTTCATTGCAAATTTAATCCTCACATAATTTACATAAATGATCATTCATGTTATACATCAATTGCAAAGTCAGGTAACTAACTTCACGTTAAGTAGCTAACGATAACAAAAGAATTCCGCAGCAACGCGCGGGTACCAACACTCGTTATACCTAAAAAAATACAGTGACACCTTCCATGGCACCACTTTAGATTGACATGTAACTTATACACGAAATTGCATAGTATCTAAATCTGAGGGACTGAAAGTGCAACTAAAGTTGACTTAAAGTCAACCAATTGCCTTTACTCTTTTCTAACTTCATTTGATCTTTCATTTTCATTGCATTTTCATTCACCACAATCTTCCATCATCCGTCAACCAATTACTTATAAAAAAGGTAAAAGTTTTGTTTATTCGATCATTAGATTGTCATATTTCTAATTTCCAGACTTATTGTTGTTTCGCTGTAATCTTTAAAATTGAGCTATATCCTCAAGTTAATAAGCTCATAAGCCATTAAAAATTGAGCTTATAAAAAGTTCAATAAGCTCATCTAATAAGTTAAACCAAACACCCATTAAAACTAGTTGGGATACAATTGACATGATTGAGTGATTTGAGTCTGCGAGAGATGGGTTATTATTTTTTTATTTATTATTATTATTATTATTATTATTATTATTATTATTATTATTATTATTATTATTATTATTATTATTATTATTATTATTATTATTATTATTATTATTTTTTTTTTTTTTTTTTTAAATTAGGTTATGTAGCATAAGATAAATGGCATTGAATGGAATGAATAGTTGTATGTGATATTATTGAAGTTTGTTAGTTTTGGTTGATTGAAACCAAAAATTTAAAGATGTTCTGATGATAGATGCAGTTAATTAAGGGGGCGTTTTTCTTGGCCTATTTGATGGGTTATATGAGCTTATATAAGCTATATCCTCAAGTTAATAATAAGCTCATAAGCCATTAAAAATTGAGCTTATAAAAAGTTCAGTAAGCTCATCAAATAAGTTAAACCAAACACCCCTTAAACTAGTTGGGATATAATTAACATGATTGACTGATTTGAGCCTGTGAGAGATGTTTTTTTATTAGGTTATGTAGCATAAGATGGATGGCGTTGAATGGAATGAATCATTAGATTTTGTTAAAAAAAAAAGTAAATGCTAATCGGAAAATGCCACTGTAGGAGAAATGGTGCATTCGTGTAAATGACATGAAGTGTGGAAAACGTTCAAAAGTTGTAGTGTTGTGTGGATCAGTGACTTGAAGGAACTTTACTTTACGCTTTTGGTTTCTTGATGCTTGTGCATGTATTCTATGAAAGCTTTAACGGTTACTAAAACGTGGTAAGCTTGGTATCACTTATAATTAACTTTGATAGTGGTCAAATTGAATCTGCATTCATATTCTTAGGAAACATAGAAGACAGAACGCCTCAGCTAAATGCAATGGTAATATTACGCCTCTCTGTTTATGTGTATAATACTTTGTTTTCAAGAGAGATAGCTGACTATTTATGTGATGCTGTTTTTCCATTATCTATGTTTAGTTTGTTTGTTTGTTTGTTTTTTTTTTTTTTTTTTTCAACAGAACTTATATATGAACACTCACATGTTTGATTGTTTAATGCTACTTAGTCATGGGTTCTTAGTGCTAATTAATTGTTTCAACTTTATTTTCATTTCTTTTCTGAAAACGTTTATTGTACTTGTGAACGCAGCTCGATCTCATTATTGATAATGGCTACTACATCCATTCCTCATCGGTGGAAATATGATGTCTTTGTTAGTTTTAGAGGTGAAGATATCCGCCAAAACTTCATGGATCATATGTTCAATGATTTCAAGCAAAAAGGGATTCATGCTTTTAAAGATGATAGAGAATTGCCTAAAGGAGAAGAGATATCTCCTCATCTCTCCAAAGCCATTGAAGAATCGAGGTTTTTGATTGTTGTCTTCTCCAAAAATTACGCTTCTTCAACATGGTGTTTGAGGGAACTTGGCAAAATACTCGAGTGCAAGCAAATGGGAGAGCCTAAACACGAGGTTCAAATCATTTTTTATGATGTTAAACCTAACGTGGTAAGGAATCAAACTGATAGCTACGCTGAAGCTTTTGCCAAACATCAAGTTTATAATATAACGAAGGTGGATCAATGGAAAAAAGATTTATCCATGGCAGCTAACTTATCCGGATGGGATCTCCAGGACATGACAAATGGGTAAATTTCTTATTTTTGTGTGATTAGTCTTGTAGCTCTACTAAAGCTTAACACTATGCAGTTTCTCTTACTTATTGTCTCTTTGTGGTTAACAGGTATGAGTACAAGTTCATCAATTGCATCTCCAAATACATCCTCATAAAGTTATGTGACGGGCCCTTACATGTTGGTGAGAACCTTGTTGGCCTAGATTTCCATTTAAACAGGTTAAATGTGCTACGCTTCGTTGGGTCGGATAAGGTTAACATGACGGACCCTTGCCAAAGCTATTTATAACTTGATGTATGTCCACTTTGAAGGGAGTTGCTTTTGTGAAGATGTCAAAGAAGTCACGAAACGACAAGGCCTGATTCAAGTCCAGCTGCATATGATTGGAAAGATCATGAAAATAGAAGATTTGAAGATACCAAGTGTTGGTGAAGGAATTATGGTGATAAAGAAGATGATGTCATCGAAGCCGATCCTGCTTGTTTTGGATGATGTGGATCATCGGGATCAGTTAAAGGCACTAGCGGGTTTAGCTAGTTGGTTTTGCCCCGGAAGTTTGATTATATTCACAGGTAAAGATAAACAGTTGTTGAGATCTCATAGAGTGAATGAAATCCATGACATGGACTTTCTAGATGAGGATGAATCTCTTAAGCTCTTCAGTTTCCATGCCTTTGAGGAAAAACATCCTTCTGCAGGCTTCCAAGAACTTGCTGAGAAAGCTGTGAACTATGTGCAAGGTCACTCTTTGGCTCTCATAGTTTTGGGTTGTTTTTTGTACGGTAAAACTGTGGGTGAGTGGGTTAGTGAACTGGAAAGGCTTAGAGAACATCCTAATGAAGAAATACATCAAGTTCTCCGCTTAAGTTATGATGGGCTAAACCTCGAGCAGCAAAATATCTTACTTGATATCGCATGTTCATTCGTTGGAGAAAACAGTGATTTAGTAGCAAGCATACTAGATGGGTGTAACTTTTTTGCAGATAGAAACATGAGAGTTCTAGTTGATAAGTCATTAATCAGAATCTCTAGGGATATGTCACTTCAAATGCATGACTTGATTCAAGCAATGGCAAGAGAAATCATTCATGAAGAATCTATCATGACCGGGAAACAGAGGAGATTGTGGAATTCATCTGAAGTTAACAATGTATTGAGTGAAAAGAAGGTTAGTAGTGGTATACAATTCTTTTTTCTCTACACTAATTCAAGTATTAGGAAAATATCCTAATGAAGCTACCTGTTCTTGCTTTTCCAGGTGCCAATAATTGAAGCAGTTGAAGTTCTAGTCCTTTCCTTAGAGAAATTTTGTCAAAAGGTTCAAATAGATGCTAATGATTTTGCACATTTGAAAAAGTTACGGATCCTGAAAATCTATCAAGAGGAAAAGGTATCTGAGGAAAAACGTGAATTGAAGGGACACAATGTGATCTTCTCAGGAGAAAATTTGGATTATTTGTCCAATAAACTAAGCTTGTTTTATTGGCATGGATGTCCTTTCGAGTGCTTACCTTCAGATTTCTATCCAGAAAACATTGTGGCCATTGACCTGTCTTACAGCAACATAAAACATATTTGGACCACACCTAAGGTATTTCCTTGTACACACATGTTTTCCTAATTGATATCTAATGATCCGATAACTTATCTTCTTTTTTGTTCTTTCGATGTCAGTGCTTTAAAAGGTTGAAAGTAATGAAGCTAAGGTACTGTTGTAACCTAATAACCACCCCTGACTTCTCAGAGATTACAATTCTCGAAGAGCTAAATCTTGAAGGTTGTGTGAATTTGGTTAACGTTCATCCCTCAATTGGAATGCTCAAGAGGCTTGTTGTGTTAAATCTAGCGGGGTGCCTAAAAGTCGACCTACATCCTTCTTTTGTATCCTCAACTTCAATCACTGCTCCTTTTGGTTTACGAAGTAAACAACAACATCCCCAAAGATCAATTTCATTGGCAGGTTTACATATGTTAACGTCTCTCAATTTCAGTTACTGCAATATAGTTCAAGTGCCCGATGGCATTGGAGGCTTATCAGGTCTAAAAGAGCTATACTTGTCAGGGAACAATTTTACTAGTTTGCCTGGAAGTTTGAGTCAACTTTCTAATCTTGAAGAACTTACACTTGATGGTTGCAAGAAGCTGGAAGTGTTGCCCGAACTTCCACATAGCTTACTAGAAATTGATGCATCTGATTGCACCTCCTTATGTTCAATTATGGGATCAAACCCAATCATGAGCGAAAGGTCCACTTATCTCAACAATTGTCCAAAATTGTTTAAGGTGTCGATATCGGATTCTCAATGTCTCGACTCATCTGTAACTTCCCAAGGCTCTCGATTTTCTTCTTTCCTTCGGTATGCGGTTAACAGATGTGGATTGTTCCGTTTGCCAGGAAATTCCATTGAGAAAATGGATATGTTTTATGATGGAAATAGCATTCTAAATTGGTTTACAAATAAAAGTTTGGGAAATCATGTAAAGGTTGAATTGCCATCAGATTGGAGCTTCAGTAAGTTAAGGGGATATGGAATTTGTGTTGTTTTTAAAAGAAAAGGACCTTCCAGATATTTTGGATACTCTGTAAACAACTTTGATGGAGATGATTTGGGAGAATGCAATCCATACTACTATGATTATTATTTTCACGATAAGCCAATAAGAATCGATGAGTCAGATATGATATGGTTGCATTATACGACAAGTGAAAGATGGAAATTGAAGAAAGCAAAGAATTTTGTAACATTTCGTTTTTGGGAGAATGAAGGAATTGAAGTGAAGGAGTGTGGTGTAAGACTTGTTTGGGATGAAGATTTAGATCAAGAAGCAGACTTGATTATGTTCCAAGACCTCCCAACTCTATCACAACATGGTGGGGCCTGGTGCAACTTTGGGAATTCTGGAATCGAATGGTCATGGTAGTCCAATAAAAAAAATTATTATCATTGTTTATATGTCAAACTACATGTCCCCTTTTATTTGGTCTTTCTATTAGCAACAGTTAATATTCAATCTTTTGTATAGGAGACACCCACCAAGTGTTTGATGAAATGCATGAGTAGAAATCCTTTACTATTATACCAGCAAACTGTCGTTAGCTATAACTCTACAGCCTGTTTGTAGATTTTTTTGGATTTAGGATGTATTAAGAATAGATTGTTGTGTTTTGAAGTGGTGATGTGTACAGTAACATTGCTTGATAATTCAACCATGAAGTCCTTAAGTCTCACTGACTTTGTTTTCAACCTCTTCCCTATTCCTAATTCAGTCACACTTTGAGCTTGTGGATCAACCGAGTGATTTGTTGTTGCCACCTCAGTTTGATCATTAGTCAACAACTCATTACCTTCATTAGGTAATTCAACTTTCTCGTGCATGACATTACTGTCCTCCCTAACATTGACCTTGTCGACAAGGTTGCGTTGAGGAAAAGTATGAAACACATCAGCTTGTACCCAGGTGGCTTCTTCAGGAGCTTTGCCGTGCAACTGAACTAAATATTGCTTTGGTACATCTTGTAATGTGTCTGCCTCTCTTATTTGTACAATAGCTTGTGGTGTCATTTGGGATATCTCAGTAGTCGTGCCAAAACATTTAAGAAGAGAGACATGATAAAGATCATAGATTTTAGCATCGACATGTAAGAAAATTGATAAAGATCATAGGTACTGCATTACATAAAAGAACTGCTATATCTTCCAAACACCCCTCAAGTAATATATAAAAACTGAAGTATTAGTTTATCTAAAAGCGGGGACTAGAACTGTAACTTGTGGATATTAAGTTGACTTTTGGATATCATAACACATGGAGACTGATTGCATTCATGCCCTCTGCTTCTTAACCCATTGGAAACCTGTAAGTCATCCATTTCTTTTACACTTTCATCACAAGTAAAAATTGGTTCACCAAGAAGAAAGGTGAAAACCAGAGTGGAAGCACTTGAGATGTGCTTGTGCAGGTGTGCGAGCACGCGTTTTGTGTATAATGCTATCAACCCTGTTCGTAACAAGTCCAACGATGCACAAAACACTTTCTCATGATAATATTCCAAGACAAACCAATCCATAGTAGAACACACAATGAATATCAAATTTGACTGTATGCTTAATTCTTGGCATATAGTAACTGCTTATGTAACTAGTTTATTACCAATAAAAATGTTAAAACTTTAGCAAAGAAATATCGTAAAGTTCTCATGCAATGGAATCAAAGACAAGCAAGTGATACAAACAGAAACTATCAAGCTGGTAGAAGACAAAAATAACACCACCAAACTCCAAACTAAAATGCCCATTTATCAGTTTCATTTTTCCCCATTTGACTTTCTGATGACACCTTAAACGGTCCGCTTGAGTACTTGACCCAAAGGGAAGTCATCAAATGAATATGTATGACCATGGTCAAAAGTCAAAACCTGCATTGCTACTCATTGAATCAAACCTTGTGAAACTACGGTCTTGTGCCGTGCTGCTCATTCAGTCGAATCTTGAGAAGTTATTATCCTGTGTGGAGCTGCTCATGGAATCAAATCTCAAGAAGGTTTCCTGTTTGGGAGAACCTCGGTCAGTGGCACTGAAAGAGTCATATCTCGAGAAATTATCAAAGAAAGAATTCTCTGCTCTTCCCCCACTGTATCGTGGTGAGGTGCCAGCTCGAGAAGCTGGTGAGCCAGGAATCGAATCATCAAACCCAAATGGACTCTTTTTCTGGAAGAAACTGTTATTGCCTTGCGGGGAATCACTTTTCCTTGGACTTGCAGTGAAATGTACTGTATTAATTTTCATGCAATGATATAACTGAAAAAAATATATGAACTCACCTTAGCTGTGTCACTATTGAATCCCCACACAGAATCTACATCATCATTGTTGTCAAAACAAGGTACACGTTTTGTTGTATTTAGACAATGAAAGATCAGACCATAAACTGAATCCAATCGGTACCTTTCTGTGTCAGCATCAAAGCTCTTTCAGTAATGTTTAAATGAATCCTCCTTGGTTGGACTTTCAAATATTTTTTGCGCCGTGGGACTACCAGCTGGGCTTTTAGCCGACTCATCTTCGCTATGTATGTATGCTCATTCAGTCTCGAAAGGCTTCTCTGACTTCCGGTCAGTATTTGAATATGAATCCGCAGAAGCGTCATCCATCGGAGCCGAGTTTTCTGCCTGAGATGTTGATTTGGTATTTGCAGGCACCGTAGCATCAAATGAGAAACCTTCGTCTTCGAATTTATCCCAATCCTCGTCCCACACTGGAGATATCTCTGGAACTCCAGGTTGCCAAACCTTGACAATCAAAATAGGTGAACCATAACGCAATATCAATCATTCTATTATAATATTATACAGATACAGTGACGTTGTTGCTCATGACTCATGAGATCAAAGATGATACCCTTTGGAAGCTCAATAACTGCAGTTGACTTGACATCAATTCCATTTTTTTGCAACGTTCAGTTAAAGCCTTCCTCGAGATCAGATTGGATACGATCAGCACGAACCTGGGTCAGCCGAAAAAAAAAATGACGGGTCAGTCAAGCCATCCTTAAAACTTACTAAAATCTGTTACTTGGGAAGTTGGGATCATATGAACTTACTTGAAGTAACTGAATTTTATGACTAAACTAACCTACATGCATCTTATGAGATCTGTGTAAACTATAATTAGCACCTACAAACAACTAGAGCACAGGATCAAAGCTTAAACCAAACACCCCTATAACTGTCAAATAACACTACTAGATGCAGAATCAAACCAATATTTGATTATCAAGATACTAAAACAGATGTAAAAACAGTTAACTAAGCTAAACCACCAATAAATTCCAACAATAAGCATCAGGTACACAGAATTGCAGTTCTACCAATAATGAAGCAGAATGGAAACCAAATGAAGCATTAACAACCCAAATCATTCAACAAGTAATAATAGACTAAAATTAACAACACTAAGCAGATTTAAACTAAATGAACAAGTTCTAATGCATTTAAATGAGAATTGCAGATTACTGCTAGAAGAATGTAAATGAGACTTACAATTCCAACATCAGCTGAACAGAGCTTTCATTTAAATTCACCAAAACTATCATTGACCAAAACTAGTTAACCAAATTTAAACAAACGTAAACCCAGAATCTTCACTATGAAATTTTGTTTGACTATCATTGACCAAAACTAGTTAACCAAATTTAAAGCAGAAATTATGTATCAAAACTCACCACAAGCTATCAAGGAGCTTGAATGAGCTTATATAAGCAGTATAGTAAATTGCTTGAAATTTAAATGACAAAAATTGAATGAAAACTAGAATTCTATTAAAAACTGGAATTGAGTACAATTTGAAAGCTGAGAAAATTACAATAAGCTAAAAAAAAGGTTCACGTAAGCTAAAGATTAATCTCTGTTAATTTGAGGTTATAGTGAATTAGGGCTGTGTGAATAGTAACAATTGGGGGCGGGTAAATGGGGGAAGAGGTTTTACTATTCACACAGCCCTATTCACACGTTCTCTTCCATTTTCTTCTGTTTTATACTTTGGTCTTTGACCGGGTGGAAAGGGATGGTGGATCGGGTTATTTGTGGGAAATGGATACCATGTACTAGGGATAGGATGGTGGGCTTGTGATTATGCTTTTGGGCTCATGGGTTTTATGTATTGTTACTTGGACTAGGATTGTTTATTGTAAGTTAAATATGAAATCTTCAAGGACCAATTTTGTAATCTTCTAAATCTCCAAGGACCAAATTTGTAAATTGTGAAATTTTATTCCAAGGGCCATTTTTGACATGCTTCAATTCTTCAAAGGTTGACTTTGACATATGAGCATAACTTGATACACTTTGTAGAAATCCTTCCCCGGTCTCGGCTTTTGAACCTTTTTCCAATCCCGTGCTCGTGTTGTCGTTTTTTCATGGTTTTTGTCCATTTCTACAATATTCGTACCTGCACATGTAAAAATACAAAAACAACATATATTTGGCATTTTGGTTCGGTTTTTGGTCTTTTTGGTTCGGTTTTAGTCAAATAAAAGTGAGTGAATAAGCACTCACCATTTATCCGTTTTTATACGTCTTCAAATGTTTCCACATGTTTTTATATGTTTTTGCCAGTTTTCTTACATTTTCCTACATTTTGTAGGTTTTCATACGTTTTTATCCGAGATGAAAATGTCTAAAACATGATAAAAATGTAAAAAACGTAAAAAATGACAAAAACGTATAAAAACGGATGAAGACATATAAAAACGGAAGAAAATGGAAGAGAACGTATAAAAACGGATGAAAACGTATAAAACAAAACGGATGAAAACGTATAAAACAGAAGAAAACATTTAAAAACGTATGGAAACGTATAAAAACGGATGAAAACGTATAAAAACGAACAAAAACGTATAAAATGGATGAAAACGGATAAAACGTATGAAGATGTAAGAAAACAGGTGAAAACGTATAAAAACAAAGAAAAATTGACGAAAACGTATAAAAACTGTCAGGAACATATAAAAACGGAAGAAAATGGATAAAAACGCAAGAAAATGTATAAAATGGACGAAAACGTATAAAACGGATAAAAACGTTTGACAATTTAAGAAAAATGGACGCAAACATATGAAAACGGATAAAAACGTATGAAAACGGATGAAAACATATAAAAACGGATGAAAACGGGTAAAAATGTAAGAAAAACATATGAAAACGGATGAAGAGTATAAAAATGTAAGAAAAACGGATGAAAATGTATAAAAACGGTCAAAAGTGTAAAACCAGATGAAAACGGATAAAAACGTAAGAAAATATATAAAAACGGATGAAAACGTATAAAAACAGATAAAAACATATGGAAACTTTAAATTTTAAACATCCATTATTATTAAGGATAAACGATGCAAAGATATTTAATCAAAGGGGCTAACGTGTAAATTATAATGAAACTACTTAATACCAGTTAAACTAAAAGACCGGTGGTGTTATTTGTTTACCAACTTAAGGACTACTAGTGCAACTTTAAACATCAAGGGATGAAGGTTGTTACTTTTGACACACCACAGGGACCATCCATGTAATTTACTCTTTATATAAATAAAAACAAAGATTTCTCATAAAAAAAAAAAAAAAAAAAAAAAAAAAAAAAAAAAAAAAAAAAAATTACTGTAATGGTTAATATTTTACATGATAACCTTTAAAGTATGACATTTTGTGTATGGGTAGTACTATCGGTACTCATTCAAGTAATACCCTCTAGTATTCAATTTTGACATGAAAGGACCTTTTTTTTTTTTTTTTTTTTTTTTTTACTTTTTTTTTTTTTTTTTACTTTCAATATTCGGGAATTTCATATTTCCCCTTCAAAACCACTTTAATTTTATATATACCCAATCACATTTTTAAATATCAAATATACCTATTAACGCACTTGAAATATCGTATTTGTCCAATCCTTTTTTTTATCACTCATAATTTTATTTGGGTTTTTCTAACTTGTGTGCTGGTGGCACAAGTTAAGCACATCAAAAAAGTATAAATGGTACTTAAGGACCCATAAAAAAGTACAAAAAAGTACTCAAGGAAATTCATGGGTCATAAGTACTTTTTATACTTTTTTGTGGGACCCTCTGTCCTTTTGGTGTGCTTAACTTGTGACTTATAAATATGGCCATTACGCCCTCCTATACATCAAGACACCACGTACACCATCCTCTACATCAAAACATTAGTGTTATATGCATATTCATCCAAATAGTGACAGTAACTATATTGCAAAGCAAAATGAAAGCAGTTACCATATCACACGAAAAAACAGATTACAAAGCAAAATGACATGACATATCCATTCCAAGTAATGTTAAACAAAGACCATATATTAAAAGTCAAATTGGTATTTAACTACATCACGTTGTAAAATAAACACTAACGTATGGATGATAGAAAGCAAATCACAGTGGCACTTGCTATATAATGGTGTTCACCCATTTAATGGGTTCTATGGTTTAGAAAACAAGGGTAAAACACTTATAGAAAGTCTTAATGAAAAAAAATGGGTATATTTGATATTTGAAATTTGGTTAGGGTATATATAAAATTAAGATGGTTTTTAGGGGATATATGAAATTCTTCCTTATTATTTTTTACTTGTTAAATTTGTGTAATTTTCACCAAACTTTCCACCAAGGACCAATCCTGTCATAAAAGGTTAGTGCAAGGACAAAATTTGTTTTTCTCAAAGTTTTTCATATCCCAGGGACCATTTTTGACAATTTTCAAAGTTCAGGGACTAAACTTGATATTTTGTGAAACTTTTCACCAAAGGACTAATTATGTAACTTTTTGATTTATAAGGACCTTTGGTGACTTTTCAAGTTTTTAGAATGACCAGGGACTAGATTTGACAACTTTTGAAAGTTGGGGGACTGAAACTGCCAATTATGCAAACTTTGTGCGTTTTTCATCTGTTTTTGGTATTTTTGCATTTGAAACATGTAAAACACTTTCCTGGGATATTTTCACTATTTTGATTCATTATTGAGTGTTTTTGGATGTTTTGGCAGCTCAGAAATGGTAAAAATGATGAGTATTTACACACTCATCATACATAAAACTATAAAAGCAAAAAGCAAAGAAATCACAAAGCAAGTGTCTATGAATAGGTGCCCACTATTTTAAGCTGAGGTGTCTTCGTTTTAAGCTGCCCACGGTAAAGGGATTCAATCCCCTTACTTTTCCCTGTCACGTAAGCTTTTTCTCTTTAGCGACCTGCAGACGATTTAGTGCCACAGGAAGAGCGACCTAGTTAAACTTATTTATTTATTTATTTATTTATTTTTTAAACATTTTTCGCACAAACTCAAATTTCATTAATAATTAAAACGTTACATATTAATTCAAATAAAATAAAAAACATTACAACACAAACTCGAAAGAATTCATGGTGCGATTAAATATAGAGAATGTTTGAAATGAGATTTGTGAATTGGAGTGTGTTTTATGTTGTGTATTTATAAGGTATTTAAAAGATTTTTTTTTTTCTTTTTTGGATTTTATCATTCCAACGTTAAGAAAATAAATGGCAACGGCTAATTGATCTAAAAGGCAAAATAATAAGTAAAGTAAACTCGGTCCAATACACGACCGTTTTGTGTTTTTGTCTTGGGTCGACCGAATAGCCACATAAATGGCGACCGAGTGGAATCGATCGAGTGAGTCGGTCGGGTCGTGTGGTCCTTCTGTGGCCAGCCTAACTATTTAACAGTAAAATGAACT
Source organism: Artemisia argyi (assembly GCA_030686995.1). Classification (NCBI taxonomy): domain Eukaryota; kingdom Viridiplantae; phylum Streptophyta; class Magnoliopsida; order Asterales; family Asteraceae; genus Artemisia; species Artemisia argyi. The sequence goes on from CM060700.1 coordinate 253,687,356, forward strand.
TTTTCTTATTTAATAGGTAGATATCCTCAACAATACCTTGAAAATTCTAGTTACATACAACTTTGCCAACTTATCAGAAAAAGAGGGACTGGAAGTGAAATCTAAGTTGACATGGACGGTCAGTTCTCGAGTTGTTTCATTAAAGAAAAGGGAAGGAAAGGGAAAAGGTTTACTCCCACATTGTGTTCTCGAGTTATTTCATTAAAGAAAATGAAAGTAAACTGGAAGTAAAGTTAGTGTTATTTGGATGAATTTTTTTTACTTCCATTTCCGCCCAAATATGGGAGGAAAGTGTTTACTTCCATTTCCTTCCCTTTTCTTTAATGAAATAACTCGAGAACACAGCGGGAGTCAACCCACTTGCCTTTACTCTTTTTAACATCATTTGTTGTTTCATTTTTATTGCATTCATTAATTTACGTACTAAATCTCTCAAAGAATTCCATAAATCCATCGTTAAATTGTAAGTCATTCTATCTCAAATTACTTTTTTTTTATTGTTTGCTCATCTTATAACTCATTGTTGTATCTATGTATGCTAACTATACTTCATTTCAAAATATGAAAAGTTATTATTTGATCTAATGACCCATAACTATTTGTTCAGTAGTTGTTGGGTAAAAGAGTGATCTCGCTTTAGTGGTTGTGATCATGTTTTTTTGGTTTTGGTGTTTTGATCGGTGGATTGTCATATTTGTAATTTCTAGGACCATTGAAGTTAGAATCCTTGTAGTTTTAGATTTGTGTGGCCTGAAATTATTGTTGTCGTCATTTGGCTGAAGTTATATTGATAAAAATAAAAAAGCAAATATTCTGATTAGAAAACCCAATTTATTCATTTCCCAAATTTGCTAGTTTTTTAAATAATATTATAGGCTTCTTTATATTAAAGAGAGTAAAGTGTCTCTTATGTGTTCTAAGGACAGTGTAATGGTCATCTGACCATCACCTACACCAGAGCGCTACATCATCTTTTTAACACATCACCTTTCAAGGTGTAATGGTTACCAATTAACAAATCACATAAAAATATTTTATTTTATACAAACATACCTCACAGTATACAATACATACCCTTACAAACAAAAAAAAATTCATTAGGTGGTCTCCACCATCCAACTAACACAAATAAATGGACTCCGCTCGCCAAGGTGGAGGGCCGTCATGGTATTGGCGTGATAGTATAAGATATAAAGAGTATCTTTTTGTGATAATGAAACTTTGTGCTTTTAAATAAGATTAGCTTTTTTGTTGTATTTTTACAAACTAATTCCCTTCTTTCATATGCACATTTATTATTTATTTTTAATATTTTAAAAACTTAATGTAAAAGTTGTTTGGAGTTGCACATTTACTTTGGGAAATATGCATTCCATGACCTAAGATGTCATTTATTTTTAATATGATAACATTTGTGGCATATTGCTATACTTTGACCGCCTGCGTTGAACACGGGTTCTAATCTAGTCTTGCTAGTTTGTTATTTGTATAATTATACCAATTGCCTTTCAAAAAAATTAAAAAAGAAAATCAAAAATAATTAAATGTTCGTCATGATGGTTTAATTTTTGTAGGTTAACGGTTTACGGTTTTTGAGATATGCGATTTTTTTATAAAAAAAAAAGTGTGAAAATGAGTTTTAATTAAAAAAAGATGTGAAAGATGTGAAAGTTAATGTTTTTTAATGTTTGATCTAGTCTCTTTGATTAAATATTTTGAATTATCGAGACGAGTCCCTAAAAATGTTAGAAAATAACTTAACTCTGTAACAAAGGTTTTGCTATATTTCAATGTCTTTACCATTACGAATTGGATTAATACAATTTAACCAAACCGACATTCACATATCGTGGGATTTGTGTTAAAATTTTAGAGCACCCATAATGGGTAAAGTTGCCAAAAGCTTTTCCCTATTTCTAAAAGCTTTCTCAAAAACCGTAAACTGTCATTGAAGACTTGAACCATTGTAGATGCTCTTAATAATGATAAAAAAAAATAAAGGTTTTTTCTAACTTGTGGCACTATGGCACTTGTTAATTATAATTAATAAACTTAAATTACCGTGTTTAGGATGCTACGGTATAATGTTATCTGGTGCTATTTTCCACAAAATGTAGTTGAAATTTGACATGTAGCATAAATGCTTAATCCAATAGATATATTATCTAAAACCGAGGGACCAAAAATGCAAATAAATTGACTTGGGTCAACCAGCTTACCTTTACTCTTTGTAAATTCATTTCATCTTCCTCTATTTTGATTGAATTCATTCATGCCAACAGTACTTCACTCTCAAAGACTTTCATCCAATTGCTAATCCGTATGTATTTCTAAACTCTAATCAATTAATTTTAATATTATCGATCCAAGTCATTTGTTTCATTTTGTATTTGCTCGATCATCTTATAGCTTGTTCTATGTCTGTATACAAATCATTTTTTTTAATTAATATCATGTATGGTTATTATTTCAAGGCATGCATTAGATGTGATTATTTGATCCAATAGCATGAAGCATATAAAATAAAATAATATGATTAAGACTCAATTACACGTTTTGGGTAGGTTTAGTCACAGGAAACATTTTATCTCCACAAAACCTATTAAATTTAGAAAACGTGCCTAAACTTGAGATGCTGTAGTCGTCCCGTCACTATAATTCGTTATTTTTGTGTAGTTATCATTTTGAGACATTAAAGTTGATTATTTCATCTATTGCCCAAATGACCACCTTTTAATAACTTATCGGTGTGAATGATAGAATATAATCTAAATAAGATTAAATTGCGAAATCACACATTTAGTTTGTGTCTAGACTCTAGATGTTGTTGTCGTTCAATAACTTATTTTTGTGTTGCTATCATTTTAAGACAACGTATGAACCAGAGTCACTTATTTAGTAAAAGGATTTTTTTATGAATTGCAACATATATGCTATTGTATATACTTGTGGGTCTAAAAATCTTACTTTTTAAATATAATTTGGCCTATCAACTTATCATGTGATGTTGTTTACATTATCTTAGTCATGGATTCTTGGTACTAATTATTATTGATAATGGCTATTGTTTGTGGTGATCTTTACTTCTGAACGCATCTCGATAGCTCGTCATTGATAATGGGTACTACGTCCATTCCTCATCGGTGGAAATATGATGTTTTTGTTAGTTTTAGAGGTGAAGATATTCGCAAAAGTTTCATGGATCATCTATTTAATGATTTCAATCAAAAAGGAATTTATGCTTTTAGAGATGATACCAAATTACCTAAAGGAGAAGAGATATCTCCTCATCTCTACAACGCCATTAAAGAATCGAGATTTTTGATAGTTATCTTCTCCAAGAATTATGCTTCTTCAACATGGTGTCTGAGGGAACTTATCAAAATACTTGAGTGCAAGAAGATTGAGAACCCAAAACATGAGGTTCGGATTATCTTTTATGATGCCAAGCCCGATGATGTGAGGAAACAAAAAAGAAGTTATGCAGAAGCGTTCCGCAACCATGAAGTTTCAAATAGTACAGAGGTGGGTAAATGGAAAGAAGCTTTATCCATGGCGGCTAACTTATCCGGATGGGATCTCCAAGACATGACAAATGGGTAAATTTCTTATTCCGTGCAGTTATTTTTATGTTGGTTGTTTACTCACAAACATCTTTATTAGTAAAGGTTAACGCTAGTAGGGATTTTTATTTTTATTTATTTTTTATGGTTAACAGGTATGAGTACAAGTTCATCAATTGCATCTCCAAAGACATACTCAAAAAATTATGTACCGGGCCCTTGCATGTTGGTGAAAACCTAGTTGGCATAGATTTCCATTTCGACAGATTAGGCTTGTCACGCTTCGTTGGGTCCCATAAGGTTAACATGATTGGAATATGTGGTCTAAGTGGAATAGGAAAGACGACTCTTGCCAAAGCTATATATAACTTAGTTTATGCCCACTTTGAAGGAAGTTGCTTTTGTGAAGATGTCAAAGAAGTCGAAGAAAAACAAAGCCTAACTCAAGTTCAGATGCAAATGATTGGTAAGATTCTGAAAATAGATGATCTGAAGATATCAAGTGTTGGAGAAGGTTCTATGGTAATAAAGCAAAGGATGGCATGTAAGCGGATCCTGCTTGTTTTGGATGATGTGAATAACGTAGAGCAGTTAGAAGCACTAGCAGGTTCACGTGATTGGTTTTATCCTGGAAGTTTTATTATTTTCACTGGTAAAGACAAACAATTGCTAAGGTCTCATAAAGTGGATGGTATATATGATATGGAGACTTTAGATGATCACAAAGCTCTTGAGCTCTTTAGTTTATACGCATTTGGAAAATTGGAACCTTTAGAAGATTTCAGAGAGCTTGCTTCCCAAGTTATAATACATTTGCAAGGTCACCCATTGGCTCTCAAAAATTTTGGTGGATTATTGCATGAAAAATCTGTGGATGTTTGGAAAGGCGAACTGGTTAGACTTCAAACATATCTTAATTTAGATATACTACAAAAACTTCGACCAAGTTTTGATAGCTTGGCATCTGATCAGAAAAGAATGTTTCTTGACATTGCATGTGTGTTCATTGGGGAAAATAAAGATTTTGCTGCAAGTATACTAGACAACAGTGACTGTTCTGCAAATGCTATTATTGAAGTTCTAGCTAATAAGTTCCTAGTAACAATATTTGCATATAATATGCGTCTTCAAATGCATGAATTGATTCAAAGCATGGCAAGGGAAATTGTTCGTGAAGAATTTATCCTGACTGGGAAACAAAGAAGATTGTGTATTTCATCAGCATCGAGTGAAAAGAAAGTAAGAAGTGGCATATTCTTCTTTACCTTCATATTCATACAAAAGTATACACAATTGCATATGTTACTCTTTATAATTTATGTTACATGTTCTTGCGTTTCCAGGTGGAATTGACTGAAGCAATTGAAGTTCTAGTCCTTTTGTTAAGGAAATCTAGTCAAGAGTTTCACATAAACGCTAATTCTTTTGCACTTATGAAAAATTTGCGGATCCTGAAAATTTCTGCTGAGAAAGAATTTGATCAGAAAGTGGAATTGAAGGGCTACAATGTGAAGTACTCAGGAAGTTTGGATTTTTTGTCCAATGAGCTAAGCTTGTTTTGTTGGCATGGATGTCCTTTCAAGTACTTACCTTCAGATTTCTATCCAGAAAACCTTGTGGCCATTGACCTGTCTTACAGCAACATAAAACAACTTTGGACAACACCAAAGGTATTTACTTGTTCATACATGTGTTCGGGTTCGACACTTAAGAGATATAAGAACTAATCTTTTTTCTATTGATATCAGTGTTTAAGAAGGTTGAAAATAATGAAGCTAAGCTACTGTTGTAACCTAACAACCACCCCTGACTTCTCAGAGATTACAAATCTCGAAGAGCTAGATCTTGAAGGTTGTGTGAATATGGTTACAGTTCATCCATCAGTTAGAATGCTCAAGAGACTTCTTGTCTTAAATATGAGAGACTGCAGACGGGCTAGGAGTTTTCCTAGCAAAGTGGAATTGGATTCTCTTCAGGTTTTGAATCTCTCAGGATGCTTTAATGTCAACCAACTGCCTGAGGCCTTTTGGTCTGGATTGTGGACTTCAATCCCTAGTTTCATATGGAACCAACAACATCCCCAAACATCAGTTTCATTGGCAGGTTTACATGTGTTAGAGGATCTGAATTTAAGCTACTGCAATTTAGTACAGGTGCCTGATAGCCTTGGAGGCTTATCATTTCTAAAGAAACTACACTTAGAAGGGAACAATTTTACTAGCTTGCCTGGAAGTTTGAGTCAACTTTCTAGTCTTGAATGGCTTAATGTTGATGGCTGCAAGAAGCTGGAAGTGTTGGCCGAACTTCCACCTAGCCTATATTACATTAGTGCATGTGATTGCACCTCGTTAATAAAAGTGTTGGGAGCAGGAGCAAGCAATCACGCATACTTGGATATTAATGTCATAAATTGTCCAAATTTGTTTAAGAATCTTACCGGTGATAGCAACGTTTCGATATCGGAGACTCAATGTCTTGAATCATCTATAACTTCCCAAGGCTCTACAAACCAATTTTCTTCTTTCCTTCGGTATGCAGGTATCCAGAATAACATATGTGAATTCTTCCGTTTGCCAGGAAGTTCCATTGAGAATATGGAAATAGCTTCCCAGAGTGGTTTACAAATGAAAGTTTGGGAAGTTCCATTAAGGGATATGGAACCTGTGTTGTTTTTAAGAGAGAGAAGCCTTGCAGATTTATTAAATACTCCGTAAAGAACTTTGATGGAGGTTCCACGGAAAAATTTTTGATGGAGCCAACAAAAATTAATCAGTCATATGTTTCGAGGAGAATAATGAAGATATTGAAGTGAAGGAGTGTGGTGTATATCTAAATATCAGTTCTTTGATACCTACGCTCTGCATCTCTTCTTCGTTGCACGTATATCTAAATATCAGTTCATTGAGGTAGCTACCCAGAGACGCTACATGTGTTTTGACCCATTTAGATACGGGTCAGATGTCAACCTGTTTCCCAAAAATACATCTTTCACCATTTGCATGATTAAAAATATTAAAAAAAAAAAAAAAGGCGCACGAGCGATATTGACCTTGGTCTCCTCCTTCTTTATACCTGGGACAAACACCCAAACACATATACACCAGAGATAAGAACTTGTAAGTTATGCCAACAAGGATCTATGTAAATAGCTATTCTCGTATCAGCGAATGAACTTGTAAGTTATCTACTTTCAAAATAAGACATGTGAATGAGCTTCTAGGTCAGTCATCAATAAATTTGTAAGCTTTCTAGGTCGTTTCTGTAATTGATTCTACTTGTGTTTAAAAGCAAATATGAACCTGTTCTGTACTGTTTGGTAAGTTAACTTGTAACAACTTTTTACCTAGTGACCCATTTTCTTGCACTAACAAGTTCAAGAAGCTGTAAACTTGGTTCTTTTAGTGAAAATAGGAAAAAATCTGTAGAGAACTCTTGAAATATATATACCTTATGCAAACTTTTGTGTTTACACTGGCGAATTGTAACATATATTGTTATATGAGAAGATCATAATAGAATCCAAGTTGAGATCGATAGCTATACTTATGAAACTATTATTTGTATATCTGTTCGATCTCCACTTATTTATTCACATACATAGTTACAATCAAAGTACAAAGTTACAAATTTTGATTTGTGTACCAACTGCTGGCTACACATACTTCATACAAACTTTCTCGCTAATGTCGTGCTACTAGCTATATATATTCACAAAATTTTGATGCTAAAGTAACTACTGCAAAAGAAAACATGTAATTGAACCTAACAAAATAGTTACCAAACCTAGACATGCGCAATATACTAATCTCCGCCTGCTCCTTGACAAGCTCCAACCTTAATTTATTTGAAAAGCAACAATTCTTGAACTTTGAGATCATTCCTCTTCTTTTTCGAACATGATGATTGATGCCAACTCTAATCCACCAATAGAATTCTTTACATTGACCTTTCTCAGAAGAGTACTAAGGAGAATGTGTCAGATATGATGCTAACTAGAAAATAAACAAAAAGGTCTACTAACCAATAGACATAACTATTTCCTTAAAGTGTTAAACCTCATTATGAGGGTCATCCCTCTAGGTATACGGGAAGAGTGGTCATCAAAGTAGCCTAAATGAGAATTGATTAACCAAAAAAATCGGGTTTATGACAAAATAGCCAGGAACCCCACTACATTCCTTGCTACCTTGTGAGGCTCAGATTTTTGCACCGAAAGAGCTTGCAAGAGTCCCATGTCAGGCCACTTTCACTATGTGAGTTCCATTTAATTTAGTCAACTAAATGAAGAGGTTTTATGCATTTAATTTACATTTAGGAAACTTCCAATCTGTTTTGACCCATTTGCCCTGTTTCCATTAAGCTGTTTTTATCATATAGCTGTTAGACACTTAGACGGTTATACATACTAGAGATAAGCATGAGTGCATGACCCAGATCAAAAGTTCATAAGTAAAGGGGTTAAAATTGCCACCTTTAATGTTCTGATGTTGTTGCTTGTGTCATGAACAGAAAATATGGGAGGAAAGAGGGACAAAACAACTAAACAAGCATTGAAGGATTCATACCTCATGCAATATGCTGAGCAAGACTAAGAATCTTGAGATGCTTTTTCTTCCTTAGCTCATGTGGAACGGGCCAAACACCCTGGTCCCAATCGGTTCACCTTGCTTGTTGACAAGTACAACAGCATTATCATCAAACTTAACTTCACTCCATCACACCGGCCCTTCTGCATGGCAGCTCGAACAACCACTCCATACCCACACCATACACGACCTGTCCTTTCTTTACTTTTCCACCTGGTTGGGCTTCCTTCACTGATGCTACTATCGTGTCCCCTAATCTGGCTCCTTTCTTCCCTTTCAAAGCTTGTATGCACATAACTTGTTTTGCCCCTGAGTTGTCCACCACTCTCAAATTGGATCGCATTTGTATGAAAGTCCTTATTTGCTGTAAACGTCACAAATTAAAGAAGCATTTTACACTAAATTAAAATATATAGGTGAAGACATGATTACAATATATAAAATAATACAATATGGGAGGTTTCATGCATTAAAAATACAATTGGGTGACTTTCGAACCATTTGATTTGTTACCTTTCAAGTTGAAACTTTTAATTTACCCATTTGGACAATTAGAGAAAAAACAGAACCCAAATCGACCCATTCATGAACAAATGGGTCAAAACTACCACATCTAGATTACATAAAAGAGCAGACCTGGGTCACGAGTATTGTATGGAGTCTCCTGATGTGATGTTAGCATTCCGGACGAGAAACTGTTGAGGCGCCGCAAAAGTGAATGTCCAGCTAGTTTGATTTTGTTTCATGCATACAATAGGCCACAAATCAGATGATGAAAAACTTATTGCAAAAGAGCAAAATGAAACTATGAATGCAGTATCAAGCTTTTTTTAAGGAAGTGGCTTATCTTAAAAGAGAAGTTAGTAGACAACCAACCATTTATAACAAAGACTAAAAGTTTATTCAAGTACGAATTCCGAAGATTGCATCAAAAATAAACCTATTCTCCATGTGAAAAACGGGTTAACAAGATCATGCCTTTCTTCCAGCAATGAGAACAATGGAACTAAACCTATTCTCCCTGTAAAAAAGGGATGTATAGATAGTAGCATAAAACTATGAATCCTGAAGAACTAGAGAGTAACCACATAAAAGTAACCTCAAAAGATCTGAAACAAATTTTGAGACTATAAACACTTAAAATAATCATACATACTGATGCATGCAAGACCTTAACACATTCAATGAATATAATAACATCTCAAATAAAACGTTAAAGGACAAATGGGACTAAAGTCGGCATATAGTAAATCAAACTTTTAACCTGAATTTAGCCTGCACCTGCACAGATGATCACTAGTTTTGCGCTTGATTTTGCTTTGCCACTCATTGCCACACAAATTAGCGTGAAACATCATTACAATGACATATTACTTGTGTTGTGCCTACTTCATTTACAAATTACAACTAAACAGAAGTAAGTTTTGGAGTGCCGTTTTGTGCACCTTGTTTAATAAAGACTTAACTAAAAGAACAACACATGTGACACATAACAAGCATGTACCAAGTATCAAGTTATTATGTGAATACAAGAACGTAACCATTTAGTCATTTCTTGTCTACACTAACTTTTTATATAACAAGATATTTAATTTCTATACTCATTTTCACGCAACTAACTGAGGCATTTCATCAACCACCTAGTGTGCGTCTATATGCATCTTTCCTCGCTCACTTTACGTGCATCATAAAAAAAGGGGCTTTTCTAGAAACACATTTCTACAAAGAGTCATTTGATCGAATAGCTTATGTGCATGAGCATACAAAATATTTGAATCAGAAGATAGTGGTGTTTTTAAAGATTACTCCCTCCGTCTTTAAATAAGTATCACATATTTTTTTTTTCAACTTTAACTTTAAATATTTTTGTTTGCGTTAAATAATATTTGATAAAAATTATACTAATCATTCATATATTTAATATCATACAATTATTCAACCGACTTGTATTATTTAATATCAGACGTTATTAGAATTATTGAGACATATTCTTTAACCCACTTGCATTATTTAATGTCAGACGTGATTAGAATTATCGATCATTCCATTGTTTTCCATTCACATTTTTTGTTTGCTGCTTAACCAATCAAATAACTGTAAGTCCTCTCGTCTCTTTCCACTATTCAATTGTTTATTTTCTGATCATGCTTGTTAGTTCATTTCTATGCTAGGAAATCATACATTGTAGTAATTTTAACATTCAGAAAGTGCAAATTTTGTACTGAGATCATGATCTAAAAATGGTTTAAATTACTCAAATGTTTCTTTTATAAACTTTGGAAAATGTAGTATTACAAAAGAAAGCAATACTCAAAAAACCTAAACTCTTAAAATTCTTTCTTTTCTAAACTTGCACAAACTGATTGTGGCTGTGGTTTGTTGTTGTTAGATATGCTTAATCCAACTCTTCAAACTTTAATTCTCCATTCCAACATAAACTTTGCCAAACTTTAAACTATTCCAAGTTGAAGTGTTGGACTTCAAATATTGACAGACCACTTGTTTGTTTGCAACCAAGTTCGAGAGGTGGAGTATTCCAATTGGTGGCAAAACGGGCGGGCCGGGTGGGTACGGGCTAGGGGTCAAATGGGCTACGGGTTAAACGGGTGCGGGCTAAATGGGCACGGGACAAACGGGCGCATGTTATACGAAGCGTTTTAGAAAATAACCAAAACGACGAAATAAATTCCTTAAACTTAACACCTCATTTATATTTAAAAATTAAATATATTATATCTACAATTTATTTTTAAAAACAATTGTAATGTTACCCGATTGAGTGAAAAGATGTGTTCATTTAAATTGCCACCTCTTTCCAACTTATTTCCCATTCCTTCTTTGTTTTATTATTTATTTATTTTTTGATAAAACACATTATTAGTTTACAGTAGAGGATTACACATTTATAATGCCGAATGTAACACAAACTACTATCATAACTACTCTAACAATTAGCATAGGAGACATGGATTTGCATGGAAATGTTAAACGTACCTAGCTATAAGATATATCAAAGTTTTGATATAGACTTGGTCTATTATTATTATTATTATTATTATTATTATTATTATTATTATTATTATTATTATTATTATTATTATTATTATTATCATCATCATCATCATCATCAGGTAATATACTAGCTACAATTTTTCGTAGTTAACTCCCTACAATTTTGTGCTATATTATATGGGTCCCTGAGTCCTTTTATGAGTATCTGAGTTATTTTTGTGGGTCCCTGAATCCTTCTTATATAATTTTAATGGAGAATTGTAGTCAATTGGGTATAATAATTGTGGCCAAAATATCCCATTATTATTATTATTATTATTATTATTATTATTATTATTATTATTATTATTATTATTATTATTATTATTATTATTATTAAAACTAATAGGATTTAAAAGAAATTAGTGGGGAGCCGACAGACTAACTGGGCCCCCACACCTCTAGCTATAGCAAAACCAATCCTACTAAAAATATGTGGAGCAGCACGTGCTCTAATGTCCTGAGTCATAGAGAATCGTTAAATACGCTTTAAATACTTACGTGAAGGTATAACTTTTTTTCCCCTATACTTTGATTTCCTGGCTCCACCACTGACTAGGGTGGATCCAAGTTGCAAGTAGTGGGGGAAAGGCCACCAATAAACCTTAAGCAGTATTGTCAACTAAGTTGAAAAAATGACTAAATTTATTGAAAAAGTTATACTGTCATCTATCCTCTATCTTGGAAGCAAAAATCAATAATTGAATCTTCATTTCTTTTAATCGTGGAATTTATCAATAGGAAGGTATGGAAAAGAATGGGAAAGAAAGGGTGGATGTGTGGAAGGGAAGGTGGTACTCCATCCGTTCCAAATTTATTGTCTACTTTTTAGTCTTTCTTCTTCAACTTTGTCCTTAAATATTTTTATGAGTGTTATATAATATTTGATGCAAAATATATAAATGGATTGGGTTTTAAGTTTACTTTTCAATGGTACAATTTTTCATCAAGTATTATATAATATTTTTGGGTAAAGGGGAGTGGTAAATATATTAAAATCCAAAACGTTTAAGTACAAATGGAATGTGGCTGAAGTATCACATTAACCTCAAGCTTAAACAGCTTGATAGACAAAAACCTAGAGCTTATAACATGCCAACAGCTCAAAACAACTCTCGAATCAAAAAATGAACCTAGAATAAGAACTAAGCAAAACAAGCTAACCAACTGCTGCCGTGAATGATGAACTACCATCAGTAGTAGAGTTAGGAAATAAATTAGCCAATCCATCAAACACGTTTATAACAAAATCTTCATCACTGCCTTCAGCCAAAGCAGCAAGTATTATATAATAAAAATGTATATTTATGGTCAAAGTTGAATCAGTTTGACTTTGAAATTTCAAACTGGACAATAATTTTGAGACGGGGGGAGTACTTGTTAAGGATAGTGGGAAGTGGACATAGGTAAATAAAATTAACTATCTGTTTGTTTGAGCTCTTTTGGATTGAGTAATGCAATCATAGAAATAATATTTGTTTTGTGTGTAGGTATAGGATTTAAAACAATATTTGACACCCTTGCAATGGTGTTTTATGAAATCTCTATGACTATATGACTTTCTTGACAATTTATGTACCTTTTTCTTGGAAGTTGTATAAACATATGCAATTTCTAACTGTTTTCATATAACATTGTTTTCAATTTGAATGTGAGCCTTAATACCCTATATGTCTTTAATTCATATGAAAATAATCATAAAACATAATGACAATTCTTATCCTCATATACAAAACAAGCAACTTTTTATCTACTTAAAAAAAAAAAAAAAAAAATCTCATACTTTTCTTTCAAACTTAAACCAAATCCTAATACCAATCCAACCTATCAATAAAGCAAATGCACATTAAATTTTTTACTTTCAATACATTATTTGATTTAATATTCGGTACATTGCATATAACTATGGTTGCTTTTTCTATAGAGAAATTTTTTGGATTTGTAACAAAATTATGTTGACAGTACTATGTTGCTTTTTTTATTTTTTTTATTTATTATTTTTTTTTAATGTTGACAGTACTATGTTGCTTTATGTTAATGAGTCTTCAAAACTCAAGTTTTATTTCGCTTCTTCAAACAAAATTATGTTAAAACTTTTACAAATACATTCATATTGTTATTAAGAAATGTGATTTAGAAAGTTCATTGTTTTCTATTTGCGTTATACCGGTTTCAAAAATTGTCACGCAATTGAAGGGATCAGGGGTGCAATCTGAACAAACTGCCACAACAACTTTTGTAATTTCCTATTTTAGTTTACTAGTTATAGTATCTGTGCACGCACAACGTTTTTAAAATTTCTTTTTGATTATGTATTATTATCGATTAAGAAATGAATCACAAAGAGGTTAACACATAAATCATAAGTATAGAAGAATGGTTGTATCTCACATCCGTGACTACAAACTCAATAACATTATCGCAGTATAGTAACGTAATAACCTAATTAAAAATCATATATTCTTGCTTAATAATTCTCATGTACATACTTTAATTCCTTAACGGCCAACTATTACGGTTTTTTTTTTTTTTTTTTTATGAAACATCACGTCAATAAATAAAGTTAGGCTATCATCTACGTAGTATTTCTTTTTTTAATTTAGGAGGTGATTGTTATCAAATAAGGATTGTGATGAGTGCATCTTCTTTTTTAATTTAAGGAAAACACCTTCTACATTAAACAATGACTATCTAACCCATGTGTTTGTTTTTTCTTAATAATTAGCTTTGTATAACTTTTTTAACTGACAGAGATGCTGAGGTTGATGTTGATGGTATTGTTTAACTTTAAAAACTGATATAATTTTGTACAAAATGTGCGAGTTTAATAGCACATAATAAGCGTTAATGAAGTTAAATATGTTCCGTAAAGTTTTTAAAATGTTTTTATGGATTTTAATATACAAATTTTAACTACAATTTCATGAGTCGTTGTTATAAGTAGATTCGGGTATATTTATTTTCATATCACAATAACTCGTGCTTACCATTTGATATTTATATTCCCGTCACTAATAATTTAGCCGTATTTAATATTCAAATCTGTGTACGCATAAATTAAGCTTTTAAATAGAATAACATGAGTCGTTATTTAAAAAATATTCTAACGGATGAAAGTCTACAATTAACAATATTAAAACTAATTCACAAATTTACAAAATTTTGTAATTTAAATATATGAAAGTCTGAAACAAATACTAATACTCATGTAATTTTAAACAAAGATTATATTATAAAGTATAAGGGGTATAAAGTGTAAGGGGTTATTTGTGTTTTTTCTAAAGTTATTAAAAAATATGAAAATTTGTAATTTTACACTAAGCTCCATATATTTTATTTAAAATTCAACAATCAAAGTTTTATTAATTGCTTCCTCTTTTTTTAAGTTTTTGTTTTCATAAATTTGACACTTATATTTTTATGCATTTTTTGCTTAACCAAATTTCTTCATTAAATTTTTTAAGTTTGACCAAAATCAATTTAATTTTGACTTTCTATTGACCAATCTTATTGCTCGATTTCGCCTACGTGGCAAAATCGAGCTCTCTTATTAGTCTAATTTTTTTTTCAATGAGAAGAGTTTTGTAAAAATACTCTTAAATGATGTAATTCTTTTATTATATAAAAGATAAGCCCATCTGATCCACCCGACCCGCTGAGCATATTAATTATTTTGTATGTAAGATGTTCACCTTAAGGTAGAAAATTATAAGCTAAGATTTAAACTTTTATTGATTAAGTAATTAGAAGGAAGCTTCCTAGAATGTACACTTAATTTTGAACGCATATTAATATTAATATGATTACATGAAAAATACATCATCATGTACGTCCTATTTACGTATATTAGTTTAAGACCCGTGTAATATGATGACACTTAATATAGTTTTGTTATAAATGAACTAAAACGTGGAAATTAGACATACATATTTGCATTTAATCCATGTCAATGTGTGTTTGATATCTATACTATATATAAAACAAAAATGGTTAAACTGAAAAATGAAAAGTTAAGAATGAAACGAGGAAAAAATTAAAAATGAAATGTTAAAACAATTAATTATGAGCAATTTCAATTATTAATACATATATTTTTTAAAAGAGAAAATTGTCTAAAAATACATCAAACTTGACACATTTTACTATTGTATGCTATGATTTTTTTTTTCTTATTGTATGTATAAACTTTCTTAATCATCCTATTGTATACATAAACTTTCTTAATCACCCCATTGTATGCATCATTAGTCCTAACTGAGTTAAAATATTTGCATCGTTAGTCCTCATTGACTATAGAGTTAAAATATTTGGATCGTTAGTCCTCATTAAGTTAAAATATTTGCATCGTTAGTCCTCATTGATTTAAAATATTTGCATCGTTAGTCCTCATTGACTATAGAGTTAAAATATCTGCATTGTTAGTCCTCATTAAGTTAAAATATTTGCATCGTTAGTCCTCATTGACCATTCTTACATTTTTATCAGTTTCATCCGTTTTTATACGTTTTCATCTCTCATGTTTTTATCAAATCTTTTGCCACACTTTTTTTATCAAATATTTTGCCACATTTTTTATTCATTTTCGTTTATGATTTAGGGTTTAGGGTTTAGGGTTTAGGGCCTAAACCCTAAACCCTATAGAGTTAAAATATTTGCATCATTAGTGCTCAATGAGTTAAAATATTTGCATCGTTAGTCCTCATTGACGATTTTTACGTTTTTTTTCCTTTTTCGTCCGTTTTTCATACGTTTTCATCCGTTTTTCTCATGTTTTCAAAGTTTTTTTTATCAGTTTTCATCTGTTTTATTACGTTTTTATCCCTAAACCCTAAACCCTTCTGATCCGAATAATTAAAAGTGTAAAACACGAACGTTATCCGGAATGATGTTTTACATCAAAACTCATGAGACTTTAACCTAAATCCTAAACCCTTCTGATCCGAATTATTAGGGTTTAGAGTTTAAACCCTAAACACTAAACACTAAACCCTAAACCCTAAACTCTAAACTTTAAACCCTAAACGAAAATGAATAAAAAATATGGCAAAATATTTGATAAAAAAAAGTGTGGCAAAAGATTTGATAAAAACATGAGAGATGAAAACGTATAAAAACGGACGAAACTGTTAAAAATGTAAGAATGGTCAATGAGGACTAACGATGCAAATATTTTAACTCAATGAGGACTAACGATGAAAATATTTTAACTCTATATGGTTTAGGGTTTAGTGTTTAGGGGTTAGGCCCTAAACCCTAAAAGAAAATGAATAAAAATGTGGCAAAATATTTGATAAAAAAAGTGTGGCAAAAGATTTGATAAAAACATGATAGATGAAAACGTATAAAAACGGACGAAATTGATAAAAACGTAAGAATGGTCAATGAGGACTAACGATACAAATATTTTTATTTAATGAAGACTAACGATGCAAATATTTTAACTCAATGAGGACTAACGAGGCAAATATTTTAACTCTATAGTCAATGAGGACTAACAATGCAAATATTTTAACTCAATGAGGATTAACGATGCAAATATTTTAACTCTATAGTCAATGAGGACTAACGATGCAATTATTTTAACTAATTAGGACTAACGATGCATACAATAGTGTGATTAAGAAAGTTTATGCATACAATAGGATGATTAAAAAAGTTTATGCATACAATAGGGGAAAAAAAATTCATAGCATACAATAGTAAAAAGTGGCAAATTCGATTTATTTTTAGACAATTTTTCCTTTTTAAAAGGAAACTATTAATACACATCGAAAACTAGGTTGACTCGGCCGCTTCAAACCCGGCGGGTTGACCCAGTTTAATTTGACCGGTTTTTTTCAACCCAACCCGTCGGGTTGACCCGGTTTATATTGACCCATTTTTTCGATTGGAACCGTTCAACCGGTTGAACCACCCACGTCGAACCGGATTTCAAAATATTATATTTAATCCCCAAATCCTCAAACTTTTATTAATTTTCGTTTATAACCTATAAACTTTTTTTTATCATTAAAACCATCTGCCGCTATAAAATCTCGTTGCTATGCACGGGTACTCGTTTTATTTTTTATAATGTCGTGAAGTAAGAGCAAAAATTTTAATAGAAATGGGTTGAAAGAGATTTACATGTAGATGATTCATGCATATTAGAAAGATCCACTTCCATGTTCCATACGCCAGATTTTATGTTAATTCAAACTTAAAAAGAATGTCACATAATAAATTTTCATCATCGGATGAAAATTTTCTTATCCTGCTCTTTTTTGCTCAATTTCTTATCTTTCAAGACTATTAATTGGTCATCATAAATTATTTAATTGTCTTTGCAAGACTCATAAAAAAATGTTTATATCATGGTAGTGGACATGTTTAGTCCTTGTGGTATGTCCACATATGCTTCTTAGTTGTCAAAGAAAAAAAATGAACACACTTACTTGTAGCCCATTCCACCATTGAAGTTTAAAAAAACCTGTTATATTTATTACTACCGATATTTATGTCATTTTACGTAGTATTTTAATAAAAACACCTTTAATGTCTATTTCTATTAGAAATGAAGTTGAAGTCAATTAATCCAAACACTTTTTGCTTATAAAAGTTTATCTCTTTGCTCTTCAAAAACTTTTAAGAGCTGAACTTGCGTTTATTAATACCATTTGCATGACTTAAATTGTGATTTGAGAGTAGAAATCTAACTTGAGCTCCCATTTATTAATTATCCTCTGCTTTTTAATCCATTGGAAAATCAGAAAGTCATCATCGGAAAATCAATAAGTTTTGGAACGTATATACGTATTTGCTTCTTTACTTTTTACACTCATCCACCTAACCACCTACCCATATTGATTGTTTTCAAGCTGAGATTGATTTCTTTATTCATTAAGTAATTAGGAGGAAGTTTACTAGGAAATAGACTTAATTGTCTTCGTTTGCTAATATGATTATATAAAAGAAACGTCATTATCTAGGTCCTACATAAAAATATATTAAGACTACGATTGGCCATCATAAGTTATTTAATTGTTTTTGCAAGGCTCGTAAAGCCGTGTTTAACTTTGTCAACAACGAAAAAACTCGTACACATCTAGCCCATTGCAACATTAAAGTTAAATAAAGCTGTTAAATTTATTTAAGCCGATCATTTTATTATTTAGTTTT
This sequence comes from Artemisia argyi, assembly GCA_030686995.1. Lineage (NCBI taxonomy): Eukaryota > Viridiplantae > Streptophyta > Magnoliopsida > Asterales > Asteraceae > Artemisia > Artemisia argyi. The sequence continues at coordinate 253,705,714 of CM060700.1, forward strand.
AAACCAAACACCCTCTATAAATTGAAACATCCACGGTGTAATTTATAGAATTGAGAAGTTGTGCTTATAAAGTTTCTTTCTTTAGCGGGGCTTAAATTGTTGTTTGAGAGTAGGAATCTAAACTGAGCTTCCATTATTGATTGCATTCATCATATCCTCTGCTAGCTTCTTAATCCATTGAAAAATCAGTAAGTCATCATCCACTCTTTGCTTATTTCCTTGTTTTTTATTTAATCATTATTTCATCTAAGAAATGACATGTTTATCATTTAGAAAGAATATATTATTGTGTACTATGATCATGATTGTAAAATGATTTAATGAGTCAGCTTAGTAATCCCAAATAACGTTCAGTTATGGTTTAAATCGAAATTCGATTAAAGAAAGGTTAAAAATAATTGAATAATTTAGAAAAATAATGATAAAAAATAATCTTACAATTTGAAACCCAGTCAGAAACACTTGATTATAATTATGGATACTTTAACATATATGACGTAACACATGACTCTTTCTATGTTTGGGGATTAAAAACTTCAATAAAAAGCGGAATAAGTGCGATAATACTTCATCTATTCACCGACTATATAACATAGTTCATCTTTATTACTTAATTTAACGATTTAAACAAGTAAAACAACTATATGACATAGTTCATCTTTATTAATTAATTAACGATATAAACAACTATATGAGATAGTTCATGCCTATTTTAGTCGAGCTAGTAACCAAGTGAATCATTAAAAGTGCTTTCTAAATGTATATGTGTCAACAAAAATGGAAAATAAACCTTAAAAAAAAAAAAAAAAAAAAAAAAAAAAAAAAAAAAAAAACTTGATTACAAAGTTCCCACTTATATTTGTAATGATATAAAACTTGGAGGAACATAAACCAAATAAAATAAAAAATGACCTAACCAAACATTTAAACTTTCCTAATAAAAGCACACCAATGCGATGCCCGCATGATATTGGGTGGCGGTGCATTGGCCAGAAGGGCGTCTTGGGAAGTTGAAGGGCAAAGCACCTTGATGTAGCGCCTAGGATGGGCAAAGCACCTTGATGTAGCGCCTAGGACTTTGCATCCTAAACCCTCGTTGCTTCATGCGATCTTTCACAAGCTCTTCTAGCCAATCTATAGTTGTTGACGACCCCATTTACCACCCCCACCACCATCCTCGAAACCAACCTTGTTGATTCTTGACAAAGCTTCCACATGCATTATCAAGCTTGTCATGACACTTGATCTTGACAAGCTCAATTATAACACGTGGTGTGAAGTCTTTAGACAACGTTGTCATATGTTTAAGGTTCTTCACATCATTGAGGACCCCACGCTCTCAACTAGCACAACTGACCCCGATCTTGATCAACTTGATTCCCTCGTTGTATCAATTATTTATAGCCTGATCTTGGAGAGATTAGAAAGCATGATCCTCGACCCCACAGCCACAGATAGTTCTTTATGGAAGTGTTTTGAGACGACCTTCCCTGATAACAAAGCAAACATGATTATTCAAGTTAATTGACAACCAACTTTGTACCTTAGAACTTGGCACTCAATTGGTTGCGGACTATTATTAATTGTTATTGTTGTCCCATAATTATCCTAAATGTATATTAATTTAGAGAGAGAGAGAGAGAGAGAGAGAGAGAGAGAGAGAGAGAGAGAGAGAGAGAGAGAGAGAGAGTGTGTGTGTGTGTGTATGTGTGTGTGGACACTTCTTAATCTAGAGAGAATAGAGAGAAGTATTGGAATTTCACTAATGAACATACCCCTCCAAAGTGAGGAGGTGATGGGGGTTTTATACCCTTACAACCAAATGTTCCAACCCTTAGAACTCTTGTTCCCCTCGTAACTAGGTAGTGAGCTTACACAACAATGTATTTATTACATAACAACTTACCAACCATTATTTAAATACATAAAAGATACACTAATGATTTACACATTTTATGCTCTAACAATCTCCTTCTAAGGGTAGATCATTGGGGTCTTTCCTTGTACGGCATTTTGTCCTTATAACTTCGAGCTCTGATGCATTGCTCCATGCTTTTCCATGAGTCTCGAAGTTCCAATCTTTCCTTGATAACTTGCACAACTGTGCACATCAATGCTCGTTGCTTAACATCCATCTCCAACTCTTTCAAGAACACCTAATCCAACATTTCTTTAAGCTTTTCCAAAATTCATATCAACGTCCATGTAATGAACTTGGCTACTTCATTTGCCCTTAACAACCTCTTCTACCTTGTATTAGTTAAGTATACTAAGCAGAGTCCAAGATTTGGATTTTCAAAGCATAACCATCTCTTGACCCTCTGAATACCTAGACAAACTAATATAAGAGGAGTGAATTTGATCCTCTTCTGATAGCTTTCAATCCTCATCTAGAAGATATGTACCACATTCACCCTCAACCTCATGAATATCCTCAGTGATTCAATGATGTCTTGGTCTACTACTTTCTTGATGTTGTGAATGATTCTACAGTGATACATGTCTTCTATGTCGTGAGGATAAAAGTTAACGTATCAGCCACATTGAACCAGTAATGATTGTCATCGTCTCTAACAACATGGTATTCAATGAACCCATTGTCTAATATAGATGACGTGGTTTAGCCTTCCTCTGTCTTACTCTGAAGAAAATTCTTGCATATTCATCTAAGTCAGTAATCCCAAGATCTGCATCTACATTGTAGAAAACTTAACAAAATTCTTTGCCAAGATACCTTCTTCTAGAAATCTTCCTCGATAATCCTCAAACAAAGCACTTATCTCAGTCGATTTTACAAAACAAACTCAACAATCGTAGGTTTATTTTTATATAAAATGATCGAATAAAAATATACAAATAGGTACGATCTTACTTGTGACCTGACTAATTACTAAATGGGTCTAGTCCCTTTTGAACAAATAAGTTAAGTCTAACTTAGTTGTATCAATGTAATTAGTTATAAGTTAATTGTGGAATGAATACAATGCATGGACCATCTTTCCCTCTGCACAAGGGCACTTTATAATCCAGTAACCACCTCTATCCTCATTCCAAGTGGTTAGTTGGGTGCTTCCCTCCTTTTACTCTAAACCATGTTATTTTAACCCACAATTAATCAGAGTTAATGAGTTGGTTTAACCTAACCCTTATTGGGGCTTTGAAATACTCTTGGAAGCTTAAAAGTGAAGTGAATATGGGAGTTTTGCAAGAGGCAACGATTAGTTATTGGCAGGAGACAAAACAACCCCGGTGTGTTGGTCTCGCCTGCGAGAACAGGAGTATAGCACGCTGTGGGTGTATGGTTTTATTTACCGGTTATAGTTAATTAATATTAATAAAATTAATATGCATAATAAAATTAACTCTAAACCCTAGCCACTAATCCATGCATATTTTACAATTAAAAATAATCTAACTACAATAATAGTTAGAACGTGCGTACATTTGACTTGCTCGACATGATCAATCTTTTTGAATACTCGTACAAGGAAGCTGCAGGGATCCACCGGTACTAGTCACATTTGAAATTGCTAGATGGTTCAGGTCGTTGCTCAGGTGATCCTAGATCACCACCTACGATCACATGAGTTCAGGTTTAAACTAAACCCTAACCCTAATCGATTAGGTTTTCAACCAAAACCCTAATTCGCAAACCGACAAAAGTTGGTTGAGGTTTTGGGGAGTGTGTCGATCTTCGGCCAAGGGGGAAAGGGAGAGGGTTTTAGGGTTTTGTGTGTGAATTATGAGAAAGCATAGAATGCCTTTATATATATAAGATACAAAGGAACATTATAGAGGCTTTAACTTGTGGAACAAGTTGGCAAGTTTGACTAGCCAAACTCCTCCCTCTTAGGAGTTTTCAGCCGAACCTCAACCCTTCGGGTTTGTGGTTTTTTCCTTTTACGCCCTTTAATGTTCACACTTTATTATTAGTTATTTAATTAAGTCTATTAATTTAATTCTCTCGACCCTTTAATATTTATTAACTGCGGAATAAATATTTTCTTCCATTTTGTGATGCACCGGTGTGATCCTTTAGTGTCTTAATTACCAAATGTGATTTCTCGTATATATATAATTAAGAATATAAATGTATATTATCTGTGCACATCAACCTTTCAGACTCCCACTTGTGTAAGATAAGTATATATAACTGAAATCACGGCCTTACAGAGGTATCTAGCAATTACTATTATAAGGTTACTAGTTCTTAAGAACTCTCACACATTGTAATTGTACTTCCTTGATCCTCATCGGTCTTCAGGACTGAATCTCGTCAGTCTTACTGACTGAACTAGTGTTATATAAAGAGTAGAGACTAAGTAAACAACAACATCCTCAAAGATTAGTATTCTCTTCTTTGACATGTTTACATATGCTAAAGGATCTAGCTATTGCAATTTAGTACAAGTGTCATATGCTTTTGGAGGCTTATGATGTCTAAAGGATCTAAACTCGGGAGGGAATAACTTTACTAGCCTGCCTGAAAGTTTGAGTCAATTTTCTCATCTTCGATGGCTTCAAGTTTCTATTTTTTTAAAAGGAAGTATTTTTAATATATTTATATAAAATTGAAAGATGCTAATATTACAATGACACTCATGACACTTACAATAATACAATTCTAAACTTGTAATAATGACCCTAAAACACATTTACTGTGCTACTTCCAATAAGGGATATCATAATTAGGGGTGTTTAAACTGTCGGGTTTCTGTCTAGCGGGGTTAACGGGTTTGCTTTATTCGGTTTCAACGAAAAAATATAACCGCCCAAAATCTAGACCAAAGATGAACAAAACCGATCCAAACCACCCAATTAATTAGGGGTGTTCAAACGCTAGGGTTTTGATTTAACGAGGTTAACCAGTTTGGTTTAATCGGTACAAAGGAAAAAATGTAACTGCCCAATAAAATCCACAAAAAGTACTTGTTCACACATGGCTGTAGAAAAGAGAAGAGAGAAAATATTTCAAATTCACCAATAAAAATATTATATTTTTTAATACTTTTTTGTGGACTTTTTGTGATTGTAGCAACGCTCTTACAAATAAGATGGAAACCTGTAATCTTGCTTAGAACCTGCAAAAAACATAACATATTATGTAGGGACAGAGGAGCCCCCCCCCCCCCCCCCCCCCCCCTCCCAAAACAAAATTTTTTTTTGCGACACCAAGTGTAAATATTATAGGTTTTAGGGGTAATTTAGTTGAGGTTATAAACAAATCTCCTATTCGGCCCCTCCAAAATAAATTCGCCCCCCCCCCCCCCCCCCCCCTCCCCCTAAAAAAAATATTTTTATTCCGCCACTAGACATAACTTTGAGGTTTAGACAACCATAAGAGACAAGAAAGCTTTAAGCTCCATATCTAAATTAAGGTAAAAAACAAAAATGTCAAGTAAAACAACAAAATTGAAATCTTACATTTTCACCATAAGTTGATTGACCGAGTTATTCTCTCTCAAAGGTTGCATCCTGAATAAACAAAAAAAAAAAAAAAAAAAAAAAAAAAAAAAAAACACTTGAGAAAACCCCCTACATAATTTGCGTTATCAATACAAATTTGACCTAACCCTAATCTACAACAAATCTAAGCAAGGTATTAAAAGAGAAGAAGAATGTATACTTGCTTGTAAGATTGACTGGAGAAAAAACCTACAAACGTATCTTTAATTGTATTTGTTTTTCGAAACTTTAGTTGAATTTGAAATTGTAAAGGAATGAAGAAAATGAACATTAATGAAAATGATAGGGCGAATGATTAGTATCATAATTGCCACCATTTCTTTTTATGGGTAGCGAACAAAATTTTTTACTTTTTGTGGGTACTTTTTTTTTCAAATTCATCTTTTTTAGGGTATTTTTGCGAAATTTTTGGACATTTTTGCCCTTTTTAGCTAATAGAATTTTTTTTCCCCGAATGGCAAAAACATCACATAGTACCCTAATTAAGGATGAATTTGAAAGAAAAATACCTACAAACAAAAATTTTTGTTCGCTACCCACAAAAAAAAAAAAAAACGGTGACAAGTATAATATATATATTTTTAATTATTTGTCCAAAATGACATGTAGAAGCACGTATTATAATTTTGAATTTGAATTCTCGAATTAAGAGAAAGTAAGAAACTAGTAAAACAAAAAATGCGTGCAAAACTTTTTTTCCAACAAATACATACCCTATTTAATACTTCCTCCGTCTCAAAATTATTGTCAGGAGATAAAAATCACAGCGTTTCCTGTGACTATGTGCTAAACACTCCAGCTTAGACTTCAGATTTTGTTCATCACATAATGGATCAACAAAGGATCTTGGATCGTTTTTGTTTGCAGCAATTGTATTAATACCGGAGATACTAATTTATTTGACTTTAATTAGACAGTTAAGAAATTCTCAAGACACCAATTTCCTTGACGTGTTACACACTTTTATGTCATATTGGTTTATTTCGGATATATACCAAAGTATCTTTCAGATATATAACTAGTTTAAGGACACGTGAAATATCTGTTCAAAGCAAATAAGTTACGTGTATGAATGATCTGGGTACAAAAATTGTTCTACATTGGATTTATGGGTCTTTATGGTCCAATGAAACCAAAATCTGTTTTACAGAAATATTCTTGAAATTTATAGCTTTTTTTTTTTTTTTTTTTTTTTTTTTTTTTTTTTTTATTATTATTTTTTTTTTAATAGCTATGCTTGTACTTTGTTGATTAAAGTCATTTACAGAGTACTTTTTATAAAGAATAAAAATCACATAGTTTAATGAAAGTGAGATAAAAATTTTGTTCGCTACCCACAAAAGAAAAACGGTGACAAGTATAATATATATATTTTTAATTATTTGCCCAAAATGATATGTAGAAGCACGTATTATAATTTTGAATTTGAATTCTCGAATTAAGAGAAAGTAAGAAACCAGTAAAACAAAAAATGCGTGCAAAACTTTTTTTCCAACAAATACATACCCTATTTAATACTTCCTCCGTCTCAAAATTATTGTCAGGAGATAAAAATCACAGCGTTTCCTGTGACTATGTGCTAAACACTCCAGCTTAGACTTCAGATTTTGTTCATCAGATAATGGATCAACAAAGGATCTTAGATCGTTTTTGTTTGCAGCAATTGTATTAATACCTGAGATACTAATTTATTCGACTTTAATTAGACAGTTAAGAAATTCTCAAGACACCAATTTCCTTGACGTGTTACACACTTTTATGTCATATTGGATTATTTCAGATACGTACCAAAGTATCTTTCAGATATATAACTAGTTTAAGGACACGTGAAATATCTGTTCAAAGCAAATAAGTTACGTGTATGAATGATCTGGGTACAAAAATTTTTCTACATTGGATTTATGGGTCTTTATGGTCCAATGAAACCAATATCTGTTTTACAGAAATATTCTTGAAATTTATAGCTTTTTTTCTTTAATAGCTGTGCTTGTACTTTGTTTATTAAAGTCATTTACAGAGTACTTTTTATAAAGAATAAAAATCACATAGTTTAATGAAAGTGAGATAAAAATTTTGTTTGCTACCCAAAAAAAACGGTGACAAGTATAATATATATATTTTTAATTATTTGCCCAAAATGATATGTAGAAGCACGTATTATAATTTTGAATTTGAATTCTCGAATTAAGAGAAAGTAAGAAACCAGTAAAACAAAAAATGCGTGCAAAACTTTTTTTCCAACAAATACATACCCTATTTAATACTTCCTCCGTCTCAAAATTATTGTCAGAAGATAAAAAACACATAGTTTAATGAAAGTGAGACCAATTTAATTTTCAACCACTTATAAAGAATATTCCTCAACTAAATTATCTAGTTTTTACTAAAAAAGAAAATGAACAATTATTTTAATACATCCCAAAATAGAAATATGGACTATTATTTTGAGACAGATAGAGTAAAAGAATACACATATATAAGCTTTTATAAAAAAGTTGTAATTGAATTATGACATAAGCAATTTTAAATCAAAAACCCTAATTGAATGACACCTAAGCCAAATTGCAAATTCATAATGTCATGCAAAAGTCCTTTTTAATGGGATGTATAGATAGATAGATTGACATGTAACTAAATACAAGAAATTAGATAGTATCTAAAACCGAGGGACTGAAAGTGCAACTAAAGTTAACTTAAAGTCAACCAACTTGCCTTTTACTCTTTTCTCCTGAACTTCATTTGACCTATTCATTTTCATTGCATTCATTCGATCAATAATACTTCCATCCATCTGTAAACTGTAAGTTAATTTCAATCGCCAATTAATTACATAGTTGTAGTTTTAAATAATCGTTGTATATTTCAAATTTATAGTATGATGAGACTTTTGAGTCTGACTCGATTAACAATATTAGGATTTTGAATGGTTATTTTCGAGCTTCATTATAGTTGTATGTGTGATATTATTGAAGTTTGTTAGTTTTGGTTGACCGAAAACCGACAATTTAAAGATGTTCTGATGATAGATGCAGTTAATTAAGGGGGTGTTTGTCTTGGCCTATTTGATCGGTTATATGAGCTTATATAAGCTATATCCTCAAGTTAATAAGCTCATAAGCCATTAAAAATTGAGCTTATAAAAACTTCACTAAGCTCATCAAATAAGTTAAACCAAACACCCCTTAAACTAGTTGGGATACAATTGACATGATTGACTGATTTGAGTCTGTGAGAGATGTTTTTTTTTATTAGGTTATGTAGCATAAGATGCATGGCGTTGAATGGAATGAATAATTAGATTTTGGTAAAAAAAAAAAAGTAAATGCTAATCGGAAAATGCTACTGTAGGAGAAATACTGCTTTCGTGTAAATGACATGAAGTGTGGAAAACGTTCAAAAGTTGTAGTTTTTTGTGGTAATATTATGCCTCTCTGTTTATGTGTATAATAGTTTGTTTTCAAGAGAGATGACTGTAAGTTTTCGAGGTGAAGATATCCGTAAAAGCTTCATGGATCATTTGTTCAACGACTTCAAGCAAAAAGGAATTCATGCTTTTAGAGATGATAGAGAATTGCCTAAAGGAGAATACATATCCCCACATCTCTATAAAGCCATTGAAGCATCGAGGTTTTTGATTGTTATCTTCTCCAAAAACTATGCTTCTTCAACATGGTGTTTGAGTGTACTTGTCAAAATACTTGAGTGCAAGAAGATTGAGAATCCAAAACATGAGGTTCGGATTATCTTTTATGATGCCAAGCCTGATGTTGTGAGGAAACAGAAAAAAAGTTATGCACAAGCGTTCTGTAAGCACGAAGTTTCAAATAGTACAGAGGTAGGTAAATGGAGAGAAGCTTTATCCATAGCGGCTAACTTATCTGGATGGGATCTCCAGGACATGACAAATGGGTAAATTTCTTGTTTTGTGCATCTATTGTTATTTTAGTTGTTTTCGCAAAACCAATTAGTTTTGTAGCTCTACTAAAGCTTAACTCTCTCTATTGATTTTTTTTTTTTTTTTTAATGGTTAACAGGTATGAGTCCAAGTTCATTGATTGCATCTCCAAAGAAATCCTCAAAACATTATGTGACGGACCCTTACATGTTGGTGAGAACCTTGTTGGCATAGATTTCCATTTCGACAAATTAGACTTGTCACGCTTTGTTGGGTCACATAAGGTTAACATGATTGGAGTATGTGGTATAAGCGGAATAGGAAAGACGACCCTTGCCAAAGCTATTTATAACTTGATGTACGTCCACTTTGAAGGAAGTTGCTTTTGTGAAGATGTCAAAGAAGTCACACAACGACAAGGCCTGATTCAAGTCCAACTGAATATGATTGGAAAGATCATGAAAATAGAAGATTTGAAGATAACAAGTGTTGGTGAAGGAACTATGGTAATAAAGAAGATGATGTCATCAAAGCCGATTCTGCTTGTTTTGGATGACGTGGATGATCATGAGCAGTTAGAAGCACTAGCAAGTTCACCTGATTGGTTTTTCCCAGGAAGTTTGATTATTTTCACGGGTAAAGATAAACAGTTGCTAAAATATAGAGTGAATGAAATCCATGACATGGACTTTCTAGATGAGGATCAATCTCTTGAGCTCTTCCGTTCCTATGCCTTTAAAGAAAAAGATTATTCTATAGACTTTGAAGAGGTTTCTGAGAAAGTTGTGAACTATGTGCAAGGTCACCCTCTAGCCCTCAAACATTTGGGTCTTTTTTTATACGGCAAAACTATGGATCAGTGGGTTAGCGAACTGGACAAGCTCAAAGTATATCCTAATGAAAAGATACAACAAGTGCTTCGGTTAAGTTACGATGGGCTAGACCTCCATCAGAAAAATATCTTACTTGATATTGCATGTTTATTCGTTGGAGAAAACAGGGATTTTGTAGCAAGCGTATTAGATGGCTGTAACTTTTTTTCAGTTACAAACATGCAAGTTCTAGTTGATAAGTCATTAATCACGATCTCTAGCAATAATTTACTTCAAATGCATGACTTGATTCAAGCAATGGCAAGGGAAATTGTTCGTGAAGAGTCTATCATGACTGGGAAACAGAGGAGATTGTGGAATTCATCTGAAGTTTACAATGTATTGAGTAAAAAGAAGGTAAGTAGTGGTATATGATTATTTTTTCTCTACATTAATACATTAAAGTATTAGCAAAATATACTACTAATGAAGCTACATGTTCTTACATTTCTAGGTGTCAATAACTGAAGCAGTTGAAGTTCTAGTCCTTTCGTTAGAGAAATTTAGTCAAAATGTTCAAATAGATGCCAATGATTTTGCTCATATGAAAAAGTTGCGGATCCTGAAAATCTATCAAGAGGAAAAAGTATCTGAGCAGAAACTTGAACTGAAGGACCACAATGTGATCTTCTATGGAAATTTGTATTATTTGTCCAATGAGCTAAGCTTGTTTTATTGGCATGGTTGCCCTTTCAAGTACTTACCTACAAGTTTCTATCCAGAAAACATTGTGGCCATTGACCTGTCTTACAGCAACATAAAAAACTTTTGGACAACACCAAAGGTATATCCTTGTACACACATGTTTTCCTATTTGATACCTAATGAACCGAGAACTTATCTTCTTCTTTTTTTCCTATCGATGTCAGTGCTTTAGAAGGTTGAAAGTAATGAAGCTAAGGTACTGTTGTAACCTAACAACCACCCCTGATTTCTCAGAGATTACAAATCTCAAAGTGCTGAGTCTTGAAGGCTGTGTGAATTTGGTTAGTGTTCATCCCTCAATTGGAATGCTCAGGAGGCTTGTTGCGATAAATCTAACGGGGTGCCTAAAAGTCGACCAACTCCCTGAATTATTGGGTCGGATCAAAAGCTTAACGGAGCTTCATATTGACAGAACTGCCATTGTAGAACTTCCTTCTTTTGTATCGTCTCTAATAAACCTTGAATCATTGTCATTCGGTGGACAAGGGAGGATTGAACCAAGATGGTGGACTTCAATCACTGCTCCTTTTGATTTACTAAGTAAACAAAAACATCCCCAAAGATCAGTTTCATTGGCAGGTTTACATATGTTAAAGAAACTGAATTTAAGCTATTGCAAATTAGAACAAGTGCCTGAGAGCATTGGAGGCTTATCATGTTTAGAAGTGCTATACTTAAAAGGGAACAATTTTACTAGCTTGTCTGGAAGTTTGAGACTACTTTCTCGTCTTCAAATTCTTTTTGTTGATGGTTGCAAGAAGCTGGAATTGTTGCCCGAACTTCCACCTGGCGTATGGTTTACGGATGCATCTGATTGCACCTCCTTAAGAGAAGTACTATTGGGATCATCTAAAGTCTCATTCAGGAATAGGTACAATTATTTCAGCAATTGTCCAAAGCTGTTTAACAATGTTACCATTGATAGCCGGGGGTGTATATCGAAGACTCGGTGTGTTGACTCATCTATAACTTCCCAAGGCTTTATTCACCAGCTTTATGCTTTCCTTGGGTATTTGGGTTTCCGTAACAGATGTGAATTCTTCTATTCCAAAGGCTATTCTTTTTTAGATATAGTATATCATGGGAATAGCATGCCAGAGTGGTTTAAAAATAGGAGTACGGGAAATCATGTAAAAGTTGAATTACCATCAGATTGGTGTTATGATAAGTTTACGGGATTTGGAACGTGTGTTGTTTTCAAGTGCAAAAAGCCTTTCAAAGAATTTAAAGGATACTCGGTAAAGAACTTTGATGGAACTTCTCTGTATCCAAAAAATTTCTCTCCATGTTCAATTGGGCGTTATTTTCAGAATGAGGTGATGCGAATCCATGATTCATATATGATATGGTTGTGTTATACAACGCATAAAGGGAATTGGAAGGAAGCAAAGAATCTTGTTACATTTAGTTTCTTAGAAGAGAATAATGAAGATGTTGTTGAGGTGAAGGAGTGTGGTGTAAGACTAATTTGTGATGGAGATTTACAGCAAGACGAAGTCCTAAACTTGAGTTTGTTACAAGACCTCCCAAGTCAATCACAACATGGTGGGGCCATCAGCTATTTTGGATCTTTTGGATCTAGCAAATGGTCGTGGTAGTCCAATAACAAAGGGAAAATCACCAAAAATAACCAAATTTTCAAACCTATTTTAGAAAATGACCAATTGTTTTTTCAAAAAGCAAAACTATCCATGAAATCCGCAAAAAAACTCGAGCCTTTGCGAAATTTAAAAAAAAAACAAAAATTTTTCAATATTTCTTAAAAATAGCAAAAATTTTCTAATTTTTTATCTAAATTTTTTGATATTTTTAACGAATATTTTCGATATTTCTTAAAATTATCGCAAAGGCTCAAGTTTTTTGCGGATTTCATGGGTAGTTTTGCTTTTTGAAAAAACAATTGGTGATTTTGTGAAATAGGTTTGAAAAATTAGTTATTTTTGTGATTTTCCCAATAACAAAAGCGTATATTTGTTAGACACCGTTTACACAAATTCCTTCTCATTAATTGTGAATGTTAACAGCAATTAAAAGTTTTATTTATTAATTACTTTTTTGTTAATAAATTTAAGTTAAAAATAATGTAAATGATTTACTTTTTCGGTAGTAGACACCCATGAGGTCTTTGATGAAAAGCATATGAGGATAATTCATTTACTTTTTCAGGTAGAACTTATTCTTCAAATCTCCGCAAAGGTAAATTTATCAACCCAGATAATTCATCATACAACCTTGTTTACAATCTGGATCTCCCAAATTGCTGCAAAACACATAAACCTGCAACATGATTTCACATTTATATATTCAACATAAGAGATGACCAAACATCCGAGATAAAATGGCATGTGAGTACTGAACACAAGGTATACTTCTGAATATTGATTTCCCAACAGGCGAACATAAAGTTAGCTAATCAAAATTCATTCAAAGATTACACTTTGTATCCCTTCCAGCATTGCCAAAAGGATACGAATTATAAATGCGCAATGATAAATAAAAAAAGTCACTATAAATTTTTTTTTGGTTAGGGACGATAATCTCGTCCCTACATCACAAAGGGCGTCGTCCCAAAATAAAGTAGGCACGATATATCATCCCTACCTTGTTGTCTCATTTTTTCGTCACAAAAAAACTTGGGACGACAATGGCTTTGCAAAATAGGGACGACAAAGCGGGCCACATTTATTCAACATTAGCCAAAACTAACAGGTAGGGACGACATCTCTTTCGCAAGTTGGGACGAGAATGTCGTCCCTACGTTATTTATATTTTTTTAAAGTTCTTTACTATTTTTATGTAAATAAGTAATTGGTTTTAAAAAACAGTTAGCGACGATAAGAAAAAAAATTAGGACGAGAATATCGTCCCTAACCGACATTTTCTTTGCAATTGAGGGACGACAATGTAGTCCCTATTTTTTCTAGAGAAAAAAAAAGAAAAAAACTGCAGTAAACTTGCATTTATACAAAAACAAATCTAACCTATACATTACCACAATTCGCAATACCAATTCGACAATAAGATACAATACCATTTCACAAATCCACGATACCATTCGACAAATATGATACAAATTAAGCTAACAAATCACAAACTTGCTAATTAACATGTCTCAAAGTTACTAACACGTCGTTAATACAAATATAAAAAGTATACACAATTGCATATGTGACTCTTTATAATTTAAGTTACATGTTCTTGCTATTTCAGGTGGCAATGACTGAAGCAGTTGAAGTTCTAGTCATTTTGTTAAGGCAATCTAGTCAAAAGGTTGACATAAACGCTAATTCTTTTGCACTTATGAAAAATTTGCGGATCCTAAAAAAATCTATTCTAAGGAAGAATTCCATCAGAAAGTGGAATTGAAGGGCTACAATGTGAAGTACTCGGGCAGTCTCAAAATTTTGAATTTCTTGTCGAATAAGCTAAGCTTGTTTTATTGGCATGGATGCCCTTTCAACTACTTGCCTCCAGAATTCTATCCAAAAAACATTGTTGCCATCGACTTGTCTCACAGCAACATAAAACAACTTTGGACAACACCACAGGTATTTACTTGTTCATACATGTGTTCATATTTGACACCTCGAGAAATAAGAACTAAATTATTATTTGTTCATACATGTGTTCATACATGGACATGGTAGGATAAATTATTTATATGTCCCCTGTAGATTTTGTAATTTTTATTTGGTCTTTTTATTAGCCACAATAATCTTTGATAAATCCATGTAGGAGACACCCACCAGGTGTTTGATGAAATGCATGAGTAGAAATCATTTGCTATTTACTCTACAGCGTGTTTGTAGATTTTTTTGGATTTTACGATGTATATTAAGAATTGATGTTGTGTTTTGAAGTAGCGATTTGAACCGTAAGATAATAAACCATGCTGTAGTTTGTCTTTAGATTTTAATATCGTAGCAATTTCATGACTGGTATGGTATCATGTTTAAACATGCACGTCATTGAAAAGTGTCCTCTTGCCAATGCCAGCTCAACCAACAATTGAGACAACATGTAAACTTTTTGCTGGAAAAACTTGACATTTGTTTTGATTGCTGAAAACGTTATTCTTTGATACCTGCTTTCAGCATCTGTTCTTCGCTGCACTAATAGCTCAAGATCCGTTCCTTGAGGTAGCTGCCTAGACGTGCTACATGTATTTCGACCCATTTACATACGGGTCAGATTTCAACCCATTCCCAAAATTACATCTTTTACCATTTACGTGAGAGTATTAACCACTGGTTGTATTCCAAGATTGCCTTACCCTTATCATTGGTCTTCACCTTCTTTGTACATGGGACAAGCACCATATCGATAAGCAGAGCTCTCATCAAAATAGCTTGTTCCTTTACTGCACCCAGGTTGTTGTTACCTTCTGTTTCATTACCCTCACCCAAGTGGTTTCTTGAGACTATATGGATATCATTGTACTTTCTGCTAGCCGTGGTAGTCTAACTGAAAACCTTTATTAGGCCAGGTCGTGCTTCTTGCGATATCAAAGTGGGGTGGTAAGAAAATTCTTTGTTCTTTAATTTTTATTTAAAAATAAATAAAATTCATAGGGGAAGAACACATGGGAATTTTAGTCATTTCACTTGGTCCATAGAGAAAAATAAACTCGAAACTTTCTCATGGCCGCCTGCACTTTCAAAACCACTGCGTCACTGCTCACGCAATTTGACCAAACCACAATGATGGTTTTTGCAACATGAACTTTTCATGTAACGTACACCAGGCGTCCGTTAGAATCGAGTATGTCAGCAGAAACCATTGACTATTATATTGGCAAACTGTTTTGTAGCTATATATTACTCATCAATTTGTTCGAAATTTGCTACCTGCCGAAGTGCCGATGTGTACTGGCAGTTAAGAACAATGTGTTTTGTTTTCAAGTTTCAATTCCAATTATCGTATACTGACAGATTAAAAGCCTTATTGCAGTTTTGATCCCTGGAAAAGATTATCGACTATTCTTGTCGAGACTGCGTTCTTGCCTGCCAGTTGAAGTATAGTTTACTGATCATATTTATGTAGTCCAGTTTTGCAGCTCTTCATTAAGCTTAACTTTTTATAACTAGCTAGTTGGGAGAAATGCCAGGACTAGATATGGTTGACTGTTATGTAGGCTAATATGCATTTTTAAAGAGACAACGTGAGAGCATCGTCGAAACAAATATGCTAGTTGATGAATAAGATTGGTAATTTTAACATAACAGACATGAGTTGGATATGAGTTATTTTATCAGGTCCCATGTCTTCCTCTAAAAAAACTTAAAATTTCTAGGCAAACAACCAATAAGCCTTTATAGGAAACAGTTATTACACACCCTTATAATGCTAGCATACTCGAGTTTTGCTACCCGACATTACTTAGATGTGGTACGCAGAGAAGACATGATCAAATTGTAGCATGCTGCACTTATGGAACATAGTGCCACTTTTGCTAATTGAAGAAGTTTATTAAGTTAAGTTTCGTTCATTTCAACTGGCAATTTCATATAATATACGAGTAAATTGATGCTTTCATGTCTAAAATGTTCAACCTTAGTTCAAGAAACTTCAAGCAATAAGATTGATATCTTAATTGATTAAGTCAACAAGATGTAATTAGGAAGAAATTTACAAGAGAGAAGACTTTTGTAGAATGACGTCATCATGTGGGTCTTACCTAAAACTATTAAAAAGACTATTGCTGGTTAAATTAAATCTCTCTTATTTCATTCAAAACAGGTTTGCTTTTCTCTTTTTCTTTTTTTGTGATCACTATATGAACAGAAGCCAATTTGAAGATACTGGAATATAGACTGAATTTATGGTATCTAATGCGAGTTGACAGATGTCGAAATTATCACTGGATTTCGAATTTGATAACATATCAGCAAAGCCCATTCCCGGAAAAGTGAATTTGTCAAATCCACATAATTTACAATCAAAGTCAATAATATATATAATGAGTAGCTGAAGTTTTGGTTACCACTGATAGTTTAATAGGCTAATATCAATTTGATCTACTGTCACTTTCTAACACATATAATGTCTTTATGCAAACCCCATTGTATCACGAGGCATCAATTAACGCGTAGTTTTATCTTATGCTAATATCACCACCAACCCACACCTTTGTGTACGTGTATGAATTTCTGTTTGTCTTTGTCTGTTAAAATAACGATTATATCTCCTGGGAAAAGTTTGACATTCCACTTCGAGACATTCTCATATTTACCAAGAAATTGTAATGAATTTTCCTACTAATTCAGGAAACACAACATATGCTCTTGTATATTACTGATAAACTGAATATCCAACCTATATCAGTGTCTACTGGAAGCACAAAACCAATTATAACCACTTTAATTCAAGAATCTGGAAGGAAGATGATGTCCATTGGTAAAACTTATAATTTACTATGTTCTGTTACTTTCGATTTGGCATATGGTAACAACCTTAGTTATAGGTTTGATCCATGCTCTTTTTTTCCTCTATATCAATGTTCTTTCTGTGTTAATGTTCTGTTTTAACCTCTTTCCAGTTATAGGTTTGATAACGCTTTCAGATCACAGAAAGCTATTCCAAGTGGTACCAGATGACGTTAAGCATATGTGGAACGAGTGGGACCTACGTGGACTTATTGTTATCAGCCTTGTTTCACAGATCACCTTAAGTCTACTAGGAAATGTTCGGAAATACAATCCAAGAACACGAGTTAGAATGGCTCTCTGGTTTGCCTACTTATTAGCATTAGCTGTTGCATCAGCAGCGCTTGGTGTTATTACCCAAACCGCCTTAGACGTATGCAGCAACACTTCTCATTTCAGTTCAGAAGATACTTACAAACAAAACACAAGTGAGCTCATGTCTTTTTGGGCACCTTTTCTTCTCCTTCACCTTGGTGGTCCAGATTCTATTACCGCGTTTGCATTGGAAGATAACGAGCTTTCATTAAGGCACCTTGTTGAGATTGTGTTTCAGTTTGCAGTAGCTCTTTATATCTTCTTGTTGTCCTGGCCAGGCTGTTCTGATCTCCCTAAACTAAGTGTAGTGGTTTACTTAGCCGGTTTCATCAAGTGTTTTGAACGTATTAAGGCTCTACGGTTAGCAAACACTGAGAACCTTCGTGACTCGATGCTTGGTCCTCCTGACGCAGGTACCAATTATCCTAAGTTTCTGGAGGATTACCAGTTAAAAAAGTCACAAGGGTTTGATGTAAACGTGGAGGAGGTCGCTGAACTCTCCCATACAGTCAATATTCTTTTGAGTTAACTACATTTTTGGTCCTCGTGGTTTACCGGGTGTAACGATTTTGGTCCAACAGTTTAAAAAGTAACAGAACTAGTCCAAAACCCGACGACCCGTAACAAGTTCAGTCCAAAGTTAATAACGTCATTAGTTTGACCGAGTTTGACTGTTAAATACGAGGGTAAATTTGTCATTGTATATTATAAACTATTGAGTAAATTTCTTAAATCGTCCCTGTGGTTTAACGGGTTTAACGGATTTGGTCCCTCGAAAGATTTTTTCTCGGATCCACTCCCCGTGGTTTATACCCATAACGGGTTTGGTCCCTCTGGCTAACGCTCGTTAGTTTTTTCCGTTAGCTAACGACCGTTTGCAACAAACATTTGCACCATTAGTCCTTTATACTAACGGCCGTTTATACTTAACACAAAATTTGTTTTTTTTTTTAAATTAAAAAAATTAAAATTAAAATAAATAAAAAAATTAAAAAATTGGTTTTCTTATAATTTTTTTTTCTAAATATCTTTAAAATTTACACACGTTTTTATATACACGTTTTTATACACTCATTTTTATACACACATTTTTATACACACGTTTATATATACACATTTTTATACACACTTTTTTATACACATGTTTTTATACACACGTTTTCACACACTCATTTTTATACACACGTTTTTACACACATTTTTATACACACGTTTTTATATACACATTTTTATACACACTTTTTTATACACACGTGTTTACACACGTTTTTATACACATGTTTTCGCACACTCATTTTTATACACACGTTTTTACACACATTTTTATACACACGTTTTTATACACACATTTTTATACACACTTTTTTATACACATGTGTTTACACACGTTTTTACACATACGTTTTTACACACGTTTTTACACGCGTTTTTATACACATATTTTTACACATTTGAACACACGTACACATTTATACACGTTGTTACACACGTACACATTTGTACACACATTCTTATACACGTTTTAGACACGTTTTAAAAAGCGTGTGTATAAAAATGTGTGTATAAAAATGTGTGTATAAAAACATGTGTATAAAAACGTGTGTATAAAAAAGTGTGTATAAAAACGTGTATATAAAACGTGTGTAAAAACGTGTGTATAAAAATGAGTGTATAAAAACGTGTACATAAAAATGTGTGTATAAAAATATGTGTATAAAATCGTGTATAAAAACGTGTGTATAAAATGTGTATAAAATTTGTATAAAAATGTGTGTATAAAAACGTGTGTATGAAACGTGTATAGAAATGTGTATAAAAACGTGTATAAATTTTAAAGATATTTAGAAAAAAAATTATAAGAAAACCAATTTTTTAATTCTTTAATTTTTTATTTTTATTTTTATTAATTAAAAAAAAATTGTGTTAAGTATAAACGGCCGTTAGTATAAAGGACTAACGGTGCAAATGTTTATTGCAAACGGTCGTTAGCTAACGGAAAAAACTAACGAGCGTTAGCCAGAGGGACCAAACCCGTTACGGGTATAAACCACGGGGAGAGGATCCGAGAAAAAATCTTTCGAGGGACCAAATCCATTAAACCCGTTAAACCACATTTTACAAACATTTTACACCAAGGCTAATGTGGTTTATACATTTAACGAGCTTTTGTTTCGCATTATTAACATTTTTGTCCTTCTTCTAGTACCTTTGGGGTTCCATTTTATTTGTAATATCAACGATTACCTCTTAATTGACATCGTCATTACTTGCCTATTACTCGGTACTGCATTGATAATGGAAATCTTTGCGGTAATAACCATGCTGCGCTCTGATTGGATAGATCATTGGTTGATCCAACAAAACCTCACTCGAAAAATCCTCATATTCCCATTCTTAAAGCAACCGAATAAACAAAGTTGGTCCGGTTCCATTGCACAGTTTGACCTGCTAAGTGTTGCCCTCAATGTCATGCCAGAGCTAAAATCAGAGTCCTGTAATGCACATAACGGTGATATAGCTAGGCTCCCACATTCTTTTGTTACTTATTGTTAGCTCTGTAGATAAAGAATTAGTATTCATATATTTGAACACTTCTTCTTGATACCATGAACAAATATGACTTCATTTGTTTTATCCAAATCTTTCTTGTAAATTACTTTGCTTTGTCAATATACCAAAAAGGCTCATTCATCATATCGCCAGAAACCTTTTTCAATATATGTTGTGGTTTACAGTCTTATCATTTGTAACAAGATTATATCAAAATTATATTCTAAGGCTTTAACGATGAGGTTTGGTGCGTGCTATTATCCAGGCTGGGGAGGACATGCTTAAGGCGACGTGCATACCTTAAAGGGCTAATGGCCTTTAATTTAAATGTATCATAGTTGTCATCATTTACTTCTATATGTATCGAACAAATTTTTTTTGCTATTATATGTACTAAACTTGGTTTTTTTGACATTTTTGTGTACTTTATGATCATTTTGCCCCTCCTATGTTAATAAAATAAGGGGCAAAATGGTCATTAAATACATAAAAATGCTCAAAAAATTAAATTTAGTACACATAATAGCAAAAAAAAATTGTTCGATACATATAAAAGGAATAAGTGGCAACTATGATACATTTTGATGCCATTAGGCATTAGCCCTACCTTAAAAACGTCATCACTAGTGTAAAAACGAATTTTTTTCTTTGCATATTTCAAAGTTTAATACTAAGTGGTTACCCATTTCAAATTTCTATAAAAAGTGCATATCATGTGACAAATTTGTGCCTCTGCCACTAAACCCACGGCTGTTCTCAAAGGTGGCTGACCGCCCGGCCTAGTTTTATGAGGCCCAAAATTTTTACGGCGCCAAAATTTACATTCAATGATTAAAACTTGAATGATGTTATTTATATGAATAAAGACAAAGATTTCTTATTTTACCGGGTATTTACCCTTTTATCCAAGAAAAAAGAAAGATTTTTCAGAAAAAGTTTTTGAAAAATAAGTAACGTTTTATATAATAACTCTTGATAGTTATCATTGTACGTTTTAAAATATTTTATTTAGCTTTTTAATAGAGGCCCCATTTTTCACTTCCCGCTCAACTCCTTTAAGGTCAAATGTATAACATGGCTCTACTATCCGTACGTTTGTTAATTTCTATACGTGATTTAGCTCGACACTTTCCTAACTATATCGTTCATAACCTCATTTGACACCATCGCTAAGTATAAGATCCAAAGTACAAACTTTAAACTTATATTAAACATGCTTTTGGACAAACTTTCCAAAACTTTAGTTCGATCCGGATGTAATCATGACCACATTCATCATCGCCACATCGAACCTTTTCTCCACCAACAACTTCACGACCAAATAATTGTAATAAGACCATCAATTTCGTCACCTAAAACACACCCTACTTAAATAGATATATACCCCACAATATACTCACACACACACAATTATTTAACTCTTTACAAAACATGAGCGCATGCAATATCTTGAAAACGATTGACCTACTCAAGTCACCGAATCATTTGGTTATCCGATTCAACCGGTTCAACCAATGTGTCAATCCGGTTTTTCTACAAAAATAATTGTATTTCAAAAAAAAAAGTATATATATCATGGCTATTGATATATTGAGCCTAAAAATATAGTTACCAAAAAGGTGACATGTAAATATAAAATTACGTCGCAATTACATATATTTAACTTGTGTTATTTGTAAAAGAAGAAAAAAAAAACAAAACCCGGTTTGGATCTCGAGAATTGGGTTGAACCAGGTAGCCTTAAACCCAGCGGGTCTAGCTGGGTTTTGAAAAAAAAAAAAAAAAAAGATTAATTTGACCATTTTTTTTACCGGAATCGGTTGAATAGGTATGTGGTCTGGTCGAGTCGAGTGTTAAAACAATGCTTAAGCACACCACCATATTATCAACAAAAAGAAAAATATGGGAGACAACTGTGGTGGTGAGGATGTATTTAATAGCACGACTTGGTGGTGAGAGGAAGACATTTCGTGGTGAATTTTACCATTACACTTAGCCTCATGGCCGTAGAGTACCAGGCCCGGATATTAGCTTGTGCATAACTGCATAGGGCCTCACTTTTCGGAAGGGCCCAAAATTTAAATCCATTAAACATTTAAAGGGTTTTAAATATGTGGGGGGGGGGGGGGGGGGAGTTTGTATACCAAACATTTTTTGTATACAGAATAACTAATCTCCACCATCCATCTAAAAAAATAAATGGTAGAGATTAAAAATATTTTTATATTTCTCATATTTTTTATTATTTAAACATCTCATGAAATGATAATCGCTAGACAAAACAAATTATACCTTCACGACCAACATTTAATTATCTGTATATAGACGGGCATTGTGATATACTTTCGATAAACTTTTTTTTTTCGTTTTTCCGTCGTTTTTTCTTTCCTTTTTCTTCGTATCTGAAAATAGCATGAGAAATCACATGTGATTAAACACTAATTTGAATATTCTAATAGATTATAGTAGTTCGTTTATGAAAATCACATGTGATTGAGATCACATGTGGGAAAAATCACATGTGAATAAGATACGTGTTTGTTTGAAAAATCACATGTGATTTTATTAGAAATATTCAAATTAGTGTTTAAACACATGTAATTTTTCATGCAAGTTTCAACAACGAGGAAAAAACGGAAAAAAAAGTAAAAAATGTTAAAAAAAAAAAAGAAAAGAAAAAGAGAAATTGTCGAAAGTATATCAAAGTGCATATTTATAGAAACATAGTTAAATGACCATCATGCTGGTATATTTATTTTCGCATAACGATTTCCGGTTTTAAAGATACGAGTATTAATATTTGAAAAAAAAAATGAAAATGAATTTGTTAAAATGATGGGTTTAATGTCATCCATTTGATCAAATGAAGATGAAGGGTGGGGATTGGTCCCTATGTTGATAAAGTTTTAATCAAAATATTGAGTGTTTTATTTATATTAGCAAGGGACTGTGTACGATGGTATCAAAGATAATCTAAAACCTTAAACAATCTTTTATTAACTGATAAAACTCAATAGTTGGCACACATTACCAACTATCAATAAGCGAAGAATACAAGATCAGATTATTGTTAAAACAATAATAATCAAACGATTACAGTGAAGAGACTGATCAAGATGATAAAACAATATGAATGAAAGAAAGAAGCATTAACGGATTTTTGAGAGAGAATTGATGTATCGATTGTTCCAACATAACCCAAGCAGATGAGATGATTATATAGGCTAGGATCATTCACTTTAGTCATTAAGCTATGTAGAAGTATCCATAGGCTGCCCAAACTTCTCCTTACTCTTCTTATAAGTATCCATTTGCACAGGATCAGACCCTCTACTTTATTACCTACAAAACATAAAAAAACTGAAAAAGAAAATAAGCAAAAGATAACAAGTGATATGTTTATATGTCTTATTTGAGCATTCCCCCTTAATCTTACAGCTAAACATATCAAACATAGTTAGTTTATCACATAAAAATTTATGCTGATAAACTGGAAGATGCTTGGTTAAAATGTATGCAATTTGGTCTTGAGAACCAATCTTTTTGGTACTCAGAACTCCTTTTGCAATTTTCTCTCTAATAAAGGGCACATCTATTTCAAAATAGAACAACAGGAAGAGTGATTTTTGTGTTCAAATCAGCTAACAGTTTTTGAATCCAAATAATTTCACAAGTAGCTGAAGACATAGATCTATATTCAGCTTTAGTAGATGATTTTGAAAGAGTATTTTGTTTTTTACTTTTCCATGAAATAAGACATTTGTTGAAATAGATACAGTAACCAGATTTTCTGGTTTTTAAGCATTTTGCCCAATCTACATCACTGTATCCTTCCAAAACATTATCAATACTTGAATAACAATACCTAATACCTTTACCTGGAGCACCTTTTAAATACCTTAGAACATTTAAGGCAGAAGCTAGATGAGACTTTAAAGGTGAGTGCATATATTTAGCAAAACAGTGAACAAAATATGCAATATCAGGTCTGGTATGGGTCAGATAAATGAGTTTACCAAGTAACATTTGATATCCAGTAATGTTATCAAGCAAAGGATTATCTTTAGTTGGAATAAAAGGAAGAACTGAATTTGGTTCCATGGGAGTAAACATTGGTTTACACGCCCAAGAAGACCAAATTCTTTAAGCAGTTCTAAACAATATTTCCTATGAGTGAGACATATATTATTTCCGTTTTTCAAAACTTCAATTCCCAGAAAGTATTTAAGAGTACCCAAATCTTTTATATTAAACTTGGTGTTGAGAAAAATCTTAAACAGATTAATTTCATTATCACAGTTCATGTGATAACAATGTCATCAACATAAACCAATAAGGCAATAAACTTTTTATCTTTTGTTTTTGTGAATAAAGAATGATCATTTACAAACCGCATGAAACTATTTTCTTTAAGAACACTAAAAGGCTTTTCATTCCACTTTCTAGGTGCTTGTTTAAGACCATATAAAGATTTAGTAAGCTTACAAACTTTATTCTTATTAGATGAATCAGAAAAACCTTGAGGAATAGTCATATAAATATCCTCATCTAAATCACTATAAAGGAAAGCATTATTTACATCTAGTTGATATAATGGCCACTTATTTTCACAGAAATAGCAACTAAAAGTCTAATTGTAGCAATCGGCATTTTAGGGCAATACTTGTTTATAAAACTTAAAACTGTTTATGAAAACCGGTGACTTATAGTACTCATTTAGATAATAAAATATGTTTATTATTACATATTATATATTTTCTGAGCTTTTTGGACATCATTTGAACTGAAAACGAGAGGTTTTGTCGTGAAACATGAAAGTAGAGCACAACGCATCGGCACGAGTCTGAACCTAATAAAAACATGAAACAATTAATCTTAGACATTTAGAACGAATATAAACGTATTTATGGTTCTTTTTAACGGAAAAACAAATTTAAAAATATTGGCACGAGTATGAACCTAATAAAAACGTGAAACAATTAATTTTAGACATTTAGAACGAATATAAACATATTTATCGTCATTTTTAACAGAAAAACAATTAATCGAGAATTTTTACTCTGTTAAACGAACCCGAAACATGTTATAATGAAAGTTTAATAAAAGCTGCCACATATAACCCCTCACACCTCCTCATTTCTATTAATATAACCTAATACACTTCATTTTTCTCAAACCCTAATATTTCATTCTCTCTCTCCCCCTTAACACCGCTGCCGTCACACCATACATGGCCACCACCACTACCACTCGACACCGCCACCCCCACCTTCGAAACAACAACAAACCCACCCTTGTTTAACCTTACTTGTCTTCAATCTGTAATGTACGCACTGTATAACCACCCACTAGCCACCACCGCCGCCGTATTTTGATTTTTTTTCTTGTTTTGGTTAGTAAGGTAAGGTAGATCGATGGGTTTAAATCAAACAGAAAACGAATAATAACTTGGTTTGTTTGTTGGGTCACCTTGGGTCGCGGCTGGAAGTGAATCCACTCATGGGTTTCAGTGATTTGGTTATGTTGTCTTTTGGTAAGATTATTTGGTCCGATTGATTTGTGATATGGTGGTTATTATGACTTGGAACTCGAGCCATTGGATTAGATTCGGCTGAGTATTATTGTGGTTGATTGTGACTTGGACTCGACATTATGATGTTTTGTCCATGTCATGTGTTAGCCGAGACCGCATGGTCTCGGTGTGACCTTGATTGCCTATGATGGACTTATGACTAGTAACTTGGACATTATTTGACCCGGCGTTATGACCGAGGGATTGATATGGAGATGTGACTCGAAACGGAAATATAACTCGTGACACAATTTGAAGTGATAAAAACTAAAAGAAAATAAGTAGTAAACGTACTTATTAGAAATAGTAATTTACACAACTTATTTGTTAATTATTTTATATATCACTAAAAGGAGAGTTAAAGTGTAATTATTTAATTTTGGAGTGAAAACGGAAAAAAAAAACTAGGGTTATTAGACGTTTCGAGACACGTTTATCCTAGTATACTATATGGGATCATTTGTTGGATTATTTAGCTGGTTGTTGATTGGTGGTAGGGTTATTTGGGATTTTGCAACATCGAACTTGGGAAATATATTCTAACTTGGAATATTATTGGACTTTAGACATTATGGACACTTGGGCGCGAAACGACTTTTGTACATTTGACTCATTATGAATTTAATGTATTCGAGCCGCTACGGATAACAATGGAAATAATGTCTAACGAACAATAATATTTATAACATTTGTTGTCTAAACTTATTTGGAAATTAATTAAGTCATTCGACTTGGAGACGTCCTCTAAACGGATGAGTCATGGCGAATTTCTATTTAAACATATACAACAAGTATGTTTCATGAAATTAAATGGGGTTATGGGAAAATGTTGACGACTACCAGTCTATCCTTTTTATTTGGTGTGTTTGCTATGTCGGATCACTCTAGGTTATCTCCGTCATCTCTTCTTGACTTTTTGTCTTATTCTTCGCGGTGACTCTGTTGTTCGTTCTTCGTTTGGCGTGTGTACTCTTGAGTCAGTGTCTTCCTACCGTAACACAAACGATGATACCAAACTCTAATAAAAGCATAAAATGAGATTATTTTGGAAATGTAATTGGAATAACTATGGGAATGGGAATAGTTAACCTTTGGAAACTTTTACGCCTTAGATTATTTTATGGAATATATGTTAAGACTAGTCTTTATATTATTAGGTCATGCTGATTTCGTCATGCTGTGAGATTCTAGTTGCTGTTATGCTAGGCTACCCTTGACTGTTGAGCTGTGCTACTGTTAGAATCGTTGTGTTGTTCCATCCCATTTATTGTTGTTGATATTGCGTTGCTGAGACTAAGGTGAGTTCTCGTAGCCCCACTTTTTAATTTGCTTTATCTTGGGGTGGAAATGGTACTCAATGCTTTCGAATGTTTTCATGATGTGATCCACTCTTTTCATGTTTTTGGACAATATGTGTGTTTTGATTTGCAATATGTGTCTTACTATGTAAATTCTAATTTGTGTGACTTGGCTTGAATGTGCTCAAATAATTTTGGGAAGTGGCACCCAGTATATCATTTTGGGAAGTGGCACCCGGTATATCATTTGGGAAGTGGCACCCTGACTATGTGTGGACCAATTATATGTATTTGCAGTCTGAGATAGTTTGCGATCTTTACTATGTGCTCACATTTGTATATCTCGCCCACTGTTGTGCTACATTATATTATTCACAGCTTCGTAGTTTAACTTTCAAGCCTACGAGCTCACCAACATTATGTTGACGTTTTCTAGTACCATTTTTAGGTGAACATTGTTAAAGTATTTGAGGGCACATTTATTGGAGTCAGACTATTTGGTACCTTACTGCCATGTTTTCAAGACAATAAGATTTCAATATGGAGACACTTTTACTTTAAAGAGTTATACAAAAATTGTTTTGTAATGATGTAAACTATTATTGAAATTAATGTATGGTGTGTACTATAATGTTATGCAATGTGCCTTCTTGTAATATCCCATAAAATTTCCATCTTAATTTTAATGATGGGTAATCTATAATCACAACTTAATTAACCATTTTTACGGGCTAAATTTTTGCTTTTATTAAAACTATTAACATTTCTAAGCTTACGTATCAACAGTTTATTGAACAAGTTTATTTATTTATCGAGCTTATGGGCTTTTATTAAAACTATTAACATTTCTAAGCTTACGTATCGACAATTTATTGAACAAGTTTATTTATTTATCGAGCTTATGAAAAATTAAACAAAAACTTAACTAAACATACACTAATAGCATGGGCCTCGGCCCACATCTCAAAACAACCCAACGGACCCTTATTACATTTTCTTTTCTTCCTTTCTGTTGGGCCAGTCCTCGACACAAACCCAAGCACAAACAAAAACCTTTATATTATTTTCAAATTACATGTCCTAGGCATGTTTACTTTGGCTAGTTTGCTCGCAAATTTCCTTAACAACCTACAAATATTTTTGCACAACTCGATTCACCTCCCAGCTGAGAATCGTAAGCAACAAACTATTTTATTTAACTCGATCATCTACAAGTCTAAAAAGACCCAAAGCCAACCCCGTTTGTCACAATACCAACTAGACTCAAAACTATTTTTGTCCTAGCTCTATGTATTGTACCAACTCTAAACGACTTCAAGCGATCCTTAGATGTTTTCTAACACGTTTTTAACATTGCTTTGACCTTCAAACCTATCCAAACGAGCCAAACAAAATAACCATGATCATTTTTGTTTTCTTCTTCTCGGCAAAGACACCACAAGGATGATACCATGCACCAACTATCCTATTCACTCTTTGACTCCAAATGATGATCATGAAGCAGGCATTTGAACACATGTTTAAGAGGGATTGACCTTCCCTTTTGTGCCAAAGACCTCAGCGCAAAACCATGGTTTCTTTGTCTCCTTCTCGTCGGAGATTTGCACAAGGACGAATTATGCTACTTACTCTCCATTGACTTCATCATTACACTTCTACCAATCCATACCCTCTTCATCATGGTGCATCATTTCACTAAAAAATCTAGTGTCTTCTTCTTTGTGTCATCCCAAAATTCTCGCTGCCACATTACCAACTCCAATTGACTATATTTTTAAACATATGCTAGCTTCCCTTTATAAACCCATGCACACTACCATCTGTTCTCACCACGAATCAAAAACAAAGACAAAACATAAATTGTAACCCATTTCGTTTACTACTGTCGCGAGAGGAGGAAGAAGGAAGAAGCAGAGTTGAAGTTGAAGCTTAACTTCGTTTCTCGTCCATCCCTTGTTCACATGCTTCGGTCGTCCCTCACCACCTTTTGGTGTCGTAAGTCACCAAACCCATTTCGATGCGTAGCATAACTTCATTGTTAGGGTTCTTTAAAACTTTCATGTCGTATGCATGCTCATTCGATATAGTCGATCCCATGCATCCGTAGCATAACTAACGTGGTATTGTCAAAACTTGTGTGGTCATGCAACGAATAAACTTCATCAACAAAAACTACATATACACGAACGTAAGTATTGGCTCTTGTACACAAGTACTTATTAGAGACAAAATTCTTCTTGTAGCTTATTTTCAAGCGATGAGATACTTATATACTATGTTACAAGCTTATATCTTATCAGGTTAATATCGCGAACCCAAACCAAACACATAAACGAGCTATAAAGCCCAACCCATTTTACCAAGTGCTTATTAATAATCAAACTACATTTTAAATGTTTTTAGCGTAAAAGAACTATTGAAAAATTTCACAAAACGGATTAAGGTTTTTGTTTCGTTTTGAACGAGTTGGGTTTCATTTTGTTTTGAGTCGTGGTAAACACAAGGATAAATTGGAGTTATTTTGAGCTCGGTTTGGTTTACACGAATGGAACCCAAGTGCTCATTTGGAGAAGAGAAAACAGCTTTTGAAAAGAAACACAAACCCAAATGTATATACATGCAAGCCACGACTGATTTTTTTTGACAAGTGAAATTTAACACAAAATAAATCAATGATAAATAACATGAAATACAGTTAAAGGAATAATGAAGCAAAGAAACACTATTAGCTCAGTTGGTTGTGTCGTTGGTGTTGTAAGCAAGAGGTCATGAGTTTGATCCTTCGCGGTGGCACTTTGCCCAATTTTTGTTATTTTTGCAACTTTTGCTTTTGACAGTTTCAGCCCCTCCAATTCGAGTAACTTGCTACTTTTCTTAAAGACTTTTATAAGTTGTATAACTTATATAAATTGTTATATTTTCAACCCCTCAACTTTAAACCACTTGACATCTTCTAAAAATCTTTATAAGTTTGTAACTTATATAGTTTTTACAACTTCAATCCCTCAAGGTTGAACACTTGAACACTTGAACACTTTTCATCCTAAAACTTTTGTAAGTTAATAAACTTATGTTATTTTTACCATTTTTAGCAAAATAGATTTGTCTAAACACATATTTTATATGGCGACCATGTCGGTGTAAACTATAAATAATATATTGTCCTAATATATTAATTAACCACGACTTCGATAAATATATATTGTATGTATATTTTCACACCTTGAAATCAAACGAATCTAATAAATACAATTCGACTTGTATTTATTCCCACTTCGATCGTACTTTAGCCAAAGTTGAGCCAACTCTTATATTAATATATTGTATATATTCACATACTTACTCCAAGAGCCAATACTTACAAACACTTTTACAACTACATTTTTATATACATTATCGAAAATCAAACTAATTTATGAAACTCTGCATAAGCAATAACGATACTTTATACTTAAAGACAAGTTATATAGTATATAACTTTGTCCTTGAACTTTAAGCATTTTACCACACAAGCCACCTCTGCCACAAAACTATTTTGTCATCCGACATTTATTCAAATCACTATTCTCGATAAGTCAAACTTATCTCAAACTTCCATATTATTCGGGTTGTCTTTTGGAGCCATTCCTATTCTGCATCTAGCAGTACTTTACTCTGTTTACCATTCCACTAAGGTGAGTCATAGCCCCTCTCTTACTCTTTTTATAATTGTTTTATAAATGTTTTGGAGGAGATACATGCTCAATTACATGTTTTTATACTTTTACAAGTACTCGTTAACTATTTACATATTACTGTGAGTTCATAGCCCACTTTCAAACTAGGGAGAATTGCATATATACCCACTAAAACTCAAAAATTTGCATATAGACCCAAAATACAAGTTTTTAATGCATGATGTACAATGCAAATTAAACATGTTTTGGGTATATATGCAAATATGCAAGTTTTAGTGGGTATATATGCAATTGCCCCTTCAAACTATTTTGTGGGGAGATACATGCTTAAAACATGAACACACGTCTTTTTATTGGTATTGCGATACCGGCTGGCTATTACTATTGCCTAAGTTAACTATTGCCAAAAGTCCCCCGATCATGAACATTAATCACTTGTAGGGTGAACGTAAATAATTGTGGATAGATCTATTAGGGACTGACAATCCCCGTTTGGTTTGTTGGGAAAACCACCAAACGCGTTTTATTTGATTTCATAGGTTATTGGCAAATACCTATCTTGGGGGCCTGGTTACTATTCATCATATTTTTATGGTTGGCTGTTAATTGTTTTTTGTCATGAGGCTTAGGGCAATAGAGCAGTACTGTAGTCATGATACAGTACTGCAACTACTGAATTTATGGGCGTATAACAATGTAGCCCACTGTTTTATCAAACTTCGAACCTGTGTTCACTATATAGCAGAAAATCACTACTACTTGGCAAATCATAACTATTTTGCTGTTGACCCAGTTAGGGCAAACCAACTAACTATTTTCGTGTTGACCCAGTTAGGGCAAACCAACGAACTATTTTTTATTGACCCTGTTAGAGCAATCATCCAACCTTTGATTATTGAAAATCAACTGATTTTATGCAAGCACTATGGATTCACTCACTCTTTGATTTTGCTAATCAACTGTTTCAACTGTAAAAACTATGGATTTACTCACATTTTGATTTGATAATCAATTGTTTATTATAAACTCTATGAACTCACCAACCTCTCTGTTGACGCTTTTAGCATGTATTTATCTCGGGTCCATAATGAGCATGGATGGCACGGAGGAGCACGGATACTTATGAAGGCTATAAATTCTACTATCATTTGAAAACCTATTTAACAAACTTTGAAACCACTGGGACCTCATTTTGTAAACTCTGATATTTATAAAGTTCGAATGATAAATATTTTAAAACGAGTAAAATAATGATCATTTTCTACTATTAAACTGTTGAGCCATGAAGTAACACCCAATCTAAATTCCGCTGCATATTTTAAAATTGGGGGTGTTACACCTTTTTCGTTACATCTTGTGTTTCCGCCATTGACGGGGTGTGACACTAACAGTGGACATTTTAACAACAAGAGAAAATGTTTCATTGTAATCAATACCTTCCATTTGGTTAAAACCCTTAGCAACTAATATTGCCTTGTATCTATCAATTTATCCATTAGATTTATATTTAATCTTAAAAATCCATTTATAACCAATAGGAGTTCTATTAGCAGGAAAATCAGTAATAATCCAAGACTTATTTCTATTAAGAGCTTCAATTTCAAAATTCATGGCATCGATCTAATTTTGATCAAGAATGGCCTCTTCATAACAAGTAGGCTCAACACTTTTATTAAGACTAGTAGTAATGCAATAATTATGAGAGGTAAGTTTAGAATAATTCACAACTTTATCCACACGATACTTAACTTTACCATCAATAATAAAATCATTTAAGCTTTTAGGTAATCTAGAAGTTCTAGAGGATCTCCTTGTTGTATTGATTGGCAAGTCATGACTTTCAGGATTCATAACAGAATCCATATCTGGAATAGCATCAAAGTCTGTTTCATCAGAAACATTGCCCTCAGGGTGTGCATTTTCATCCTTGGAAGTTGCATTAGAGTTATCATCATTCTCATGTTGAGAATTAGACTCTAAGCCATCATTATTGGAAGGCACTCTCCCTTCATCATCGGGTCTTTTAGGATTTTCTATGTCAAAAGTTTTTTTTTATGATTTAAATCTTTTGTTGTTCTAGTTTCAAAATTTTGATCTTTAAAATTATTTTTTATTTTAAAAGGAAACACTGTTTCATAGAATTTAACATCTCTTGAATAAAAAATCTGTTTAGTTTCAAGACTTAAAAGTTTTTAACCTTTTTTCTCATTAGAATACCCTATGAAAACACTTTTTTCAGATCTGCTACTAAATTTACCACTGTTATTTAAAACTGTAGCATAACAAAGACAACCAAAAACCTTAAAGTGAGAGAGTGAAGGATCATGCCCATACACATAAAAGAAAGGAGATTTGCCAAACAACACAGAATGAGTCCTGTTAATCAGACCAAAAATATAAAGGTAATTCCCCCTGAAACATAAGGGATCTAGCCACATTTAGAAGATGCCTATGTTTCCATTCAGCAATGCCATTTTGCTGAGGACTATATACACATGAGGTCTGATGAAGTATTCCATTGTAATTTAAAAACTTTTGAAGTCTGTTATTAACAAATTATGATCCATTATCACTTCTAAAAGTTTTCACATTGGTTTCAAACTGATTTTTAATCATATTGACATAAATGACAATGGAATCATAAACATCTTCTTTCCCTTTTAACATATACACCCAAATAGCTCTAGAATAGTCATCAACAACAGTTAGAAAATATTTATAACCATCCCTGCTAGTGACTCTATAAGGACCCTAAACATCTAAATGAACCAATTGACCAATTTTAGTAGATTTATGCACTTAATGGAAAGGGCTCTCTAGTTTGTTTAGCTTTATTACAAGTATCATAGAAATGATCAGAAGTTGAATGACTATCTAGATTAAGACTGTTTTTTAAAACATTCAAAACTTGATCAAAGGGATGACCAAGTCTTTGGTGCCACAAATATTTAGAGATAAAACAAGTAGCAGTGCAATTACTAGAAACAATCTTACAAGCATTGTCAACATTAAACACATATAGACCATTGCATTGGTTACCAATCCCCACATTCCCTTTTTCCTTTAAATCCTGAATATAACAATGATTATCATCAAATCCAACAAACATTTTACTGTCTCTTGCTAATTTATAAATAGAAAGAAGACTAACAGTGTATTCAAGAACAACAAGAACATCATATAAAGTTATATTATTATTGATTTTCAAATCTCCAATTTTAGTGATAGTAGCTTGAGTACCATTTGGGTGACCAACAGTAAGACCAAGATTTGAAATATCAATTATATTTATCAAAAACTTTGAAGGAACAGTCATATGTTGATTTGCTCCTGAATCAACAATCCAACCAAGACTAATGTTTCCAATTATAAAATTTGTGTTACCATTAAAATATTTTTTAAAATTTAGATTAAATTTAACACTGCCATTAACAAAATTCCATTTAAGACTTTTACGTGCCATATTGGCATTAGCAGAAGAAACATTGTTATCATTAAGCAAGCTCATAAGCCTAGCAAGCTGTTCATTAGACAAAGAGACATGAGTATTGCTAGTACTATTATCAGCAGTATTATAAACATCAGCAGAAGCATTATTACTGGTAACAGACTTAGTATTAGCATTAAAGTTTCTCTTAACATAACCAAGAGGATAACCAACAAGTTTAAAACACCTATCAACAGTGTGACCAATCTTGTTGCAATTAGTACATTTTAAATTAGGATTAGGTCCTCTGTTGTTAGAATTATTACCAGAAGTATTACTTGAACATTTGTTGTTATGATTATTGTTATTAAACCTTTTCTTGTTATCAAAATTTTTTGATGCAAAAGTAGAAGCATTAGGTTTAACAGTACTAGCCCCAGAGGAAAAATTCCTATGGGATTCTTCCCCTGAGACTACAGAAAAAGCTGTTTTAACAGATGGCAAAGGGTCTCTAGTTAAAATATTACTTTTGATTGACACATATGTGCCATCAAGACCCATTAAAAAATGCATTAACCTGATTAACTGAGTACGTTTTTCAAAATGTTTTGCAGCGTCACAGGTACAAGCAGGTAAACTTATCATTAAATCAAATTGTTTAAAGAATTAAGACTATTGTAATAATCAGCAAGAGAGGACCCATTTTGATTCAAAGAGTTAATATTTTTATGTTTGTTGAAGACAGCAGAACCATCAACTTTATTGTAACACCCCCAATTCATGGTTGCAGCGGAATTCGAACTGGGTGTTACTTGACGGCACAATAGTCACAATAATAGAAAACGAACTCCAATTGAGTCGTTTTAAAAGATGTATCATTCAAATTATATAAATATCAGAGGTTACAAAATGAGGTCCCAATTGGTTCCATGTTTACAAATCACATTAAGTGAGTTTTTGAATGATAATAAAATTTATAGCCCTCTTGAACATCCGTGCCCTTCCGTGCCATCCTTGATCGTCATGAACCTGAAATACATGCTTGAGAGGTCAACACAAAGGTTGAGTGATATTCATAGAGTTTGTTAAATCGTTTGAACACAAAGTGTTGGTAGTAAATCGTTGAACACAATAATCGTAGTGTTTGTAGTTAAATCGTTTGAACACAATATGTTGGTAGTGTGAGCTATAGACTCACACCAATATTTGGAAAACAATGATGGGCTACGTTGTTATATGCCCGGAAAGGTTACTATACACTAAGCTTATGACACCATAACGTTAACGTGTACCAATATCGATCGGCAGATTTATCCCGGTAGGTACTTTGCTAACATACCTAAATCTCAAATATTAATGCATTTGTTTGAACTTAGTCAATACAAATGGGATTCGTCAATCCCAATAGGCCTATTCACAATATTTGCGCTCACTATTGCTAGTGATTAAATGGTTCATAATAAGGGATCTCGGTTTAGCAAGGTTGTTACTTAGTGATAATAAAACATAGTCGAATAGCATACAATAGAAAGCATTGTGTTCGAGTAGAAAAATAATAGCATGTATTCCCCCCAAGGGTTTGTAAAACATTGAAGTAATGTAAAGTGGGGCTATGAACTCACCTTAAGTTGGATAGCAAGTAATGAAGGTGATGGTTGGATCATGTAGGTTTCTACGAGCAACCTATAATAGAATGTCGCGACTTAGGATTTGAGTAATATAACGGAGTGCCTATATATATATCTTGCATTTAGTCCATGATGTGGTATGATGTATAATGTAAGTCTTTGAAAGAAAGATTCATGAAACATGTATGTTTTGGTATATCGTTTACTACCGTTCGGGCCGACATAATTCAGAAGTCATGTTAGTAAGCGTTCGAGGAGCCAGGACACTTTAACTCGTAAATCCACAACTCAACTCGACGGCTTACATAATGAACTCCTCACATGAGGCTCCCTACTATTGTAGTAGTTGATGAAATATATAGATATAAGTTTTGATCCGAAAGGTTACATGTCCGATATTTGAATAAACTTAGGAAAGTTTATTTGTACATGAAGATTGTTATTAGGGATAATTTCATAAGTCTTGAATGACCATTTTCTCTTGGTAATATCTCATGGTTTCCTTTTAAGTGAAGTAGATCCAAATTGCTTGTTCATGTTA
Source organism: Artemisia argyi (assembly GCA_030686995.1). NCBI lineage: Eukaryota > Viridiplantae > Streptophyta > Magnoliopsida > Asterales > Asteraceae > Artemisia > Artemisia argyi. The sequence goes on from CM060700.1 coordinate 253,742,085, forward strand.
TCGCCTAATTCATTGTTTCATGTTTACGCCTATGTAAGTTTATATGGTCGTTTCGTCATGGCCTAGCCATGACCTTTGGTCCTTGTTCCAAGGTCATGAGACCCAACCTTGGCTCTAGCCATGGTGGTGGTCTTGTTTATAGGTCATAATAACTCTTGTTCCTTTTAAAGTATAACCATAACTTAGTGACTTATTATATGTAAATAGCTGTTAAGAAATTGTGAAATATCTTACTCAGAAAGTGTTTTCAAGGCTCGAGCCTCTTTGTTCCTGAACGAAAACGTCGTTCCGGACAACTTTCGTGTTTTAACTTTTTGATGAATCGGACCAGAAGTGGGACTTTCAAAAAGTCAGAATGCGATTCAGGAAGGTTTAGGCAGTTTTGCCGGAAATCTTTGATAACTTCAAATCGCCATAACTTTTGACTCGTATACTCGTTTTAGGTGGTTCAAATTGCTATGGTTTCCTTGTTAAGTCCTCTACTGTAATATGTAATAATCCAATATAAAATTTTTACCATTTTGATCAGGTTATACCAACAAAGTCACTAGTTTACTTGTTTTATGAACTTGTCTTATCAATCAATAACAATAACTTGTTTTGGTCATTTTTATACATCATGGACATAACTACAAGACATAATATAGCACAAATAATATGTAAATAACATGAACATGATTATTTAACAAGAATCAAGTTAGGGTTTGGCTCACAACTTTTGGTTTTCAAAGATGAAAGGAAGTTAACATGTAAGGATAGGACTTTGATAGACTTGCTTCAACCCTTTTTCTCTTCATGCAATCTTTCTACCCTTGGTATTCTTGAAAGAGATGCAATGAAAGTTGAGGTGAATTGAGTGGATTTAAACTCAAGAGAAATCACCAAGTATATTAGGGATTGGAAGAGTTTTGGTGAATGATATTCTAACTAGGGTTTCTACCTTGTTTAAGCTCTTGATTCTTTTGGATAATACTTGGAGTGAATTAGAAAATGGAATGGTGTTTGTGTGTGTGTTGTGGACGTTCAAGGAGAGGCAAGGAGGCTTTATATGGCCTTGAGGAGGTTAGAAGTGTTGACTTGTCAACACTTGCTCACCAAGTTGAACACATGTAATGATCTTAGAGATCAATGGTCAAGATCAAGCCACACCATGGTGACTCCCCCCCCCCCTATGGCGGTTTGCAAGGCTTGGGGAGGAAGATTTGGACTTTGGATGATATTATCCAAGTTATAGAGCTAGTTTTGACTCCGGGAAATGCCAATCGTAAATGATTAAGCCTCAAAACGTAAAACCGGGTGTCGTAAAATTATGGAATTTGAAAGTATTGTTAAACATGTCCATATGTCCCATAATAAAATATAAAATGAGTGGTAGGTGTCATTTGGGTGGTAAACCCTGCTAAAAACTGGAAACACGGGTCGAAAACGCGTAATACGTAAAACGTACGAATATTGCGTAAAATTGAGAAAAGTAAAATGTTACTTTTCTAATAGGATAAAAATGATTTAAAATGACTTATAATGTCTAGACTGGGCTCAGTCTAGTGTCGGTTGGTATTAAATGTCTTTTAGACATCAAACCGTAAGCCTAAAAATCACGAAATGACTTATAACATCAAGGGATGATTTTTGGTCAATGGAGGAGGGAAAAATATGTTGACTTTTTCTAATAATTTTGAAAACTCAAAACGTCTTAGAAACTCGTTTTGTGGTCTAACGGTTAATCGCCCATTCGGTTAAGCGTGCTCATGTGAGATTAGTACCGACATGGGTGACCTGCTGGGAAGTCTTAGGTCATGTTTTTCTCAGTTACGATTAATTCTCAAATAAATCATGAGTGTGTCAAACATTTTTCTGATGCGGGGTCACTTAACGCGGTCGAGTCTCGTTGTACGTAGAATTTCTGAATGACGTTTTACCCTAAAACGTGTAATTCCTTAATAACTTTCACGAAAATGTTCTGACGAATGTCAAACATTTAATTTGCCATGGAAATGATTTATCACTCGAGAATATCAAATAAAAATCAACTTTCGGGAAAGTTTCGGGAAAAATGAATAGTAAAAGTGAATAGTGAAATTTTCCGGGAATGGTAATTAACCTGAAAATGCGAATTGTTACATTTATCATAAGTATATTGTAAGTCCTTCCACATCTCATAAGTAGTTTTACAGTAAATAGTAGCAACAGACAACTCAGGACTCAAAGAGTTTAAGATCCAAGTAACAACCACAGAATTACATGTGTCCCATTGATTAGCAAGTACAGGATTAGAATTATCTCTTTTATAGGTTCCATCAATAAATCCAAGTTTGTTAGTATTCCTTAAAGGAAATGTCATATCAATACTCCATATTTTATAATTTTCAGTTCTAGTTAGTTTAACAGACACAATAAGAGTACCACTAGTATCATTAGGATGCAGATAAAGAGAATCACCAAAAGTAAGTTTTAATTCAGAGGATGAACCAACATCAGAATTCTTAACAATATCATCACTAGCCATAATGAATAAACAAACAAGATAAACAAAGTAGACTTATAAACCAGATAATAAAACAATTAGAGAACAGATAAGAGAAAAACAAAGCAGACAACTAAACAAACAGAAACAATTATCACCAAACTCCTTCAATCACAAATAACCACTAATTCCCATATCAATCTCCAAAGCTATCCTAACATATCCTCCTTCAATCTAATAAAGAACAGAATATAAAATAAATTCACACCCAAGAATCAACTAGTACTAAGTTTGTGGACTGGGGGTAAACCAGAGCAGGTATTCGTACCACTCAAACGGTGGCAGATCAAGATGTTAATTTACCCGTTTGCACCCACAAAACTCAAATATTGTTATTCTTAATGAAAAAAGATTTACAGTGCAATATAAAGCGGAAAGAATAAAGATCCAATCACAATCACCCTTAATTCACTTAGTTAAGGGTTGATTATGAACCAAATAAGCCAGAGAATACTCAAAGAACAAAAGCCCCAATTATTAGTAAATTAGGGTTTCAAGAACAAACACTAATTTTCTTCAAATCAAAGCCCAAATATACCAGATCTCCAAAATAACAACCACAGATGTCCCAGAACACAATTAATTACCACCGGATGAATTAGGAAGACAAGATCCCCAAATTTCTTGGAAATGCTAGAATTTCAAATCGATAATAATCAACAGCCTATAGCTCTGGTACCATGTACGATGGTATCAAAGATAAGCTAAAACCTCAAACAATCTTTTATTAGCTGATAAAACTCAATAGTTGGCACAGATTACCAACTATCAATAAGCAAAGAATACAAGACCAGATTATTGTTAAAACAATAATAATCAAACGATTACAGTGAAGAGACTGATCAAGATGATAAAAAAATATGAATGAAACATAGAAGTATTAATAGCTCTTTGAGAGAGAATTGATGTATCGATTGTTCCAACATAACCCAAGTAGATGAGATGATTATATAGGCTAGGATCATTCACTTTAGTCCTTAAGCTATGTAGAAGTATCCATTTGCACAGGATCAGACCCTCTACTTTATTACCTACAAAACATAAAAAACTAAAAAAGAAAATAAGCAAAAGATAATAAGTGATATGTTTAGATGTCAAATTACTGCTTATTTGAACAGACTGCCATGTATGACTTCTTCAATCCAATGTGGGATGAACTTTGCTGACCATGCGTTCATTTTTACCATGCTATTTTCTGGAATGTGCTTGTCCATACCAAATTCGTGAAAAACAATGCGTTATTTTTATGCGAGTTTGATACTAAAATATTAGTATTTGCTAAAACTGCTGTAAAAACATGTTGTTATAGTCTTAATTGAAATATGGTACAAGCCTTCAACATTCACAGGATGCCCTGTAGAGTAATTTTTGCTTATATGTCAACATCAATAACCTTACATCACATGAGTCTACATCACCCTAAAGTAGGTGGACCTACATGTATTTTCTTCGAGGTTCAAGAAAACCTTTCCCGTACACATTTATCATCCTATGAGATTCGTGATGAATACTAAAACTCCCACATTTGTATATGAGTCTCACATCCACTAATAAATTTCATACTTTTCAATAGGAAAGTATCAAAGTAATTATGTTTTGAGTCAAACACATTTCATTTCTTCATAAGGAAAAGGACAATGTTGGCATTTGAATAATAAACATACATCATGTTAAATAAGTAAATTGACGAGTTGCCAATTAACTAAAAGGTTATGGGTTCAAGCTTCGCTTAAGTCATTTGTGAGATAAATTGTGAGATACGTGATATAGAGTGCGGAAAAAAAAACTACTGTTCAAACAAAAGGTTTAATGAGTTAGCTATGAAAGACTAGAAAAATTAATGAACTTGCGATGTTACATGCGATTACTCATCTAATTTACCATATTAACTAGTGGGTTATACAGGGAATCTTTATGATAAAATATTTCTGAGTCTCATCTAACTGAGATGATAAAATATTTTATATACCATTCAATACAAACAAATGACAAAAGTTCAATACGAAACAAGATTTTTCTAAAAAACATATCCCTTGATCTCAACCATCCATTGCTTTTAAATCTAATGGTGCAGTTTAATTGTTATTTTAATATAGTTAACTATGGAAGGGTATGTTTGTAATATCACTGAATACTAACAAAGGGTCGGTACAACCCTTAGTTACTCATTTCATTTCATTTCTTAATCTCACACACACACACTCTCATTTTCTCTCACCACAAAGTTTTTCGGCGACTTCGATCTCCTCCATTTCATCCTCCACGTCATCAACTTCCGGTCCAATCTGCTCCTCAACCACAACCACACCATCCGCGCATTCGTCCGACGCGCCAGCGATCTCACCTCTCTACCTCCTCCCTCACCCTCTCTCGAACACGCCTACGGTGACGTCACCGACTACGACTCCCTACTTGCAGCTTGCTCCGGCTGCCACGTCATCTTCCACGTGGCTACTTTAGTTGAGTCTCTTTGATCCCATTAGCTAGAGCAGCGGGTGCTGTAGCGAAATCCCATGTGATTCTCTTTGATCCCTTATGATTCATATAGAAGCCCATGTGATCCATACAGAATCCAATGAGATTTTTTTGTCACGTGAATATTTCATATGTGATTTCACTATTGGTACTTTACTATTTTATTTATAGAGTATTATTTTATCACTTTATTATTATTACTGGGTACTTTTGACATCAAACTTTTATATTTGCATGCTAAATCTCAAAACAATGCACTAAAGTGTTTCAGTAAAATGAAAATTGTTTCTAAGAGCGCTAGGTACAGTGTGGTGCCATGGGGTGGTGCCATACAAAATCCCATGTAATTCTTTGACGAATCTTTTGTGATTCATACAAAATCCCATGGGATTCTTTGATGAATCCCTTGAGATTCATCCCTAATCGCATGTGATTTCATACAGAATCCTTTGTGATTTATCGACAAGATAAATAATACAGAATCCCATGTGATTTCATACAGAATCCCTTGAGATTCATACAGAATCTCAAGTGATATTATACTTCTAGTTTATATAAGGCAAAATGAAAATCTCATGGGATTTATACAAAATCTCATATGATTCTCTCTGATCCTTTGGGATTCTATACATGTGATTCATACAGAATCTCATGAGATTATTTGATGAATCACCTGTAATTCATAAAGATTACCCATGTGATTCATACAGAATCCCATGAGATTCAATATGAATCCCAAGGGATCAGAGAGAATCACATGGGATTTTGTATAACAACATACAACTTTTTAATGAATAGATTCAAAGAGCTCATTTCAACAATCATATAAAAAACATCGACCCTTAAAAAGCTGTGACATAAAAGTATGAAACTCAAAAACAGTGATTTACTCATTTTTACAAATCACTTATGATTTTTTTAAAATAACAAATTATAAGTGATTTTTTAAAAAATCCCGTGGGATTTTTCTGGACGGAGATTTTGAAAAAAAAAAGTTCTGTCTTTTTACGAATCCCGTGGGATTTTTTTATGAATCCCGTGGGATTTTTCTGGACGGAAATTTTGAAAAAAAAGTTTGTCTTTTTATGAATCCTGTGGGATTTTTTTTACGAATCCCGTGGGATTTTTCTAGACAGAAATCTTGAAAAAAAAATTCGTCTTTTTACGATTCCCGTGGGATTTTTCTGGACGGAAATTTTGAAAAAAAAAATTCGTCTTTTTACGAATCCCATGGGATTTTTTTACGAATCCCGTGGGATTTTTCTGGATGGAAATTTTGAAAAAAAAAATTCATCGAAAGTATATAACAATGCATATCTATAGAAAGATGATTTAATTCTCGTCGCGATGATGTATTTTTCGTAGCTTGAAGATTTACCGTTTGCAAGATATGTTGTTTTTTTTAAAAGGTGGAAAGTGGGTTTTTATATTAAATGGGCTAAAATGCCAATTTTGTCCTCCCTTTGTTACTTTTTGTTTTGATTTTAGCCATTAAATGAAAGGTGGATGGATAGTTGAGATTTGCTTATTTATTTTTTAATGGATACATGTTTTGCAAGGATCTCACCTCTAGTTCATCTTTATTACTTAATTTAACAATTTAAACAAGTAAAAAACTATATGACATAGTTCATCTCTATTAATTAACTTAACGATCTAAACAACTATATGACATAGTTCAAGTCCATTTTAATTGAGCCAATAACGAAGTGAGTCATTAAAAAGTTATGTGTCAACATAAAACATGGAGGAAAATAAACTTAATTAAATAAAAACTTGATTACAAAATTCACAAACCTTATATTTGTAACGATATAAAACTTGGAGTAAAATAAGCCTAATTAAATAAAAAGCGACCTAAACAAACCTTTAAACTTTCCTAATAAAAGCGCACCAATGCGACGCCCCCATGATATTGGGCGGCGGATGCATTGGCCAGAAGGGCGCCTGGGGAAGTTGAGGGGCAAAGCACCTTAATGTAGGGCCTAAGACTTTGCATCTTAAACCGTTGTTGCTACATGCGATCGTTCACAAGCTCTTTTAGCCAATCCATAGTTGTTGACGACTCTGATTACCACCCCTACCACCATCCTCAAAAGTCAAAACCAACCTTCTTGATGCTTGACAAAGCTTTCGCATGCATTATCAAGCTTGTCATGACACTTGAACTTGACAAGCTCAATTATAACACATGGTGTGAACTCTTTAGATGACATTGTTATATGCTTAAGGATCTTCGCATCATTGAGGGCCCCACGCTTTCAACTAGCGCCCCAATCATGATCAACTTGATTCCCGCGTATCATTTATTTATAGCATGATCCGGGAGAGATTAGAAAGTGTGATCCTCGACCTCAAAGCCACGCCTAGTTCTTTATGGAAATTTCTTGAAATGATCTTCCATGATAACAAAGCAAACCGAATTATTCAGGTTGACAACAAACTTTGTACCTTATAACTTGGCACTCAATCGGTTGTGGACTATTATTAATAGGTAATGTTGTCCCATAATTATCCTTAATGTATATTAATCTAGAAAGAAAGAATAGGTGTGAACACTTATTAATCTAGAGAGAGAGAAAATAGATAAGTATTTGAACTTTAACTAATGAACACACCCTCCAATGTGAGGAGGTGATGTGGTATTTATGTCCTTACAACCAAATGTTCCAACTTGGAACTATTGATCCTTATGTTTGTTGGACAGATTATTATTCTGTGTTAGTAATAGGAGTCGTGGAAACCGTCTGAGTATAGTTGCTATATGGTTTATTGTTGTTATTTTTATGTAAAAATCTCATTAAAAGGTATGATTTTCTTGCAATTTTTATGGGTTGAATCGAAAGAAGGTTTTGTGATTTCGAGCAATTAGTGATTTTTTTTGGGTTTTTCTACAGACCTGCACACATAGGCCATTTGCACATCATATTGTTTTAAAAATTTTAGGATATAAGAAGTTTTTATGTACGTTTTCTCAGGTCATTGGTGGTTGTATTGGTATCCAAGAATTGTTTCTTTGTGTCGAGTATTTTTGCACACACTGATCATATATTCCTAATTACTTAGTCCAGCTAGACTGTATGTGGAAGAAATGTATGGAGTTGGCTAGAACGTTGGATGGCTACCAGTCCCTGGAAGATATGTTAATGATCGCAAAAGAGGTATGTTTTTATGATGAAAATGATCTGATTATGGAATATATGTTAATGATCGTGGAAGCGGCATGTTTTCGTGTTTTTTGTTTACATGTTCGCAGGGTATTTAGAGGGTGTTTTTTGTTTACAAATTTATTTTGGGTGTTTGCTAAATAACGGCTACTTTTATTTCATAAAAAATTGAATATTTTAGTTCTGATTTGGACATGATGCTTATAAGAAAATTTTTGGGTTTATGCAGTCCCATAGTGTGATTTCTTGCGCTTTAGCAACTTCTCATTAACACACAGGAACAAGCGTGCCCGTCAAACTCCCCAATGTAAGTATGATCCTTCGCATTTGCTACATGTACAGTGTGCTTATAGTAGATGGCATACACAGAACAGGGTCTTGGGTGCTTAATACTTTAAACTATCTAGAATTAGACTAATAACATAGGTAACCGTCACAGTATGATTAAACTCAATGATGCTAACAAAATTGTTTATATAATAAAAACCTACAAGCTAAGACACTTAATTATGTTCAGGCCTGTTTTTTAAAACGGAGAAAAGAAAAACCCAGGTTTAGAGATTTGAAGTCAGCACTAAGTATCAGTTGAGCTAGATAAACGCTTACACCAATATAGTTTATTGTTGGTAGTAGTCGGAATCTGATAATTTATATATCATTTTTCAAGGATTTGGCTGACTTTTTGGTAGATATGGCATAGGAGCTTGGTAAATCACCTTTTAAAAAAAATTTGGAATGTGTTTTATTTGTTTATTGGTTTATACGGTTTATGATATATAGTGTCTGTTGTTTTGTGGAATAGGTGGAGTTAGGAGTTTCAAAGAAAATATTGGGTTTCGTGCTCTGAATCGTGTTGGACCAGATTTTAAGTAGGTTTTGTTTTTGTTTTTGTATTTGTATTGTGTTGTTTTTCTCTTAAACATGCTTAAAGATAATGTAAAGTTAAAATAGTCTAAAATTATTCTTAATGCGGCCTATAAGCTGCAGATAAAAGGTAAGTACCAAAGTAGCTGACCGAATGCTATGGTGCTTGCCTTTTATCAGCAGTTTCAGTTTGTGCTAATTAAAACAACCCAAATGACTGTCATTTTATTGCTGCAGTTATTACAAAGGAGTCGTGGAATCCTTTGATCGTAGTAAAATGAAGCACAAGGTGTGAAATTTGACAAATATCTACCCCAATGTGTTGGTTTACATTTTTGGTATAATTTTTATAATGACTACTGTTTGGTTCGATATATTTTTAGGTACTCTATGATGATGGTGATGGCGATGAGGATGTCTTAGACCTTAATCAGAGAGAATGGGTGTTACTTGAAGATGTGTCTGCCATAGATATATCCCCCTTTCTTTATACATTGAAACTACTTTTACTATTCTCCGTGTTATGCATTTATGTGATTTATATTAGACAGGGTCACTTTTGCCCAGATGGACGAAACCGGGTCAATTTGCATTTCCTTTATACATCTGTTGGTTTGTTTGGGTGAAACAGGGATATCCAAATGGGCTAAAATAATGCAGAGAAAAAAGTTCTTAATATATTGTAGGTCAGGTTGTCGTATAGTTATTACACATGGTCAGTATTCTAATCATATGAACCCTGACGTTAGTTTCCGTTAAATTGTTACTACTATAACTACGCTATGTCTTGCTAGCTAAACTTAATCAAACCCTTAAGGAAAAATTACCGTATAATGTGTTTTTTCATTGTAACTTTTCATTATATATGCATGTAGAAGTAGCAATGACGCGAAACACTATACGGTAATTAAAGAGTTGTGGATTCCTTTTTTTAGGAAACATTTTTCGATGACTAATTTGTGTTGCTCTTTTCTGCAGGGCATACACGATTCAGTTACTATCGAGGTGTTTATTTTCTGTAAGGTATACAGGATTGAGTTACTATCGGGATGTTTATAGCCAAGTCAAAGGCATAAAACTTCATAGATCCTGCTGAACTGTCTATGCAGTTTATTCTCATACCTCTAAACAGGTTTCTTCAGGTAATGTCATTCATGTCATGTAAACGCCTCTTTCTTCTTATACTGTTCACTTTTGTTGGGTCATGAGTCATAACAGAAATTTGAATAAATTAGTTGTGCCCTATACCTAGAGGACTCAGGATTTGCGAGTCATATTTGTTGGGTCATGAGTCATAATAGACATTTGAATATAAAAAAGTCAAAGGTGATCTTAGGTGTAGTGACCATATTATAAACTTTTCCTCTATTGGTATTTTGCAAGTTGAGAACATCCTTAGGGATCACGGGTATGCCACCAACCGCAATAAGGGGTGTGGGTTGGCTGACGGCTCAAAACGGGTCAGGTTGTGGTGAAGGGCCAACATAAATGATGGGCTCAATACTTGGTTTTTCTGTAAACCCATCAGACTTCACGATAGTTTCTTTTTCTTACAGAATTCTGACTTTGACATTAGGAAGGGGAAATTCGGTCATGTCTATATAGCAAGAGATAAGAGGGTAAGTAAATTAGATCTAATAACCATGCTTAACATATTATAATATTATATTTTGCTGTATTAAGTTGAATTTCCATCTTTGTATTTTTATCAGTTACGATTTATCATCTTTGTTTGGATTATCGATTTTGTTTAAGATTGTATATGAATGACATCTTTCTTCTGGAACATGGCAATCATGTTGTGGCATTGAAGGTGCTATTTAAAATGCTGCTAAAACAATCTCAAGTAAAATTACTGATAAAGGCTGCTTACAGGTGCATAAGGGGTGTTTAGGATATCATTGTTTGGATAATATGGTGCATAAGGGGTGTTTGGGTATTGGCGTGGAGATTTGGGATAGTATTTACCACTTAATGTGCTAGACTGAAACACAACCATTTCATTGATATTAAATTTAAAGTATTCATATCAATCGTAATATTGTAATCATCTACTATGCTTACCCTTTTGTTTGTTTGATTTCCAGAAGGGGGTTCGTCATACAAGAAAAAGTCGACTATAATGACCTGGCAGGTTCGGTGATACTGACATGCCATAACAAGTTGTTACAAAAATGATAGGAAAAGAAATGTCTATTACAAGAATGTTTCCACATATATTTTTTGTTTATTAGTTACGTATTACTCATTAAACAACTGAATAGTTTGTATTTTTGTATTCATATAATTTTAATGGGCATGAGCCTTCTTTTATGGATCCGACGATGTTAATATTGTTGAATCATTTATTTGTCTAGCAATGTTGCATTTCTATACAAACTTTGTTTCCAATCTGTTTTGGCTAACTTGCGTATACAAAACCCCGCGGCAATGCGCGGGTTTCCCACCTCGTTTTGAACAATTTGTAGGCTACAGTACTACATAATTAAAAGGGTTTTACTCTTTTCTTTTAAAAAAAAGGATTTAATAAACGTCAATGGATAAGCAAAACAAGTTATATTATCACGCCGAGCATTTTATATATATCGTAGATGCATTCTTCCGTCCAAGAGTATGAGAATTTGAAAATAATATATCATGGATAGAGTATTCCCAAGCTGTTTAAAAAAAAGTATGTAAAATCAAGTAGAGGTCGAAATGTCATCTCGTTCACTTTAATCCTTTGTTTCACTTCATGGAAGATAAGGTTATAAAAATCTAAATATGACAAGACTTCAGGTCTTGTTAAAAGAGGTAACCGGGTTATTAAAAAGATATAAGTATCTAAGAATGTACGCGGTTTCTTTCTCTTGTTGGCGATCCTAATATGAGGAAGTATCCTCAACAATACATGGAAAATAATAGTTACATACAACTTTGCCAACTTATCAAAACCGAGGGACTGAAAGTGAATCTAAGTTGACATGGAGTCAACCCACTTGCCTTTACTCTTTTTATAAACTTATAATTGCATTCATTCAATTACCAAATCTTCCAAAGAATTCCTTATATCCATCGTTAAGTTGTAAGTCATGCTATCTCAATTTGCTTTTCTTATAGTTTTGCTCATCTTATAACTCATTTTTCTATCTCTGTTTGCTAACTATACTTCATTTCAAAATATTAAAAGATATTATTTGATCTATAACGTACTAAACAACTTATTAGTAAAACTATTTGTTCAGTAGTTGGTGGGTCACTTGGGTAAAAGAGTGATTATGAGCATGTTTGTTTGGTTTTGGTCTTTTGATCTCTGGCTTGTCACTTGTAATTTCTAGGACCATTGAAGTTAGAATCGTTGTAGTTTTAGATTTGTATGGCCCGAATTATTGTTGTCTGTCATTTGCCTGAAGTTATGTTGTAACCCTGCCTAGGAAAAAAAAAAAAAAAAAAAAAAAAAAAAAAACACCAAAATTCTGATTAGATAACCCAATTTATTCATTTCCCAAATTTGCTAGTTTTTTAAATTTGGCTTCTTTATATCAAAGAGAGTAAAATTATTTGGTTGAAGCTAATTACTTATAAAAAAAAGGTAAAATTATTTGTTCCATACTTGCTGGGTTTTGTTTATTTGAGTCTGTGAGAGATGTTTTTTTTTATAAGGTTATGTAGCATAAGATAAATGGCATTGAATGGAATGAATAATTAGATTTTGGTAAAGAAAGTAAATACTAATCGGAAAATGCCACTGTAGGAGAAATGGTGTTTTCGTGTAAATGACATGAAGTGTGGAAAATTTAATCTATTCTATGTAGCATAAAACGTTGTCAATTTAATCTACATTCATATTCTTAGGAAACATAGAAGACAGAACGCTTCTCTTAAGCTAAATGCAATGGTAATATAACTTGCCACAGTTTTTGTCCATCTACTGAAGATGTGTATAATAGTTTGTTTTCAAGAGAGATGGCTGTCTATTTATGTGATGCTGTTTCCACTATCTATGTTTTGTTTTTTGTGTTTTTTAACCGTTAACTTATATATAAGCAATTAGCATGTTTGTCCTGTGTACATGTTACATGCTATAAAACAAAAGCACTCACATGTTTGATTGTTTATGCTACTTAGTCATGGATTCAATGGTGCTAATTACTAGTAATTGTTTCAATTTTATTTTTCATTTTTTTCTGAAAACGTTTACTGTACTTGTAAATGCAGCACAATCTAATTGTTGACGATGGCTGCTACGTCCATTCCTCATTGGTGGAAATATGATGTCTTTGTAAGTTTCAGAGGTGAAGATATCCGCAAAAGCTTCATGGATCATATGTTCAATGATTTCAAGCAAAAGGGAATTTATGCTTTTAGAGATGATACCAAATTGCCTAAAGGAGAAGAGATTTCTCCTCATCTCTACAAAGCCATTGAAGAATCTAGGTTTCTGATAGTTATCTTCTCCAAAAACTATGCTTCTTCATCATGGTGTCTGAGGGAACTTGTCAAAATACTTGAGTGCAAGCAAATGGGAGAGCCTAAACACGAGGTTCAAATAATCTTTTATGATGTTAAACCTGATGTGGTGAGGAAGCAAGCTGGGAGTTATGCTGAAGCATTTGCCAAGCATGATGTTTCAAATAGAACAGAGGTGGTTAAATGGAGAGAAGCTCTATTCATGGCGGCTAACTTATCTGGATGGGATCTCCAAGACATGACAAATGGGTAAATTTCTTGTTTTTTCTGTAACTATCTTGTAGCTCTACTAAAGCTTAACACTTTGTAGTTTATCTTACTTATTGTGTCTTTGTGATAAACAGGTTTGAGTCCAAGTTCATCGATTCCATTTCGAGAGAAATCCTCAAAAAATTATCTGACGGACCCTTAGATGTTGGTGAGAACCTTGTAGGCATAGATATCCATCTCGACAAATTAGACTTGTCACGCTTCATTGGGTCAGATAAGGTTAACATGATTGGATTATGCGGTATAAGCGGGATAGGAAAGACGACCCTTGCCAAAGCTATTTATAACTTAATGTATGTCCACTTTGAAGGAAGTTGCTTTTGTGAAGATGTCAAAGAAGTCACAAAACGACAAGGTTTGATTCAAGTCCAACTGCATATGATTGGAAAGATCATGAAAATAGAAGATTTGAAGATACCAAGTGTTGGTGAAGGAATTATGGTAATAAAGAAGATGATGTCATCAAGGCCAATCCTGCTTGTTTTGGATGATGTAGATGATCATGAGCAGTTAGAAGCACTAGCGGGTTCACCTACATGGTTTTGCGCAGGAAGTTTGATTATTTTCACCGGTAAAGAAAAACAGTTGCTAAGATCACATAGAGTGGATGAAATCCATGAAATGGGGAATTTAGGTAAGTGTGAAGCTCTTGAGCTCTTTAGTTTATATGCATTTGGGAAAAGGCATCCTAGAGATGATTTTGCAAAATTTGCTTTCCAAATTGTGAATTATTTGCAAGGTCACCCTTTGGCTCTCAAAGTGTTTGGTCGACTATTGTGTGAAAAATCTGTGGATGTTTGGAAAGGGCAGTTGGTTAGACTCCAAACATATCCTAATTCAGATATCCTAAAAAAACTTAGACCAAGTTTTGATAGCTTGGAATCTGATGAGAAAAGAATGTTTCTTGACATTGCATGTGCCTTCATTGGGGAAAATAAAGATTTTGCTGCAAGTGTGCTAGACAGCAGCAACTGTTCCACAAGTAATATTGAAGTTTTGGTTGATAAGTTCCTGCTAGCAGTATCTCCAAGTAATATGTCTCTTCAAATGCATGAATTGATTCAATGCATGGCAAGGGAAATTATACGTGAAGAATTCAGCATGCCTGGGAATCACAGCAGAAGATTGTGGATTTCATCAGAGGACGATATACTGAATGTAAACAAGGTATTAAGTGGCATATGATTCCTTTTTCAACATAAACATTACATTTGACTATTTGAGTATAAGCAATTGCCTTTATTGTTGTTGTTGTTGGTTTTTTTTTTTTTTTTTTTTTTTTTTTTTTTTTTTTTTTTAAGTATAAAAGTTAGTACAATCTGAAGATCTGTTATTTGTATCTAGGTAGCGGAAGAAGTTGAAGTTCTTGCCCTTTTGCTAAAGAAAAACTGTCAAACTATTCCCATAGATGGACAAGCTCTTACATGTATGAAAAACTTGCGGATACTAAAAATATGCTTTCCAAAAGTCAAAGGATGTTGGCAGCCATTTGCAGTAAACTTCTCTGGAAGACTGGATTTATTGTCCAATAAATTAAGGTTGCTTTATTGGCATGGATTGCGTTTAGAGTCCTTACCTTCAGATTTTTATCCGGAAAACATTGTTGCCATCGACCTCTCTTACAGCAACATAATGCAACTTTGGACTACACCAAAGGTATTTACTTGTTCATACATGTGTTCATATTTGACACCTCGAGAAATAAGAACTAATCTTTTTTCTATTGATATCAGTGTTTAAGAAGGTTGAAAATAATGAAGCTAAGGTACTGTTATAACCTAACAACCACCCCTGACTTCTCAGAGACTACAAATCTCGAAGAGCTAGATCTTGAAGGTTGTGTGAATTTGGCTACAGTTCACCCGTCTATTGGAATGCTTAATAAGCTTGCTGTCTTAAATCTGAAAGACTGCACACGGGTTGGGAGTTTTCCTGAAGCCTTTTGGTCTAGATGCTGGACTTCTATCTCTGGTTTCATATGGAACCAACAACATCCCCAAAGATCAGTTTCATTGGCAGGTTTAAATATGTTAAAGTCCCTGAATTTCAGCTACTGCAATTTAGTTCAAGTGCCTGAGAGCATTGGAGGCTTATCATGTCTAAAATATCTATACTTAAGAGGGAACAATTTTACTAGCTTGCCTGGAAGTTTGAGTCAACTTTCTAGTCTTGAATGGCTTGATGTTGATGGTTGCAAGAAGCTGGAAGTGGTGCCCGAACTTCCACATAGCCTAGAAACCGTTTTTGCACGTGATTGCACCTCCTTATGTTCAATTAAGGGATCAAACCCAATCATGAGCAGAAGGTACACTATTCTCAACAATTGTCCAAAATTGTTTAAGGTGTCGATACCGGAGACTCAATGTCTCGACTCATCTGTAACTTCCCAAGGCTCTCGATTTTCTTCTTTCCTTCGGTATGCAGATAACAGATGTGGATTGCTCCGTTTGCCAGGAAGTTCCATTGAGAAAATGGATATGTTTTATGAAGGAAAAAGCATTCCAAATTGGTTTACAAATAAAAGTTTGGGAAATCAGGTAAAGGTTGAATTACCATCAGATTGGAGCTTCAGTAAGTTAAGGGGATATGGAATTTGTGTTGTTTTTAAGAGAAAAAAACCACCCACCACAGATTTTCAATACTCTGTAAAGAACTTTGATGGAACTTATTTGGGATCATGCAATCCATTCTACTATTGGGGATATTATGAGGATAAGCCAATAAGAATTGATGAGTCAGATATGATATGGTTGCATTATACAACAAAAGAAATAAGGAGATTGGAGGAAGCAAAGAATTTTGTAACATTTTGTTTTGATGAGGATGAAGGAATTGAAGGGAAGGAGATGGGTGTAAGACTTGTTTGGGATGAAGATTTAGATCAAGAAGCAGACTTGAGTGTGTTCCAAGACATCCCAACTCTATCACAGCATGGTGGGGTCTGGTGCGAGTTTGGGAAGTATGGAGAAATCACCTGGACATGGTAGGATAAATTATTTATTTGGTCCCTGTAGATTTTGTAATTTTTATTTGGTCTTTTTATTAGCCACAATAAAAGATAGATCGATGGTTTCAGAGTAGCTGATATGCCTATCTAAAAGATAGGCTATGATCAAATGTTCCCTCTCTTCAGCTGAGGGTGTAGTTGTAAGTTCCTATTGTCCATTTTTAATTTTCCCATTGCATTTTATTAGTTTTATAGTTTATATCTGTGATTTATGCTTGTTAATGTTCAATTAGTTTGATGTTATCATTTTGTAGCTTAGTTGGATAAGTGTTAGTCAATTTTTAGCTTATAGTCTCATTATTGCATTATATTCAATATTAAGTCATTTAACTGTGTGAATTTATATTCCTGTGATATTGTGTAACTTGTTGATTAGAACTTTGTTTCTGTGTTTCTCTCAGCTATTTTGATAAGTCAATAAGCTTAGTTGGAAGTTTTGTGGCTTGAATCTCATGATAGCTTCATAAAAATTCTCAAAACAGTTAGTTTAGGGGTGTTTGGTTCGGGCTTTAATTTGTGCTCAAGTTGATTGTAGGTGTTAAATGCAGATCAAATAAACTACAATAGATGCATTTAGGTTAGTCAAGTGTTAAAATCAGTAGGAAATTAAACAAATAGTCAAAATTAGCTTTTATATTCATGTCTGTGCATGTTTTGTGAAATTAGATGCTCATTTCCTGAATTTTGGTAGATAAATATCACACTTAGCTTAATTAGGTTTAGAAACAGCTTAGTATAACTTGATTAATCATCTTAGATATTCCATAGTTCATTTTAGTCAACATTTCATAAAATCTTTAAAAGTCAAAATTATCATTGTAGTGTCAAAGCCATTTAGAGATAGAATTTTAATTTCTTCATTTCTCAATCAATTTAGCTGAAACTTTTTGATTTTGAAAGCTTGCTAGCTTGTGGTTTAAGACATAATTTTTGTAGAATTTTAGAATTTTTCTTTGACAGATTTTGGTAAGCTTAAAGAGGGCTGTTTGGCCTGATTTGCAGCCCCTGCACCAGCAGCCTCCATTTCAGCTTAGGTAATTAGCCCAAATAGGTTCCTTATTGCTTCATAATTGGTTTTTCTTATTCTTTGTTAGGTTGTTAAGGGTAGTTTTAGGTCTTGATACTGTAGCTTTTAGTCATTAAGCTTGTGCTTTAGCTTAAACATGCCTCCTTTGTCCATTCCCACTTCAGCAGCCACTTTAGTAGTTTAGGCTTCTTTTGTGCTTTTTAGGCTCTTATAACGGCTCATATCTGCTCCCGTTAGTTTACTTAGGATCCCTCTAGTTATCCCTAGCTTTATGTTCCATTAGTGTAGCTTATTTTATCCTTTTATTAGCTTTTTAGATTTCAAGCAATCCTTTTATAGCTTATTAGAGTAAACTGATATTATTTCGCCCCTTAATCTGCTTATTCTCTTTGTTTTAGAAATAGTATCAGTTATATAAGTTGTTCATTTTTATGTTTTAAATATGTTTTTGCAATAAAATTTTGAAAAATAAAATGTTGATAAAAAAGATATAGCCTGGGGTCGAACCGTGGTCTATACCTTCCTGCACCTCACCAAACAACACACTTAACCGTTGCACTCTTGGGATTTTTCTCAATTGTTTTGCACCTTTAATTCATTTAACCAACTTTTTCACCTTTTGCTTATTATAACTGTGTAGGCTTATATTCTGCTTATTCAAATTGCTTTTTCACCATTTAAATTTTTCCTAGGATTAGTTTCATATATAGTATTTTTAGAAAAAAGTTCAGAATTATTTTTCAATTTTTTCCATTTTTAATCATTTTATTTCTTTAAAATCGTTTTTGATTCATAATAAATAAATAAAAAGTCAAAAATATATTTTTCTTTTTCCCAAAATTTTCTTTTATCGTTTAGAATATAGGAAAATTATTTTCACGCCCATAGGATTAGTGTAGCTTAGATTTCACATTTTATTTTGCGCACGTACGTTAATTTTAAATATTTTTCGCGTTTTTAGTTTAGAATACATTTTTAGTTTAATTTTTCTTTACGTTATCATTTTGTATGCTTTCTAGTAGTTATAATCACTATCATATCTCACTTTTATCACCATTCACCTCACAAATCACGAACCAAATCACCATTCCATTCAACCTTCGTTTGGAGAACGATCCGGGGAAATACTTTCACGAGTGTTTCTTCGGAATACTTAAAACCTCTAAATCTACACCACATCAACGCCACCTGTTGTGAAGTTCATTTTGAGTGTTGGTAGATCTCAGGGTAGTAAACTTTTGATGTTTAATGTGAGAAAGATATAGTAGATGCCTTTGAGCTTAGTCAACCAACATATCGAACATTAGAATAAGTCTTTCAAAGAAAAACATTTTGTTGTTATTAAATTTTGGTAAAAGAAGATGAAAGTTCTTTGTTTATTGTTTGTACATCAATGTAGCCAACAACTATTATGTTAAAAGGTGCTAAAAATATCATGTTTGGACCGGAGGTAACTGAGAAGATGTTACCTACAAAATATAGTGAAAACCAAGTTGTTTCTGTTATATATGTGGCCATAGTTTGATTTATATGGTTGGTGGAATTGTGAGTATTATACGCTAGAATTGTCCACTCCTTGTTATTTAGTACCATATCTTAACAAATCATCTATATATTAACACAAATTTGCTTAAACATTTGTGAACTCACATATGCTTGGGTTTACAAATATTATAAACACCCTTTTAAAATTACAACAATTATTAAATGACTTTTAAACTATTAACTTTTATAGTTAACATTCTTTTAACTTTTAACTTTAGTAACAGGGACGGAGCCACCGGGGGGGGGGGGGGGGGGGGGGGGCTAGAGGGTGCTCGGCCACCTCTAACTGGTTAAACTTGGGTCGCGTTGTTTTTCTTTTCTGGCGAGTTTTAGTGACAGAGGTTGTGTTTGTGAAGTACTGAAGTTAACAGTTGAAGGAGAAAAAGAAAAGAAGATAAAGTAGTAGGTGATGTCCTTGTTTTGTCCTTTATGAGGTTTTAGCATATATTTTTTTTTTTAATTTTTCTGTTTTTGCAAGGGTGGTTCTGTTTTTGCAGTTGGTGTTAATATAGAGCAACATAAAAGAAAATTTTCAACGCCATTCTTTAAGAAAATGTTTTTTTTTTTTTTTTTTTTTTTATTATTATTTTTTTAATACTATACTTTATTATGTCATTTGAACTTGTAGTTATTTTATAAGTATTTTTTATGTTTCTACTCTTGCTAATGTTTAAATATTAAACTTAAAACTTATAGCTTGAACAAAATAACTTTCGTTTGAAGCGGTTTAAACATCAATACAACTACTAAAACAAGAAATTTGTATGTTATTACTGGGGAAAAAATTTTTGAGCCCCCTTAATGCAAGTTCGTGGTTCCGTATCTGTTTAGTAATAAAACATTTTAACTTTTAAAACCATCAACCTCTACTTTTACTCATTTTTTATATTTTAACATACTTCTAAGTTTAGCAATACTACAAATTAACTCTTAAACCTATTAAGCTCAGTAATTTTTTTTGTTAGTTATACTTTCTAGCAGTTTCATTGAATGCTTTTATATGTTCTTTGATACTTTTTAATAATTATTTTTTTTTTTTTGCAATTTCATTTTGATTGTTTCATTTTTTATTTATAAACGCCACGAAATACTTAACCACAATATTACACCTATAACTATTTGCCGCTAAAAAATTCGTTACTATGCACGGTTACTCGTCTAATATATATGAAATGATATCTCAAAAACTTGGCAGATCCAAGTCACTTCAAACAAGTAGGGTATCTTTGAAAAAATATCTCAGAGAGAGAGAGAGAGAGAGAGAGAGAGAGAGAGAGAGAGAGAGAGAGAGAGAGAGAGAGAGAGAGAGAGAGAGAGAGAGAGAGAGAGAGAGAGAGAGAGAGAGTCAACTGCTCTCAGGAAGATCGGCGACTAATCCCCCTCCTCCGGCGGTTAAGTACGCCGGAAATGTGAGCGCCGTCAGAATAAATGCGAAGCAGAAGCTTCAATTTAGGGATTCCAACATTCTTCTTCAGGTCTCACTCAATTTCTTTTTATTTCTTAATTATTATTATTATTTTGTTTTTCAATTATTACAAACTTAACATCATTATTATAAATTTCAATTTTTCTTTTCTTTATAACAACACCACCAATACGGCAGTGGTGGAACCAGAAAAATAACTTGTGGGTTTTTTTTTTTTTTTTTTTTTTTTTTTTTTTTTTTTTTTTAATTGCAACAAAATGCGGAAGAAAAAACTAGGATCGAAACAATAAATCGAGTATTGTTACTTAGAGATGAAGTATTTATAAGGTTTTAAAGTCTTGAATATTCTAGTGTGTGGGTCGGGGGCACTTTCGAAAAAAGGTAAAAAAAATTACAACTTTTTCGACGAGCCATGGGGGGCATTGCCCCCATAGTTACACCATGGATCTGTCCCTTCAAATACCCCTATCAAATAATATATATTTGTGTTTGTGTCTCACTACCTCTGAATTAATCTCAAGAAACCACCACCACACGTCATGAATAGCATTATACGCATTTACGGTCAAGTCTAAATGTCCCCCACCCATTTTGCTCCATATGTTTCATCCAATGTTACTATAGGGTGTGTTCGGCTCAGAGCTTTTAGGATCATTTAGGAGTGGTGAGCGTTAAACGTTGTTATTTTTAATGCTAAGTAGCTTTATCTATTTTTTCGGGATACTCCTTTTCCAACTCTCCATGAAGTAAGTAGCATTTAGGAGCGTTGAGCATTTATGAGCTGTTTTAAACATTATAATTAACGTTACCAAACGTTTTTATAGAAAAATGACAGCTCACTGCTATTGCTATTTGTTCGTCAGCAATTTTAACCTACTTATCTAGCCCCAAACTGTATTTAAGATATTTTCAAAACAAGTGGCCTTCGAGTGCCTATTTCCCTAGCTTAAACGTCCTTGCGGGGTCGACTTCTTTAAATAGTTCATAGGAAATAGGCATGAATGCGATTTCAGATGTGGTGGAAACTATTTT
Source organism: Artemisia argyi (assembly GCA_030686995.1). Taxonomy (NCBI): domain Eukaryota; kingdom Viridiplantae; phylum Streptophyta; class Magnoliopsida; order Asterales; family Asteraceae; genus Artemisia; species Artemisia argyi. The sequence continues at coordinate 253,763,871 of CM060700.1, forward strand.
CTATTAAACATAGGACAAAAGTTCTTACACAATGTCCAAAAATTACTCGTAGCAATGTATAATTATTTATGGTAATTAAAGTTTCCAAAAAATTGAATGTTTATAGAGTATGGGTGTTGGGATCATAGTTTTACTATTTATTCAAGTTTCGGTCATTTTATGTAATAGGTTGCTAGGGCTTGTATGTTTATTTAAAGTTAAGGCTTATGTAGCAAGCCCATGGGCCTTAAGCCCATTTCGTTTGAAAGAAAAGGGAGGAAGGGAGTGTTGCCCTAATCCTCCCCTATAAATACATTGTATCCTCTCATTAGAGATTTGTTGGTTATTTCATTATTTCTATGCAAACTCTTCCATTTCTCTTTCTCTTATTGTCTTAATCAACTATCTCTCCTTCTCGTCTTATTTCTATCATTCTTATACTTGTGTTTACATAAAGTGTGACCTAACAAGTGGTATCATTCGCCTAATAGAGATTGAAGTGTTGTTCTTATTGTTAACGTGGGGTTCTCATCATCTTTCTTCATCTTTTTGCCTTTTTCTTGGTTTCTTACACTCAAATCTTGAAGCTTGGATAAGTTTTAAGGTTGATATAGTGTTTAGAAGCTTAGATATTGCATAAAGTATTGATCTTTGATAGTTTTTAGGCCATTTTTCATCAAAAAGTTGTGTTTTTTGGATGAACAGTACATGTTACGCGTAACTTGGTCGAGAAAAGTACTATTTCCAGCTGTCTACAGTGTTTTTTGGTCGGTTTACGCATAAGATTTGGTCAAAACCTTTTTCTTACGCGTAACATTGGTCAAAACCCTGTTCCTACGCTTAACTTGAAAGTCTACGCGTTAAATCCTACGCGTAAGTCTATTTCCTACGCCTAAGTTTCTACGCATAAGTCAGATCTTACGCGTAAAATCTAATCTTACGCGTAAGTTTCAGAGTCTACGCATAAGCTTCATCAACGGTCTTCTCTTTGTGCTACGGTGACTCAGTACTTCCCTAGCTTGGATAAGTTAGTGGAATACTTCGACTACGGATATCTTTCAAGCTTGGATAAGTTTGAAAGATTTGTTTGGTTGTTTAACCTTACGCATAAGTCTAAACTTACGCATAACCTAAAGTTTACGCGTAAGATTATTGTTACGCGTAAGATTTCAACTTACCCCAGGGATTATGAACTTAACCAAAGGAACGTGCATTTCAATCTTCTAACAAGATCCATCATTCACACAAGTCTCCTTCTACTATCTTCTAACTTATTTTACCAAAAAAAAAAAAAAAAAAAAAAAAAAAAGTTTTTTAGCGGGAAAATTTGAGTAAAATTTAATTTTTACAGGAAACTAAACTTTCAATTTTTACGCAAAATTCAAATTTTGGTATAACGGTGAAAATTTTGGCCCAAAATTCAAATTTTTAGGCCAAAATTCAAATTTTTTCGGTAAAATTTTTTGAAACTCAAATTTTTTTCTGTAACCTTAGAATTGCATTTTATAGTGATTTTCAAAATTTTGGAAGAGAAAATTTTTCAAATTATTTTAGAGGGAAAACCAGAAATCACTATTTCGACCTTGAGTGTGACATTTTGTTTGATTATTTCGATTACGTCGCAACAATCAAGGGGGAGAGAAATGTCATCTACAATGTCTCAATCACCTTCTTCCAACTATCTTCCTCATGAATATTCTCATCAGCAACAATCATCAGCAACAGTACCTTCTTCCAACTATCTTCCTCATGAATATTCTCATCAGCAACAGTCATCAGCAACGTCACCAATATTCTCATCAGCAACAATATCATCTACAACAAAGTCACAGCTCCCTCATTGACCATGTTCTGCTCTTTGGCAATGAATCAAGACCTCCAATGTTGCAACGAGGAACGTATACTGTTTGGAAACGGAGATTTCTACAATGGCTCACAGATCGTCCTGCTGCAGATCTCATGCTTAAATCCATTCAAGATGGTCCATACAAAATGATATTTCTTGCTGACTCAACAGGGATTATGAGGCTACAAACTGATGAAGACTTGAATGCTCCTGAGCTTGCTCAGTACGATGCTGACCATCAGGCTGCATGGTTCATGACATTAGCCCTTCCCAATTCAATTTACATGAATATGGACTTTGATGAGTGCTCAAACACTCATCATTTTTGGTCTAATCTGAACTGCAAAACATACAAAAACACTCAGTAATGCATCAAAATACTAAAAATATTTCAAAATTGTGTTTTATATGTTTTAGATGCAAAACGAGCAAAAACAAACGAAAAACGCACAAAGTTTGCAAAATTGGCAGTTTCAGTCCCTCAACTTTCATAAAATTACAAATCTAGTCCCTGGATATTCAAAATATGGAAAATTATCACCAAAGGTCATTTTGAAATCATAAGTTGTCATATTTAGTCCTTTGGTGAAAAATTGGAAAGTTTTGGAAATTTACACTTTTGGTCCCTGGAGTTTCTGATTTTGGCAGATTTGGTCCCCGGTGGGATATTTTTGGATGAAAAATCATTTTTAATCCTTGGAAGTTTAAAAATATTCAATATGGATCCTTGGATAAAAGATTTTCATAAAATGGCAATTTTAGTCCCCGGACTTTGAAAATTGTCATTTTTAGTCCCCGGGAATTTTGAAAAATACAAAAATTGCAAAAATGGATTTTGGTTATTTAAACTTGGCAAGTTTGAACCCTTGATAAGACTTTGTGAAAGTTACATTTCAGTCCTCAAGTTTTTGCAAAACTACAAAATTGGTCCTTGTTAAATAATAAATACAAAACCAAACGGACCTTTTGTGTTATTATAACCCAATACAAACCAAACCCAAAAACTAAACAAGCCTATCTGATCCAGTAACCCCCAGCCCACTTCCAAAACCCGGCCCACACCCAAAATAACACTACCCTCGTTGACCCCAGTCAAACCCCAACCCCCCGACTTACTGTTCATCATCCCTAAGCTCTCCCTAATTACCAGGCTCATGCCCCCCCTCCTCACCAAACCTCACCAACTTCATTTATTATCTCACCTTCCCCCTCCTACCCTCATTAATACCACACCAGAAACACTCAACTTGCCTTTTCCCCATTTCCCGCCAATACTCATTTGAACGGGTGAGATGATAGAAGCCAATCCAACGGTCAATAAAGGTGTGGGAAAGTCAAGGTTTCACTCAGGGACTATAAAAAGAAAAGAAAAGAGAAGAATAGAGTAGTAGTTAGTGTAGTTTAGTTTTATTGTAATTTTGTCTTTTATGTCTTAGTTTAATTTCAAAACTCAGTTGTAATCTCTTGTTTAAATCTGTTGTAATCAACTTTCTTAGTTCAATTTCAAAGGTTGTTAACATTTATAGCAAGGTTTTCAGTTTCTAATTTACAAATTGCAGTTTTACTTAAAAATTTCAAATCACTCTCAAGTTGTTAAAAGTTGTTGTATTCTGGTTCTTTGAACTCATTCAAGCTTATTTGAAAGCTTTTAAAAGCTTTCAAGGTATTTTAATCAGTCTAACTCATTAATCACAAAACTATGTAAAATCACTAAAAATAAAATAGAAAAATCAAAAAGAAAAAGAAAGAAAGGAGAAGCAGTAAAGGATACTCTGGTTTAGAGTCTCATGGGAGACCATAGGGTGTAGTTAGTTCACTGGTTTCAAGTGTTCTCCAAGCATTGGATAACTAGTAGGTAAAAACTCAATTTTGTTGTCATAATTTATGCTACATGATCATTGTCATCATTTGTTGCTTTAATCTGCTTGTTTAGCTTCTACTTGATTTATTATTACTTAGTTGATCAGTTTGAATTGCAAATTGTGGTAGTTGCTTTGTTATTTCTTCACAATCAGTTTTTAAGGGGGTGTTTGGGATTAACCTGTCCATAGGGTTCTAGGTTGTTGTTCTTAGTAATTGTTGTTGCAGTATGCTTATATAGGTGCCATTAAGTGTATTTGATCATAAAACCCTGGTCTCAAATAGCAGTAAGTCAAAATCATGCTTAATCTCTCTTTGGCTGTTAACTGTTATGGTTTTTAAGTCCATGATCACTTAAATCATTGTGTAAGGTGCTAAAGTTGCTTATTTCAGTTTCATAAAAGGTTATCATTACATATTTAGTGGATTAGAAGCTTTAGAAATCCAAAAAAGTCAACATACCAAGTTTTATGTAAAGTCAAAATTTCAAGCTATCAGGTTTTTCAAAAAGTTTGGGAAATTGTTTTGATTTTTGTATTTGCTTTCTGGATGTGAAATTTGTTCATAGTGAGAGTCCACCAGCTCATGTTTGAAATCCTTGCTTGTTTACATTTTTGTGATTTAATTTGTGGGCCCCATAACCCTCCAAAGAGGGTTGCAGGGCTGTTTGCTCCCCTGCACATCAGACACCAGTCACCACCACCACTTTGGTGGTGGTTTCTGATCACCCCAGTGGGCCCCAGGCCATCAAAATTGTTCCTCCCAACCCCCCTCCTACCAGGTTTCACATATTGACCATCTGTTTGACCTGTATCCCAGTGGACCCCACCTAAATCAGGCCATACACTTTGTCCCTTTTCTGAGTTTGAAGTGGATTTTCGGAAGTGCTTATTGTTAGCTTTTTGCTTATTCTGAGGTTCTCATTTGCTTTTTCCAGCTTATACAAGTTCTAAAAACTTGTTTGGACTTGTTTCAACCAGAGTGGGTCCCACTTGAGCTGGTTTTAGCTCATTTTACCTTTTGGTCAACAGAAGTCAACTGTTGACCAAATAAGCACCTCAAGTGCTTATTTTTAGTTTCTAAAAAGTTTGTTTTTACAAAAGTTTGCTATTTTTAGATGTAAAATAGGTTTGTAAAAGAAAATCCAAGAAAAATCAATTTAAAATTAAGTGATAGTTTCTATTTAATGTAATTTAATTTTAATTTTCATTTTTAAATTTTAATTAAGTACTTAGCTATTTTATATTTTTATTAAATTCCTCATATATTAAAGTATTTATATAAATTTTCTCAGATTTTTATTTCATCATTTGTTATTTATTATATTTAATATTAGTTTTATTAGGAATTAATTAATATTAAGTTTAAAATAGCATAATTAGTTTTTATAAGGTAAAACCTAGTTTTTATATTTTTTATAGCTTTTATAAGCTGTAAAATAATTTTAGAAATTTTCTTAGAACTTTTACTGTTCATTTGCTAATTTTCTTAATTTAAAATAGTTTAATTAGTTAATTAGTAATTAATTAATAGAAAAAGCACAAAAAGACAAAAATACTTATTTTTAATTTTAAAAGTTGTTTTTAGTTATTTTATAATTTTAGAAATTTTATTTTCACCTTTTTAGTATTTAAATAATATTGTAGTGTATTTTAGTTATTTAAGTATTAATAATAAGTATTAAATAGTTTTTAATTAATATTAAATAATTAAATAGTGTAAAAAGTAATTTTAATTTTCTAAAAAGTTTCTTTTATTATTAGGATTGTAAAAATGTGATTTTCACTTTTGTAAGTATTTTATTTTGTTAAAACTCGCTTTTTATTTCGTACGTTTACGTTTTATTTAAACGTAACGTACGCGTTTTTAGGTTTAAATCGTTTCTGGTTTTTCCTTCTTTCCCATCTTACTCAAATAGCTTGTTTAAGCTATTTCATTGTAGATTCCTTAGTTCAATCAATCATAAACCCCTTTTCATCCAAATTCACCCGATCACGGAACCGTTTGTTTACAATCCACACCTCGTCGGGACATAACGACCCTGGGAAACCTTATACTTCCGCGGAGCATTGACCTAGGCTATTTGACTTTGTTGACCATTATTTGGTCAATATAAGTTAGGTGGTTTAGCATCAATCAATTTTTGGCGCCGCTGCCGGGGAGGTTGTGTGCGTATCTAAACGGTTTTTCTGATTAGTGTCTTTGGAATTCGTTCCATTGTACATTTATCCATCCTTTGTTCATATTTTCCCATTATCAAAACAAAACCGTTCACGAAAACATTTTAAACTCAGTTTTCAACGAACACAAAAACACAAAAACATTTTCTTTATCATTTGTATAAAATGATTTTCAAAAACACCAAAAATATCCTTCTTCACCCTCCTACCATTTTGATTCTCATTTCCTCACCCTCTATACACATTTGATTCTTTCTATGTCTCACCCACACCTTCTGGTTTGCCATTGGTGTGGTAATCCTTATAATGGTGGCAACTGCCCCAGCTGTGGCATGGTAGGATCAGGAAACGGGTCTGTCTATAACCAGAATCCCTATTCCTACCATGACACGACTGATTCATTCCATCAGTTACCACACCATCAGTCTCACCAGTCTTACTGTTGTGAGTACTGTGGTGGTTCACACTACAGTTATGATTGTCAATCGGGAAACACGCTTGTCTATGAGCAGTTTCCTGGTAACGATTATAACTCTAGCACTTATCACCCACATCCACATCAGTTTTACTGTTGTGATTACTGTGGAGGTCCACACTCTAGCTCGGATTGTCAAACAAGGAATCCATTTCCTTGTAACAATTACGACTATTCGTTTTCAGACCCACCTCCACAGTACGATATGATTCACACAACTCCTCAAGAAACCGAGCAAGACCTTTTACTAAAGGCTCTTGATATTTTAAAAGAACTTAAGGAGGAGTTGGCTACTTCATCGTTTCAAAGCTCTCGTGAGAAATCCATGGCAGAATTGCTTGCTGAAGAACGAGATGCTAAAAACGAATTAAGCAAGGAAGAATTACTTGTCTTAGAACAAGCAGCTAAAACACGTGCCATATTTCGCAATGCTGCTCTTCTCGACGATGATGATGATGATGTTACCCTTGATATTTCTCAATTTTGTGAGGGTTCATCAAGTTCATTAGTTGTGATTCCTTCCTCGGAAAATCAGGGAGAAAAGACTATGATAGAATTACTAGCAGAAGAACAAATGAAATTTATAAAACCCCTGTATGCTAGTCCTTCTCAACTCCCTCAGTCTGTTATCACACCCGAAGTTCACACTCACTCTCTTAACATGGGGGATGAGCATCTTAGCACTGTTCCTAATAAGGAATCGGACGAATTAATAAAGTCTAGTGTTGAGATCCTTGTCCCAATCCCGAGAGAGTCACAGGGAACTTTGGATGATATGTGTGATATTCCTTCATCTATTGAGTGTCCTAAAGATCAATTTGAGACTTTCTCAGATTTTAGCGATGATTGTATATCTTATGGAGACATCGAGTATGTTGAGGCGTCAGTTCCACAAACTGATGCTGATCATCTTCTTGAGGAGTTCGCTGATGAACTTGCTCACATCAATCCACTTTCATTGGAAAGTGATGATGGTCTCCTCGATTTCCAAGCCGATCTGGGAGAAATTGAAAGTCTCCTTTATCATGATCTGTCACTCACTTCTGATCCCAGCAGTCCAATAGAGAATGATAATCTCTTTGTTCCCCGAAACATTCAATACTACTCTCACCAATCCTCTATTTGAATTCGAATCTGAATTCACTTCGATTTATGATAATCCACTCTTTGGTACTCAGATTGAGGATTGTGATGAGTCTATTTCGGAACATGAGTTCCCTGATTCACATCTTGTGAATAATTCTCTACATGAGGAGTTCTCCGGTGAACTCACTCATCATATCATGACTCCTCCGGAGTTTGATAGCCCGGGGGGAGATGCTCTCAATTATGAGAATTTTCAAATTCCCACCCACCCTCCCGGGTTGTTTACGAGCTTACCCTTTGAAATCCAAACTCAGGCTACGGAGCCTGCTCTCGAGGAAGAAGATCAAATCATGCTTTTTCTCATGATTTTCTTCCTTTTCTTCACCTACAGGGTGACTTCTCTTGTTCTTCACTCCTTCGGGAATGAAGACACTATATTTGATCCCGGCATTTTCATGTTTCATTATCTTGAGCCGGATACTTATCTCATCGGTGTGGAACTTTCACGTGCTTCATATGTTTGTCTAAACATTTTGAATGAAAGTCCGAGTGAGATTGCTTCTTCCACATCATGCTTCCCCAAGGACAAATGAATTCGGGGTCGAGTCACGCTAGCGACTCGGTAAACAAAAACAGAGCATGTTTATAGGGTTTTCACCCTAAGTGTGGGGGAGTCCCCCATGCTATGATTACAGAAGTGAAAATACAAAATGGTGTTTTCCACGCTTAGCTTGTAATGTTGCCCTTTTACGTTCAAAATATCGGCATAATAGCCGGGATTTTGAATATTGAGGACAATATTCATGCTAAGTGTGGGGGGTATTCGCTATTCTAGCGAATTTTATCACATTTTACTATATAATACCCCCGTTTTTGGCAAAATTTCAAAATTTTCAAAATTTTTTCACTGGTGCTTCAAAATTTTTGTGGTAATCAGTCCGCCTTGTCTAAGCGACAAAAGGGATTGGCTAGTCCAGGAGCAAACGACTCTTGGTAAAGACATCTCAAATCTGTTTACGGCTAGCAATTTGCCCAAAATTGTATGGTTCCTCAACTCCCCGAAAACAAATGAGTTGGCTAGCCCGCAAGATTATGGCTTGTGGTAAAGGCCGTGGAAAATCCATAATTGGTAATCAGCTCACCAAGATGTTGACTATTCCATCAAGAGCTGGCTAGTCCAGAAGCAAACGGCTCCTGGTAAAGACTTAACAAATCAGTTGAAAGCTGGTGGTTTGCTCAAAATCACACGGTTATCAGGTGTGCCACAGTTCTTACACCTGGCTACTCCAGAAGTGATGGCTTTTGGTAAAGAGTTTTTCAAATCCATCAAGTTTTCAAAACAGTATTGCTAGGGACTAGCAATAGTTTAGTGTGGGGGATTGATGAGTGCTCAAACACTCATCATTTTTGGTCTAATCTGAACTGCAAAACATACAAAAACACTCAGTAATGCATCAAAATACTAAAAATATTTCAAAATTTTGTTTTATATGTTTTAGATGCAAAACGAGCAAAAACAAACGAAAAACGCACAAAGTTTGCAAAATTGGCAGTTTCAGTCCCTCAACTTTCATAAAATTACAAATCTAGTCCCTGGATATTCAAAATATGGAAAATTATCACCAAAGGTCATTTTGAAATCATAAGTTGTCATATTTAGTCCTTTGGTGAAAAATTGGAAAGTTTTGGAAATTTACACTTTTGGTCCCTGGAGTTTCTAATTTTGGCAGATTTGGTCCCCGGTGGGATATTTTTGGATGAAAAATCATTTTTAATCCTTGGAAGTTTAAAAATATTCAATATGGATCCTTGGATAAAAGATTTTCATAAAATGGCAATTTTAGTCCCCGGACTTTGAAAATTGTCATTTTTAGTCCCCGGGAATTTTGAAAAATACAAAAATTGCAAAAATGGATTTTGGTTATTTAAACTTGGCAAGTTTGAACCCTTGAGAAGACTTTGTGAAAGTTACATTTCAGTCCTCAAGTTTTTGCAAAACTACAAAATTGGTCCTTGTTAAATAATAAATACAAAACCAAACGGACCTTTTGTGTTATTATAACCCAATACAAACCAAACCCAAAAACTAAACAAGCCTATCTGATCCAGTAACCCCTAGCCCACTTCCAAAACCCGGCCCACACCCAAAATAACACTACCCTCGTTGACCCCAGTCAAACCCCAACCCCCCGACTTACTGTTCATCATCCCTAAGCTCTCCCTAATTACCAGGCTCATGCCCCCCCTCCTCACCAAACCTCACCAACTTCATTTATTATCTCACCTTCCCCCTCCTACCCTCATTAATACCACACCAGAAACACTCAACTTGCCTTTTCCCCATTTCCCGCCAATACTCATTTGAACGGGTGAGATGATAGAAGCCAATCCAACGGTCAATAAAGGTGTGGGAAAGTCAAGGTTTCACTCAGGGACTATAAAAAGAAAAGAAAAGAGAAGAATAGAGTAGTAGTTAGTGTAGTTTAGTTTTATTGTAATTTTGTCTTTTATGTCTTAGTTTAATTTCAAAACTCAGTTGTAATCTCTTGTTTAAATCTGTTGTAATCAACTTTCTTAGTTCAATTTCAAAGGTTGTTAACATTTATAGCAAGGTTTTCAGTTTCTAATTTACAAATTGCAGTTTTACTTAAAAATTTCAAATCACTCTCAAGTTGTTAAAAGTTGTTGTATTCTGGTTCTTTGAACTCATTCAAGCTTATTTGAAAGCTTTTAAAAGCTTTCAAGGTATTTTAATCAGTCTAACTCATTAATCACAAAACTATGTAAAATCACTAAAAATAAAATAGAAAAATCAAAAAGAAAAAGAAAGAAAGGAGAAGCAGTAAAGGATACTCTGGTTTAGAGTCTCATGGGAGACCATAGGGTGTAGTTAGTTCACTGGTTTCAAGTGTTCTCCAAGCATTGGATAACTAGTAGGTAAAAACTCAATTTTGTTGTCATAATTTATGCTACATGATCATTGTCATCATTTGTTGCTTTAATCTGCTTGTTTAGCTTCTACTTGATTTATTATTACTTAGTTGATCAGTTTGAATTGCAAATTGTGGTAGTTGCTTTGTTATTTCTTCACAATCAGTTTTTAAGGGGGTGTTTGGGATTAACATGTCCATAGGGTTCTAGGTTGTTGTTCTTAGTAATTGTTGTTGCAGTATGCTTATATAGGTGCCATTAAGTGTATTTGATCATAAAACCCTGGTCTCAAATAGCAGTAAGTCAAAATCATGCTTAATCTCTCTTTGGCTGTTAACTGTTATGGTTTTTAAGTCCATGATCACTTAAATCATTGTGTAAGGTGCTAAAGTTGCTTATTTCAGTTTCATAAAAGGTTATCATTACATATTTAGTGGATTAGAAGCTTTAGAAATCCAAAAAAGTCAACATACCAAGTTTTATGTAAAGTCAAAATTTCAAGCTATCAGGTTTTTCAAAAAGTTTGGGAAATTGTTTTGATTTTTGTATTTGCTTTCTGGATGTGAAATTTGTTCATAGTGAGAGTCCACCAGCTCATGTTTGAAATCCTTGCTTGTTTACATTTTTGTGATTTAATCTGTGGGCCCCATAACCCTCCAAAGAGGGTTGCAGGGCTGTTTGCTCCCCTGCACATCAGACACCAGTCACCACCACCACTTTGGTGGTGGTTTCTGATCACCCCAGTGGGCCCCAGGCCATCAAAATTGTTCCTCCCAACCCCCCTCCTACCAGGTTTCACATATTGACCATCTGTTTGACCTGTATCCCAGTGGACCCCACCTAAATCAGGCCATACACTTTGTCCCTTTTCTGAGTTTGAAGTGGATTTTGGGAAGTGCTTATTGTTAGCTTTTTGCTTATTCTGAGGTTCTCATTTGCTTTTTCCAGCTTATACAAGTTCTAAAAACTTGTTTGGACTTGTTTCAACCAGAGTGGGTCCCACTTGAGCTGGTTTTAGCTCATTTTACCTTTTGGTCAACAGAAGTCAACTGTTGACCAAATAAGCACCTCAAGTGCTTATTTTTAGTTTCTAAAAAGTTTGTTTTTACAAAAGTTTGCTATTTTTAGATGTAAAATAGGTTTGTAAAAGAAAATCCAAGAAAAATCAATTTAAAATTAAGTGATAGTTTCTATTTAATGTAATTTAATTTTAATTTTCATTTTTAAATTTTAATTAAGTACTTAGCTATTTTATATTTTTATTAAATTCCTCATATATTAAAGTATTTATATAAATTTTCTCATATTTTTATTTCATCATTTGTTATTTATTATATTTAATATTAGTTTTATTAGGAATTAATTAATATTAAGTTTAAAATAGCATAATTAGTTTTTATAAGGTAAAACCTAGTTTTAATATTTTTTATACTTTTATAAGTTGTAAAATAATTTTAGAAATTTTCTTAGAACTTTTACTGTTCATTTGCTAATTTTCTTAATTTAAAATAGTTTAATTAGTTAATTAGCAATTAATTAATAGAAAAAGCACAAAAAGACAAAAATACTTATTTTTAATTTTAAAAGTTGTTTTTAGTTATTTTATAATTTTAGAAATTTTATTTTCACCTTTTTAGTATTTAAATAATATTGTAGTGTATTTTAGTTATTTAAGTATTAATAATAAGTATTAAATAGTTTTTAATTAATATTAAATAATTAAATAGTGTAAAAAGTAATTTTAATTTTCTAAAAAGTTTCTTTTATTATTAGGATTGTAAAAATGTGATTTTCACTTTTGTAAGTATTTTATTTTGTTAAAACTCGCTTTTTATTTCGTACGTTTACGTTTTATTTAAACGTAACGTACGCGTTTTTAGGTTTAAATCGTTTCTGGTTTTTCCTTCTTTCCCGTCTTACTCAAATAGCTTGTTTAAGCTATTTCATTGTAGATTCCTTAGTTCAATCAATCATAAACCCCTTTTCATCCAAATTCACCCGATCACGGAACCGTTTGTTTACAATCCACACCTCGTCGGGACATAACGACCCGGGGAAACCTTATACTTCCGCGGAGCATTGACCTAGGCTATTTGACTTTGTTGACCATTATTTGTGTGGACGTATGGTCCGTACTGGACCCTACATGGGCCAGGCCCGGCGGATAGCGGCCCACTCTACGCCTTAACCCTAATTCCATGCCTTATAAATATAGGGCTGGGGTTCCATTCACCACAAAATACAATAGAATATAACAGGTTATCCTAAACCTAATAGCTATTATATGCTCCGCGCATCACATACTAACTTGACCGTCGGAGGTGGATCCCGGGGCTACGGCCTCGGGTCCACTTCTAACGGGTTCTTTTTGTTGACAGGTCTACTTAGGGCTTGAGAAAACGACTAACGGCCCAAGGAGAGTCGTTGAATCAGTCCGCGCCAGATTATGCATCAACAAGTGGCGCCATCCGTGGGACACGCTACGATAAGTTTTGTGTTCTCGCACCACCGGAAAGCAACCGTCATGGTCACAAACCGGTAACTCTAAAACTGCATATTTATTGCTAATACATGGTACAAAGCCAAAAGTTCCTACGTACTGTTTCTTTTCTTTGGTCCAATCAAGCGACAGATTCGAATTCATTAAGGTGAATTGGATTTGCCTTGACTTTTTAAACATTAAAGTAAATCTTTATAATCGAACAATACATACAAGTGAATTAAATTAGAACAAGTAAATCTGGCAATATCTTTTAAATATTAAAAAGATTTTACATAAATCTTGTATCTTGATAAACACGATTTTATCTATCGCTATGAGCGCACTAAGTCCGCACGATCGGACCTATTTTATCTTTTTAAAGATTAAGAAGATTTTATATAAATCTTTTAAACTTGGTAAACACGATTTTACCTAAGTCGCATTAAGTCCGCACGATCGGACCTATTTTATCTTTTAGCCGCGAAACAGCGCAGTCACGAAAAATCTACCCGTGTTAGGCCATGCGTTCGGACATCTTCGCAATGGACATTCGCCATGAGCGCACGAACAAAAACCACGATGCTAGTCAATCGCCATGAGCGCACGAGACAAAAGCCGTGGACATGTTATGTTCATCTGCGATCATCCACAAACGTTAGAGCCTATGCGGTCACGATATATCCATCTGCGCCTGTGCGTGCGAAACTATTAGTCGTGGTCATGGTACATCCATCCGCGCCATTTTTAAAAAAAATAAAACTAAAAAGATCAATTAATCGCCATGCGCGCATTGTTTTTATTAGCTATGTGCTACTTCTCTTGTATTGTTTGTAAAACCTCATGATAGGTGTAATTCGCACTAATACTTCTCTTATATGCTATGTGCTATACTTTTGCTATGCGCTAATCTTTTACTTCATTAGTTATTTTATATGTTGCGATTCGCGGCATATACTTCTAATATTTGCATTGAGTATTTTTCAGAATTTGAATAACTAAGTTTAATACTCCTACACGAGTAGCACCATCAAACTTGGGGAGCTACCAGGGTATATAATACCATTGTTTCCGTACAAGTCACACAGGCATATTTGGAAGCAGATCGTACATAAGAGGTACTGCAGGCCCGGTACAAAGACGAATTTAAATATTCGCACCATCTTACCGCAGGGGAGACGTTCTCTGTCGGTTGTAAAGACGAATGTAATGTTCGCGCACAGCGCGCATAGCGCGCACCTTTGTCGCGAACAACACGCATACTTGTCGCGCACAACGTGCACCTCTGCCGCAGGAGCACGTCTTCTGTCGCACTATGTTGCATCGCTACTGGTACAAAAGGTACGCCCTTATCTAGGATGCAGCATAGGGATCCACCTATCCACCTTCACTATTGTGAGACAATCACAATTGCAATCCCAGTGCGCACTGTCGCATTTGGGTTGCGCAGTATGGTTCGTCCCATATGCACACAAGTTGCGCACACATGGGCCATGTTGTCATGGTTGATTGGGCCTACGCGGCCATGAACAGAACTTAAGTTTAGCATAACATAGCCACGCACTATGTCATACTAAACTTGGGGGGCTTGTGGACGTATGGTCCGGACTGGACCCTACATGGGCCAGGCCCGGCGGATAGCGGCCCACTCTACGCCTTAACCCTAATTCCATGCCTTATAAATATAGGGCTGGGGTTCCATTCACCACAAAATACAATAGAATATAACAGGTTATCCTAAACCTAATAGCTATTATATGCTCCGCGCATCACATACTAACTAGACCGTCGGAGGTGGATCCCGGGGCTACGGCCTCGGGTCCACTTCTAACGGGTTCTTTTTGTTGACAGGTCTACTTAGGGCTTGAGAAAACGACTAACGGCCCAAGGAGAGTCGTTGAATCAGTCCGCGCCAGATTATGCATCAACAATTTGGTCAATATAAGTTAGGTGGTTTAGCATCAATCAGACTTTCAAGCCAGTGCTTATGAAATGTGGAAATATCTTGAAGCTATGCATCATACAGAAGAACTTCATCACATCAGAATGATGCAAATTCTTGAATCCTGTTTAAACATGAATCCTCTGAAGACCATTCTCCCTGATCCAGTTGTTGACCATGGATCCTTAATTTACACTCCAAATGGTCTCTTCTTCAATCCTCCGAATGCAACTGAGCCTTTCTTCATTCCACAGTACCATCCTGCAACACTACATAATAATGTGCAATCTCTTCTGCAAAATCTAGTGAAGATTAGTCAAGTATCTTCCAAGAAAGGCGATGGCGATATAACTTCAACTTCTGAATGCTTAAACACAATGAAAGATACTGATGATGAAGAAGATCTTATCGAACCAAGCATGGCATTCTTGGCATATACAGAAAATATTGCAGATGAGGAAGCTCAGGATTATGATTCAACTCCAGTCTTTGACGATAATGTTGAATACAATGCCACACTTAGTCAAATGGAAGTTGAAGGGGGTAATCTCAATACAGTTTTGCAAAGTGTCATGGGAGATATTCCATCTGATGATGAATATGCAGATTTGGAATCCAATACAGCAGATTTGGAAGCCGATACAGCAGATGTGATGTTAATGGCAAACATGCAGGAATTTCACATGGATAATACTGGCTCAGAGTATGAGTCTGATAATTCTGTAGATCCAGTTGTGAGATTAAACAAAGAGAAAATGTATCAATCAAGGTCTCAAATGCATGAACTAAGTCACAGCAGAATCATCTCAGACTTCATACAATTTACGAGTCAGGCTTTATCAAATTCCCAAAATTCCCGAAATCGAGCTATCAAGCAAGGTGAAAGAGTTGTGATACAAGGAAGTATTACTCAAAGGCTGGTTGGGAATGGTGAGAATACTGCAAATGTAGATAATGTAGGCAATGAGGTTAAAATATTGGAAGATAATTCGGGTGTCATGGATGATACTGAACCAGTATACGACACAAATGCTTCTGATGACTCTAAAGACCCATTTGAGAGAAAGATGACTGAAGCTGAGAAAAGAGCCATCAATTCTAAAGAAAATTACTTAGCTCATTTTGAATCGGTTAAGACTCAATGCAAGATTCTCTCAGATGCATGGTTTCCTACGGGGGGTACCTTTAATGCATTCTTCGGAACTGGAATGGATCGTCTAACCTTCCAAAGGAAACTCCGAGAAAACATTGTTCAAATTGAAAAACAAATTGAACAGGGAAGCGATTGCATGGCAGGATTTAGAGCGCTCAAGGATCAGTTCAAAGTGTTCATGGCATTGCATTTTAAATCTCTCATACACTATAATTATGAAAACAATGTATGGAGAGAGAACATCACAAGTATGGAGGTTGAAGATTTTAGAGATCAACTTGTTTCACACCTAAACCGCTTAGAATTTATGCTTAATGAAAGATCACTTCATCTGAGTGCTATCAATGAACAGAAGTTGCAGATTCAAGAAGAGCAAGTTCATAAAGATGATTCATTGAAAGCTAATGTGGTTGTCATGGAAAGCAAAGGGACAGAATCAGAAGTGCAGGATGACAACAGCAGATTGGGGAATGATAAAGATGCAGATTGTGCAAAGATCAGACCCTTCTGTGACTCAGAGCCCAACTTTGACAAAGGACAGATGGATGAGGAAGATGCCATACCCATCTATGACAAAGAACCGAACTTTGACAAAGAGCAAATGGCTGAGGTACAATCTACTGTTGATCATATTATGCCTTCATATGAGAAACAACAATCTGAGCAACCTAACTTCAGTAATGAAGGAGAGGTTGACCAGGATGTTGTTCAATGTCTAGTAATACATTCTGAGTCTGAGTCCTTACCTGATAATCCAATTACTGAAACATCATACCAAACTCTTGAGTCTGAAAACCTTCTTCTCAAAAAGACCATTGCCCAGTGTCATAAAGATTTTTCAAAACTAGAGGCACATTGCATCTCACTTGAACTTCAAATGCAAAACAAATCTATAAATTCGGGCAACAATGGTCAATTTTTGAATGAACAAAGAAAACGTGTGGATACATTAGTTAAAGAAAATGAGCTTTTAAAAGGTCAAATTCAAGAAAAGGTGTTTGCACATGCTGCATTGCAAAACAAATTAAGAAGACTGACTGGTCAGAGTGTGGATACTAATTTTGCAAAACCATCAATCTTGGGGAAACCGACTTCTCAAAGAAACAGAAAACAATCAGTGGTTAGACAACCAACTGCATTTAAATCTGAACGACCTAAATTTTCAAAACCTCGGTTTGCCTCCCAAGTTGTTGAGAATAACAATTTGACAAAACCAGTCACTCCACATTCTTGGCCTAAGGAAAATGCATCTGTGTCAGCTAAATCTCAACACGTGATTATACCTGGCTCATCTAGGATCAGTTCGAAAACAGTGTCTAAAACGAGCATTAAAAGTAAAGAGTTTTATGGCAAATATGACATGTACAAGAACTATGATCTAGAAAAGGCTAGGAAAAAGGCACTACTTCAAAAGGATGGAATTCTAGGTTCAAAACCTCATGTGATGCCTTCCACTGTAGTACAGAACACTACTTGTAGTAGCACACCAAAACCTAAGAGTAATCAACAAACTAATAGGAATTGGATAGCTTCTAAGAGTAGTTGCGTAAATAATCATGTTGTTTGTGCTTTAAAATATCTTCATAAGGGAAATTCACTTGAAAAGGCTCAATCGACTAAGACAAACAAACCCGTTGAACCAAAAGTCATAAGTCAGAAACCTAAGAAGTGGATCAACATAGGACGTAGGTTTTCTCAAAGAAGTGATGCTCCCACAATTCATTCAACTGCATCTAAAAGGAAAACTTCTCCTAGATCTAACACTAGGTGGGTACCCACGGGTAGAATTTTCAAATCAATTGGTCTTAGGTGGATTCCTACAGGAAAGATTTTAGACAGTTGCACCAAAACTAATGTGAAACCCACAACATCTATCCCTGAGGAGAGAAAAGAAATCATTGATATAGTGTGTTCGAGTGTCAAGAAGATAGTTGACACTACATCTTTATGCTTCTAACACCTGGAACCCAGTTTCACTTGGGGCTCCTTGTTCTCTGTTTTCTTGTCTCTTCTTTCTTTCTTTACAGATTCTTCAGTAATGGCTTCGGAACAACTCAGTTTCGGACCCGAGCTTAATGTTATGGCTTCTGAGCAACACAGCTTAGGACCCGCATACAACCGTCTTAACTTTCCGGACTCTTCGGCTGAACCATTGCCTCTCAACCGCAAAGAATTGGAAACCTTGTTTGCTCCATTGTTTGATGATTCGATTGAAAACCGTCTTTCTAAGGTCTCACCAATTTCCGCTGCACATCTTGATCACCATCAAGTACCTGATTCACCTCAACAAACAACAACAACTGTTGGGAGAGACGGTCCTCCAATTGCATCTCCAACAACCACAGAACAAACCGGGTCCAACTCACGACAATCAGCTGAAGACTCCATACCTATATCAGTTCCACAAACCGTAGAGCATGACCCTGAGGTGTTCTTTAAACGTTCTTTAAACCGTTTGCATCGGCTCAACTCATTCCTGACATTACTGAGTCGTCTACACGCAATTTGGATCCTGCTCACATGCGAGATAATTACCATTATCACCCTTCGACACAACATTGGATTTAAATGGATTTGGAAAACAAGCTGCACGCAGAAGGCACAATGATTCGCAACAATTCTTGTTTAATTACAAAGGGACACAGTCAATGAAGCAGGATTGTACATCACTGTCATCAACAAAAGCTTAGTATGTAGCCATGTCTGCTTTCTATGCTCACGTCAATTGGATGAGAACTTAGCTCACGGACTTCGGCTATGTATTTGACTAGATCTCAATGTACTGCGACTCAAAGTGTGCCTTTGCAATCTCTTGCAACACCATTCATCATTCCAAAGCCCAACAAAGTGCTCTCCGCTACCATTTCTTCTAAAGAGCATGTCGAGAAGGGTATAATTGAATTAGATTTTGTGGGAACTACATACCAGTTGGTGGACGTGTTTACATAGTCAGTACCTCCATCAAGGTTTGTTGATTTAGTTCACCATATTGGGATGCGGTGTTTGACTCCAGATGATTTGCAAAATTTTCTTAAAACCTAAGGGAGTCAAACATCAAATTTTTTTTGTAAATATTTTATCATTAATGTAACACCCCCAATTCATGGTTGCAGCGGAATTCGAACTGGGTGTTACTCGACGGCACAATAGTCACAATAATAGAAAACGAACTCCAATTGAGTCGTTTTGAAAGATTTATCATTCAAATTATATAAATATCAGAGTTTACAAAATGAGGTCCCAAATGGTTCCATGTTTACAAATCACATTAAATGAGTTTTGAATGATAATAAAATTTATAGCCCTCTTGAGTATCCGTGTCCTTCCGTGCCATCCTTGATCGTCATGAACCTGAAATACATGCTTGAGAGGTCAACACAAAGGTTGAGTGATATTCATAGAGTTTGTTAAATCGTTTGAACACAATATGTTGGTAGTGTGAGTTATAGGCTCACACCTATGTTTGGAAAACAAGACAGTTAGGCTACGTTATTATACACCCGGAACAGTTATTATACACTAAGCTTATGACACCATAACGTTAACGTGTACCAATATCGATCGGCAGATTTATCCCGGTAGGTACTTTGCTAACATACCTAAATCTCAAATATTAATGCATTTGTTTGAACTTAGTCAATACAAATGGGATTCGTCAATCCCAATAGGCCTATTCATAATATTCGCGCTCACTATTGCTAGTGACTAAATGGTTCATAATAAAGGATCTCGGTTTAGCAAGGTTGGTACTTAGTGATAATAAAACATCGTCGTGAAGCATACATTAGAAAGCATTGTATTCGATTTAGAAATAGCATGTATTCCCCCCAAGGATTTGTAAAACAATTAAGTAATGGAAAGTGGGGCTATGAACTCACCTTAAGTACGATAGCAAGTAATAAAGGTGATGGTTGGATCGTGTAGGTTTCTACAAGCAACCTATAATAGAATGTCGCGACTTAGGATCGGAGTAAAGAATATGAAGTAGTGCCTATATATATATCTTGCATTAGTCCATGATGTGGTATAATGTATATTGTATGTCCTTGAAAGAAAAGATTCATGAACATGTATGTTTTGTATATCGTTTACTACCGTTCGGGCCGACATAATTCAGAAGTCATGTTAGTAAACGTTCGAGGAGCCAGGACACTTTAATTCGTAAATCCACAACTCAACTCGACGGCTTACATAATGAACTCCTCACATGAGGCTCCCTACTATTGTAGTAGTTGATGAAATATATAGATATAAGTTTTGATCCGAAAGGTTACATGTCCGATATTTGAATAAACTTAGGAAAGTTTATTAGTACATGAAGATTGTTATTAGGGGTAGTTTCATAAGTCTTGAATGACCATTTTCTCTTAGTAAAATCTCATGGTTCCTTTTAAGTGAAGTAGATCCAAATTGCTTGTTCAAGTTATCGTCTAATTCATTGTTTCATGTTTACGCCTATGTAAGTTGGTATGGTCATTTCGTCATGGCCTAGCCATGACCTTTGGTCCTTGTTCCAAGGTCATGAGACACAACCTTGGCTCTAGCTATGGTGGTGGTCTTGTTTATAGGTCATAATAACTCTTGTTCCTTTTAAAGTATAACCATAACTTAGTGACTTATTATATGTAAATAGCTGTTAAGAAATTGTGAAATATCTTACTCAGAAAGTGTTTTCAAGGCTTGAGCCTCTTTGTTCCTGAACGAAAACGTCGTTCCGGACAACTTTCGTGTTTTAACTTTTTGATGAATCGGACCAGAAGTGGGACTTTCAAAAAATCAGAATGCGATTCAGGAAGGTTTAGGCAGTTTTGCCGGAAATCTTTGGTAATTTCAAATGGGCGTAACTTTTGACTCGTATACTCGTTTTGGGTGGTTCAAATTGCTATGGTTTCCTTTTTAAGTCCTCTACCACAATATGTAATAATCCAATATCATAATTTTACCATTTTGGTCGTGGTTTTCCAAGAAAGTCACTAGTTTACTTGTTTGAATAACATAAGCTACATATATGTATCAATACTTGTTTTACTCACTTTTATACATCATGGACATGATAACAAGACAATATATAGCACAAATAATATTTAAATAACATGAACATGATTATTTAACAAGAATCAAGTTAGGGTTTGGCTCACAACTTTTGGCTTTCAAAGATGAAAGGAGGTTAACATGTAAGGATAGGACTTTGATAGACTTGCTTCAACCCACTTCACTTCATGCAATCTTTCTACCCTTGGTATTCTTGAAAGATGGATGATGAAGGTTTAGGTGACTTGAGTGGATTTAAACTCAAGAGAAATCACCAAGTATATAAGGTTATGGAAGTGTTTGATGAATCAAAACCAAACTAGGGTTTCAACCTTGAACTTGCACTTGATTTCTTGGATGGAACTTGGAGTAAATGAGCTAAGGATGAGATGATGGTGTGTTTTTATGTGTGTGGGACGTTTGAATGGCCAAGGAGGGGTATTTATATGCTCATGAGGAGGTTAGGAAGCTAACTAGGAAGTTTCCTAAACTTGGTGACCAAGTTGTAATTAAGTAATGATCTATGGCTAATTTCATGAGATGAAGCCACCTATGGGATGACTCCCCCCCCTCCTAGGTCGGTTTGGAGTGGATAGGAAGGGATGAGTTGGTCTTGGATGATATTATCCAAGTATTGGATGAGTTTTGACTCCGGGAAATGCCAATCGTAAATGATTAAGCCTCAAAACGTAAAACCGGGTGTCGTAAAATTATGGAACTTTAAAGTATTGATAAACATGTCAATAAGTTCCATAATAAAATATAAAATGAGTGGTAGGTTCCATTTGGGTGGTAAACCCTGCTAAAAACTGGAAACACGGGTCTAAAACGCGTAATACGTAAAATGTACGAATTTTGCGTAAAACTGAGAAAAGTAAAATGTTACTTTTCTAATATGATATAAATGATTTAAAATGACTTATAATGTCTAGACTGGGCTCAGTCTAGTGTCGGTTGGTGTTAAATGTCTTTTAGACATCAAACCGTAAGCCTAAAAATCAAGGAATGACTTATAAAATCAAGGAATGATTTTTGGTCAAAGGAGGAGGGAAAAATTATGTTGACTTTTTCTAATAAGTTTGAAAACTCAAAACATCTTAGAAACTCGTTTCGTGGTCTAACGGTTAATCGCTCATTCGGTTAAGCGTGCTCATGTGAGAGTAGTACCGACATGGGTGACCTGCTGGGAAGTCTTTGGTCATGTTTTTCTCAGTCACGATTAATTCTTAAATAAATCATGAGTGTGTCAAACATTTTTCTGATGCGGGGTCACTTAACGCGGTCGAGTTTCGTTG
Organism: Artemisia argyi; assembly: GCA_030686995.1. NCBI lineage: Eukaryota > Viridiplantae > Streptophyta > Magnoliopsida > Asterales > Asteraceae > Artemisia > Artemisia argyi. The sequence continues at coordinate 253,786,128 of CM060700.1, forward strand.
TACGTAGAATTTCTGAATGACGTTTTACCCTAAAACGTGTAATTCCTTAATAACTTTCACGAAAATGATCTGACGAATGTCAAACATTTAATTTGCCATGGAAATGATTTATCACTCGAGAATATCAAATAAAAATCAACTTTCGGGAAACTTTCGGGAAAAATGAATAGTAAAAGTGATTAGTGAAATTTTCCGGAAATAGTAATTAACCTGAAAATGCGACTTGTTACAGTCTCTACCCCTTACGGGGAACTTCGTCCCGAAGTTCTGTGTGTGTTATATGTTGGAGTGGTGTCGATGAAGAGGTGTGGTTACTTATGAGGATTAGAGTGATGTAGTTTGATTTGTCGTTTCAGTGTATGGTGTAGGATGAGGCTTACTTTTATGTAGGAAAGGTATGGTAATAGTCGATTATCAAAGGAAATTGATATAGCAATCGAATATTAATAGGAATTGAGATAGTAATTGCAATCATAGCCTAGTAGGTAATCGGTTGTTGTACCTAGTGTTTATTGACTTCATACTTATGTTATTTCGGATACAAACAAGCCCACTTGCTTATAATTCTTTATTTACATAGAGAGGCATCCCAAACAATGTAAATAAGGAAATATAAACTTATGGTTTGGTGATTTACAATGTCTTTATTTAAATGAAAAGGCATCCCAATCCATTCAAGTAATTACAAATCATCCTACACAACATTCATACTTAGTCGGTAAGTTACAAGGTATTACGAGATGATACTGGTGTTCCAAAAGTACAAGATGAATATTCAATCTTGTAAAGCTGATGAGGGTGCTTGTGGTTTCAACGGTTGTGAAGGTAATGTTGTGATATGTTGACGAACAAAAGTGTGTAGTGTATGCTTAACATTAATACTCTTATGTATAGATGTTGAGTTTGCTTTAAAAATCTTAAGAGATTTTAAAAGTTTATGATGGAACGGTATCCTTAGGATCTAAACAGGATAGTACTTCTACAGGATGAAGAGAATAATTGATAACTATCCCAAGATAGTAGTTCGCATTATCTCATAAATGAAAACTTTCAAGAATGAGATTAGGTAGTACACATAAGGTGTTAAGATTTCGCTGAGTGGTAAAACACTATCGTGTCTCTAGATCGTTTTAAAGAATTCGGGTGGTTTATCGAGTTCATGTAGGAAATCAACCTAAACATAACCCTAGTACAACTACTCTCAGTATTTGAAAATTTTAAGTCGAATATAGTTAGTCAGACTAGATTCCACTGTCCCTAGGTTAAATATAGGTGACTAGTCTATATTTAGCCGAGGTTCGATAAAATTTTCAAATACCTAAATTAGGTATACTTGTGATATGTCCGTTGCTTTTGGGAAAACTGTCCACTAAACAAAGGCGATGTCAAACCTTTAAGTTGCAATTCCCGTCCATACAAGACTTGTAACGTATGTTTTCACATTCCATCGCATAGAAGATAGTACGGGTAGGTGTGTGTGTGGAAAGGAAGTTTTAAGTAACAGTCCATACTTGGCCAGGATCACGAGCTTTTAACAATGATGGTTTCATAAGAAAACTTTGATGAATGTAGAGCTGAACTTCAGCTTTTGTAGGTGGTGGATTAGTTTGTCATTTAGAAATCTCATATTTCTAGTTTGGAAATCGTTAGATTGTGATGGGTTTTTGATATCATATGAAATGATATTGATGAGGTGATGGAATAATTCTAGAGACCATTGCACAAATCACAATGTCTCGGAGGTAGATTAGACCATTGTGTGACTCAAAACATTTGAGAAATGATTAAAACCATTGTATCATACAATGTCCGGAAAATAGAAAAGACCATCGTAATTCGTTATAATGTCTTGGATATAAAATGTTGGAGTAGGAACATGGTTGGGAGAATGAGGTTGTGTCGAAATGCCATAGAATAAGCATGTGTAGATATGTTTAGTCCATTGTTTAGATAAATGATTGAAAATAACTCGAATATATATATAAATATACTTATATGTTTGTGTAGCATAACATGCTTACAAAGTCCATAATCGTCTGGAGGATGGAAGACACGGAGAGCGGAAGGCTATAAAATGGTTTTGCTTGTAGTTGTAGTTATAGTTTAGGTCTCAATTAGACCCGTTTCTCTATAACCATGGCTCTGGTACCAATCTGTAACACCCCCAATTCATGGTTGCAGCGGAATTCGAACTGGGTGTTACTCGACGGCACAATAGTCACAATAATAGAAAACGAACTCCAATTGAGTCGTTTTGAAAGATTTATCATTCAAATTATATAAATATCAGAGTTTACAAAATGAGGTCCCAAATGGTTCCATGTTTACAAATCACATTAAATGAGTTTTGAATGATAATAAAATTTATAGCCCTCTTGAGTATCCGTGTCCTTCCGTGCCATCCTTGATCGTCATGAACCTGAAATACATGCTTGAGAGGTCAACACAAAGGTTGAGTGATATTCATAGAGTTTGTTAAATCGTTTGAACACAATATGTTGGTAGTGTGAGTTATAGGCTCACACCTATGTTTGGAAAACAAGACAGTTAGGCTACGTTATTATACACCCGGAACAGTTATTATACACTAAGCTTATGACACCATAACGTTAACGTGTACCAATATCGATCGGCAGATTTATCCCGGTAGGTACTTTGCTAACATACCTAAATCTCAAATATTAATGCATTTGTTTGAACTTAGTCAATACAAATGGGATTCGTCAATCCCAATAGGCCTATTCATAATATTCGCGCTCACTATTGCTAGTGACTAAATGGTTCATAATAAAGGATCTCGGTTTAGCAAGGTTGGTACTTAGTGATAATAAAACATCGTCGTGAAGCATACATTAGAAAGCATTGTATTCGATTTAGAAATAGCATGTATTCCCCCCAAGGATTTGTAAAACAATTAAGTAATGGAAAGTGGGGCTATGAACTCACCTTAAGTACGATAGCAAGTAATAAAGGTGATGGTTGGATCGTGTAGGTTTCTACAAGCAACCTATAATAGAATGTCGCGACTTAGGATCGGAGTAAAGAATATGAAGTAGTGCCTATATATATATCTTGCATTAGTCCATGATGTGGTATGATGTATATTGTATGTCCTTGAAAGAAAAGATTCATGAACATGTATGTTTTGTATATCGTTTACTACCGTTCGGGCCGACATAATTCAGAAGTCATGTTAGTAAACGTTCGAGGAGCCAGGACACTTTAATTCGTAAATCCACAACTCAACTCGACGGCTTACATAATGAACTCCTCACATGAGGCTCCCTACTATTGTAGTAGTTGATGAAATATATAGATATAAGTTTTGATCCGAAAGGTTACATGTCCGATATTTGAATAAACTTAGGAAAGTTTATTAGTACATGAAGATTGTTATTAGGGGTAGTTTCATAAGTCTTGAATGACCATTTTCTCTTAGTAAAATCTCATGGTTCCTTTTAAGTGAAGTAGATCCAAATTGCTTGTTCAAGTTATCGTCTAATTCATTGTTTCATGTTTACGCCTATGTAAGTTGGTATGGTCATTTCGTCATGGCCTAGCCATGACCTTTGGTCCTTGTTCCAAGGTCATGAGACACAACCTTGGCTCTAGCTATGGTGGTGGTCTTGTTTATAGGTCATAATAACTCTTGTTCCTTTTAAAGTATAACCATAACTTAGTGACTTATTATATGTAAATAGCTGTTAAGAAATTGTGAAATATCTTACTCAGAAAGTGTTTTCAAGGCTCGAGCCTCTTTGTTCCTGAACGAAAACGTCGTTCCGGACAACTTTCGTGTTTTAACTTTTTGATGAATCGGACCAGAAGTGGGACTTTCAAAAAATCAGAATGCGATTCAGGAAGGTTTAGGCAGTTTTGCCGGAAATCTTTGGTAATTTCAAATGGGCGTAACTTTTGACTCGTATACTCGTTTTGGGTGGTTCAAATTGCTATGGTTTCCTTTTTAAGTCCTATACCACAATATGTAATAATCCAATATCATAATTTTACCATTTTGGTCGTGGTTTTCCAAGAAAGTCACTAGTTTACTTGTTTGAATAACATAAGCTACATATATGTATCAATACTTGTTTTACTCACTTTTATACATCATGGACATGATAACAAGACAATATATAGCACAAATAATATTTAAATAACATGAACATGATTATTTAACAAGAATCAAGTTAGGGTTTGGCTCACAACTTTTGGCTTTCAAAGATGAAAGGAGGTTAACATGTAAGGATAGGACTTTGATAGACTTGCTTCAACCCACTTCACTTCATGCAATCTTTCTACCCTTGGTATTCTTGAAAGATGGATGATGAAGGTTTAGGTGACTTGAGTGGATTTAAACTCAAGAGAAATCACCAAGTATATAAGGTTATGGAAGTGTTTGATGAATCAAAACCAAACTAGGGTTTCAACCTTGAACTTGCACTTGATTTCTTGGATGGAACTTGGAGTAAATGAGCTAAGGATGAGATGATGGTGTGTTTTTATGTGTGTGGGACGTTTGAATGGCCAAGGAGGGGTATTTATATGCTCATGAGGAGGTTAGGAAGCTAACTAGGAAGTTTCCTAAACTTGGTGACCAAGTTGTAATTAAGTAATGATCTATGGCTAATTTCATGAGATGAAGCCACCTATGGGATGACTCCCCCCCCCTCCTAGGTCGGTTTGGATTGGATAGGAAGGGATGAGTTGGTCTTGGATGATATTATCCAAGTATTGGATGAGTTTTGACTCCGGGAAATGCCAATCGTAAATGATTAAGCCTCAAAACGTAAAACCGGGTGTCGTAAAATTATGGAACTTTAAAGTATTGATAAACATGTCAATAAGTTCCATAATAAAATATAAAATGAGTGGTAGGTTCCATTTGGGTGGTAAACCCTGCTAAAAACTGGAAACACGGGTCTAAAACGCGTAATACGTAAAATGTACGAATTTTGCGTAAAACTGAGAAAAGTAAAATGTTACTTTTCTAATATGATATAAATGATTTAAAATGACTTATAATGTCTAGACTGGGCTCAGTCTAGTGTCGGTTGGTGTTAAATGTCTTTTAGACATCAAACCGTAAGCCTAAAAATCAAGGAATGACTTATAAAATCAAGGAATGATTTTTGGTCAAAGGAGGAGGGAAAAATTATGTTGACTTTTTCTAATAAGTTTGAAAACTCAAAACATCTTAGAAACTCGTTTCGTGGTCTAACGGTTAATCGCTCATTCGGTTAAGCGTGCTCATGTGAGAGTAGTACCGACATGGGTGACCTGCTGGGAAGTCTTTGGTCATGTTTTTCTCAGTCACGATTAATTCTTAAATAAATCATGAGTGTGTCAAACATTTTTCTGATGCGGGGTCACTTAACGCGGTCGAGTTTCGTTGTACGTAGAATTTCTGAATGACGTTTTACCCTAAAACGTGTAATTCCTTAATAACTTTCACGAAAATGATCTGACGAATGTCAAACATTTAATTTGCCATGGAAATGATTTATCACTCGAGAATATCAAATAAAAATCAACTTTCGGGAAACTTTCGGGAAAAATGAATAGTAAAAGTGATTAGTGAAATTTTCCGGAAATAGTAATTAACCTGAAAATGCGAATTGTTACAATTAAGAAAATACAAAAACTACAAAAAGAATCCTCTTTCTCTTGTGTACAAACTTCTAATCTTCAAAACTATGTTCCTCCATTAAAACAAATTTTGCTTTACACTGTCAAAATGGAACATGTTTTGAGGGGGAGAAAATTTTTTACAAAATCATGAAGTTTGCACACCTAACTTTTATTCATCAAGGATAAAATGTTTCTTCATCATTCGGATTAAAACTCATTTTTTCATAAACTTCTATGATCTCTCGAATTAAAATATACAAAAAGGTTTCACAAAATATATGCTAATTCGAGGGGGAGAAAGGAAATTCTTTCTAAAATGATTCCAAGTTAACATTGTTTGGACTTCAAATGGAAAAGTAATTAACCTTTAATGAGTAATTAACCTCACGATTCAGACTAATGATTTTTTATCCTCGAATGTTCCCGATTGTGAGTTTCTAATTTCTTCATGGTTGTTGTCTAATCGTTTCCTAAATGTTTCAAGTGTTTTCAACGGTCAAAAAGGCATAATCAGAAACTAGGGTTTATGTAATTATCGATCAGGGCTTTCAATTTTATGTGTTTAGTCTAAATAACTAGTTTATATAGCTTTAGAGAACACTAAAGAATGCTCGATTGGTGTAGTTGCTCGATTAGGAACATCATAGGTTTAGAATCATGTGATTTAGGGTTTAAGATGTAACAATTCGCAATTTCAGGTTAATTACCATTCCCGGAAAATTTCACTATTCACTTTTACTATTCATTTTTCCCGAAACTTTCCCGAAAGTTGATTTTTATTTGATATTCTCGAGTGATAAATCATTTCCATGGCAAATTAAATGTTTGACATTCGTCAGATCATTTTCGTGAAAGTTATTAAGGAATTACACGTTTTAGGGTAAAACGTCATTCAGAAATTCTACGTACAACGAAACTCGACCGCGTTAAGTGACCCCGCATCAGGAAAATGTTTGACACACTCATGATTTATTTGAGAATTAATCGTGACTGAGAAAAACATGACCAAAGACTTCCCGCAGGTCACCCAAGTCGGTACTACTCTCACATGAGCACGCTTAACCGAATGGGCGATTAACCGTTAGACCACAAAACGAGTTTCTAAGACATTTTGAGTTTTCAAACTTATTAGAAAAAGTCAACATAATTTTTCCCTCCTCCTTTGACCAAAAGTCATTCCTTGATTTTTAGGCTTACGGTTTGATGTCTAAAAGACATTTAACACCAACCGACACTAGACTGAGCCCAGTCTAGACATTATAAGTCATTTTAAATCAATATTATCCTATTAGAAAAGTAACATTTTACTTTTCTCAGTTTTACGTAAAATTCGTACATTTTACGTATTACGCGTTTTAGACCCGTGTTTCCAGTTTTTAGCAGGGTTTACCACCCAAATAGATCCTACCACTCATTTTATATTTTATTATGGAACTTATTGACATGTTTATCAATACTTTCAAGTTCCATAATTTTACGACACCCGGTTTTACGTTTTTGAGGCGTAACAACTTATGGTTTGCATTTCCCGGAGTCAAGTTTCATCCTAATACTTAGGATAATACCAAGCAAAAGCCAAAGCTTCCTCCCCAAGCTTATGAACCGCCATTTGGGGGGGGGGGGGGTTTCACACTAGGTGGCTTGATCTCAAGCTTAATGGCCTTAGATTTCATCCATGTGTTCACCTTGGCCTCCAAGGTTGGACTAGTCAACATTTCTAACCTCCTCCAAGCCATATAAATACCCCCTTCCCCTCCTTGGCCGTCCCTCATCACACACACACCCACACCATCTCATTTTCTCATTCTCTTCAAGTTTCATGCAAGATTCAAGTGCTAGTTCAAGGTAGAAACCCTAGATAGGTTATCATTCATCAAACACTTCCATAACCTCATATACTTGGTGATTTCTCTTGAGTTTGAATCCACTCAAGTCACCTAAACCTTCATCATCCATCTTTCAAGAATACCAAGGGTAGAAAGATTGCATGAAGTGAAGTGGGTTGAAGCAAGTCTATCAAAGTCCTATCCTTACATGTTAACTTCCTTTCATCTTTGAAAGCCAAAAGTTGTGAGCCAAACCCTAACTTGATTCTTGTTAAATAATCATGTTCATGTTATTTACATATTATTTGTGCTATATTATTTCTTGTAGTTATGTCCATGATGTATAAAAGTGAGCAAAACAAGTTATTGTTATTGATTGTTACAACAAGTTACTAAAACAAGTAAACTAGTGACTTTCTTGGTAAGACCTGATCAAAATGGTAAAAATATGATGTTGGATCATTACATATTACAGTAGAGGACTTAACAAGGAAACCATAGCAATTTGAACCACCTAAAACGAGTATACGAGTCAAAAGTTACGCCCATTTGAAATTACCAAAGATTTCCGGCAAAACTGCCAAATACCATTCTGATCAAATTTGGGTTTTGAAAGTCCCACTTCTGGTCCGATTCATCAAAAAGTTAAAACACGAAAGTTGTCCGGAACGACGTTTTCGTTCAGGAATAAAGAAGCTAGAGACCTAAAAATGCTTTTCGAGTGATAAAATTCTTCAAATTCTAAACAGCCCATTTTTAGACAAAGTCATTACATATAGGTTATGGTTTATGAAGACCAAAGGGGTCTTATGACCTATAATCAAGACCACCACCATGGCTAGAGCCAAGGTTGTGTCTCATGACCTTGGAACAAGGACTAAAGGTCATGGCTAGGCCATGACGAAATGACCATAACAACTTACATAGGCGTAAACATGAAACAATGAGTTAGGCGATAACTTGAACAAGCAATTTGGATCTACTTCACCTAAAAGGAAACCATGAGATATTACCAAGAGAAAATGGTCATTCAAGACTTGAGAAACTACCCCTAATAACAATCTTCATGTACTAATAAACTTTCCTAAGTTTATTCAAATATCGGACATGTAACTTTTCGAATCAAAACTTATATCTATATATGTTATCAACTACTACAATAGTAGGGAGCCTCATGTGAGGAGTTCATTATGTAAGCCGTCGAGTTGAGTTGTGGATTTACGAGTTAAAGTGTCCTGGCTCCTCGAACGCTTACTAACATGACTTCTGAATTATGTCGGCCCGAACGGTAGTGAACGATATACCAAAACATACATGTTTCATGAATCTTTCTTTTAAAGACTTACAATATACATCATAACACATCATGGACTAAATGCAAGATATATATATAGGCACTCTACTCCGATCCTAAGTCGCGACATTCTATTATAGGTTGCTCGTAGAAACCTTCACGATTTGACCATCACATTTGTTACTCACTACATAACTTAAGGTGAGTTCGTAGCCCCACTTTCTATTGTTTAACTATTTTACAAACCCATGGGGGAAATACATGCTATTATTTTTCTACTCGAACACAATGCTTTCTAATGTATGCTTCACGACGATGTTTTATTATCACTAAGTAACGATTGCCATGTTCGAAGTCCCTATATCATGAACCATTAGTCACTACCTTTAGTGAGCGCGAATATTGTGAATAGATCTATTGGGATTGACGAATCCCATTTGTGTTGAGCAACGATGAGTTCACACAAATGCACTATATTTGAGATTTAGCGGTATAACGGCAAAAGTACCTTGATAGGGCTTCTATAATGCCAATTTTGTTGGTTCGATGTTAATGTTTTGGTTCCATGAGCTTAGTGAAATAAATAACGATTTTGTTTTCCAAACATTGGTGTGAGCCTATAACTCACACTACGATTATTGTGTTCAAACGATTTAACTAAACTCTACGAATTCCACTCAACCTTTGTGTTGACCTCTCAAGCATGTATTTCAGGTTCATGACGATCAAGGATGGCACGGAAGGACACGGATACTCAAGAGGGCTATAAATTTTATTATCATTCAAAAACACATTTATTATACATTCTAAACATGGAACCATTTGGGACCTCATTTTGTAAATCTCTGATATTTATACAATTTGAATGATAAATCTTTTAAAACGACTCAATTGGAGTTCGTTTTCTATTATTGTGACTATTGTGCTGTCAAGTAACACCCAGTTCGAATTCCGCTGCAACCATGAATTGGGGGTGTTACAGATTGGTACCAGAGCCATGGTTATAGAGAAACGGGTCTAATTGAGACCTAAACTATAACTACAACTACAAGCAAAACCATTTTATAGCCTTCCGCTCTCCGTGTCTTCCATCCTCCAGACGATTATGGACTTTGTAAGCATGTTATGCTACACAAACATATAAGTATATTTATATATACATTCGGGTTATATTCAATCATTTTATCTAAACATATCTACACATGCCTATTCTATGACATTTCGACACAACCACATTCTCCCAACCATGTTCCTACTCCAACATTTTATATCCAAGACATTGTAACTGATTACAATGGTCTTTTCTATTTCTCGGACATTGTATGACACAATGGTCTTAATCATTTCTCAAATGTTTTGAGTCACACGATGGTCTAATCTACTTCCGAGACATTGTGATTTGTGCAATGGCCTCTGGAATTATTCCACCACCTCATCAACATCATTTCATATGATATCAAAAACCCATCACAATCTATCGATTTCCAAACAAGAAATATGAGATTTCTAAAGGACAAACTAATCTATCATCGACAAAAGCTGAACTTTCTCTACATTCATCAAAGTTTTCTTATGAAACCTTCATTATTAAAAGTTCGTGATCCTGGCCAAGTATATTCTATTTTAGAACTACTTAAAACTTCCTTTCCACACGTATCTACCCGTACTATCTTCTATGCAATGGAATGTGAAAACATACGTTACAAGTCTTGTATGGACGGGAATTGCAACTTAAGGGTTTGACATCGCCTTTGTTTAGTGGACAGTTTCCCGAAAGCAACGGACATATCACAAGTATACCTAATTTAGGTATTTCAAAATTTTATCGAACCTTGGCTAAATATAGACTAGTCACCTATATTTAACCTAGGGACAGTGGAATATAGTCTGACTAACTATATTCGACTTAAAATTTTCAAATACTGAGAGTAGTTGTACTAGGGTTATGTTTAGGTTGATTTCCTACTCGAACTCGATAAACCACCAGAATACATTAAAACGATCTAGAGGCACGATAATGCCTTACCACTCAGCGAAATCTTAACACCTTATTTATACTACCTAATTTCATTCTTGAAAGTTTTCATTTATGAGATAATCCGAACTACTATCTTGGGATAGTTATCAATTCTTCTCTTCATCCTGTAGAAGTACTATCCTGTTTAGACCCTAAGGATACCATTCCATCATAAACCTTTAAAATCTCTTAAGATTTTCACAGCAAACTTGACATCTCTACCGATATTAAGCATACACTACCTTGTAACTCACCGGCTAATTATGAATGTTGTGTTCGGAATTCTTAAGTAGGATGATTTATAATTATTTGAATGGATTGGGATGCCTTTTCATTTAAATAAAGACATTGTAAATCACCGAACCATAAGTTTATATTCCCCTATTTACATTGTTTGGGATGCCTCTCTATGTAAATAAAGAATTATAAACAAGTGGACTTATTTGTATCCGAAATAACATAAGTAACCCATGATTCGACGAACTAGATCCAATTACGATTCCTATTCAAATTTGACTACTATACCAATTTCTATTCGACTACCATATCAATTGTCATTGATACTCAACTACTATCTCAATTTCTATTTGGAATTCAACTACTATACCAACTTCTGTTCAACTACTATATCAATTGCTATTGATACTTGACTACTATATCAATTTCTATTTGATATTCAACCACTATATCAATTTATGTCCAACTACTATATCAATTCCTATTAATATTCGACTGCTATATCAATTTCCTTTGATATTCGACTATTACCATACCTTTCCTACATAAAAGTAAGCCTCATCCTACACCATACACTGAAACGACAAATCAAACTACATCACTAGTAATCCCAGACTTTAGTCCTCATAAGTAACCACACCTGTTCATCGACACCACTCCAACATATAACACACAAAGAACTTCGGGACGAAGTTCCCCGTAAGGGGTAGAGACTGTAACAATTCGCAATTTCAGGTTAATTACCATTCCCGGAAAATTTCACTATTCACTTTTACTATTCATTTTTCCCGAAACTTTCCCGAAAGTTGATTTTTATTTGATATTCTCGAGTGATAAATCATTTCCATGGCAAATTAAATGTTTGACATTCGTCAGATCATTTTCGTGAAAGTTATTAAGGAATTACACGTTTTAGGGTAAAACGTCATTCAGAAATTCTACGTACAACGAAACTCGACCGCGTTAAGTGACCCCGCATCAGGAAAATGTTTGACACACTCATGATTTATTTGAGAATTAATCGTGACTGAGAAAAACATGACCAAAGACTTCCCGCAGGTCACCCAAGTCGGTACTACTCTCACATGAGCACGCTTAACCGAATGGGCGATTAACCGTTAGACCACAAAACGAGTTTCTAAGACATTTTGAGTTTTCAAACTTATTAGAAAAAGTCAACATAATTTTTCCCTCCTCCTTTGACCAAAAGTCATTCCTTGATTTTTAGGCTTACGGTTTGATGTCTAAAAGACATTTAACACCAACCGACACTAGACTGAGCCCAGTCTAGACATTATAAGTCATTTTAAATCAATATTATCCTATTAGAAAAGTAACATTTTACTTTTCTCAGTTTTACGTAAAATTCGTACATTTTACGTATTACGCGTTTTAGACCCGTGTTTCCAGTTTTTAGCAGGGTTTACCACCCAAATAGATCCTACCACTCATTTTATATTTTATTATGGAACTTATTGACATGTTTATCAATACTTTCAAGTTCCATAATTTTACGACACCCGGTTTTACGTTTTTGAGGCGTAACAACTTATGGTTTGCATTTCCCGGAGTCAAGTTTCATCCTAATACTTAGGATAATACCAAGCAAAAGCCAAAGCTTCCTCCCCAAGCTTATGAACCGCCATTTGGGGGGGGGGGGGGTTTCACACTAGGTGGCTTGATCTCAAGCTTAATGGCCTTAGATTTCATCCATGTGTTCACCTTGGCCTCCAAGGTTGGACTAGTCAACATTTCTAACCTCCTCCAAGCCATATAAATACCCCCTTCCCCTCCTTGGCCGTCCCTCATCACACACACACCCACACCATCTCATTTTCTCATTCTCTTCAAGTTTCATGCAAGATTCAAGTGCTAGTTCAAGGTAGAAACCCTAGATAGGTTATCATTCATCAAACACTTCCATAACCTCATATACTTGGTGATTTCTCTTGAGTTTGAATCCACTCAAGTCACCTAAACCTTCATCATCCATCTTTCAAGAATACCAAGGGTAGAAAGATTGCATGAAGTGAAGTGGGTTGAAGCAAGTCTATCAAAGTCCTATCCTTACATGTTAACTTCCTTTCATCTTTGAAAGCCAAAAGTTGTGAGCCAAACCCTAACTTGATTCTTGTTAAATAATCATGTTCATGTTATTTACATATTATTTGTGCTATATTATTTCTTGTAGTTATGTCCATGATGTATAAAAGTGAGCAAAACAAGTTATTGTTATTGATTGTTACAACAAGTTACTAAAACAAGTAAACTAGTGACTTTCTTGGTAAGACCTGATCAAAATGGTAAAAATATGATGTTGGATCATTACATATTACAGTAGAGGACTTAACAAGGAAACCATAGCAATTTGAACCACCTAAAACGAGTATACGAGTCAAAAGTTACGCCCATTTGAAATTACCAAAGATTTCCGGCAAAACTGCCAAATACCATTCTGATCAAATTTGGGTTTTGAAAGTCCCACTTCTGGTCCGATTCATCAAAAAGTTAAAACACGAAAGTTGTCCGGAACGACGTTTTCGTTCAGGAATAAAGAAGCTAGAGACCTAAAAATGCTTTTCGAGTGATAAAATTCTTCAAATTCTAAACAGCCCATTTTTAGACAAAGTCATTACATATAGGTTATGGTTTATGAAGACCAAAGGGGTCTTATGACCTATAATCAAGACCACCACCATGGCTAGAGCCAAGGTTGTGTCTCATGACCTTGGAACAAGGACTAAAGGTCATGGCTAGGCCATGACGAAATGACCATAACAACTTACATAGGCGTAAACATGAAACAATGAGTTAGGCGATAACTTGAACAAGCAATTTGGATCTACTTCACCTAAAAGGAAACCATGAGATATTACCAAGAGAAAATGGTCATTCAAGACTTGAGAAACTACCCCTAATAACAATCTTCATGTACTAATAAACTTTCCTAAGTTTATTCAAATATCGGACATGTAACTTTTCGAATCAAAACTTATATCTATATATGTTATCAACTACTACAATAGTAGGGAGCCTCATGTGAGGAGTTCATTATGTAAGCCGTCGAGTTGAGTTGTGGATTTACGAGTTAAAGTGTCCTGGCTCCTCGAACGCTTACTAACATGACTTCTGAATTATGTCGGCCCGAACGGTAGTGAACGATATACCAAAACATACATGTTTCATGAATCTTTCTTTTAAAGACTTACAATATACATCATAACACATCATGGACTAAATGCAAGATATATATATAGGCACTCTACTCCGATCCTAAGTCGCGACATTCTATTATAGGTTGCTCGTAGAAACCTTCACGATTTGACCATCACATTTGTTACTCACTACATAACTTAAGGTGAGTTCGTAGCCCCACTTTCTATTGTTTAACTATTTTACAAACCCATGGGGGAAATACATGCTATTATTTTTCTACTCGAACACAATGCTTTCTAATGTATGCTTCACGACGATGTTTTATTATCACTAAGTAACGATTGCCATGTTCGAAGTCCCTATATCATGAACCATTAGTCACTACCTTTAGTGAGCGCGAATATTGTGAATAGATCTATTGGGATTGACGAATCCCATTTGTGTTGAGCAACGATGAGTTCACACAAATGCACTATATTTGAGATTTAGCGGTATAACGGCAAAAGTACCTTGATAGGGCTTCTATAATGCCAATTTTGTTGGTTCGATGTTAATGTTTTGGTTCCATGAGCTTAGTGAAATAAATAACGATTTTGTTTTCCAAACATTGGTGTGAGCCTATAACTCACACTACGATTATTGTGTTCAAACGATTTAACTAAACTCTACGAATTCCACTCAACCTTTGTGTTGACCTCTCAAGCATGTATTTCAGGTTCATGACGATCAAGGATGGCACGGAAGGACACGGATACTCAAGAGGGCTATAAATTTTATTATCATTCAAAAACACATTTATTATACATTCTAAACATGGAACCATTTGGGACCTCATTTTGTAAATCTCTGATATTTATACAATTTGAATGATAAATCTTTTAAAACGACTCAATTGGAGTTCGTTTTCTATTATTGTGACTATTGTGCTGTCAAGTAACACCCAGTTCGAATTCCGCTGCAACCATGAATTGGGGGTGTTACATAAGATGTCGATGTCTTTGCTGCTATTTCTAGGACGTTTGTTTGTTTAATATTCAGGCATTATGATGCTAACAAGTGTGCTTAGACTCAAATCATAACCCCTAACCATTATCATAATTGGATAATCTCGAGTGATAGGATGAGTTAATCTGTGATCTTGTGTGTTTATTAGAGAATTCTGAGCATTTTTGGTAGATTTAGAATGAGTTTCTTGATTCATCTGTATACTTGTTTGTGCCTGATGCATTTTCTCTGTGTGCAAGTACATGTCATCCCATTGAAAGTGAAAATTTCAACATTCGACAAAATGTTTCTTATGGAACATATTTTGAGGTCAAAGGGCAAAATGTGTTTAAAGGCTAAACTGGTAAAAGGATTCAAAATGGTGAGAAACAAATTTTTTCAAACTCTACACTCTCGTTTTACACCGGTAAAGCAAGTGTGGAGACCAAAGCAAAGTCATTCAAAACCTTTCAAATTTTCACAATCTGGAATGCTTTGGCTTCAATAAAAGAATGTCTCTGATCTGAACATC